>JAAWXA010000003.1:33359506-33804634 GCA_038090715.1 Florisuga fusca
CCACAGACCCCCCAACACAAAAACTTAAATAACATCTGGCTCAGAATCTCTGATGCAGAAGCAGTGGTATTTTATGTGATTTACATTAGTGTTGGTAAAGCTCATTTCTTAATCTTTATATAGGTGAATAATCCTTCAGCTTTAGTATTCACTGCTATTGAAACTGATGGATAACACACAAAGTAGAGATTATTGACATGCCTAAGAGTTTTAGCACTGGACTTCATTTGCAAATTTCAATGAATCTGAGTTATGGCAGAAATAAACTAATTCCTCACAACCCTTTATACACCTTAGTTTACCTTGAAGAAATCCACTGATCTTCCTGGACTAGATCTTTAATCGACTGATCTTTAATTTATTCTGACACTTTCCCATGTAAACCCAAGGAGGTTACAATACTGGAAACTGTGATAAAAATGTGATGAGATAGTGTAAGGATAAAAATAAAACATGTTTTCTCATAGTATTTGGTTGGAATAAACTGTCTTCAGATTTATTATGTTAAATACAAGCAACAGATGAAAGTAAAATGCCATGTAATACCAATAGACATGGTAATTACTGCAAACAGCTCTTTCTATACTTTTTTTTTTTAAGTATGTTGATTTTGTATACATTTTTTGTTGATATTTGTATACAGTGGCAACAGCCATCCATGGCATCTTAATTATGCCTTAAAAGAGATATCAACTTCCTCCAGTCTTCTGGAGGCAAAACTAATTTTATTTATTACACATTTAAAAATAACCAGAACTTAAATATGGCAGCAAGAGTTGGCGATATGAACAGCTTTTGTTTTAATATTTGTGCCTTACTTCTATTTACCTGCTTACCTTTCTAGGAGTTCTTTGAAATTGCTTTGTGAAATGTTATGCAGTTCAATGTGCATGGTACTCTTGGTTAACCGACTTTAACTTCAGAATTATGCTTCTTCCTTTGAAAATCTGCGAAGTTCTGTCAAAATGGAAAGACATGTTAGTTCCATGGATGGCTGCTCTTAGCTTAGTTTTTCTCTGTTACTGAGTCAAATTACGAACTGTTGCACTTTTCCAATGTGAAACAATATTAGAGTCAGAGTGAGTATTTTATCACTAGGTAACGTTTTCATTTTCACTTTCTCGGGAAATACAGGGTAAGACAGCCCTATATAAAGCCTAGTGGATACACGTTAGTTTTGAAGATCCTTTTATTAAGATTAGAAACAAAAGTTATAATAGTCTGTTAATTCTTATATCAGGAAAAAACAAAAAAACAACCAACCAACTGAAAAGAACAACCATAATAAAACAAACATAAATAAAACAAACAAAAAAACCCTAAATAAACAAAACAAAACCAAACTAAATTAAACAAACTGAGCACTCAAACAAAACCACCATTACTACAAAGTTTTATTGCATGTAAATTATTAATATTATTATGATCTATGACTGGAAAAAAAAAATCATTCTGTGATTCAGAACATGTGAAATTAAATGTAAATACAGACATCCTAGTTCTACTAGCTTCATCTGTGCTGCTGAATAGATAGCCAGACAGCACCCTCTTGGTCCCAATCATTGGGCTTCACAGAATGGCTCATGCATCTATTTTTCCAGGGAGACACCCAATGGCAGATTGTCTGCCCTTGTACTACACAGAACTTGGCTTTAGGTCGCTCTTTTCTCCATACACTCTCTCTATAGCCCTCAGGTCTAATAATTGTTTTGCTTGTGTCATCATAGTAGGACTTTTTTTCCCATAAAAGGTTTCTAGAAAGAGAGAGAGAAAGAGAGAAATAAAGAGGGAAGGAGAGAAGGAGAGAAGGAGAAAGAAAGAAAGAAAGAAAGAAAGAAAGAAAGAAAGAAAGAAAGAAAGAAAGAAAGAAAGAAAGAAAGAAAGAAAGAAAGAAAGAGAAAGAAAGAGAAAAGGAAAGAGAAGAAATTTTTCAATAGAATAATAAAGCTTTGAATTAGAATACATGTATACTATTCTAATAGCATGCTTCAGCGAGTGGTCACTATTTCCCTTCAATCAGACTCATTGAAGCTCATGTATTTCCTTCTCTCATTTGGCAGTAGTCCAAATTTGTCCACGTGACCCACTACTCAGGGTACAATCTGTTTCAGAACCACCAGTTTGTCCATAGATACATCAAATGACTGCACATACAGTTTCTACCGCTCACTGCATGACTATGGAAGATTTCACCAAGAGTCTTAATATTTTGTGATACTTAAAGGGTATGGGGAGGTGTGGGTTTTTTGTTTGCTTGGTTGGGTTTTTTTAAGTGACATTCTTCTGAATCTAGCCAACATAATCTTATTATTTTGGTTGTCTCATGCATAACAGTACTTGTATTTCTAAGGCAAGATACCAAAATGCCAGCATGCAAGGCATATCCTAAGAGTGTTTGTGCTGTCAGTGGGCCAGCATGGCCTGAAAACAAAGACTTCACATGATCCAGTGTGAATTGGTGGTGGGAGAAGCTTCTGTAGAGGCTTCTAGTTGTTTCTCCTCCTAAAGGAACTGCATTCCAAAAGGGAACTGTAACTATTTTAAATTATACTTTGCCTACATGGCTGGAAGTTTTTAATACATCTTCAGTAAATACCTGTCAAGAATGGTTTTATTAGAGTTGATCCTGACATAAAATTGCTGACCTCCTGTAATCCTATCCTGCCCTGGTTTTATGATCCTATGATTTAATGTACAAAGAATCTCAGAAGCAAGAAGCTTAAATATGGATGGCAGCAGATTTCCCTATACCTACATAGACTCAGAAGTANGAGAAAGTAAGGGAAAAAGGGGAAAGAAAAGGGAAAGGAAAAAAGGGAAAGGGAAGGGAAGGGAAGGGAAGGAAGGGAAGGAAAGGAAAGGAAGGAAGGAAGGAGAAGGAAGGAAGGAAGGAAGGAAGGAAGGAAGGAAGGAAGGAAGGAAGGAGAGAAGGAGGGAAAGAAGGAAGGAGAGAAAGAGAGAAAGAGAAAGCGAGAAAGTGGGAAAGCAAGCAAGAAAGCAAGAGAAAAAGAAAGCAAGAAAGCAAGGAAGAAGGGAAGAAAGGAAGAAAGGAAGAGGAAGGAAGGAAGAAAGGAAGAAAGAGAGAGAGAGAGATAGAAAGAAAGAGAGAAAGAAAGAGAGAGAAAGAGAGAGAGAAAGTGAGAAAGCAAGAGAGAAAGAGAGAGAGAAAAGAAGGAAAGAAGGAAAGAAGGAAAGAAGGAAAGAAGGAAAGAAGGAAAGAAGGAAAGAAGGAAGGAAAGAAAGAAGGAAAGAAAGAAGGAAAGAAGGAAAGAAGGAAAGAAGGAAAGAAGGAAAGAAAGAAGGAAAGAAAGAAAGAGAAAGAAAGAAAGAAAGAAAGAAAGAAAGAAAGAAAGAAAGAAAGAAAGAAAGAAAGAAAGAAAGAAAGAAAGAAAGAAAGAAAGAAAGAAAGAAAGATGAAGGAAGGAAGGAAGGAAAAAGAAATTGTTCGATAGAATAATAAAGCTGTGAATTAGAATACATGTATACTATTCTAATAACATGCTTCAGCGAGTGGTCACTTTTTCCCTTCAAGTAGACTCATTGAAGCTCATGTATTTCCTTCTGTTATCTAGCATTTGGCAGTAGTCCAAATTTGTCCACATGACCCACTACTCAGGGTACGATCTGTTTCAGAACCACCAGTTTGTCCATCAAATGACTGCACATACGGTTTCTACCGCTCACTGCATGACTATGGAAGATTTCACCAAGAGTCTTAATATTTTGGGGGAGAGGTTAATTTTACACCATGATTAAGGAGCCACTAGAATCCCTCAGAGTGATGCTGTCCTGCAATGTCATTTTTGGTGAACAGAAAGAATCGCTTAATTTTTTCTTCATCTTTTCTCTGTAGGCTCATCTTGTGAAGAAGCTCAAAGCACATTTAGAATAGATGCTTTGCTCTCCTGGTCCTCTGGACTCTATAATATTTCATGATACTTAAAGGGTATGGGGAGGTGTGGGTTTTTTGTTTGCTTGGTTGGGGTTTTTTAAGTGACATTCTTCTGAATGTAGCCAACATAATCTTATTATTTTGGTTGTCTCATGCGTAACAGTACTTGTATTTCTAAGGCAAGATACCAAAATGCCAGCATGCAAGGCATATCCTAAGAGTGTTTGTGCTGTCAGTGGGCCAGCATGGCCTGAAAACAAAGACTTCACATGATCCAGTGTGAATTGGTGGTGGGAGAAGCTTCTGTAGAGGCTTCTAGTTGTTTCTCCTCCTAAAGGAACTGCATTCCAAAAGGGAACTGTAACTATTTTAAATTATACTTTGCCTACATGGCTGGAAGTTTTTAATACATCTTCAGTAAATACCTGTCAAGAATGGTTTTATTAGAGTTGATCCTGACATAAAATTGCTGACCTCCTGTAATCCTATCCTGCCCTGGTTTTATGATCCTATGATTTAATGTACAAAGAATCTCAGAAGCAAGAAGCTTAAATATGGATGGCAGCAGATTTCCCTATACCTACATAGACTCAGAAGTAAGGTAGCAGACCACTTCCAAAGCTCATCATCCAACATGCCAGTATATATAGCTTTAGGCAAAAATCAAGATTTATGTAAATGATTTAATGTTTCTGAGTAAAACTTAGGTTTGTCAAGTGCTTTAGCATTTACAGGAGGCATAATATTGACACTACTGTGGACATCACCCCTTAAACTCTGCTTAATTTATTCTTCATACATAAAAGTTTACTAACAACTTTGCCCCACCTGTATAGCAATTTTTGAAGGCTTTTGGGCAATATCCAGAGGCAGAACTTTAGGTACTCTAGACTAATTTGTTTTAATAAGTATTATGAGGTGTATTAATCAAAACGGAATTTAACTCTCATGGCATTAAACATTTCTCTTTTATGTGAAACACTTTGTACACTTCTACAAAGCTTTTTGGGATAATGTAACAGATCTGTTTCAGCTTGAAATATGCAGTGATAATAAGACTTCTGAAGTCACAAGCAATCACTTTTAGGTTTAATTAGGACTACCTTTAACAAAATTTACCTTTATTAAAATATTTTCCATTACCTGTAGTGCTCAAGTAAACAATACCTAACATTTATAAATCTGAAAAACAACATAAGCTGCAGATAGCATACTTGAATGTGCTGAAAATTTTCTTACATGTGAACATGTTCTTACAAAGAAAAAATTTAAAGATGTTCATGCTAGGAAAAGCTGAAAAAAGCTGCCATGGAAAATATCAGAAAGACATGTTGATGGGAATCTACTTCCTTTTTCCAAAACTGAAATAACTTCAAAACATAGTCAGAAATACTGACTAGTTTTGTGGCATGTGGATATTAACTGAAAAATCTCAAATCCTAAATCCTGCCATGGCTTGAGCACCTGCAGTTTGAGGTGTTTGAGATGAATGACATGTTGGTATTTTTTTGAGGAATTCAAAATACTAGGTTTTTAGAAGACTCCTGTCATTACAGGGTTTCTGGTTTTACAAAGTGTTTTCCTTTCTATGGAATAACACCTTGCTGTAGTCTTCTGCTATATTATGAGACAACTTTTAATCAAGCTACTAGTTAACTAAGTTTCTTGGCATTCATGGTCTGTATGTAGTAGAGCATACCAGTCATACCAGCATGTAGTATAGAATCATCATCACTGTTAACCTTAGCCTGTCTGAGAAGTCTTAACTCTAATGTCTTCTGATCTAGTGGGAGGTGTCCCTGCCCATGGCAGTGAGGCTGGCACTAGATGATCTTTAAAGTTCTTTCCAAGCCAAACCATTCTATGTTTTGATTCCCTTTATGCCTTAAACTTTCAGCATATGATTGGCTTGTGTAGAAGTATCTTCTTCTCCTCTTAGATTGTGACATACTATCATAGAATCATAGAATCATCTGGGTTGGAAGGGACCTCAGAGATCATCAAGTCCAACCCTTGATCCACTATGGCTACAGTTACCAGACCATGGCACTGAGTGCCACATCCAGTCTCTTTTTAAATATCTCCGGGGACGGAGAATCCACTACTTCCCAGGGCAGCCCAGTCCAATGTCTGATCACCCTCTCCGTAAAGAAATTCTTTCTAATATCCAACCTAAACCGCCCCTGGCACAACTTAAGACCATGCCCTCTTGTCTTGCTGGTAGTTGCCTGGGAAAAGAGACCAACCTCCCCCTGGCTACACCCTCCTTTCAGGGAGTTGTAGAGAGCGATGAGGTCTCCTCTGAGCCTCCTCCAGGCTGAACAGCCCCAGCTCCCTCATCCTCTCCTCATAGGATCTGTGCTCGAGTCCCTTCACCAGCCTTGTTGCCCTCTTTTGGACCTGCTCCAGCACCTCAAGCTCCTTCCTAAACTGAGGGGCCCAGAACTGGACACAGTACTCGAGGTGTGGCCTCACCAGGGCTGAGTACAGGGGCAGAATCACCTCCTTGGACCTGCTGGCTACGCTGTTCCTGATACAGGCCAGGATGCCATTGGGGTTGGATAGGGGTTGGAAGGGACCTCTGAAGATCCCCTGGTCCAACCCCTCTGCATGAGTAGGGTCCCCTGAAGCAGATTACACAGGAACACACGCAGGTGGGTCTTGAATGTCTCCAGGGATGAAGCCTCCACAACGTTCCTGGGCAACTTGTCCAGTGCTCTGTTACCCTCTGAATAAAGTAGTATTTTCTCATATTTTGGTTGAATCTCCTGTGTGCCAGTTTGAGAAAATTACCCCTTGTTCTGTCACTGGACACCACAGAGAAGATTTTGGGCCCCATTCTCCTGACACCTGCCCTTTAGATATTTATAAACATTAATGAGATCCCCCCTCAGCCTTCTTTTCTCTAAACTAAACAGCCCAAGCTCTCAGCCTTTCCTCATAGGGCAGATGCTCCAGTTCCTTAATCATCTTAGTGGCCCTATGCTGGACTCTCTCCAGTAGTTTCTTGTCCCTCTTGAACTGGGGAACCCAGAACTACTCACGGTACTCCATATGAGGCCTTGCTAGGGCAGTGCAGAGGGGAAGGATAACTTCCCTTGACCTGTCAGCCACACACTTCTTAACGTACACCAAAATGGCATCAGCCCTGTTGGCTGAGAGGGCACATTGCTGGCTCACGGTGAGCCTGCTGTCCACCATGACTCCCAGGTCTTTTTCACCAGAAATTGATTTGCAGTAGTATCCTATATAAGTAGGATAATTTTCCACCAGTTGATACCCAAGGGCTAGCATTCAGGTGTACCAGAGGTTGAGTGGCCCTGAAACATTGTTTACCTATATTCTTTCACACATCAATTATTGTTATTATTTATCTTCAGCAATGTTTATTCCACTATTAAAAAAAAAAAAAGTTAAAAAAAATTAAAAAAAGGAAATTCAAATGAGCAAGCAAACAAGAAAAACCAAAAAGCTAGGATAAATTGTATCTTTTGGATTTCAATATAATTTAATATGCATATTCACTGCCAAGGCTAACCTACTAATTAAGCAATAATCCCACAGCACTGTCAGGTGTACAAGAGAGTAAGAAGAATAAGAGAGCTCAATTTTATTTCAGTAGATATGCTTATTCCTAAATTATGCAATGTCTCTGTTGAGGTTATCACAAATTCATTATAGGTTTTGTTAAATAATGTAATGAACTAGTCATAAAAGGTCCCTTTAGGGCCTTGTCCTGAACATCTCAGTCACATTGAACCCCATTTTGAAACCAGAAGTCCAGAACTCCTTCCTGAATGCTGCTTTCATCTATTAGAGTCTATGCATTTTGCAATTCTTTCCCCTGTATTCCTACAGAAATCAGACACGTTGAAGTGGAAAAAAGGAAAGTAAGAAGGCTTTTAAGGGGTATTTTAGTACCTTCAAGCTGGGAAATTATCTTGTCATCATGGGTCTTTGTGTTTATTTGTTCTGGTGATTCAGTTCTAAAGGAGATCAGGCTTAATCCTTGTCTAATTTCATGGCTAGTCAGTGTTCAAGTTCTTAATGAAACTTCTGTGTTTACAAGAACTCACAGACTAAAACAATTTCTTCTTTCAATGAAGAAAGTTCTACCTGGAACTAAAAGTAGGTATGAAACTTTACGGTACGTTTTCCAGTAAAATGTACATACAAAATAGTGAGAGCCAGAATGCAGCACAGCATTCTGCGTGTTTGGACCCAGAATTAGTGATTTAATTACACGGGATTACAGATAGCATAAAATCAGGAAGATTACAACAATTCCCTGTAAATATTTGAGCTATGTATCTTTAATACTAATGAAGACAAACTAAAAGGAATTAAGATGCTGAGTTAAAACAGATTTCTTTTTGTGCAAAGGAATTATTCTGTTCCTTTAAGTCAATTTAACTCTTCATTGAAATTTGATGTGGAAAAGGAAGGGTTTGTGAGACACATCTGAGCCATTGTTAGATACAAAAGTACTGTGTATATGAATATAAAAAGTGGAATGGCCTCAAGACTACCCAGGAACATAGACAAAATAGAATTTTTCCATGCCATCATGTTATTGTATTTGGAACACCAAAATAAAATTAATCATCAAAATATTTTTTAGATGCAGGGGAAGCAGAAGAGATCTCAAAAGGCTTTTGGGAAATAGGACTGGGGTGATGATCTTTCATTTAAATTTTCAAGTTTTGTTACCTCCAAGAGCCTACTCTATCCTCTAGCTTTTACCTTCCTCCCAAGGTGTTGCCTGTCTTGTTCCTTATCTTGCCTTTTATTTACAGCCCATTTCATTTCCAGTTTTTTCACTTGAGTACTGCTAGCGTTTGAGTAGGAGGGAGGATATATTAAACATTTATAAAGAACAGGAATATTGGGACTGTTGTCCCAGTAAGGCTGAGGAGAAGGTGAAGAACTGGTTTTTTGTTTGCATATTGAATTAGTTACTATTGAAAAAATCAGATATTTTTCTAAGTTTAAAAAAGAACCATTATGCATTTTTCATAGGATTTTTTTTCTAGTAAAAGTGAAAAAACAATAAATTTCAATTTTCATCATAATCACTGAGACCACAGAAAAGATAATTTCTTGATCTATAAAATTTTCAGGATCAAAGAATTGACTTTATCTGAGATTCAGAATAAAGATATGTATTTATGACAAATGCATTAGGCATTTCCATGGTTGACACATAGCCAACAGACGAAACAATTGTCATTACCATTTTAAACAGTGAGTATAATTTTCAGATCTGCAGTTTATCTGAAGATTTTTCTTGTTTCACAGTAAAAAGTATAATCAGGTTTTTAATATATTCTGAGCACAAACATACTGTTTCTTAGGACAGCTAATAAGCTGATTATATTATCCTATATTTTGTTATGACGAGGATATATGACTTTTATTCTCTTTTAAATCATGTTTTATATTTATTAGAATAAAATAATATAAAGAAAATAATTATGTATTAGTCTCATTACAAAGAGAGAGGAGCACAGGTATATTTACTACAGAGTGGCTACCATATTCCTTGTATCTTTTTTTTGTGTACTATATATAATAGATTATTATGCATTAGGGTAAGACATCCTCAGATTTAAATGTTATTATTGTGATCCTTATTGTGATTTTGAAAACTCTCCTCAGTTTGCATTTAAAGTTGAGTCAGCTTTCGATGTAAAGGTTCCACATCGGGGGAATCCCAGATAGATATGAGTGTTGACAGGGACAAAATCAGCATTTATCTGGCAGATAAGTCAAATCAAGGACTTGGACTTGACTTGCTTTTGGGTTTTTCTGGCTTTCTTTAATTTTTTTGGCTTTCTTTTTCCTTTTACAGACACAGTCAGTGATCTGTTTGTAAAGAAAGCATTAGCAGATCTGTGTGAAACTGGTTCTTCTTATCACATTATTTATCAGAATAAATTTTTATCTCTTAAGTTAAGGATCAAGATATTAATTACACAAACCAAGTGACATTTTTATTTCAAGATTTATAGATATTGAAAACTCAAAAAAATTCTGTTAAAACTAGCACATTTTGCCTGCTATTATAAGGAAATCATTAACCCCTCCCCTGAAATTACTGTTTGAGATGAATTTAAAGTTGCTGTGTGCCAAGCCTTATGAGTTTTGTCTGCATCAAAAAGTTTTTTTCAGTGAGATCTGTTTCAAGCTTTGTGGTTTTTTACTAAAAGGTATACCAATAAGACTCTTCTTGTAATTCTAATGGGATACATTTCACAAAAGTTTGAGTTCAGCTCTGACACACACCTGTGTATTTTGCCTAAAGGTAGTCATTATATTTCAAGCGATTTCAAACTTGAAGTTTTGCAGTCAACCAGCAATCTATAGTCTCTATCAAAACCAAAATAAAACAAAGCAAAGCAAAAAAACCAACCAACCAAAAAAAACCCCAAAACACCAAAAAACAGAAGAAAGCATTAGTCACTTTTATAGAGGCACTAAGTTTCTTTTTAGATGTTAGAATTCCCAAAGCGTAGGGAAATAAATTTGCTTTATCAGTTTGCAGTAATTTGACATTCAGTAAGTTTAAAGTGTAAGTTTTACAAATATACATGAGATTTTCATGAGACGTGTACAAAGAAAACCATAGTACAATATGAAAGTGTTGCCACCCAAGCACTTCTGCTCCTGAAAAACCTGTTTTGGTTGGATAAGAGTTACAGGTCTAACACTTATTAGTTGGTGGGGGTCCCCTCACACTACAAAGCACTGTATTTCCTTTCCTGGTGTATCTGTGTTGGAATATTGTTGCTGGCATGGACATTGCCCCTTATAATTGTGTTTAGGTGAAGAGGAAAATAATTCCTGAACTGGCCTCCAGTAAAACAAAAATAGGGTAGGATTCCACTGCCAGCAGTGTAAGAGCTACTCTTCGTTGAGAGCAGATACTGTTCTAAATCAGATTTTACCCTACTTTATTATATTTACTCATACTAATGCGTTTAGGTCAAATTCTGCAATCCTTTTTTTTTTTTTTTTCACAGCCTATTTCATGTACATATCAATTTAATCTATGCATTGCACCTCACAGCTTGAACAATCAATTTACAACAGTTTTCTCATGACTTATCTATAAAGAAGAGAAACCAAATACAGCTGGCATTTGAAATAAACAGCCCTGAAGCTAGTAAACAGCTTGCACATCTAACAGTGTCTGGTGGAAAAGTCCTCCACTGATTGAAAAAAAAAGTTAGAAAAAGCTCTTCAGAAGTTTACTTTTGCCATTGACTGATAGATACACAACACCTCTAATCGTGCAAATTTATCTTTTATGTCTGCAAAATACTTTAGGCCATCTAATAGTTGCAAAGATGAAATGGATCAAAAATTTTAAGGAAAAAATAATTGAAAAAGAATCTTGAAATTGTCACTGCAAAATACCAAATAAACTGCAAGGATAACTTGAAAGGAAACAAAACAAAACATAGAGACAGAAAGTAAAATTCAGAAAGACTTTTTCTGCTTTGCAGGTCACATGGTATTAAGCTGAAAACAAATACTGATTTTTTTTTTTAAATATAGCTTTGTAAAAGTGCCAGAAATTAGCCTACATTAGTGTATTCACCTCCAGAAATCACAGAAAAAGTATGAAAAAAATTTAGGCACCACAGGCAGAAGGTAAGAAAGGTAAAGACAGTCTCCTAGCAAATATGTCTGTTTTGGAAAGTTCATACTATGCTTTTGTTCTACTGGTATGCCAGAGTTGTAACACTGAGACACATTCTGTGACTACTGAAAGAAACAAAGAAGAGATAATACTTTATTCAGCTTTCTTTTACACTCTGACAGGGGAGGTCAAGTAGTTTGAGATACTTGTTTAATAAATAATTTTTATTTTGGATTATTGTATATCTCTGGTCTCAGTCATGTGGCAGAATTAATTTCAAACAATGTCATATCATCAAAGATGAGCATCAGGCATCTCCTCACAACTGCATGCAACATGTCTTTGCTTTGTGGAAAATAAGGATAAAATTTAGCTACAATCAGACCCTAAATGTTAGGCATAAAAGAAAGAAAAAGAAATCATTAGTTAAAAATATAAATATAGTTTTATCTGCAGATGACTCCAAATACATTTCTTTACAACAAATATAATATTAACAAAGAAAGCAAGAGATTTGTCTTTAAGCAGTACACAATACCATTGGTTATAATGGGAATGAATGTCAAGATTCTTCTGAAGAGAAACCAATGGGTTTTCCCAGAAAAAGAAAAAATTGTGACTGCACATTTTTTAGCAAATCTTTTTTTTTTTGATTGAGAGAAAAGAAAAAAAAGCATTAGGCTTAAATTTGCAAATTGATCCATAATTCATGGTTCCTTATTGTTAAAATACTGGGCTAAATTCATTGGTAAAGAATGTGGTCACAAATCTAATAACATCTTTACATCTGCTTATGAGAATGTCACATTTGTTATATTTACACATTACAGGGCCATTTAGCTAACAACAGTTAGTCTTATATTTAGTGATGGTAAATAATACAGACTAACTTAGATGGCGGAGACACTTTTGGACTGATGAAAAGATATTACAATGAGGAAAAAACCACAAACCTGACCAAAACAAAACCTCACCAAAATGTAGCAGTTTAGCTTAAGCCTGATCCTACAGTAATGGAAATGAGTACTATTACTGAAGTTTCCAGGATCTCACTTTTACAATGCTATACTAATTATAGTGGCTGAGAGAAGATTAGTCACTAGCTAGGTTGTAAACCTACAATAATTACTGTTTCATGTTAAGATATTTTGTAAACAACAATTGAAAATAAGATATGCCTATGCAGGTATATGTGCATTATCAGTGCTATACTTCTTGCCTATTTGAAGAAAATGCAGTTGTTCCAACAAAAACAGGATGTCAGGAGGCAAATTTTGTAGCAGTCAGCCCTAAATACCCTCTCTCCTTTCTTCTCTTGCAGGTATTCTACAAACTGTAGTAAAATCTCTGAGTTCAATACCTTGATTTTTGCAATGTTTTCTTATCAGTCTTAAAGATTCTTGGTTTCTACCACAGAGAGTTTAATTCACTTCTCCTTTGCTACTTGTAGTCCTCTACATTCTGGAGACTTCTTTTATCTCTAGAATGGAATCCTTAAATTTAGTAATAGTTCAAACGATGTACATATTTATAACAACCGTTTACATCCAGAAGTTTTTCAATAATTTTCTTTTCATTATATTATGTTAATATATATATTGATTATATATATTTGTTCAGTGCAATTGCTTTTTTCCCATTGTGTGGAGGTGTGTTGATTTGGCTGGAGCTGCATAAAAGGTTCAGTCATCAAAGCTTTAACCTACAAATTTACTTTCTGCCTTGTTGCTTTTCACACACCTCTGTTTTTTATTGGCCAATGATTGAAGAAAATATGACTGAAATACAAAAACATCTCTTTCAAATGTATTTAAAGCTCATGGTCAAATTTCATGCAAGAAATAGAATTTTATTTTTTTTTTAAATCTAGGCATGATATGTGAGAGATTTTTCCTTTTTCTTTGGGGCATGGCTTTTATTTACTGCTACACAGTGGCTCACTTTCACTTGAACTGAACACTTACAACTTACATTTAGCTTCTGAGCTGGTGGCTGAGCATTGAAAGCATGATTGAATCAGTCTGAGGTATGCCTAAATCTAGTCATGTTGTCTGTTGGGTTGGATATTATAAAAAAAAAAGCATCTCTACCCCTTGTGTTTTTAAATAAAAGAGGCATTGACTCCCATCCTGTTTCTTGTTTCGCCTTTTTGTCATCTCAGTGAAGTCTGTATATGCAGAGTGTTTTTAGAGCTTTACTTGTCAGCTGTGTCCCTCAGGACATTAAGATCTTGTCAGCCTATTTTCTAATTCCAGTGAGTCTTGTTTGGAGAGTAAACAACCTAGCTGCTCAGATCAGGAAAGTTATATCTATTGTTAAAAAAGCTCTGAAGGAAAACCTGATGAACCTAGGTAGCCATTTAATAGGTGTCTTCCCAGTCACAAAAGCTGAACTGAAGTGGTTAACTACCACAAAGTTTTCTCTCAGTCTGGCCTAAATATTTTTAGTTAGACACTGTGGGATTCCATTTTGGTCTCTCTGCAATCCCTTCTCCATCAAATAGAAATTAACAGTGTCAGAACAGAAACAGAATAAACAAGAACCCATTAAGACTGGATTATAGTAACATCTGATCTTTAATTAATGTATCATCCATTTTCAGCACCACTAGGACTTCTCTGAAGTTAAGGGTTTATATGTGCGACAATGTATTAAGAACTTAGTACATGATATCTTTACATTATTTTAAATGATAAATTTAAGAGGGAGCTGAGTATGTCAGTTACAGCAACTAAAAAAAATTAAAAATTAATTTATAATTGTCTCAAACCATTGCTATCGAAACCAACTCCATGGACCTGCCTTGATGGATCTCACCTTAAGTCCTACCCTTTGAATGCTGCTTTTTAGCTGCTGTCGTGAGGTTGCATAACTGAAAAAATAGTTGTATTCACTTGAGTTATCATTCACTTCTTCAAAGGTGCCCTGTAATTAAATAATTGCCACTCTAAAGGCTGTTTTTGAAGTTACTTATTTTTAGCTTTGGCAGCAGAGTTCATTACCATAATATGAGCTCTTCCCCAGGTTTAATTAATTCATCATAATGACATGTCTATGAGGTAATGTCCTTGCTTGACACACCAGGAAGATAAGGCCAGATTTGCAGCACTCATTGTAAGAAACATCAAACAAGCAGAAAAAATGCTAAGATTAACAAAATCTGTAATTTTGAATAACTGGAAATTGAAATTGGACAACTATCTCAATTTGCTGACATTAATAGCCTCTGCGATTGAAATACCTTACATAATTTAAAAAAAAAATTTTGGTGTTTGTTTGTTTTCTGTTTGTTTTTGTGGAGCCAATCCTTCTGTAAGCCTTAACTTTTCAGAATGAAATCAGTGTAATCTTATCACATACACAGGGCAAAGTTTTATCCTATTTAAGATATATTTTTCATTATTTTATTAACATTCTATCCCACACTACTTAAAATTAAATATATAAAAACTGGCATAAGACAAGGAATGTTGTTTCCTATGCATACCATAGGAAACATTATAGTTTTCACTTTGGATAATGACAAGTATTTTTGAAATCTAAGTCCCTGCTATGTAATTTTACAATTTTTCTCATAATTTTATGCAGTTATGCTTCTAGTATGGAACTGAACTATAGTTAAATCCTTTGAAAATTACAGAGTTGTTGTTTTCCGGTATGGTAATTTTCATTTATAGTAGGTATGATTGTTAATTTTCATTAGTTACAATTACAATTTAAAAAATTAAAATATTCAGCAAATGTTATAGAGTGTTAAACATTAATTCAACCCACATACAAAGTGTTGATTAGTCAAATCACATATTTTTAAAGTATTGTATGTACTTGATAATGAAAGTAATTCTATAAATTTTCAAGACATAACACTTTCAAAATGTGAAGGCTGAGAAATTTTACAGTTTGGATGTTAGTGAACATCTATACATATATATTTCATATGCATTTATGACTGTGTATTAATAAAGCATTATATAAAATACATCAAGAGCTCAAGATGCTCAGGTCTCAGCTACTCTGGGTGAATGTTCTAAGTGCTAGTTTCTCAAGATAATACTTGCTCAATGCATCTTGAATTCTGTTATGCATAATAACAAAGGTAGAAGTGTGAAGGAAACTGGTATTTGGAATAGCCTTTATCTCTTTTCTCTTACCTGTTCAAAGTCGGTGATAGATTCTTCCTTTCCAGAAATCAGAATGTGTCCAGAACCATTTTCCTTAAATCTGGGTATCAGTAGAAATTGATCACCCTTCTTTCCAAAATTTGTCAATGACATTTAGGTCCTCTAAACTGGGGAGCTTTATGAACTAAAGGAATATCCCAGCTTCTACAGGAGAATGGAAAACCTGTTAATGAAACATTTTCTGTGTCTAGAATTACTTTCTTGTAAATGGCAGGTTCAAGCCCCTTTTCCCTGAGATAGACATTGGATAAGTCTTCAGCTTCCTGACAAATAAGCCATTATACAAAAAATAGGCATCACCTGAGTTATAGTTGGAGTGTTAAAGACCTAGAAGCATAGCTGTTATCATCCCAGATGTCTCAAACAGGAGGCTAAGTGAGGAGATTTAAAACCCATTTGCCAGTATTCTGCTGAAATGGCACAGTGAAGTGCACGTGTAAATACTTTACTGGGTAGCTACAGCCTCTTTCCATAGGAAAATAACAAAAAAGACTCATCTTGTTTAGGAAACTAAAGATTACTAGTTCTCTTCATGACAGGATGTGACATGATGCAGCACAGCATAAAAATAATGACACTTCTAAGAAAGGACTCTATTCTCTCTTGACTGGTCACCAGCTATGTACCTACTATTAGGAATATGGGATTATGTTGATTTTACACTATTAAAAGTCTTACAGAAGTCACTATCTTTTCAGACCAAGGTTATACCAGCATTTCAGCAATATACCATTTTTTCTGATGCACTATCTCTGCTAGTTACTGTGCCCTAGATCATCTAACACATTTTTGCTTTGGCTCTGAACATAGCATTTCAAAGGCATTTTTGATCTTGGTTGGATGCTAGTTAAGCCACGGGGGCAAAATGCCTGAAGACCCAGTTGGTAGATAATTGTTCCTTGATAGATTATTAGTTGGCATCAAATGCAATGTTTAAAGTTATGAGTCTGACATTCTGTTTTTTGCATTTTTAGCTTCCTAAAAGTTTTTCTTCTTCACATCAGACAGAAAGAGCTGATGCATAGGTAAATAGGTAGTGCTCCATAGCCGGTTATTACCCACTGTTTCTTTACTCTGTACTTCTAGAATAAATCTTCCTTTAATAAAAAGGCAGTGCTAATGTAGTTTAAGCTTATGAGGTACAAATAAACAAGAAAAATTAATAATGAGCTAAAGAGGTCTATTTTGGTGGTACTTTCCAAAAGAACATTATTTTCTAAAAACTTTGCACTCTTTCTCCCAAGAAAGTATTTAAGAACTTGGTATACATATTAACAGACTTTATTAGATGTGGTATTAGACTTCTTCTCTACCACACTACTAGGTTTGAGTGAAAGTTGTCCACACTGCCTGTACAGCTGGCCTGGAGTGCCAGTCCTGTTCTGTGCATGCATGTTTTCCTTTTGGTTTTGAAAGAGTCTTTCTCACATTTTCAGTTAAATGTATGAGTAAGTGCTATACACAGCTAAGAGAAAAAAAGACTCAGACAAGCTCTAAAGTCCCCAGGCCTTCCCAAAGACACCATACAACAACTCCTTTAAGTGTCTGTTATAACTTCAGGAGACCAAAAAAAATGACAGAAGTAAAAATTAGATTGCATTGTAACTCAATTTGCAAATTACAACAGAATTAACAGGAAAAGTCATGGCAGGTTTATTTGTTGCAGCAATGTCAGCTCAGTAAGAACATGTGTCAATGAATGCTTCAGCTAACATTCAAACCTGGTGAATAACAGCAAAAAAAAAATAGACCAGGAAATCAGAATGGATAAAATTCTCAGAATTGATGCTGAGACATTAAGCAGTTCACATTGAGATAAGCAGGTTTAAAGTCTACTATCATATTTTTCCAACCAGGCCAGGAGACTTCTCAGAAAGTGTATTACAAACAGAACAATAATTGAATGGGGGAACTTGGAATAAGTTAATACAATTTTCTGCATGAAACATGTCTAACACAAATATAAAACCTCAGGGTAATCTGTGGCTTGTGTTTTTTAATAATTTATATATACTTGATTGGTTACCTTCACTCTTTTAGATTTTGTCTTTGGGATTTACATTTTAGCCAGTTCACATTTCTAAATATTTTTAGAAACAGTTGAAATTTTCATCTGCAAACCACAGACAGTTACCACCCTCAGTTTTGTGACAGCTATTTATCCCTGCACCAGTATTGCTAAAATAAGCAACAAAAAATAATTAATAATATCCTTCAATTACACATACAGCAAGGCAGAAATTGTTCCATGATGAATGAAGGAGATACAGCTGTTTCTGATGGGTTTCTGTTAGGTATCACACATGTGAGGTATGAGGCTTCAGTTTTTCTAATATGTTTCAAAAACTGATAGCAGGGGAAATGGGTTGAATGATCAGTCGCAACTCTTGATAGAATTGCTCATACCTTACTGGATTTCTATGCAGAAATATTACTTTCATTTCAATTTGCTCAAATATATTTCCCCTTAACAGATCTATGAAAAAGTTAAATGGAACCTCACTTTAGTTAGCAGTCATCTTTCCAGCTCACGTCTCAGTTTCTCAAATATCCTGGCATTCAAATTACTCATTAAGTCCCTGTCTGTATCAAAATACACAGTAAAAGATAATAGTAAAAGATAAACTGAGCTCAGTGTACATGCTGTACTTTGACTTGCAAGTTTCACAACCAAATTACTTATGAAATGCATTACCAGTAACGTAAAAATTTAAAGAAGAATGAATTTTGATACCCAGGTTTTGAGAACTACCTTTTGCCTCATCACATATCTGCCATATTCTGTTTCCCTATAAAAAAAGGCTAGATAACATTTGAAAAATAAAACTTGGAATATCTTCTCAGATACACTAATGTTAACTTCACTGCTTCGGCAGCATTATTCTGGATCTAGAGTAGCGACCACAGGGAGAATCAGGTCTCACCCTTCTATACTGCTTTCATGTCAGAGACATTTTTTTTCTGTCCCTTGTGTTATATTTTTAAACTTTCTCATGCTGCTGTGTTTTTCAGTATCGTATTCTATAAGCTGCCTCTCACAGCATGTTGCTGAGCTGGACAAAGTATATTTTCATCTCCATGTCTACACCTAATGTCTGAAAGTGATACGAAATTGAAAGGAAAGTAGTGAGATAATTGCTCTGACTTATTTACTACAGCCTCCTATCCCTGCTATGCTTCTGCAGCAGTGTTGCCAGCATCCTGAAATGAGGAACCAAAAATGGACTTGATACATTGAAAAAAAAAAAGTTTGCATTTATTAAAGTCTGTGATTTAGTAATGATATAAAAAAATGAAGGATAGAAGCCTATACATTCATACAGAAGTTGGAATCTGTGATTTAAATACAGGTTGTTAAGATTCTGCCATTTCATCAGGTAATGTACTCTTTTCTTTAACATGCATATGTCACAGTGGTGATATAATGAAGCTTAAAATCCTGAATACTCTTTTGAATAGTGTCTAATGTAAGACATGGGCGATAAAAATTTGCAAGTGGTCAGTGCTATCAGACATTTCTCCCCAAATTATTATATCTTATAGTAGTTTAGATGCAACACTTGACAGTGCTTTCATGTTCATTTTAACAAGAGCTAGCTGTTACTTTCACTTATCAATGCAGTGTGGTGATGTCTCCAAAAGCTTAGTGCCATATTAACAAACAATAAATCATTTTCCTTATTATAAGAGCTTATATTCAAGAAAGAAACAAAATCAAATTACCTCTTATTTTCTAGCATGCAATGTAATGTTAATTATTCTTTATTCCATGGTTGCCTATGCCTTCAGTTACTTTTGAGTGAAGAGTTAAGAAAAGGGCATAGGTTTTATGGAGAACTTAGCAATGAGGAGGACTTCCTGTGAGTTAAAATAGATATAAACTCAATAGGAAACATGGCACATATTGATATATTGAGAGAGGTCAGCTGTGGACTGGCAAATCAGACAAGCAACAGGATGAGCAATTTCTTTAATATTTGCCTAGAATAAGAGTGAAGAAATTGTTTTCTGAGCACTGAAAATAATGCAGCCTGATTTCCTACAGCTTTCTGTGCTATTCTCCAATGACGAAACAAATTCATTCCCTTAAAATATGTCCTGTATCTGTGCTTTCATTTTCAGTATTTCCCACATTTCCTTAACATTTTTTCCCTCTGACATTGCACACTCTGTTCTCAAGATACCTCAGATTTTTTCATTCAGTGATTAATTACTTCTTACATAAGAAGTGTTGTATGTTGATTAATTTGTTAGGGTTTTTTGGCTGGTAAGAGGCCAAACAGAACAGAAAATGAATGAGCTGAAGCCCTTCTCAGACTGTAAGTATATGGGTCAGCCTTTCCTTTCCAGGCACCTGACTGATGAAACAGAAGATAAATTGGCTTTGAATGTTCTTAATTTGGCAGAAATCAATAAAGAATTTTACAAAATATTGGAAACAGAGGAAAAAGAGATAGACACATAGTTAACTCATGTAAGAGTAATTTTGTTCTGGAATTTGTAAAAAAAAATCATTTATCATAGTGGATTTTAAGGAAGCCAGCAAATACAAGAAATCTCATTTTGTCCCTTGTATAACATCAAAACAAATTATGCCTAATTATTTGAAATTTAAAAGAAAGCAATCAGATGAACTGATTTTACTTTAAGATTTGATACTTACAGTATAAGTTCAACTTAAAGCTGATAATTCATAGAGCCATAGAATCTCAGAATAACTTGGGTTGGAAGGGACCTCTAAGGGTCATCTAGTCCAACCTCCCTGCAGGAAGCAGGGATATCCTCAACTACTACTTGCTCAGAGCCTCATCAAGTTTCATCTTGAGTTATTTCTAGGAATAATGCCTTAACTACCTCCGTGGGAAACCTATTCCATTTTTCCACTATCCTCACTTTCCTAACATCCAATCTAAATCTACTCTTCTCTAGTTTAAAACCATCACCCCTCATCCTATCACTACAAGCCCTTGCAAACAGTCCATCTCCACCCTTCCTGTAGGTCCCCTTCAGATACTGGAAGGTCACTATTGGGTCTCTCCAGAGACTTCTCAAGGCTGAACAATCCCAGCTCCCTCAGCCTGTCTTTGTAGGAGAGGTGTTCCAGCCCCCTGATCACATAAAATACCTTATTTCTTTTCCTGCATAAAGAAATCACTGTTTTAAGTGTTTCTGTATTCCTTTATTTTGAAAATAAAAATCCTACATAAATCAGTGAAATTATGAGCAACTCTGAATATTAGACATAGCTAGAGGTAAAGTAGCAACAATTGGGAGTCTTTGGGAAAGACTGATTGAAATAATTTTGAGAGAAGTACAGTTCTGAAATCTGTCTGGTTTTGTGTTGTTGGTTTTGGGGGGTTTTTTGTTTGTTTTTTGTTTGGTTTTTGTTTGTTTGTTTGTTTGTTTGTTTGTTTTTAATAGGAAAGCAAGGGAATGAGCAGGAAAAGGTCATAAATATTAAACTGGAAAAAATCCAAATCAGAGACTAGAAATTAAAAACTGTGGTTTCCTTATATAAGTGTACTAGTCAGGACAAATGACCTGACATCCTCTGACCAGTAGTGGTCAAACCTCTACCTCTCTATGATGCAGAGATTGTAGCCAGTTTTTCCAATTAGCCTTGGATTTCTGTCTTGTAGTAAGATGAACTGTGCTCTGACTGTGCCTGTCTCTATCCAGTGATGGAAGAGAGCACTACTTCCACTACTGCTATCATTTTACCCAGCTAAATGAGGCTGCATAAATTCTGATCTACTTGTAGCAATTAGAGAATCAAATAGCATCTGAGGACCATAATGTTAATATCACCATTATCTAAAAATGCCAGGAGTAAGTAGCAGTTATTAAATAGTGACAGGAATATGTTAGCTGTATGTAATTTACATAATATGGTAGAGAGGATTTTGGGGTATCTAATTTTATTGTATTCATATGCTTTGTGCTACATCTAGGAACACCACTGTGACTTCACTGACAATATGTCATAAATGGAAAATATTGAACCCAAGCACATCTATTGGAGTTATGTCAGGTCATAATGGATTATAATGTGATACCATAGCTAAAATAGCAAAGAAGATCCTTGGATTACAATTGCAGGGCTGTCAGGTAGCTGTAGGGAGAGGATTGGTTATCTACTCATATTCCTATGGAAATTACTGCTCTCCTACTGATAGCATTTCTGGAATACCTGTGTTTATTCAAGGGCTCTACTTGATTTTTCAAACAGGACTAATGCTGCAATACCAATACCACACATAAAATCAGCTGATAAACTAACTTTTTCTGGGGTGTTGTTTAAAATGGCAACAATCACAGAAGACACGAGTCTGATCAGATTAAACAATAGTAATGACCAGTGAGAATAACATAGGAATCAAATAAAAATTGAACAAATTGAATCAAACAAATCAAACAAATTGAATCAAAAACATTGAATAGAAATTTGCTGTCACTTATTTTATATCGCTTTATTTTTATATTGATATTATAAATATAAATACATTTATATTCATATTTTTAATTTACTATCAAGCAGATAAACTGCACTGAACTCATATTTTGCTAATATAAGTGTACTGGGTTTGTGTGACAAGGTTTTGATAGCAGGGGGCCACAAGGGCTGCTCCTGTGAGAAGCTGCTGGAAGCTTCCCCCATGTCCTACAAAGCCAATGTCAGCTGGCTCCAAGATGGATACACCACTGGCCAACGTTGAGCCCATCAGCAACAACTGGTAGGGCCTCTGTGACAACATATTTAAGAAGGGAGAAAAGTTGCTCTGTGGCAGTAATTTCAGCAAGTGGAGTGACAATATGTGAGAGGAACAACTCTGCAGACACCAGAGTCAGTGAAGGAGGTGCTCCAGGTTGCTGGAACAGCTCTAACCCTGCAGCCTGTGATGAAGATCATGGCCAGGTAGGCTATCTATCCTTCTGCAGCTCAGGGAGGTCCACGGTGCAGATATTCACCTGCAGTCCATGGTGTACCCCTGAAGAAGGCTGTGACCCTGTGGGAGCTTTCTGGCAGGACCTGTGGCCCCATGAGGGATGGACACCAGAGTAGTTCATTAAGAACTACAGGCAGTGGAAAGGAGTAAATTTGTAGAAAGGCATAGAGTACTGTCTCCTGTGGGAGGGACCCCACACTGGAGCCAGGGAACAGTGTGAGGAGGAAGGATTAGCAGAGACAATGTAAGACAAAGTGACCTTAACCCCCATTCTTCAACATCCGGCACCACTGGGGTCGGAGGGAGGAGGCAGGTAGTTCAAGAGTAAAGTTAAGCCCAGAAAGAAGGAAAGGGTGTTTTAGGATTTAGTTTGTATTTCTCATTATCTTAATCTGATTACATTGATAATAGTTTAAACCAATTTCTTCAAGTCAAGCCTGGTTTGCCCATGACAGTATCTGGTTAATGATCTCTCCCTGTCCTTATCTGAGCTCATGAGCCTTTTGATATAATTTCTTTCCCCTGTCCAGCTGAGGAGGGGAGTTGGCACCTGGTATCTAGGTAGGATCAACCTACTACAGTAAGACAGGACTATACATGAACAAGTGTTACTGTCAAAGCATATTGCAGTCAATAGGCATTACAGCCATATAAACACCTGTGGGCATTTATGTGAAATGTTGTTTAAGTCTCAGAGGCCTCTTAAAGGATCAGTACAATTATAGATCCTTTTCTGGAGAGTTAATCAAAAATGAAAAGCAAGAGAGGGCTGCAGAAACTTTCAATAAACATAAAAAACAGGTGAGCCATAGTAAGTCTCTGTCTTATGATCTGGTGATTCTTCTTTATACTCAATATAAGGTTAAAAAAATATTTTAAGCTGGTTTGTGTTGTTTTCTGCTTTAAAGTAGTTTTACCCTTCTCTGAATGAGACAGAAGGGCAGGACAGAATGGAAACAAAAGAACAAAACTTTCAGAAAAGCCCGATTAAATGGTACATAAAGTACCATGAAGGTGAATTGTTTGCATAGAGTGCATTATTGCATAGATGTTATGTATTTTTCGATACATCTTAATGATCAACATGGATGGTTTTTTTCTGTCTGTATTTATTTTATGGTTCTTCAATTTAAAACAAAAGAAGAAATAAAGCCTTCTTCAAAAGTTACAACTAGGTTTTCACAGCTGAGATATTAAACATTTCACTTTTTTGTGTGTTTTATTTTGTTGGGGGCTTGTTTGTTTTTTTGGGGTTTGTTTTGTTTTGTTTTGTTTTCATCACCTACAGCACGTCTGTAATATTTTCAGTAGATTTCTTTCCTGCATATTGGAGTAGAAAAATGCAACAGTAAACACTACATACCATAAAAAAGCATAGGCCACAAAGGAACCAGCTATAAAACATGACATTAAGCACCTTTAGCATCACTCTGTGCTCAGCAGAAGTCAGTTTGTAGCAAATGTTTCTAGAGTTATTACTTTACAGCTTGAAAATTTTGGTTCATTGGTTTTAAGACCAAAGAAATAGAATACCACTCTGAACAGCAACTGGATGGAAACTGCTAGAAACATTTGCAGTTAAGAGATCAAAAAGAAGTGTTCCAAAGGAAAAGCAGTATACAGACTTCTAAAAAGAACTACTACACTTCAAAGGGGTAATTTTCCAAACAAGGTTTCATTAAACAAGAGGCAGCAACAGCTTGATTACTATCTGCACTCATTTGGATGGAAGATAATTTTAATGGTTGTGAGAGTTTATTGGACTCTACTGAATTAAACACCCTCACAGTAAAGATTTGATGAATATAGCTGACATGCAGACTTACTATGCAGTAAATGCTCAAGGTCCTGAAGGAAATGAAAGGTAAGCAGCTGAGGGAATTTGGATCATCTGCACACCCAACTGGTGTTTGTAGCAGATACAGTAAAACTGAAAATTCATAAACAATGCATTATCAGTTAATGCCTTTCTTGCAGAAGAGACCCCATGCATATGCTTACAGTGCAGCAAGGACGACAACATACTGCAAAAGGAGCTGTGCTGGAAAATGAACAATTACCAGATATCAGGTAACAAGTCTACGGTGTGCCAAAGCACTGTCATCTTACATAGAGGTTCACGTGCCTGTTACTGAACTCCAATATTATTACCTGTAGAATCACAGTCCTGATTAAAGGCAAGGTTTAGTGTGAATATCTCACTTAGGAGTAGGATGGAAAGAGCCCCCTGAGAGACAAAGGAGTGATAGCCTTCGTATATTAATTTTTGCTTGTAGTTTGGCATTCCTGGATATCACAGAACCATGGAATAGTCAATTGAGTTTGGAAGAACCCTTGAAGGTCACCTTGTCCAACCTCCCTGCCCAATCAAATCTACCTACATCCAGTTTTTATGATTCTAAGTTACCCAAGGCCGTGCCTACATGGATTTTTTATATCTCTAAGGAGGGAAACTTCAAAACCTCCCTCGGCAACCTGTGCCAGTACACAGTGACCCTTACAGTCACAAAATGTTTCCTGATGTTGGGAGGGAACCTCCTGTGCTTCAGTTTGTGCCCATTTTCTCTGGTCCTGTCAAGGGACATCCCTGAAAACAGCCTGGCTCCATCTTGTTTGCACCCTTTCTTCAGATGATTATAGATGTTGATGAAACACCCCTGAGCCTTCTCTTCTCCGGCCAAACAGTGCCAGTTCTCTCAGCTTTTACCATTGGAGAGACGCTCCAGTACCTTCCTCATGTTATCTGGTCCTTTGCTGGACTCTCTACAGTATGTCCATGTCTCTTTTTTACTGGGGAGCCCAGAATAGGACACAGAATTGAAAGTATGTCCTCCTGTCCACCAGGACTGACAGGTCCTTTTCTGCCAGTCTGCTTTCCACTAACATTCTTGTTCAGACACCTCCATTTCTAACTGCCTCACCGTGGTAAGTGATGGCTCTGACACATAGACCTTAGTTAACCAACTGATTTGGCATTAGGAAGACCTAGTTCTGGATGCATTACAAGCCCAGTTCAGGAAACTCCAAAGAAAGCTGACAATTTACTAATAAAAGTATTCATATTTTTCTTTTTTTGTTGTTGTTTTTGTTCTTTTGTTTTTGATTTTGTTTTTTTCCTAAATGTACAATACCATGATTTTTGCTATTTTTATTAACAACTGTCAACACACTAAGTTTTTTGGTGAGTTCTCAGACACACTTAACAGGCAACAGTCATTACCTTTCTGAACAAACTTAAGGTTAATTCTGTTTGTCTCCCACTTTTCATCTTGGCCATCTTCCTTTTGGACTAAAGAAAACTGACCCTTCACAACAGTACGGTTTTGTGCCTCATACTGTTATGTGAAATGAGTAAGTCACCTAAGAAACTAAAGATAGTAGCACAACTTTCGTTTCCTGTTTTAAGGGTAACGCACAGTTCTTTGGCTCTCCTTATGATAGTATATAGTAACTTTTGTCTGTGGAAGATTAAAGCATGGAAAGAAGTTCAAATGAAAGAAGCAGATAGGCTGATCATGTTAAACTTACAACGTTTTTTAGTTGTTCTGTTTAATACCTTATTGTTGCTTGTTAGAGAGTTATTTGTGTTATGATGTGGCATACATTCTAACAGAGTAACATGCTTTGCTATGTTGGACTCAAGATCTTGGAATGGGCAAACAAGTAATGACATCTATGGAGTCCTGCTGGTTCAGCTCACTTTTAACAGCATAATGGTTCAAACTATCTAATTCGTAGAGAAAAACCTCACTACTCAGACAGCTGAAAATGTTTCTACTATTCACTTCTATTGTCTGATGCTGTGCATGCCTTTTGTTTTGGTTAAGGTTGATTATTGACTTCCTCAAACAGAGCCATGGTAGGGTGTAATAGTGAGGAGGAGGAGTAGAATGGTCATGGTGATACCTTCTTTCTCATTCTTTGGTTGTTTTAAGACAAGCTTTGCATATTTTTATATCCCTATCTACTCTTCCCTCCTTGGTACCCAGATGAAGTACGGACTCCCAGGTTTATTGAACTACATATGCACAGACAAGATACATATTTATGCTGTCTTTTCTCTCTCCATATACTCTTCCTCACGCTCATCTCAAAGACCACAGTTAGCCCTAAAGATATTTCATATGGCATTGGGTTAAAATAGTGTCTAAGTTTTATATACTCTTCCTGCTCCTGACATGAAAGAATACACTGCATGATGTTTTTTCACAATGTATATGGAGTTCAGAATTATAGAAGTGCAGAGGTGACCTAAAGCACACTGAAAACTCACATGTAACAATGTAACCATAATTCTGGTTTTAATGACCTCCTATTACAACAGTTTGATTCTTGAAGAGGTGGAAGTCGCTTGCTCTTCCTTCAGGTATAGACAGATTGATTGAAATCACAGACTTCAGATGAAAAGAACATGAATGAGGAGGAGGAGCTTGAGAATCTTTTGTACAGGAGACAGGATAATACTGACATTTAAGCGTATTTTACTTTCTTACTTGAATGCTACTTTAGGCACTTAAAAAGCCCTGATTTCCACCAATAATTGGATACCATTCTGGTCAGGCACATAATTGATATGGTTTGAGTGGACTGGGATGACTTTATGTTACTGATACAAGTCCCTAGAGCGTTATTTTTTAGGACTCTGAGGCGGGATAAAGAGAGAAGGGTCATCATTTTCTCCTAGTTCCTGCAACATTCTGTAAAAGCCAATAGGACCAGAGTGTCCACCTCCCTTCTGGCTCCCTTCTTACTTACTGCATCATTGGGCTTGGAGGTCTTGGAGAGAGGCTCCTGCTTTTCCATCAGCTCACAATGTGCTCAGCAGAATCCACATCCATCTGGTGCTGGGAAGAGCAATGGATCCCTCTCCAAGTTGGTACTGCTTCAGGAAACCCTTAGACACCTATCTCGACAATCATCAATGTCAGGTTTTGTATATACATATATTTGTATATGTTTGTTCCTCATCCCCTGTGTTACTGCCCTTTCCCTGTTCCAGTAAATGTGTTCCAGTTTTAATTTATAATCTTCAAGTCTCTGTTCATTATCCCCCTTTTATCTTCCCTTGGGAGGATGCAAGGCAGTAACAGAGAGCAATTCTGTCATCTGGCTTTTGGTGTGCCTTGACCACTAAACCAATAATGATTTTTTTTTTCATGAAGCCAGGAGAATACTTTGATGTGAATACATAATCTCTCTTGGTCCTTAAAAAATACGACATTTTCATTTTTCATTTTAATACAGTATAATTCAATATAGTCCAACTGCCTAGCCAAACGTCAGATTGGACTAATGGCCTTGTTCCATATTATTATTAAAGAATAGTGGCCTTCAACAGGGACCATGTGAAGTTCTGATGACTCATTTAGAGAAGACCTTAGAGATGTTGAATACAACCTGCAGTATTAAAAGAAGTGTTTAAACCAAGAAAATTCATTAGACAAAAAGTTACCTGAAGACTTGGTGTTTCTAAACATTTAGCAGGAATTAAAGCTCTGCTCCTGTGAAATCCTTCATGGACAATGTTCATAAGCTCTACAAGTGTAGGTGACCTCTTATTTTCTACCACTCTGAAGTGGGATTTAACATTTTCAATATAATGCCAACCACACTGTATGCACATAGTTTGCATGTACAGTGCACCTGATACAAAATTTCTATACTTTAGTATTTATAATAAATAAAATAATTGTAAAACACTATACCTCCCTTCAATAAAATCCTAATATGATGGATAGTAAATATAATGTGTCACAATCCCTGTCACATTTTGTATAAAACCCTTGAGAGATCTTGGATACCATTCTGCTACAGCTATCCTCAAGATTCCATATGATACTTTCCAGTTCTGTGTAGATACCTCCAAAACTGTAGACCACCACAAATAGTGCTGAATGACTACTTGTGGGCAGTTGAAAGGATTCTCTAAGGTTTTGTGAGATTTGTCTCAGGAACAACATGCAAGTTCCACATTTTTTTTCTGTAAGAATTCAGGACACAGAATCTACAGGTAGTCTTCTAAACTAGTTATTTTTTCAAAGGGAAAGCCTTATTCCTCTTTCCTGCCAACCACACATCCCTTCTGCTGATAAAATAGTCTGGGGTTTTTTTGTATACATAGACATCTGTATTTATAGAAAAGAAAGCCTAGCCCTTGCAGAAGGTTTTCATGAAGTCTGTGTATCTGCAGTCCAGGTACTTTGCAGTGTCACAGTCACAGGGATCTGAGTCTCAGCTGTCCTCTTGTCCCTGTCAGGAGGAGCAGGTTACCTGCAGCAGGTGTGGGCCCCTCAGCCTGAGACCTTGACTGATGCTCTGAGGCTGCACTTTTTCCCCCATAATTTCCTCTGACTCCTGGAAGTCCCACAGGCAAGGGCAGCAGGGCATTGTGGCACAAAGGGTGCTGTTGGACCAGGGTGAGTTGGTGGGGCTCCTCCAACCAGTGGCAGCTCCAATGGGATGATGACAGACATGAGATGTGGTGAGGCAGAGTGTTGACCAGGTCCAACTGTCTACACCTGGATTTGACCAGCCACAGCATCCTTGACTCCCTGAGAGTGACCTGCCCTGTCCCTGCCAGGGATGCTCTACTAGCAATGTAAAAAAATCAGACTCCCTGAGCTGAAATTTTTACTAGGTACTTTGAATTTCATGAAGCAAACAACTGCCTCAGAAACAGAGGACAGGGCTAAAGAGTAATGCAAAAAAGGGAGCTTCAGAACAGCGCGTGACAGGTACTTTGGGCATTATAAATTATGCATCTGTGTCAGTATACACTTGGGTGCCCCACTAAAATGCACAGGCATGTATGGTGGAAAGAAACATCCAATCTGAACAGTGACAAGGAAATAAATTTAAGAAGCAAGTTTTCATACAGTTTTACATGTCATTCAGATAGAATATCTTGACACAGAAAAATTACTGCTGAATGTAACAAAACATGCAAGGGATGTGCAAATGGTAGGAGAGATAACTAGCATCTTTATCAGCACCAACATTAAAATTACATCGGAGGTAATCCCAGAAGTGTTCACTAGATACCTGACTGACTTCAAGATGGGACATTGAGAGTAAATATGTGTTTTCACTTTCTTTATTCACCTCTATGACCTTTTAGTGATTTCCCTGATTTAATAAAAAATTCATGTCCTCATAGTAGCGAGCTGATGGGGACTGAAAAATAAGAAGAAACTTATCAATATTATTAATGAACTCATCAGCCTATAAGGCTTTTTTCTTCTGCATATTTCAGCTGAATACCAAAAGGAAGAAGTATGTTGAAGACGAGAGTGAGCTGAAACAGCTGAACATTGGCAAAGAACAGCACCAGGACTTGAGACATAACACTAAAATCTGGAGTTCCCTGAGGGTCTGTGGGAGATCTGCTTAAACCTTGCTTAACCATAGATTTGCTTATTTGTAGCAAACTTGAAACTCTATCCTGTATCTGATAAAGCTTATCTGTTATTTCCACCCCCATCTTGGCCAGTATGGTGTACTTCATTTCTCCTTGGAAGTGATATGGGAAACTGCAATATCTTCTTGCGCTGCCCACGCAAATTCCTTTTCCTGCCACCTTTAAAGATCAGCTGGTGAGTGAGCTGAAAGTCCTCCCCTCAGTCAGCCAGATCTCTTGGTCAGTGGTCATGGTCTTCATTCGGTGTGCAGTCATGCTGTTCCTGCACAGAAGGTGGACTCAGCTGGTGGTGGCTGGAAATTCCCGAAGCAGTTGGAAGAGACTGTGAGAAGCAGACAGAAAAACCCGAAAGCAAACAGAAGTTGTTGCCAGTAAGTCTTAGTAATACACCGAGGTGCGGAAAATCAACACATTGAGATGTGACTGCTTTCATTGGTCTTCTGCCTGCACAGTGGCAGCATGAACAGTTGTAGTAAGAATTAGGTTCTCCATTTTGAAGTGGTTGCAGAGATAGGTGCTTTCCGTGCATCCCTTACCATAGCTCCAATCCTAGGTAATATTTCCCATCCACAAAGTATGTGGTATGTTACTGGAAAGTCACTGTATCAGACAATACACATTAAAAAATAAAGATACAGCCAAAAATATCAACATTTGTTTTAGAAGGATTGTTTCTCACTAGAAATCTCATTGGTATTATTTTTACAACCGTCTACATAAGAAAAAAAGAGGAGTCAAATAGTGGAAAACAGTATTACTAGACTCTTTGAAAAAGGAATAATTTACAGATATAAGCCAATAGCAAGTAACTGTTACGATATAATAGAACACCCAGGAAGAAATTTTAAAGTAAAAATGACAAGAAATCCTGAAAGAAAATGCATGGGAAAAAAAGCAATACTTTTTCAAAATCATAGAATCATAGAATTAGCCGGGTTGGAAGGGACCTCAGAGATCATCAAGTCCAACCCTTGACCCACCGCTGCGGTTGCTAGACTGTGGCACTGAGTGCCACATCCAGTCTCCTTTTAAATATATCTAAACATCTGAATGTTGATATATGTTTAAGCCAGAAGTCACTGTAAACCTTATGATTTTTTTTAACTTTGTTGTAAATTAGTATAAGATAATTAAAATTAGCATTATTTCTATACATATAGAAAAAATAATATTTTTTTTCTGCAAGACCTTAAAAATACTAATTTTCAAAACTTGAGAAGTTTAAAGAAGATTGAATAATAATTTTGAATTGACACAGTTCATTTGTTGGACAGGTCTGTCTAAATGAAAGCAAACTTCACATTAAGAAAAGTACTTAGCTACGTACTTCATAAGAAAGGTGTTTGGGACAACAGTAGCAACATCTGAATAAGACAATTTGAAAGACTACGACACAGAATTAATATTAAATATTCAAAATACATTTGAGGAAAATGAGTTCTTCCCCAATATTGTCTTATAAAACAGTATCTTCTTTGTATACTTCACTGACTGCATAACAAGACAGGATGCTCAGTGTCCTTTAGTTGTGAAAATCACCAGTTCATGGATGAAGAAGAAAGAAGTGTTGCTCTTTGCATGTTAAGCTTTGGCCAGAAACATTTGTTTCTGGATACCTGATATGAGAGAACTCATTCTATTTTCTACTGAGACTGTTCAGGAGAATATTTTACTCTTGTGCTTTGCATATTGCTCTTTCCACACAAACACCATCCAAGTGATGTAAAATTATACTTCTAAGGCAGTTCTGCCAATTTAGATGTTCTCAATGAGAGATTTCTAGGAATTCATAAAAATGAGAAGGAAAACCAGATCACCTTTAGGTATGGTAAGTAACTAAGCTGTATAAAACATCTGCAGTACTGTTTGCTAGACATTCATGGAAGGGACTATATCATAGCTTCTATCTTGGTTATTTGCCAGTTTCTTTCTGAAGGAAATCAGAACACAATATGTGTGATTCATAATATTTTTATGCACAGAATAGTATCTCAGTTCAACATGCAATAGGGTTACAGCCAGTAAACATAGAAAAAAGCAGGAAAATAAGAAGTGCTCCTAGGTCTCTAATTTTGAAATTTACAGGTGGAAGTCAGAAATATGAATGTCCTTTCAGATGGTGAGCTTGAGGGCATACAAGTGCCAAGTATGCAAGTGCTCAGCTATTAAATGGCTGAACTGTTCTTCAAAGGGCTGGACACTGAAGACCTCAGAACCTTTGAGAATCAGGTACTTGTAGATAAATGAAGCTGGAGAATTGAACTGAATTACAACTTCATTCATAATGTTTATTGGGAATGGGAAGTGTTAGTTCAATTTAATAGTTATTTCTATTGTTAATTGTTATTCAAATTTAATTCTTTTAATGAAGAATAAGAACCTGTACACACACACACACAAAGTTTTAAATCTTTTTTTCCATAGTTACCGTCGATGGTCAGGAACTAGATTGTGCAACAAGAGCAAGGTGTCTCTTGGATAACTAACCAGAAGGAGATCTGGTGTGTGGACAACTGTAATCAGAAGGCTTCAGGAATACTGGCAAGTTAAAAAGGATTTATTAAGAATAGCCCCACCCCCCAAAAAAAAAATGCAGAAAATGGAATGTAAACTTATAAGAAGATTAAGAAATAATCTATTTAGTTTCTTTAACAGAAGACCTAGAAGTGATTGAGTACTAGTGCAGAAGAGATTGGTAATACAGTTTTTCAGTAATCTCCAGTGGACTGAGAAAGATTCACAGACTAGAATCTTAAATTAGGTACATTAATTTTTGAATTAAAGGCACATTTGTAAATGCAAAGGTAATTTATTTTCAGAGAAGCTGCTTAAGAAACGTGAAAACTAATTTTGATTTTTTTTTTTTTTGTAATTAATTGAGATTTAGAAATAGAACAAATGGGAAAGTGGGAAAACATTTTTAAACATCATGGTTATTTCTGCAGATGGAAGTTTCTAGAGGTCACTTTGTAGCACTGAAACATAACATTTATGACAAAGAGATTAAAGACTCAACAAAACACAATTTCAGATAACACATATTGAGCCTAATTCTGTTGACGGTTTCCCTCTGTGAACTCTTTGTGTAAAAGGAGAGAATATGGAACTCAGGCCTGCAGAAATATGTGCCGAGTGCAGGATGAGTCAGAAGTGAATTCAGTCAGCATAATTCTTAACTATATTCTGATGGAAAAGTCATACTTGTGCTACCCCATTGTCTACAGTTTCTGCAATTATTTTGCTTTGTGTGTCCCACCAAAGTTAACACAATTGGAAAGCTGTTTCTCAGAATGAAATTCAAATAGTGTATTGATAACCCATAAGAGAAAGCTTGATTTGAAGAATTTTTTACAGAAATGAAGCAAATCCTCAAGTTTCTTGGCACTTAAACTTATTTTGAACAAATACGTGTTAGGGAAAAAAACCAAACACAACACACTTCTTAAACTGAGCAGTACATTGTGAAATAAATTAGGCAGAAAAATGTATAGTTAGTCACCAAGAGATTTATTTTTAATTAGTCCTTCCAAAATCCTTCTTAATTTTGATCTCATGAATAGCAGATAACCTGAGGTGGCCTCATTTCTATTATGTATGCACCTCATCTCATGCTGTGTTCATCTGGTGTTGGCTTCAGGCATGAGAAATGCTAGGCAGTTAGCTGGGGCAGCAGACTGCCAGGGTAGCTAAGTGAACACCAATCAGTTGTGTACTTTGCTTGAATGAAAGAAAAAAAGTTTCTGCTTGTGAGAATGTACAACTGAACAATGGTTGCTACTGTTCAAAGGAACAAAACAAACAAACACAACACAAAACCCCCCAAACAAACTAAAAACCAAACCAAACCAACCAACCAACAAACCAAAAAAACCAACAAATAAACAAACAAACGAAAAAAACCCCAGAAACAACAGCACAGGGGAAAAGAAGGTAATAAAGCCTTCTTTTGCTTTTCCCTACTGATAGCCATTACACAATTCTACTCTTCAGGGGCCCTCAGGTCTGTCTCAACAGTTCATCATAATTTTCTTTTGTTTTCTTTTCTTTCCCTTTTTCCCTTTTTATCTCAACACTCTTCAGAAAAGTCCTGGCTGCTGCTCCACTTGGTGTAGTAAAATTCACTTTTGCTGACACAGCTGAGGAGCTTTGAGTTGGGTCTTCCTTAGCTGTTAATTCATATGTAGTAATCAGCTATCTGGCCTAGCTTTTTTTATTTCCCAGTACTTTATATATACATCTTATAAAATACTTAATGCACTCTGAGCTGACCACTGTAACTGAAGAGCAAGATCTTGAATTTATAATGGATAGTTTTGAGAAAACACAAGCTCATTGCTTACCAGAAATCAAAAAGGGAAGTAGAAGTTGGTAATTGCTAGTAAAACCATCATTATGCCATTTCATACAGAGTGTACACCAAGACTTCAATTACTCTTCTCTCACATTCTTTCAAAGGAAAAAGAAATGAAAAAGTGTGAACAAAGGCATGAAAATGCCAGGATTTCTCCTGTAAATGTACAGGTACACAGCCTGTTGGTGACAGCAGTGGAACAGATACCATGTAAGACAGCAGCTGTCACCAGCAGGCTGTAAATCTGTACAGCCTTTGTGCATTAAGTAATTGGATTGGATCCATTAATAGCTTGCTGAAATACAAAAGATAGTACTGAATGAAACCCTATTAAGGGTATTTATTAATATTAATGACTTTTTAGCTCTCGTATATATTGTGTAGGACCTCAGCTAATATTATTTTCAAATTCTTGACGTATCATTACAAAATTTGTTACCCAGGCCTGTGATACAGACCATATAGAATGATTGTATAGACTGACTTTATAGAAAGCCCTCTGTTCATACTCTAGATTCCTAGTTCTTTCTACTTTTCATCAAAAAGTCATACATGTTAAAAATGTGTGTGTACAATCTGGTCATGAGCCAAATCATTCAGCTAAAAACAATCTGAATTCTTTACCTTTAAGCCAGAAGTGAATTAAATTTAATATACTTTTTTATTCTGTCTTGCTTATCATTCATCTTCTCCAAAAATAAACATTTCCAACAATGTCCTTTTGCCCCACTTGCCTGATGTTTTTCCCAGGATAAAAATGCATTCAGTAGGAGCTTTTAACATATTTTCCTAATGAAAAAAGAGCAAAAGGTTACTAAAACAGCCATTAATTCATCTAACCTGCTATTATCATCAGGGACAATCGAGCTAATAATCCAGTTGTTGATTCTGAGGGCTCTGTTCCTGTCCAGATGTAAATGCCTCTTGCCAGATAAGCTGGATTGCTCTTTAGTCTCCATTGTCAGCACTGAGAAAGAGCTGTTCTACTTGCCTAAATATAGGCTTTTACTGTTATTTGTGATGTCTTGGGGTGTCTAGGACATCTGCAGAGGGCCATCAGGTATGATCCAATGAGATCTGCACTCTGTGGACCAGAAGCTGAAGGCCAGACAGGGTAGCCTGAGGCATCTTTTCATGGAGCTGTTTACATTTAGGTAAATGATTCTTCACTTGGCTCTCCACTGAATTGTAATAACAGCTTAGATTCCTTTGCACACAAGTATCCTAAACCTTAAACAAAGTTTTTTTAATGTGATTTGGGAGGCTGTAAGGTATTTTAGAGGGCCTCCACCTGGTGCTCCAGATGGCTGTGGTTCTCCTGTATGGTCTGTGTTGTCTGCCAACCTCGTGCAGGTACCACGGATTTCTTACAGTCTCTCATATTGTACTAGATACCTAGTCTGAACTGCTGAATTAAATAATTTAGGAAATTAATATTCCATACAACTTAAAGGATTTAGTGCTGCATCTGCTCTTTACTGTGCTATCATGGATGCTTTTGAAGAATTTTTTTTTAAATGGTCTATGCATAGGTATGAGGAAATTTTTTCACTTCCAACAGTTTTCTTCCAGTAATTCTTGTATGCATTGAACCCTGCTTGCACTCACCTTCATTTAGATTTGATGCTGGCCTGCTTACTACAGCCTTATTCAAATTCAACTACTCTTGGTATTTTTCTTGTTATTGTACAAAGGAACCAATTCAAACACATTTAAAATCAGCTGGAACATCTGTGACCCCGAACACCACCCACACATGACAAATGCACAGCATAAAGCTCCATTTTGGATGCTTTAGTAAAAATGAATAGATATTTTTTATATACCTTGCTAGCCATTTAAGCAGCAAAAATTTCCTTTTCCAGCCTTCTATCTTTTTTATCTAAGTGCATTAGTTCAGCTCCTTTTTCGCTGAAACTTCTTGGAGATTCAATACAGATTGATTAGCAACTTAAAAGTTCACATTTGCCCTCAAACATTTAGAGCACCCATGTGCAGGGAGAAGGAGGGGGCTTGGCTTGCTTGTCTTCTTCTGATAAAATATTTCATAGCTCATTTATTCCATTGAGGAGGATGTTACATCATAGCACTACTAATGTGGACAATAAGATAATGAAGCATCCATGCAATATTAATACATTGTGTGATTTCTCAATGAACCATGTAAAGTGAAGTAGGATAAAAAGAGGCAAATATTCCAGGATATGTGCTTCACTCCTACTTATTAAGGTTAAGTTATTTACCTAGACTACTAAAATACTGACTGTGTTTAAGTTCGGCCAGTAGAGCTCTCTCTTGCGTTACATTTGAATTAAATCAGGACATTTTTCTTTTGTGTGTATAGTCTCCTTTTCTAGGGTAATTTTAACTCTGAAATGATAAATCACTAGTCCCAGTTATGGAACCCAGTAGCCAAAGAATTAGCATATTTTTATTTAAAGTTATGATAGAAATACTGTTCTAAGATTTTTTCCTTTCTAAGTAAGTTGATTCCTGTTTAGTGAAAATATGCACACACAGTTAATATCCAACAATTTTAACGGTAGTATCTCTCAGAAAATTTAAATAGCCAAGGTTGTAAAATTTTGCTATTTGCCACTGAAGTCTCAAAATCTTAATGTATACTTCAAGAACTGGAGGAGAATGTGACTGTGGTCCAGATCCCGCATATATTCCAGGATGTCTGACTGTTCCTACTGGAAAGATACACAAGCCAGTCCCCCATTCTGAACAATCAGGGATTAAAACTAAACCCATAATCAAGTCCAGATCTACCTTCAGGTTGTACCAAATCATCTAAACACTTAAATGGATGCCCTTAAAGAGCCTTCCTTCCACAGGAGTCTCGACTCCACAGAAGATAGACACTGTAGATATGCTTCCTCAGAAAGTAAGATTTTAACAATTTTTTTTCACAACACCTAGTGTCCCCACTGCCAAAGAGATTCCTGTGTATTTCTCTGTAGTAATTTTGTTCTGATATTTGTAAATAAATCTCTTAAGAAAGTTACGCTTTTACATGAACAGAAAAGAAATAAATTACAATCTGAATAAGAGCATGTAGTGACTTAGTGGTGAGTAGAGAGTTATCCTATTAGCCTCAAACACCTACCCAAGATTTTTGAAAGTGCCTATCTGCCTCTCCTCATTAGATATAGCCATACCTGGCTTTGACTGTCTATCACCAGTCCTTTTACACGGTAAAAATTAGGTGAGATTATTTCATATTTCTCTTATTTGGAAATTTCCAATTTTATGTCCAGTAGCTGTGTATGGCTTTTATCACCTTGACATCTTCAGTAACATTACTCTGATGCAATTGTAAAACACTCACGTGAGATAGAAAAGTCATAGCAAACATGATGGCAGTGGTCCTTGAGTATCTAACCAGCTTCAGAATAGGTACATAGCTTGGCAGCGCTTCGACCTTGGCATAAATTCATCTGAAGGACCAGTGTAATTTTAAGAGTCTTTGTGATAAAGGTGGTCCATAGAGGTGGATTGCAGGACAGCTTGCCCCACCTTTTACTCTTCTGTGTGCTTTGAGAGTTTGGTAATGATGCAAATAATAAAAATTCTCAAACACTGTCCTTCCCAACCCTTTTTTGTTTGTTTGTTTGTTTGTTAGGTGGTTGTTTTTTGTTTTGTTTTGTTTTGTTTTTTTAAAGTATCTGATTTTGCAGCCTATGTGCATCCCAGCAATGTCTTTTAGTCTTGTGTTTGTTCCAACATCATGAAACGAGTTTTCAGGCCAGAATTTCAGAGATCTTCAGATCTGGTCACCTGTTCATGTTCTAGTTCACAGTTGCATTCAGACACGTAGAAAATCTTAGGATGGATTCCAGCAATTTGAACAACCAAGAAATGCTTCTGAAATCTGGTGTTTAAATAGGGATTTAAGAAATTAGTTTTACAAGTCTGAGATTGCAGACTTGCATATAGCTAAATATGTTAACTGTATATTGCAGCAACAAATGATCTAAGATTCAGGTCATCTAATTTGGTTATGAATTAGATTAGAAAGTGATTCCACGAACAGAGACAGATCAATATCTTCTTTCTTTTTCCATTGACCCATTCAGATTCATAGAATGGTTTGGGTTGGAAGGGACTTTTAAAGGTCATCTCATCCAACCCTCTGTGATGAGCAGGGACATCTTCAACTAGATCAGGTGGAAGGCAGAACTTAGATGGCTGCCTTTGAGGCAACTCAAGATTAAATAGATTAATCCTTTCCTAACTAACCTTATTGTGAGTACATTTAAAAACTGAAAATATGTTCTAAGTTTCTTTTAAATACTGAATATAATATAATGCAATAGAGTAAATGAAGACAGCAGGCAGTCTGGAGATTCTTAATGCTTTTTTTTCTTTTAATTTCCTGTTAAGGATTATATCTCCAAGAAAGATAAAAACTTGATAAAATAATGATAGAAGGGCTATTATTGAAAAATTTCTAGCAGTGAAATTGGAGTAGAGCAGAAATTCCAGTCTTTAATTATTATTAATATTTTAATAAAGTGAAGCAAACCCAATATTGTCTTCTCATTTTTTTTCTAAAAGGAAGACATTTTAGTTCTGCTAAACCATATACCTTAATTCAGCCAAACCAAAACTGAGTACATGCTGCCTCACAGACTTCTGTCATGGAATACTGAACACATGTTGAATACTATTGATCTAAATGAGATTCAGTGGAAATTTTGTAACATATCAGGTAGCTCTAGCAGAAACTAAAGAGGTGAGAGTTAAGTCTTTCTATTTAAATTTTTCCTTATTTCACATCAGTGCTGCACAATGCCAGGATTCATTTATGTTTCTTTTGTTCAGTTACTTCATTTCTACCAAGGTCAACATGCTGTACTACAGATAGTAGTTTCATTTATAAAGACTATCTCTGTAAAAGTAATGTGATCAGTATTTAAGGGAATACATGGATAGTGCAGCTGTGGGAAAAAATGTAAAACAGGTACATTTTTATGGTTGCATTTTTTGTTAGAAGAACCCAACATAAAAATTGATATATGTTTTTTTAGGTAAATCCATATGCATTTGGGAACAACTCACACTTGCATCACAGTTTAGGCCCAGCTGGTACCAACCAGGCCTCTGCTCATTCACCCCCCATCTTCACCATGGGACATGGAGGAGGAGGAGGAAATCTACCACAAGCTCCTGCAGCCTCAGGGTGGGTAGGCACATGGAAAACCATTCCCAGCCTTTGGGCAGCTATGGTGGCCATTCCCCCACCTCCGTGGGGACAGCCCAGCATGGCCATCCTGACCGACCAGACATTCCTGACCACACACCCAAGGTAGCCCCCTCCTTCCCCGGCCAGAGAGGGCTAAAGAGAACAAGAAGGGAAAGAAGCCTGTGGGGTCAATCAGCATAATCTCCACCCTCAACCCACTGGGCATGTTTCTTTTGATGCAACTGAGGATACAGTTGCCCTTCTGGGCTGTAAGCACACTTTGCTGGCTTGTATTGAGCTTTTTTTCATCATTGAGCTTTTTTTTCCACTTCCAAGTCCTTCTCCTCAGGACTTTTGATATGTATTGATAAACTTATGGTTTGTTTGGTTGTTTGTTTTGGGTTTTTTTTTCAAAGTACTTGTTCTCTGAGTGGTTTGTAGTCACAGTCAAAAGAAAGAAAAAACAGTAGACTATATAAAAAGGAAAAAAAGTAGACTATATTCAGCTTCGTGAAACTATGTAGTTGTTCACTGATGAACAGTATATAGGTGATATTTAAGTAAGACTATTAATAGTTGGAACTGTAAAAATTGTGGTTAAATTTGCATTTTTTTCTGCAGAAAGGTAAAGTCACTGCTGTATACTATTGACTCTCAAAGTGACCTTACAGCTGACTGGGTGCATGTAGCTTCACACACATTTATTTCCAGTCCTATTCCTGTAGTAAATAGTTTCAGTTTTGTTAAGATTGTACAAATAATGTTTTAGAGATTAAATTTCTTTCAATTCTGTCCATGGCCTTTCTGTGGGTCTGGATACAGACAGGGAGATCTCTTACAAATTAGTGTCATAGGCAAAACAGCTGACTTGAGGAAAACTAATTTATCACTAAATAAAATAGTTGGATGGTGAGAAACAAAGAAAAAAAATATAACACCTTCCCCTGACCCATGTCTTTCTCCCACATTCAGTCTCATTCCTTCACCTCTGCCTCTTCTACTCACCTTTAGCCTGAGTGGCACAGGGGTTGCTGAATAGGGTATTGTGGCCAGTCCAACACACTTCACCTCTGCCACTCCATCCTCCTAACATGTTCCTCCTGCTCTAGCATGAGGCCTCCCCACGGGCTGCAGTTTCTTTAGGAAGTATATACCTGCTCCTGTGTGGGAACATCCATGGGCCGCAGTGTGGACATTCGTGCTGATGTAGTCCTTCCCACAGGACGCAGGCTGCAGGACCATGTCTTCCCTCTCCTTCATCTCTCACCTTGGTATCTGCAGGTTTGTTTCTCACAATTTTTATTGTTGTTGTTGTGGTTTTGTTTTGCCTCTTTGTTTCTTTTCCCAGAGGCAAAACTATCTTGCCTGAAGGGCTCAGCTGTGTCTTGTGATGGGTTGGCTGGAGCCAGCTAGAACTGCTGGAGTCCAGCAAAGGGCAGCCTGTGTTCTCTTCTCACAGAGGCTACACCTGAAGCCCCTTGCTGCCAAAATCTTACAAAACCTACCTTGACTACCTTCTCTGCAGTTTCACACTTGCCATCTTTTTGTTGCATCTGTAGTATATAAACTACTTTGTCAAATATGTGGGTGTCTTCTGAAACAAAATACTTCAGGCTGCATGCATTTCGTAATCCATACATGAAAATATTTCACAGAGGGTATACGATATGTAATAAATTACAATATACATTGGTTTGACTTCGTTCATTTTCTGTTTAGGATATAAGCAATATACCAAATGGTACCTGTGCACAAAGACTACTTCTGGCACCTCTGAGCTGCACAATACACGCTTTTTCTTTTCACAGTTTTTTAACTCTCGTGATAGACATTTCTTTTCTAATAAAAGGTTATTGAAATCTTAGAAAGGTCCCCAAATGAGATATAACAACAGTAAAATCCTCAGGGAAGGTACCAAACTTGTTTCCCTTAGATTCTTTCCTTTATGGCATGCCTAGAAAATCAGAATCTTTAAGATTTTTATCCACGTAGGGTGTATTTTTGTAAACATATTGGCTGGTTTTGATTTTATTTTTCTTTTTGTGGGAAGAGGAAATATTTTAATTTGTCCATCAAGGACAGTTTGTTCTATTATGAGACTTTAAAGGTCTTTAAGACACTTTAAACATCTTAGTTAAACATCTTAATATGTATTAGTTAGATGGAGGAACTAGAAATTGAAATCATCATGGGCTATCTCATCCTTTTGTATTTTAATATAATGAGTTGTTCAGTACATTGCAATCTTATAAGTCTGCAAAGAAAACACACAGTGATTGACTTACGTATTTAATTATATACCACCACCTTTGAAACACCATGAAAATTTTTTGGTGGTTTTTTTTTTTCCTATTGACTGTTAGAAGATAAAGAAGACATTTGTCATAGATGATCTTTCTTCTGTGTGCCTACTTTAAAGAATGGTTCCACACTTTAGATTCTGAATGGACATAGCCACCATGTGCAGTTGAAATTCAGGCACCACAAATCTAAAGAATAAAAACATTTCATGAACTTTTGTTGCCTGTGGTAAGACTCTTCTCAGCTTACTTTAGCCATCTAAAAGTCAGGTGTCTAGTTTAAATTATTTATGGAAGCTGCTTCCATTTGTAGTAGTGGTGAGAGAGAGGCTTCTCCATCAAGATGTTCATCCTTGCAACACATGTAGCTGAAAGAAATCATCCCCTGAAGATTCATTATATTTCTGCATTAACTGTAGAAGAAATTTAAATAACTAGAAGAGAGATTTCTGGAGACCTGAAGTTAGGTGAAATAAATTAAATTATTTTTTAATTTTCTCTAGGCTATTTCTACTTTATGTTCTTTTGCTTGATAAAATACGGATTAGAGGCAGTTCTATGCAAGCAAACTGGTTAAAGGAAAGAAGTAGAAAACCCCCAAATTTTGAAGAATGTTAATCAGCAATGTGCAATTAGTGGGGATTTTCTAAAAGCTGGGTTTGCATCCCAATAAGGGATGCAAAAAGCAGCTGAAGGGTGTTAAAATTCACTATTTCTTCCCTGCTCCCTTGAGAGCAGAATTGAGAGTGGCTGTGCTGAAGGGTAAGAAATCTATAATTACTTTTTTTTTTTCTCAGTCTATTAAATCATACAAACAATTTTCTGTCTTACACAGAAGCTCGTTTTCTTTCAAGGACCAAAAGTGGTCATTAATCTTGTTCATAGCCTCTTTTTCAAGTGAATCTGAAATTAGTAAGAAACTTTCAGTTTAACCAAAGGAAAGCAATTTTTTATGTTTTTAGGCCTTTTTTTTTTTTCATGTAAATGATTTTTTTCTTGTAAAGGGTCAAAAACTATATATAAAAAAAGACTATATATATCCCAACATCTAACTGTATGAGCAAGGTATAAGTAACAGAAAGTATGGAAAAATAAATTTATTTTTTTTTCTGTGAAGGATGGAGTCCTTTGAATTGAAGTCTTCACATTTGTGAGGAGCACAGTAGTGAAAAAATTACCATTATGACAAGTCCATTTTTATCATATGTCGGCAAGTGGCACTTGTAGGAGACAGAAAGACAAAATATACATAGAGAATCAAGTCTGGGAGAAATTTCTGTTGAGTTGGACCAAATTTTACTTTCCCTTATATCTAAGTCCTCCATGTATTTTGTGTGAGTTCTACTGATGAATCTAATCCATCAGTCAACATTTTTGAAACACATATTTCAATGATACTGATAACTCTTTTAACAATTCCACACACAAAGCTTTAATGAAAAATAGTACAGACTTTTATAGAAGCCAAGAGGACTGAAGTTTACAAGAGTTCTACAGAAATTACTCTAGAAAAACTGTCAGAGTGCTACTGTTTTTCCATGTTGTTATGGTCCAGGGTAACATTAAATTTATTTTGTTTTGGATCTGCAAAACAAAGTCCAACTGTAGAAGGGTCAGGTGCAGATTTTATCTGACAATTGACACAGGCAAAATTATAGAGCCAGGCAAGAGGGAGAGAGAAAAAGAAGACAGAGAGAGAGAGTCACCACCAGGGGCCCAGCTGTCCAGCGAGTTCCTTCAAGATGGCGCTGATCCTGGACAGGGCCCGATGCGAGATGGCGGTGGGTCAAGAGACGACCAAACAGCCACAGCATGGACAGCCATATATACCCCTGAGTTCCTTTTGTGCCAAAGGGGCAGCTGTCAGTCAGCTGCCACAGCAGCCAGGGTCATTGGCATCAGAGCCATTGCAGACAGGCTTCCTGGAGGGGAGCTCCTGCAGAAGGTTGCAGTCCCCCACCCACTCATCAGTTCTTGTCTCCTTCAAGGCATCTCTCCCCGCTCCGTTCCAGCCCCCTCAGCCAGGTACATCAGCATCAGTACAATCAAGGTGGCTTCCTCCACCCTGGCCAGGGCAATCATTTCTGGAGGGACGTCCCAGCATTGCAGGCTGGCCCTCAGGAAAGGGGTGTCCACCTGACAGGTGGTTCTTATCTCTTTCTGGTGTCACCCCCTGCTCAGCTCTGGCCAGGCCAGGTCCTCCACCCTCTCCAGGGCTAGTCACTTTAAAGTTTTTCTTTTGAGACAATTTCAAATCAGTGAGATCAGACTCTCACAACACCTTACAGGGCAAACAACCAAGGTCCATAATAGTTATATTAATAAATGTCAGAGATNAGCAAGAAGCTGGGAGGGAACACAGCCAGGACAACCGATCCAAAGTGGCCACAGGGATTTTCCATATGATTGGATGTCATGTTGAACACTACAAATGGAAGGAGTTTCTGGGAATTTCTGAGGGTGGCTACTCTGAGACTGGCTGGATATCAATCTGTGAGTAGTGAGCAACTGTGTTGTGCATCACTTTTTGTTTGCATAGTCTTTTGTCATTAGGATTTTCCCTTCTTTTTCTGTCTTATTAAACGCTCTATCTCAATGCACAAATTTTATCTTTTTTTCCAATTCTCCCCCAACCCACTGTGGGGGGAGTGAGCGAAAGGCTGTGTGGTGTTTAGCTGCCTTGTCTGGATAAACAGTGGACCGCTTTAATTTACATTTTCCTTTATTTCCAGTGCAAGAAAGCTAGTCTAGCTCAGACTCCTTGGAGCCAGCGTTAAATGAAGGGCTGTAGCTTAGGCTACTCTAGTCATTGATTCTAAATTTAGTCCTAATTTAGTATAAAACTAAACACTGAAGCAAGAGGGTTTTTTATAGCATCACATCTTATCTTTTACAAAATAAATTATTTGTAGTAGTCTACTCAGGAAGGCAAAACAGAAAACAACTAAAAAGACTACTTTTTACCAGTCATAATTTATTTTAATTAATACATTTCTTTAAATCAAGACTACATCATTTTTTAAAGATTATTGTAAATGCTTGACATATTTAATGCATCGTGAGACTTTATAAATTATAGAATGGAATCATACAATCACAAAATTATTTGTGTTGGAATGGATTTTAAATTACATCTAGTCAAACCCCTCTATAATGGTGTTGCATGTGAAAAGGTCATGAACAAATAGAAATTTAAACCATCACTCCATGAGATTTTCATTACAGTTCTGTATCCCAGACAGTATGCCACTTTGATTACTGCTTATAACATAAACCTCTAAGTATTGACTATCAATTAAATATTTTATTGATAATACTACATGTATCATCTATCATAATAGAAGATCTTCGAACTATTCAGACAACCATAGAAAATGCAAAAGTTTGATTTAGATCTTAATTAAATATAAGATTTTAGTCCTCATTAATGGGGAACCCAAGTGACACATTAACAACAAAGTATTTTAACACGTGACAAGCGAACAGTCAAGAAGAAAATGGAAGAAAAAGAATGGCTGATGATAGATATCTTTGGCAGGTTAGGAAAAAGTTCCTTTGGGTCAGTCCCAAAGTTCTTNAGTCTTCACATTTGTGAGGAGCACAGTAGTGAAAAAATTACCATTATGACAAGTCCATTTTTATCATATGTCGGCAAGTGGCACTTGTAGGAGACAGAAAGACAAAATATACATAGAGAATCAAGTCTGGGAGAAATTTCTGTTGAGTTGGACCAAATTTTACTTTCCCTTATATCTAAATCCTCCATGTATTTTGTGTGAGTTCTACTGATGAATCTAATCCATCAGTCAACATTTTTGAAACACATATTTCAATGATACTGATAACTCTTTTAACAATTCCACACACAAAGCTTTAATGAAAAATAGTACAGACTTTTATAGAAGCCAAGAGGACTGAAGTTTACAAGAGTTCTACAGAAATTACTCTAGAAAAACTGTCAGAGTGCTACTGTTTTTCCATGTTGTTATGGTCCAGGGTAACATTAAATTTTTTTTTGTTTTGGATCTGCAAAACAAAGTCCAACTGTAGAAGGGTCAGGTGCAGATTTTATCTGACAATTGCCACGGGCAAAATTATAGAGCCAGGCAAGAGGGAGAGAGAAAAAGAAGACAGAGAGAGAGAGTCACCACCAGGGGCCCAGTTGTCCAGCGAGTTCCTTCAAGATGGCGCTGATCCTGGACAGGGCCCGATGCGAGATGGCGGTGGGTCAAGAGACGACCAAACAGCCACAGCATGGACAGCCATATATACCCCTGAGTTCCTTTTGTGCCAAAGGGGCAGCTGTCAGTCAGCTGCCACAGCAGCCAGGGTCATTGGCATCAGAGCCATTGCAGACAGGCTGCCTGGAGGGGGGGCTTCCAGCACACAGCTCTTATCTCTTTCCAGGCTCCACTCCCCGCTCCGTTCCAGCCCCCTCAGCCAGGTACATCAGCATCAGTACAATCAAGGTGGCTTCCTCCACCCTGGCCAGGGCAATCATTCCTGGAGGGATGTCCCAGCATTGCAGGCTGGCCCTCAGGAAAGGGGTGTCCACCTGACAGGTGGTTCTTATCTCATCTTAGTTCTTATCTCTTTCTCACCCCCTGCTGAGCTCTGGCCAGGCCAGGTACATTCCACCCTAGCTAGGGCTCTTCACTTTAAAAGTGTCCTTTTGAGACAAATTCCAATCAGTGAGTCAGCAGACTCCCACACATGTTCTTTATAAATAATCCCCAAAAAACCCATGCTAGTAAATACAATTCTCCATTATATTTGTAAGATTATGAAATATTGATAAAAACTTTTTTTTTTATAATACTTTTTTTCCAATTATTTTTAGAAATAATAGATATCTCTGTTCTTAATGAACATTGATTCTGTTTTGGTTTTGTACACTTGTTCTTAGTATTGTTTCTTGATTTTTAATTTTTTACTTAGAAGGGGGATATTTTTTCTCTCAATAGCTGTGTATTTTCATGGAAACATCATTGCCTGACTTAGATCTACTATGTTGTTCTTCTGTTGTTTTTCTGTTTGGCTCTTTGGATTTTTCCTTTTTTTTGTTTTTTTTTTTCCTCTTTGGATTTTTCCAGCACAATGTCACTACCTTCATTATATGTGACACTTTTAAATGTAATATCAAACCTTATCACCTTATCTTACAGAACTATTACTACTATATCTGAGTCTTCCTTCAATGCATGAGCATCTTTTACTGTGATTATGTTTACAGATTTCTGATGTTTATAGCAATCTTTTTGCGAATAATCTTTTCCTGAGACCTCCCAAATTTATACATTTAGTATTAATCTATTTTACAGTATTCTAGACAGCATTCCCTAGCTCAAAATGTTCAATTAACTCAACGTCACCTTTACGGATTTATAGATTTATTTATAGATTTGCAAGGCTGCGTGAAATGATTACATCTTCTTAGACTGGTCCTCCAAATGACTGAGGATTGTTACTTCCCTGTATTGATCTTTTTTTGGACCAGAATATATCTTTCAGGAAAGCAAGCAAACAGGTGCAACACATAAAACCCCTTTGCTTTTTAGTAAGCTTGAATAAAAATTAGCAGCTATACCTTTAATAAAATTTTCCATTAAAAAAAAATTCCTCTCTGGTAAAGATTTTCCATTTTTTTCTAATTTAAATTTGACTGACTCTAATAGTCAGAACCTAAGAACAGGTTATCTATCCATCAGCTGTATATTAAAATATATTAAGATATCCTTATTGAAATATATATATATTAAGATATCCTTATCCTTCACTTATAAGCCTTGCTGCCATTCATCAATATTTCAGCACTAGCATGACTGCTAGAATAATGTCTGCCTGCCTCTGAAGAGCTAAACTGTATGTTCTTTACAAAAGCCTGTACTGGTTTTGGCTGAGATTGAGTTAATTTTCCTCATAATAGCTTGTATGGGGTGGGTTTTTTATACTAAAAACAACACTACTAATTCTGGGAATTTTTAGATAATGCTGAGCAGTCCTTACACAAATGTCAGGGCCTTTTCTGCTCCTCAGTCTACCCTGCCAGCAAGCAGGCTGGCAGTGAAGAGGAAGTTGGGACACAGCTGGGACAACCAAAGGGATATTCCCTACTCTGTGATGTGATGATCAGTGTATAAACCTGGGGGAAGAAGAAGAAAGGGAGTTGAGGAAGGGGATGAAGGAGGGATTTTAAGAGTGATGGTGTTTGTCTTCCCAATCAACTGTTTTGTGTGATGGAGCCCTGCTTTCCTGGATATGGCTGAACACCTGCCTGCTGATGGGATGTAGTGAATTCATTCCTTGTTTTGCTTTGCTTGTGCCTGCAACTTTTGCTTTACCTATTGAATTGCCTCTATCTCAACTCACGCATTTTCTCACTTTTACTCTTCTGATTGACTCCCCTGTCCCACCAGGGGGAAGGAATGTGCAAGCAGCTGTGTGGTACTTAGTATACAGCTGGGATGAAACCACAACAAGGCCCTATAATTTTATTTTACTGATATATAGTGACTGTATTTAACATATTCTGAATATATTCTATTTCCTGGTATATCCTGAAATAAATTTGCTTTGCCTTACCTCTCAGTTTATGGGAATTTGCTTTGTTTAAGTTCTGAGATGACCAAAGACTATGGGACTGTTAATGGTACACACAGAGTTCAGGCACAGCAAGTCATGTCTGCCTGGTACATATCACAGAAGCAGTATGACATATACACATAAAAACCACCTTGTGTCTATTAGGAGGTGAAAGACAAGATTTCTGTGTCTCTCAAACAGCTATGTAATTCATCATGATGTCTTAAGACATTTCTCTCTCTTTGAGGCCAGGTAAGTTTTTTTCTTTTCACTATTCTCATCCAAAGAATGCATTTATATTTTCACAGTACATCTTTCCTGGCTTTTGATAGGTTAAGAAAGCAAAACCTTTAGTATTTCCCCTTAAAACTGTTTATTTCCATGATTTTTTAGTAGCCATCCTCATTCAAGTTTCAAATGTCTTAATTTTGAATGTATCAACACCCTTATTTGAGGAAAAAAAAAAAAAGAAAAAAGATGCTAAGTTGCAGAATACTTATCATTAAACAGTGATGCAAGCAGCTAGATAAAGAGGGAGACTAGGCAATGACCAGTATGACAACTTCTACAGCTCCTAGAAAGTCTACAAATCAGAATGAGCATTTATGACACAATCTGCAATTTACATTGTTCATAAAGGCTTATTCCTCCAAGTGTTCCATTCTATTTTTTTTCTGTTGTTATTATTGTTACAATATCGTACTTGATTAAATAATGTCAACAATGAGAAATAAACTGATTATCTATCTTCAAAAGTTTTGGGTTGGTTTTTTTTTTTTGGATGCTTACATAAAGAAAACCAACATGACATGCCTGATGAGTTATATGTAATTCCATATTAAATCACACTATTATTCAGTTGAATCCAGTTCATCAAATTCAGTGCAAAAGAGAAAAATGAAAACGAAAAGTAAACATTGACTCTGATAGTTGCAACTATAAAATTCTATATAAATTGATCAAAAAAAAAGTATGCTGACTTCTGAAAAAAAGCAAAAATATTTATAAAATATTAAAAAATATTTATAAAATTCAGCCTCACAAATCAAATAGGTTTTGTAGAGTAGATTGCTACTTGGGCTGTCTTTAATCAACTAAAAAGTTAGAGATTGCACATCAATTGTTTTAACATTAGTGAAACATCATCCAGAACCCCAGTCTTGCAATTTCATTAAAAATCAGATATCTGAAGATTGGTATTCAGATTTATTTTTCCCCTTTCTTGATTTTTTTTAGAAATTCCGTCTTCCACAGAAAATACCTTTTCATTTTATAAAACCCCTACTAAATTACAGCTCCTACTTGTTTTATTATTATGTTGAAATAAGAGAATTTTTTTTTTTTTGCACGATTTGTCCTATTTTTATTTTTTGCTTCAAATTCTTCCAAATTTAAGTGATTTTTTATATTTTTCTTTTCTATTTAAGAAAAAAAAAAGAAATAAGGATGTAGTCTTCTGGTAATCCATTAACCCGTTAATGAGCCCACTAACAAATCAGAAATTGATTCCCAAATCAATGAAAGAGAAACAGATGTTTCATTATTCTAAGTATCCATTGTTAATTAATATATATGTATATGTGTACATATATATATAAAAAACCCTTCACCTTATCTATCTAAAATAACTTACAGAACCTATATCTAGTTACTGTCTGATGCATACTGGAAGCCAAAAATCTCAAATATCTATGTGAGAAAAGAAACGATGAGATGCTTATATCCACATATTTTTTTATTAAGAAGCACACATTAAATAAATGGAATCAGAGACTTGTGGATAGACAGTGATAATTAAGTGATGGAAGCTGAAGTGAAGAGAATTCTAAAGGAAGAATCAAGGACATGAAGAAGAAAAAAAAAAACAGAAAAAAAAGGAAAAAAAAAATTGAGAATAACCAAAGAGGTTTTGTTTCTGTAATTTAAAAAAAATACAGAACCATAAGACTGAAGACAGAGAAGAATTATTTCAGTAGGAAATGTTTTGAAATTTACAGAATAAAGTGTCAATTTATCATTCAGTTTAGTCCCTTATAACCACATATATCCAAGCACTTCAAGTGACTGTAAAGTATCCACTGTAAATTCTACCACAGCTCACAAAGCACTTTCTAGTTCTACAAAGTAAGGAAATCTATATTTATACTTAAAGATAGACTAAAAGTCACAGCTGTGAAGTTCTGTAAAAAGGGAGCAAGAAACATCAAAGGTACTGCAAGTATTCTACATTCAGCAGGATGAAATTTGATGATCTCCATGCCAAAGGGGAAAGGAGAACAATCTCAAACAGCTTCTTAAAAATTAATGCGTCAGGAAATTCATCCTGTGCCAAAATCTGGTCATCAGCTAAATTCTGAGTACTTAAGCAATAAGGAAAAATCAAGATTTTAACAGTAGCGGAAATACCTCTAAAAACCTGCTACTCACACTATCATTTCTGTGATCAGTATCTAGCATTTGATAGGGAAGTGAAATAATCTTAAACATTATATATGAAGAATAGTGAAAAAAAAATCTTCCCTGGCTTCTGTAAGTGATAAGCAGAGCCATGAAATATACATTGAGAATAATAAGATATTTTGAAAATTAGAAGTACAGCTGAATTTAGTACTAGGGCTATTTGAAATGGGAATGAAAGTGGGAAAAAAGAAAAAGCTCTTCCAGATCAGCATGGCATTTTTCAAATGAAAAAATATCAGAGAATTCAGAGTTTCAGATTTTGTTTACATTTTTCTATACCTTTTTCAGTGAGGCTAGAACAAATATTTCTTAAAAAAAATATATATTTTCGAGTATTAGTGTAAATCTCCACTTAATGCTTGACAGTTACAATCACTTTTGTACCTGCAGTGCATAGTAGCCTAGGGTATGATAACCTTAGTAGCAGGTGACCTGAATTACTGTTCTCTCAACACGAGAAACCATGCTAGTGAACAGTTACAGTGGTAAATGTGACATTTTGTGAACTCTCCATGTGGGTAGACACAGTAAAAGCAACTGAAATACTTAGCTTATTGGTCCTTGTCCTCCCAAAGCAGTGTGCAGTACAAGAATATTTTTGTCTTTTTAACAAGGCACTTAAATTACCACTAATTCTCTCACAAAGCCATTTTGTATTTCACTATGGGAACTCTTCAAAATAACACCTTTTCTTACCTTTACCTGTTTATTCCACTATTATTTGCACCTGCTTTGCCCCTTCTCACCTCTATGAACTACCATGGTAATTTTCCTTTTTAACCCTTCATCCAAGCATTACATACTTATTTATTTAAGATTTGTTTGTATGTCAGCTTTTCAGACACCTTATGAACTCTTTCCAAGTGCTGATTATCCTTGTAAAGAGTTACTTGCAAGTGGCAAAAAATCCACTGAGTACAAGGGCCTGATCTCCATGAAGATGTATATAATGCAATTGTATGTCCCTTGTCCCTAACTTTGACTTCTGTTCAGATTATGAGAGGACTTTTATCTACTAATAGGCAGAAAACTAATTTCTAGTGTTCTGCTTGTTATCCCCTTTAAGTATGTCTTATTGCACATCTTAGCAGTTTCTCAGTCATAATATTTCTCTGTGAGTTGAGGGATAGTGTGAGGATTTCTACAGAAAGTATAACTGAGGTGGAAGTGCTACCTCTATTTAACAGAGGTGTTATGATGGCTTTTAAAATTTCAGGCATACTGGGGCAGATAAGAGGAAATGAGTATCAGGTGCAGAATCTTGCATGAAGAATAGAAGTAAACCCAGGAAATGATTCTTTAAAAAAAAAAAAAAAAAAAAAAAAAAAAAAAGAAGCACAGTAGGTGCATATTAGTTCTTTACACATCCTTTAGAAAGTCTGGTTTACATTTTTATTGCCCTTGTTTTTCTGGTTTATTTTTAGTGCAGTTATGTTTCATTTAGAATTTGTCTTTCCTCCAAAACAGAGGCTTAATCATATGGGTTTTACATTTTACTTTCTGCTTTGAGTAAAGATAGACCAACTTGATGGATGGTAATATTGAAATACACAACCTGCTGAAAATATCTTTCATGGCTTAGAAATGCAATATAGTTGTGTGAGGGTTTATCAGCCTATCTAGAACACATTAGCAAGATGTTCCACATACTTCTAGTGATTATGTTAAATACTTAGATTTTTTTTCTCTGTAGGATACTGAAAAGAATAAATCTGTGTCATCATTCTGTTCTTTAAAGGATACATGCTGTCACCTAAAGCAGAAAGCATAACATCTGATAAAAAATTATGTTACTACCCATGGAATAATTACTATCTGGTACTAATATGTGCTGACTCAGATTCTCAACAGTTTTATAGCTTCACCACATACAAATGCCCAGCCTCAGAGTTTTTACTGAAACCTAGAATCAGAAAATACTAAGTTCCTTTTAAGGATCCTTTTTTTTTAAGGGGGAAAAAAAAAAGACAAAAAAAGACAAAGTTATTTCTACACTTCCAGTCTCCAAAAATTATTTTGAAAATTTACTTGTGTTCAGAGAATTCCCGATTAAAAAAAAAAAATACATCCAACATCACTCTTCAGCATTTCTTCCTGAATAACAGCAAACAACTCACCTCATCTACATCCTGGTTTCTGAAGTGAAAATCTTATCTTGGCAACTTTTTCAGTTCTTCGCTCTTTATATCCCGGCTGGCATCCAACTTGCACTGCAGAAAGGTTTGGGTTACCTGCAAGTCACTTACCATGTCTACCAGTTGTTTGTGGATGCCTTGGATAACTTAGTAATCATATCACAATAGAGAACTATGTTTATTGTAAAATCTTTGTTTTGAAAATACCTCAAGAGACCTTAAAGATCTATTCCCCCATTTCCCACTCAGAGCAGGTCATAAGGTTACTCAGGCTCTTTTCCAGTTGAGTTCAGAACATGTCCAAAAATCAACACATCTCAGCCTCTCTTAGAAATCTGTGTCAGTATTTGACAATGCCCTCTTTCTGTCTAATCAGAAGTCTTTATGTTCCAACTTGTGTCTGCTGCCTTTTGTATTATATGTGTCTTGTATTTGCCTCTGAGAACCAGACCTCAATAAAACTTATAATTGGGTGTCTGTAGATAGCAGTATGGTCTCCCCTGCGCCTTTTCTTCTCAAGGGTGAAAAACCTCTGTCCTCTCTACCTCGTCTCATTCATACCTTTTATGTACTGGAGAGCAAAAAGTTGCCACAGTATTCCAGATATGGTCTCACAAGCTCTGAACAGAAGAAAATAATACTTTCTCCCCACCTACTGTCTTCACTTTTGCATATACATCCCCACAAGCTGCTGATCTTTGCTGCAAGAGCATCGTGTTTTCCACCAGGATACATCCCTTTCTGCAATCTTGTTTTCTATCTATTCAACCACTAGCCTGTGGTGTTACATCAGCTTATTCTGTCACAGGTGGAGAACTTTGGTTTTGACTTTGTTGTACCTCACGACGTTTGTCTAAGCCCATGTTAAGGTTTCTCTGAATTGCAAATCTACCATCCCACAAATTAGATGTTCCTCCTAATTTTTCCAGGCCATAAACTAAGAAATTAGAGTATTGCCACTTGTTTGGATCACAGAGGCATGCCCATCCTAACTAGCTACCAGTTGCTAGTAGCTATCTGCTTTGAGACAGCAGATCCAGCCAGTTTTCCACCCACCTTGTGGTGCTCTTATTCAGTTGTTACCTCACTTATCTGGCTGTAAGGAAAACTGTACCTAGAATGCCACTACCAGAGATGGGCACCTATCTTCAAAATGCTGAACATTGTAATATCTAGATTAGAAATCTGGAGAAGTAGTTTTTTAGATTTTGTTACGCTCTTCTCTCCTTTTAATAAACCTGGAGAGAAAACATGCATTACTGACCAATAAAACCTGAAAAAACACTCTTCTTCATAAAATATGCATTTTTAATAGGTTTGAACTTGCATTTCTGGCTTAAATATAAACATATTTATTTTCTAAGTCTCTATTGTGATTTTTGGTTCTATCCTTCATGTATATTTTCCCTATCTCTGTTCACCTAAGACAGAAAATTTAATCAATTTGTTTTTATCAGGCTATTTTCCTCGTAAGGCAAGTAACACAGTATTTTGTTCCCTCAGATGACAGTATAATGCTTTGCTGTGCAATTTTCACAATGACAATTTCTGGCTTCCAGTTCTGTATTTTTCCTCATAGGACAGCTTAAAATTAATTAGCAATTTAATTGTTTGTTGTCCACAAAATTGATGCATTCTTATACTGTGCACACCTATGAAGGCAAGTAAGTCTAAGAAAACTTCTGAAGAATACACCATTTTTTAAATACAAAAAAGAAAAATACTCTTCCAACAGTAAAGCTCATTGTCGTAAAGTTTACAGACACTCCAGTGAAGAAAAATCTTCACTTAAAGTTCCATTAGAGGAGAATCTCTTGATAAATTTTTGTGAATGATGGAAAAAAAATGACAAAGGTACCCTGAAAAGAAAAAAGGACTATGTCCTTTTTCAGTATAAATTAAGCTGTGGTACTGATAAATTTCCATATACAGACTAGCTATAGGTATAAAAGACTGTAAATTTTTTTTTTTTTTTTTAATTTTTTACCTCCACATTACACTAATAAAAATTTAAGAGAACAGGATTCTTTTTAGGGCATGAAATAATACTGCTGTTCCTTGACTAAGTCTCATAAAGAAATCTGTGCTTTTAATAGCATCAGTAAGCCTTGAGCCTACTAAGCAACAAATACTTTCCTGCATACACCAAACCTTTGGTTGTACTTAAACTGTTAGTAACAATGGAAAACTCATATTAACAAAAAGTCAGTTTGCTAAGAGAAAAAGATTAATTTTAGCTTTGGGAGCCCAAGCAGGGTGATTTGTGGAACGGAAGTTAGGAGTTTACCCATTTTGTATTTGCAAAAATATTGTTTAGACGTCTCTGTAAGAAAGCTGAACAAACTTGAATAGGCATGCAATTGAAATTAATACACTGGCCTTTTTTATTTCAGTACAGAAGAATGAAGCTTTGTTGAAGCAGAATATATTTATATTAGAAATTAACATGCACGCTGTGGACTGAAGAAAAGAAATCATGTAACAATGTCACACCTCTACAAGACAACAAGTGCTGTTTTTAGAAAACTAAACAGGTTGAAGAAAAAATTGAAGTAAAGTAAGTTAACAAGGCACAAAAATGACAGATTTTATTGTCTAGTCAATCATATGTGGCGTTGTCATTAAAAAATGAATTTTGTTAGTCAGCAAAGGCTTGCATTTTTCTATTCTTAGCATCATTAATTAATCTTGTTGTATGTTTACTTATCACTTGTAGTTCATATTTGCACTTGGATTGCTAAGCTTTTCCTTTAGCACTCCTCAGTGTTAGCCTAGGATTAAAGACTTCAGCTCTTTTTGAAGGTAGGAAATCTTTTTATGTCTTACCTGCAAATTATGTCTCTGAATTAACAGGTTACTGGAAAAATGTTTAAGTATCTAACTCCTCCCTGCTGCTTTGCGATATAAGGTCTTTTATTATTTTTGTAAAGTGGTAACATACAAAAGCCCCAGCCATGAAGCTGCATGTGCTACCAGGTTGTATATGCTAAAGAGTAAAAAAAGACCAAAGATAATTTATGCCTCAAGAGATATTTTGTATATTTTATTCAATTTGTATATTTATCTGAGGTATTTCTGAATATAGACCAACAACTTTTGTCCAATGTACTTGACGTGTGCCTCACCAAACTCTATAATGGTTGTTTGGAAACCATTATGGTTACTAAGAACACACTGTTGCCCTACACTTCCACCAAAGAGATAAACATCCTGAAGGAAAAATTACTAAGAAATTCTGAAAATACAAAAAATAAGATATGAATAACCTCCACAGTAAGACAACTAAATTCTAAAGTGTATTTCTATGGGTTTACATGTGAGAAACGCAGTTTACTTTGCTAGCACTTAGAGGATGAGATCACATTTTAGAAATGCTTATTGGAATTTGTTAATGTTTTCATGGCTTCCTGATGGATTTCTGAAAGGTGTAGACCAGCTGTATGTCATATGTGTCAGTTCAAAGGACTGGTTACATACTGGTTATCTCAATATGTGGAAGATGGCATGGACTGTGCTATGTATGAGCTGCTAGTCAAAGCAGCATCTGGAAAACAATTCATCTGCCTGAGCCCAGGTAACTTGTGAAATATGAGGAATCCTTTGGTATATTGTCAGGTTTGTATAGCTGTTGTTCCATAAAAACAGGGGGTCCTTGTATCTGCTGTGTCAAACCTGTCAAACCTGTGGCAAGCTTCCTATAGGTGTTCAAGGTAGGCATAGTCTCAAAGACTCTACCTCTGGGTTCTTGAATCAGTCCTAATGTAAAGTAATCCTTTTTGTTTTACTGGAAAAACTCTGCAATGAAACCCACCACAGTAAATAGCAAAATGAATAAAATGTAAAATCAGTACATTTTTTCAACCACTAAAACTTCCTCTTATAATTTTAATTTCCCTGCAAGGTAGTATTTCATGCAAATTCTCTATTTTAAGTGAACTTATGGGAAATAATTATCAGGATATGTATTGTTTCTTTCCCTATTATGTGAAAATATGTACATGGTTCTGTTTGTGTTTTCATGTGCTTTCTTTTAATGGGAGTTTCTTCTTATTAACCTGTGGGAGCCAAATCTACAAGTATGTCCATATTTTTTTTCAGATGACTGTCTTTTGTGGGATTGTTTTTTGGGGTTTATTTTTTTCTAGGTTTTTTTAAATGTTTTTGTCTGTGTGTAATGGGCTTGGGTTCTTTGGGGTTTTTTTTTGGTTTGCTTTGTTGGGTTTTGGGTAGGGGTTTTTTTTTGAGATAAAAGAAGTAGGAGAATGACAAAGCAATACATTGAAGTTCCAAATTACTTGAAAGTGAGATATTTTAAATACCAAATTTATGGTAAATCTCACAATAAGTGCTTACAGGAAGTTTAAGTGGAATCTGAAAGAAATTCTAAGCACTTCAACTAGACACTCAGTTGTCTTGGATAAATAACTCCCAAAATACTTATTGTTTGTTAATAAAAAAGTAAAAAACCACAGAACTAATTTCAGTTCTTCCAGACTTTCTGAAATGATGTCTCCAAACTAAAATTGCCCACCTGAAAAAAATTAGTCACTGTTTCTTCAACTTTTCCAATGTTTTTCCTCTACTTTTCTTCTTGTAAAATCCCTACTTATTATACCTGACAACATAATGGCTATAGTAATGACAATTTTTTGATTCACAGTTTTTCACCAGTGTAGCCTCTCCCACCAATTTACGTTAATCTTTCTTCTGTGATAAATAATATTGCACATTTTTATCTGAAATTTTCATTTTATATTGAGTTATTAGGTAAAAAACCAGTAACTTTTATATACAGTGTACATGAATGCTTTAATTCCCTTGGTTTCTATGTAATTTTCAAGTCTTTTTTTTTTAAACTCCTTACCATCATGGCAGAACAAACCTACTGTTGCAGGCAGTGCACTGTTAAGGGGGAATGACCATACCATTTTGTTCCTTTTTACTGTCTGTGGGAGATTGCTGTAGCGATTTCCATCAGGTCAGACTCAGCATGTCCAGATGGTCAGCTTCGAAAAGAAAAAAGAACTGATTTCTCCACTATATAACATTTGCTGCACGTTTTTTGTCACAAATGTGCTACATATAATTTTAACAATCCAACAAGTCCCCAGAAAGCTCAAAAAGACAACGAAAAGCCTTCCTAGTGTTACTGCCCAGTTGTACAGATTGATAACACAGGATCATCTAGGAAGCCTTCAGAACAGAATATTCCACAATTTAATATCTGCTATATTTCTAAGAGTACAAACCTGTTATAGACTTGACTTCTCAAGGCTAACAAAATACCAGATAATCAGGAAGATATGCCTCACAGCATGGGGGTGCATTTGTATGTCAGTAGATCTGTAAGATTTTTATGCATCCTTGTCTAAATGATTCCTGTAATGACCCTACTCAGTTTTAAGTGTAAGAATCTTGCCAGTCCTTACACGACTAAAACAAGAATCATCTTGCTTTAATTTTCTGGGAATGTCACTGCCATCAAACATGGCTCTGTATGGTTGTCCTATTGTAGATAAAGTGAGATGGCTTTTAAAAGTATTATAATTCATAAACCAAGGTAAGCTACTTTTTCAAAACCTTTCTCCCAATTGACTGTAGAAGGAACCCAGCTAGCTAACACTTCATGTTGTTTCTAATGGGCAAAAAGAGAAAAAACTGTATTTCTGGGTACAAGCCAAAATCCTATCAGACATAAAGTGTGTAGAATTAACCTCAGCTAATTTTAGAAGTCAACAGCAGATATCTGCACCTGTGTTAGTTTACTGCAACGTCCTTTTTACTTTCTGGTGAAATAAGTGTTTGTTATTTGCAACTCATCTGACCTACTTAAATGATGATGATGATAGCTCAGGAAGAGAGGGCTTGTATCTCCTGTATAATTACATTTCCTGGTAAACACACAGAACTCTGAAATTCAGTCACTACATAAATCATAGAATCATAGAATGGCTTGGGTTAGAAGGGCCTTAAAGATCATGTAGTTCTATGTTTTCACTGTCTTTTTGAGGTCTGAAAGTTGGCATCCCTGTAACTAAATATTCATAGTTTACTGAAATAGATCATATACAAAGACAGAAAAGGTAAAAAAGAAAAGTGTGGTTACTTATGCCACACTTACCTTAACAGTAAAAATCACCTAGCTAAAGAAGAAATCTAAATTCCTGTTCTGGTTCAGCAGGAAGGAAATGAGACCAGAGATGATGCATTCTAGGCAAATGCCTCATCAACAAGTTATTTAGTATCCTATTATGTGTGTATCACCCTGTAACTGTGTCCATGTAGACAAGTGAGACAGGGAGAAACTGAAATATGGAGTGATGTTCACTCACATGTTCAAAGAGAAACCTTCAACAAAATATTCTGCTACCTAATTATTCCTTAATTTATCCACCTACAAAATAATGTAAAGGCTTTTATTTTTTGTTTCCTAATACTGCTGAATATCTCTGGAAAGCTGAAATATTATTTATAAAAAATAACATAAGAACTTGGAAAAGTATTTATATAGTAGATGTTGTCTACAGTTATATGCAAAACCTTGTGGTGTAATATTGTAAAATTAAAAATAGTTTGATTTTTTTTTAATCAGAAAACTATAGTGTGATAGTTTAGAAGTACATAATGTACACATTTTTTTTAATTAATGCATTAAAATGAGGAAAACACCTCCATGAAATCATTCCCACAAGAAATCTATAACCTAAACACAACTCTCATTAAAAAAATAAACTAAAATGACCACAAAATTTTCAGAAAGTTCCAGTGAAGAACTTGTTGGCTACATGTCAACCAGCATGAAAATAAAATACAACAAAATAAAATAATATCATAATTATCTGTAAGCTACATTATACATATACATTTTTATACTGCAAAAACTTATAACTTTAGGAAAATACTCTTTTCTTACTCCTTATGACAGAAACCATATAGTTGTCCTTTTGAAACCATATTACTACATTTTGTGCTTGAAACTGTACTTTTCTGTACAGCTAAAACCTCTGTGTTACTCAGAAGGCCTTGCGGACACTTTCAGTAACAATATTAAAATTGCATTATGTTTGGATGAGAATCTTCATTTTATCAGGGAAGTTGTTAAATAATTTTGAAAAATACAATATTTTAAATGCAGGTAAAATATGAACAATCTAGTAAGTTTGTCCTGAAGAAATAATGTCTCTTAAGGAGACTGTTCAGGTAGATGATACTAGCATTATAGTTGATTGCTATTGCCATGTGTCACTTAAGTGAGGGAAATTTGAATAGGAAAGTGTTAAAAAGCTGTTTATTGTCTCATGCATACTACTTGTAAATTCTATTACATATTTAGTCACTCCAGGTCACATCTGTAGATATGCTTCATGTATTAGTGTGCATAAACATATAATCGATCTGAGAAACAAATACAAAATTTAAAAGATTGCCAAAGTTATCTGATTGAAGCATAGTAAAAATGTTTACAATATATTATTTCCTGAAATAAAGTTTTAACATAGTAAAAATGTTTACAGTATATTATTTCCTGAAACAAAGTTTTAAGTGTGCAAATGGACCCAATGCACACAGTATAGTATTATGAGGAGGTTTTGTATTTTTTATTTTATTCTCAAAAAGAGGAGAAAAGCTACATTAGTATCAAATTTGGGGAAAAATTACAGTGTTTATCAAGCATACAAGAAACAACATCTCTGAAATGAGGAAATATTTAATGAGCAATTTAATGTTGAGGTTCTAAATAAACCTCAACATTCTTGCTAGTGAAAGAAGCAGTCCTCCCTTTCTATAAGCCATCATTCACTGAAGGAACATACAGTGATCCAAAAGTAGATGCTGAAATTTTAAGTTTCAAACAGAAGATTGAATATAAAAAGATTTTAATTTCATGTGTTTTTTTGACAAAGAAGTATATAAAAATCTTCTGATGTATTGCAGTTGACATGTTAACAAAAGAAAATAAACAGCTGAAAGAACTATACTAAGCTTTGAAAATCTGTTTTCTGCTCTAACAAAGTCAGTTCTGTTCTTTGTGAGCAATACACAGGACTGAACACATTGTGCACCATTATTTATAGAGAAGACACCTATTTGTTTTCTGGAAAGTTTAGCCGCTGTTATTAGTTACTGCAAAATGCTTAATAAACATACAGGTCCCATACATCTGTGCATATCTTCATTTAAGAAACTGGGAAACATGGTCTGTGTCTTAACTACATGGCAATATGGCCAAGTATGGTGGTCTCCTGATGGGGAAGCCCAGGTACCCTCCTGTAAAGTACCCCAGGTTTTTCCTTGCTCATGCAATTTATTTCTTCTTAGGGCAGGAAGGGAGAAATATGTGCTTCCAGGTCTCACAGGTGCTAAAAATTTGCCGTGGTGGGTCAATTAACAGAGAAATATCCTTGACTCCCTCAGTTTAGACATAATCACAGTATCTGAGAAATCAGGACAGTTTTTCCTGTCCTGGGGTCTACCCTTGGCTCACCATAAGCTGAGCCAAGGATACTGAATCACAGAATATTAGGTTTGAAGAGACCTCAAGGATCATCTGATCCAACCATGATAATATTATTGTTTATGTGGGATGTCTCAGCACCCTGTCAGGCTGAGAATAGCTTAATACAAATAGCATCACAAAGTATCTAGGGGAAGAGAAAGCAGGCAGACCTTAAGTTACTACAGTGGGCCATGTGAAGAACCTCTGAGGCAAGGAAAAAAAAAATTGTCATGGAAATTAGGAAACATATATTCCCCTCAGATTATTCCCAATCTTTGTATGAATCTCCCACAGGTATCAGCTAGCACTCCAGTGGCTAACAGAAAAATGCAGTCCCAAGCTTTTGTTAGAGCCTTCTGACTAAATTTTCTTCTTTCATGTGAATAGAAAAGATTTGTGAGGTTATTCTGATCTACCTGCAGATCTATAAACACCAGTGCCAGCAGTAGGAGTTCTTTGCAATGAATAAAAGTGGAATAGATAATAGGTGCTCTGTTGTGCAGACAGGAGAGAATTTAGTTCTAAAGATCCCAGTACTTTCTGCTAGACAGCTGAAAATTGCTACACTGAATAAACTAATTGAATTGATGCTTCTTATTTATATTTTTTTTAATAACTGGAATAAATTTTATGAAACTCAGTTTTTTACAGAGTCTCTGCAGGGCAATTAGGGCAGCTTAATAACTTCTTTATTTCCCACTGGATATTGTAATTCATAACAAACTAATATTTTATCTGAAAACACCACATACTTTCTTTGTTGTTTGTTTTTAATTAAAACTAAGGTGTTGAAACAGTGAATGACAATTACAAATACATGAAAAGCATTAAATGTGATAATTTGAATTGTTAATTATGAATGATCACATTGACATGCTAATAATTTTTGGCAAAAACACAGGATACTTTACTTAAATACTAACATAACATCACTGACCATTTCAGCTACTAAAGAAATTCATGTAGTGCCTCTGCAGAACTGTAAAACTTAGAGAGAACAGTAATATATGGGATTCATTTGTCTTTTCAAAGATGATGAGGACTTTCTCTGTCTTGTATTTAAACTGTGAAAGACAGCAATACACTTGTACCACAGCAGTAAAAAAACAGAAAATAAATTGTAGAGTTTTTCCAGGAACCAATACAACTATATATTTCAATATTGTAAAATGCACTGCTGCATAAAATAAACAAGATATGTATCTAGATATATCTCTGTTAGAAACTCATTTTTGCAGGAAGAGGCATTGAAGACCTCTCTTGATCATTGGTTACATTGTGTAACTATCTCAAAACCACCAGAAATTTTTTTGGAAAGACTTTTTTTTTTTTTTAATTATGAGACCTAAATGAACATCACTAATTTTTGTACCATGTTTTCTCAGAAAAATGGAAGCTAAACTCAAAGTACTATTGTGGTCTTTTTCAAGACCATGAAAGGAGCAAAAAAAAAAAGTGTAAACTATTCTAGAATCTGGTTGCTTCAGTGTCACAGCTGCTTTCCTTACTGAATGTAAGGAAACAGATGCTTCTGACAGATGTCTGACACAAATATCTCATCAAAACCACTGCAATGGAATACAATTTCTTTCTGTCCCTTAAAAGCATGAGTTAGTGGTTCCATCTGATGTTATATATCTTATATAGCAAAGGCAACAGAAAAGTTTTTCATATGCTTAGTTGTGATTTCACAATTCACAGTGTATAGTTAATTGGAAGTTACTGCTTGGGACACAAGCTTGTCTGCTTTTCATGCATGTCAGAATACAGTCTCTCATTTGTAGCAGTTTCTCAATTATTCTTTAAAACTTTCCAAACTGTACTGGGCATGGTAGCATTACTTGGGACTGGTGGTAAAGGTGTTTTAAAAGATATTTTTCGGAGACAAATTGGGTGATCAGTTACTTAAGACAAGTTTTGTAAATGCTCTCATGGAATCAACTCCCAACAACATCAACTTGAATGAATCTATGAATCTATGCTGTGGAATAGATGCCCAAGTCCTTGTACCTTATTAAAATATATTAATATTTATTTATTATTTTCTTTTTCTTTTCTCCTTTGTTCTGAGAAAAGAGCTAGAGGTTTTGTTCACATGCTCATACACTCTATATATTTACATATAAATAATCTATGTATAAAATAATCTATATAATAGATTACCTTCAATGTCCCTTCAAACCCAAAGCATTCTATATAACTAATAATATGAAATACTTTGGTGATAAAATTAAATAAAATATATTGCATTAGAAGTATTGTTTACAGGGAGCACTATTTTTTCTCTAAACTCCATTGTTTTAGCTGGCTGCAAAACCCCAGACACAAGATGTACTGGTGAATGTCAACAGTGTAAAATTTATGCTCTGTGCTTTGTGTAAATTCTGCTGTTGTAGCAGTCAAGGAGGAGAAAATTGGATGGTGTATAAGCTTGCTGATGGTGGATTAAATACTGAAATACATTGCAAAAGAGTCTAGCTTGATTTATCAGGCTTTACTATTTTTCTGAGTAAATTTTATTCCTTGACTGAGTTCATACAGAAAAGAATATAAAAATGTACCAACTTGAGAAATGTCTTAAGCAGTTGTAACATTCTGCTTTGACTGAACTGAAATATAGGGGGGAGCCCTATTATTCTTGCACACCAAATTGTGATTATTCCTGTTAATATTATCTGCTTAGGATCTGTGGGAGAAAAACGTTTTCAGGAGTAGTCGGCACGCATTCACCAATCTGAAAGCCTTCTCTGGTGTCAAAATGGCTGGAGAGATGAGAGGAGAGCCGCGGATGTTGTACCTCAATTTCAGCAAGGCTTTGATATGGTCTCCCAGAGAATCCTCATAGGGAAGCTTGGGAACTGTGGGTAAAATGAGTGGACAGTGAGGTGGGTTGAGAACTGCGTGGATGGCAGAGCTCAGAGAGTTGCAGTCTCTGGCCTGTAATCCAATTGGAGGCTGGTGGTATCCCCCAGGGGTCAGTACTGGGTTCTGTCCTATTCAACATATTCATTAATGACCTGAATGAAGGGACAGGGTGTACCCTCAGCAGTTTTGCTGGTGAGGAGTGGCTGATACACCAGAAGTCTGTGCTGCCTTTCAGCAAGACCTGGACAGGCTGGAGTATTGGTGGAGAGGAACTTCATGAAGTTCAACAAAGGCAAGTGTAGGATCCTGCACTCGGGGAAGAATAACCCTCAGGGGCTGGACTTATATGATCTCCAGAATTCTCTTTCACACCTAGCATTCTCTGATTCTGTGATTTTGGTATCTCTAGAAGGGAAGCAATGGTAAGATTCTAATTGTCTTTAATGGGTATTAAAAGCATGCATATATTAAACAGCCCAAACACTTTTTTTCTTTTTTTGTTTTTTTCTTTTTTTTTTTTTCCCTCCCCCAGAATTCACTACTGTTGAAGTCTTTACATTCTCTGAATACTTAGTAATTCTGTGCTGGTCCCTCATTCCTCATTAGCAGATAATTTTGATGAAATCACTGAAGCACAAAATAAACAAATGCAATATGCTTCTTTGAAAATTGATCCTAAAATGTTCCTTTTTTTTTTTTTTTTTTCATTATTGCAGCAAGCTGCTTATATTGCTTACTTTTGTGCATTTAAACATTTTTGAATGTAACATATAATTTTGCAGAGCGTTATCCATCTACTTCTCAAATTAATGAGATTTGTGCTTTGTGTTTCATTTTGATAGAAACAGAAGTAAGCATCTGGACATTCAGAAATCAATTATATTTAGCAGATGGAGTATATGTTTGCAATACCTTGTTATTACATATTGAACTGCTGCTATGATGTGGCTATATATTAAAGATATAGACGATCCACATTCTGAAAGTCTGTGTCTAGTTGTATAGATACATCTATTTGTATGTATTTTTGTATAAACAGAGGCTCCTACAACTCCCTTCAGGAAGAAATAGTTCATCTTTTTATAAAAAATTTAATGATCAACAGATATCAAGTTATTTGTGAAATAAATGTTTACATGGTGATTTAAAATGGGAGAAAATAACTTCTGCAGTTTTTGCAATATAAAAAATTCTGATCTTAAATGAAGAACATAAAATTACAAAAATAAAGGTTGGTTTGGTTTTTTTTTTCCCCCAAGGTAAAAAAGGAAAAAACAAAAGATAACAATAATCATCATTTCACACATTTTGATAATAATATTTCAAAATTTTATGAAATATTTGAGTAGACACTGCAGAACATTTTGATAAAGGAACTGGAATAATGTACATCTGATCAAAAGACAGATGTTATAATTATTAGAAAGGAAACAAAATAAGACAACAAGCTCACAAACAAGAAAAAACCCATACAAAAAAGAACTTTACTGAACAGATGTATTTCTAATTTTGTCAGGAGGTATCATTTTTTTCTCCCTAAGTTATCTCAGCTTGGAATGGAACATTAGAACTGAATACAATAGAACAGAACACAACACACCACAACACAGCATAATATTTTTGTTTCAGAAAGTGTCATTCGTCTGCAAACCAGAAGACAGAACATTTCATTAAACAAAAGATCCATTTTAGTAAAATTACTGGCAAATACAGAATTAAACCTTTTCCAAACAAGATATACACCTAGTTTAAGAGAAACCATTGACTTAAAAGAAGGTAAAATGAGTCAATCTCTCCAGTGGACAATACCCACTAGAATATCATAGGAGTACAAGGAGAAGCTAAATAATCAGCAGAAGCAATGCATGGAGCTCCATAATTGACAGCTGATAAATTTTGTGTCACATGAGATAAAAAGAAACAAACTGAAACAAACTGCATCACCTTATGAGACTATAGACATTCAAGAGACTAGGGACACCTATTTTAGATTTTCAATATCAACAAATAGATATACAGTAAAATATAAATGATACATAGGACCTAAAAAAATGCTGAAACACTGTGGAAAATGCTGATGGAAAGTCTTTTTCTATTCATAATGTATCAATGAAGTCTTAGACAGTGGAACACACCTTTATGCCAATGTAGTATTCCCTGCTCCTTTTCTCCAGCACCTGGAGAAAATGAAAAAATTATTTTTTTAAAAAAATGTAACATTTATCTTTGGCACACAGGATATACTTAGGAAGCTTGAGCAGAGAAAAACAGTAGAAGGCCATTGCTAACCTCTTTTAAACAGTTTTGTAAAGAGGTAGAGTTGCTGAGGCAGAATGAAAGCATAAATGTCTATAATTCAGAGTAAAGGTATACAATTTAGAGAAAACATATAGTATAGCAAGGTACAGAATACATCATGGGGTATTTGAAGCCATATTTTACCGATAAAAGTACAATTGTGTAAGTACGAGACACTGCTGTAATATTGAAAGACTCTGTGGCAGAAGGTTTTGTGTCTTCTCCTAGGAACAGCACAGGGGAAATAAGTGCAGAGAACCTGATCTGAAGGTTAAACAAGTACACAGGCAGTATTTGCTCTCTCTTGAGAGCAGAAATTATATTTTTGCAGACAAGCTTATAATTGTAAAGGCTTTAGAATATTTCACAGGTTCAGCAAACAAAACATAAAAATTTAATTCTGTTTTAATTGTGCACGATATGGCTATTAAAATATTCACACATATGGGGGAATTATTGCTGCATTTAGCTTAGGAGATAGTGTATATAGATGGGATGAGGAAGAGGAGAAAACTGGGACTAGAAAACATCTGAACTTTCCAAATCAGAGTTAAACCAAAAAAAACCCAAACAAAACAACAAACCGTGACACTCTTGTTTATGTCATTCAGAATCAGTTAGAACCAGAAGCAAAGCAAAGCTTGTCTCTTGCATAATGTTAAGCAAGAATAATGACTGAACAATATGTACCTACAGGAGGAAGCAAACTGGTTTGGAATTCTTGGCAGGGAGTTTAGACACTGAAGAAGAAAATAAAATGAGACAAGTTTTTCTTTTTTGTGTAAGAATGATTTGCCATACAAAGAATCCAACAAGGTCTGTAGCACACCTCACATGGTGGCCATTGGAAAATACTTTTTTTTCCTAAAATATAGCTTTCTAGTATGTATGAACAGGTATTAATTAATGGAAGGAACTGAGTTGGCCTGCGTTGCCAGTTCAACAGTATCCTCTTCCTTCATTTCTTGTGAATCTAGGTAACTTTTGTGATACTGTGTAAATGAGAATAAAAATGTCTTTGAGGGATGATGTGAAAAGTGTTCTGATATTAATGAATGAATTGTTAAATTACAAAAGTTTGTATAAGGTAGCTGGGGTCTTCAAGCTAGCAAGTAAAAGCTCAGAATCAGCTGTAGTAGTTGTAAAATCCCCTTGTTTAATTTCATGATATAATTATTCTGCCAGACAAAATAGAAGTCTGGCAATTTCTTTAAAGAGCTAAAACTCCCTCTTGTAATACAAAAAGAACATTTAGTGCCATGCTGAGATTTAAATGCCAAGACATGAAGGAAGGGTTGAAACCTTTTTTTTTTAAAAAAGCAAATTTAATTTGGTACATGACTCTAATCCCTGAAGACCTGACTGACTGAGTGATTTTCTATAGACAAAAGATTCTGCCACTTTCAGAACCAGACAACAGTTATGGTCTGGCTGCAATTCTTCCCACTTCACAGTCTCTCTGATTATACTTATCAAATGTCAATCATTTTGCCTTTATCTTTTCTCAGGTCAAATCATAGAGTTCTCCCACTGTTTGACCGAACTTTTAACAACAGTGCCTGGTAGATCAGCTCCAGTAACCTGCTACATCCTGAGGGCTGTATTACCCAAGGAATTTGACTTCTGGGAACTGTGGACAATGATGAGTATGCCCAAATACTTTTCTTAAAAGCGGAATTTTTTTTTTCTTTTTTCTTTATTTCTTTTTTTTCTTTTTTTTTTTTTTTTTATCCTTTTTTTTCNTATTATTGCAGCAAGCTGCTTATATTGCTTACTTTTGTGCATTTAAACATTTTTGAATGTAACATATAATTTTGCAGAGCGTTATCCATCTACAATGCTTCACAAATGCTATGCATAACATGCTGCTGGATTAACAGTTCCTTCTCAAATTAATGAGATTTGTGCTTTGTGTTTCATTTTGATAGAAACAGAAGTAAGCATCTGGACATTCAGAAATCAATTATATTTAGCAGATGGAGTATATGTTTGCAATACCTTGTGATTACATGTTGAACTGCTGCTATGATGTGGCATTAACGATATAGACGATTCACATTCTGAAAGTCTGTGTCTAGTTGTATAGATACATCTATTTTTATGTATAGATGTATAGATGTATAGATGTATAGATGTATAGATGTATAGAACAGAGGCTCCTACAGCTCCCTTCAGTAAGAATTAGTTCATCTTTTTATAAAAAATTTAATAATCAACAGATATCAAGTTATTTGTGAAATAAATGTTTACATAGTGATTTAAAATGGGAGAAAATAACTTCTGCAGTTTTTGCAATATAAAAAATTCTGATCTTAAATGAAGAACATAAAATTAAAAAAATAAAGATTAGTTTGTTGTGGTTTTTTTCCCCAAGGTAAAAAAGGGAAAAACAAAAGATAACAATAATCATCATTTCACGCATTTTGATAATAATATTTCAAAATTTTATGAAATATTTGAGTAGATACCGCAGAACATTTTGATAAAGGAACTGGAATAATGTACATCTGATCAAAAGACAGATGTTATCATTATTGGAAAGGAAACAAAATAAGACAACAAGCTCACAAACAAGAAAAAACCCATACAAAAAAGAACTTTACTGAACAGATGTATTTCTAATTTTGTCATGAGGTATCATTTTTTCTCCCTAAGTTATCTCAGCTTGGAATGGAACATTAGAATTGAATACAATAGAATAGAACACGACACAACACACCACAACACAGCAGAATATTTCTGTTTGAGAAAGTGACATTCATCTGCAAACCAGAAGACAGAACACTTTATTAAATAAAAGATCTATTTTAGTAAAATTACTGGCAAACACAGAATTAAATCTTTTCCAAACAAGATATACACCAAGTTTAAGAGAAACCATTGACTTAAAAGAAGGCAAAATGAGTCAATCTCTCCAGTGGACAATATCCACTAGAATATCATAGGAGTATAAGGAGAAGCTAAATAATCAGCAGAAGCAATGCATGGAGCTCCATAATTGACAGCTGAGGTGAGCTGATAAATTTTGTGTCACATGAGATAAAAAGAAACAAACTGAAACAAACTGCATCACCTTATGAGACTATAGACATACAAGAGACTAGGGACACCTATTTTAGATTTTCAATATCAACAAATAGATATACAGTAAAATATAAATGATACATAGGACCTCAAAAAATGCTGAAACATTGGAGAAAATGCTGATGGAAAGTCTTTTTCTATTCATAATGTATCAATGAAGTCTTAGACAGTGGAACACACCTTTATGCCAATGTAGTATTCCCTGCTCCTTTTCTCCAGCACCTGGAGAAAATGAAAAAATTATTTTTTTAAAAAAATGTAACATTTATCTTTGGCACACAGGATATACTTAGGAAGCTTGAGCAGAGAAAAACAGTAGAAGGCCATTGCTAACCTCTTTTAAACAGTTTTGTAAAGAGGTAGAGTTGCTGAGGCAGAATGAAAGCATAAATGTCTATAATTCAGAGTAAAGGTATACAATTTAGAGAAAACATATAGTATAGCAAGGTACAGAATACATCATGGGGTATTTGAAGCCATATTTTACGGATAAAAGTACAATTGTGTAAGTACGAGACACTGCTGTAATATTGAAAGACTCTGTGGCAGAAGGTTTTGTGTCTTCTCCTAGGAACAGCACAGGGGAAATAAGTGCAGAGAACCTGATCTGAAGGTTAAACAAGTACACAGGCAGTATTTGCTCTCTCTTGAGAGCAGAAATTATATTTTTGCAGACAAGCTTATAATTGTAAAGGCTTTAGAATATTTCACAGGTTCAGCAAACAAAACATAAAAATTTAATTCTGTTTTAATTGTGCACGATATGGCTATTAAAATATTCACACATATGGGGGAATTATTGCTGCATTTAGCTTAGGAGATAGTGTATATAGATGGGATGAGGAAGAGGAGAAAACTGGGACTAGAAAACATCTGAACTTTCCAAATCAGAGTTAAACCAAAAAAANTCCCACTGTTTGACCGAACTTTTAACAACAGTGCCTGGTAGATCAGCTCCAGTAACCTGCTACATCCTGAGGGCTGTATTACCCAAGGAATTTGACTTCTGGGAACTGTGGACAATGATGAGTATGCCCAAATACTTTTCTTAAAAGCGGAATTTTTTTTTTTCTTTTTTCTTTCTTTCTTTTTTTTCTTTCCTTTTTTTTTTTTTCACTTTTAAATTGGAAAAAAAAGACAACTTTTGTGAAAAGATTTCAGAATTTTTCATCTATGCATTTCTCACCTTTCAGTCATTCTTAACAAGTTATGTAAAGTTAACATACTAATGGCAATCTTAATAAAACAAACATTGTCACACACTAAATCATATTTCCCCTCCCATTTATCTGTAAAGGCTACAGGCTTTGCACCACAGAAGCCCAGGACATGTGTGAGCTTTCAGAGTTTCGATGGGAACCACAAAGAGGTGAGAAGAATGTGATAAGCAAGTATCTAAAACCAAGCCCTAGTGTACTTAAAAGTAAGGGACAGAGGTCTTCACTCCTTGAGAAAACTGGAATACTGAGGACTCACTGTGACACCCACCAGCTGCCTGCTTGATGAAGACTGTGACCATGGAATTTAGCAGTCAGAATGACCCTGGAGGGGAAGCATAACACAAAATAAATGGGGTAGATATTGATGATATTTCTTATTCAATAATTTTGACTGTGATACTGAGACTATTTTACATTACATTGTCTGTGGTGAGTGTCAGTACTACTGTAACAGGAAAAATGGCAACTTTAATGAGACTGATTTTACCTAAGTTTTTATTTAAGCTAACAGTAAGTACCTAAGAATACCACTGCTTGTGTAATGATTTCAGTAGGCCTTTTTTTTTTTCAGAGGATTGTTTATATTGTTTTTTTCTATTCTGAGTGCCTTTATGTAGTACATCAAATAAATATCTTCACAAGACAAGCTCTTTAATAACCAGATTGATTTATGGTATTTATAAACTTTTGCGTAGTATCTTCTTCTCCTTTGCAAACTGCATCATATTGTGGCAGTAAGATTCTGTGCTCTAATAATTTGTGCCATTTTTTACATTTTTCTAGACATCAGACAGAACATAGCTACTGAAGTGTTTCTAAGGTCTATTATCCTAAGACTTAAATAGTTCAAGTTAATAAGATCCTTTCTGTCTTCTATACTCTATGCACAATAAGCTACTTCATTTTAATAAAAAAACCATTACTTAATAGAAAACTGTGTGATAAAAAATATATTTTCCAGTATAGTTGGGGCTTATACCGATTTTATGAATCATTTTAGAATGAAAAGAAGGAGATAAACTTGCAGCCATCTATATGCTCATCAATAAGTTTCAAGCTGTATCTACTTTGCAGATTTGACAATGCAGTCTCATTTTAAGAAAATACTAAACACCAGCATTAGGACATAGAATTAGATACATCAGGATAGCTCAGTCCTTTTCACTTCATGTGATCTTGAAGTCCATGGCTAGTCCACTAGTCCATGGCTAGTCTAGTAACAAATGTAGTATGGTATGTCTGTGAAAGAGATGTCATAAAATTGTTGACACCAGATGACTATGAAAACTGCTTCATAGTTTTGTTTAAAAACAAAATAAAACAAAACAAAAGGAAGAAAGTAAGAATTTATATCTTTCTCCAGAGAAAGATAATGGAGTCATAAAACTCCTTTACTACATCACATAAATCAGTGATGATTATCAGATGACTTGTCAATGGATTATACTGGAAATCCTAAAATAAGTATCACAATTAGCATATTAATAATTTTTTTCATAATTAACTGCTGTGGACATAAAACTCCCAGAAAAATATGTATTTTTTTTTCTCATCTGCCAAGATGAGGAGGAATCTCTCTATAATGGTAAAACCGACTAGTTAAGAAGACTTAAATTAATGTCACCAAAATGTACTGAACCAGGCAACAAAATACTGACTCATTCAATCCCTACAGATACAATAAAACAGCCAGTAACATACTCACTTATCAGCAGCATTACATTTATTACTATGGTGTAAGTGAACATGCGGAAAAGAAGGAAGAGGCAGTAAAGCCCATACAGTAAATACTAATATACTACTATTTCATGCAAATACCAGTTAAAGTATTGAAACACTGCCTTAAATTTATGGTTTTGAACCTAATACACAATGTAAAATACAAGAATTATGTGAAATAAACAGATGACAACCATCTACGACAGCCCAACAAATTATTCATGAAATTCATCTTCATGAATTGAAGTTTAGTCCCAGTTTAGTCCCAGCTAGTCCCAGCTCTCCAGTTACTGGAGAGAGTTTTACCTGTTAAAGGTATTTAACTACATTGTAAGACAGCTGAATAAAAAACTTAGCATGAAGCAACCTTTTCAGGACTTAACTCTTCTCTGACTGTGCAATACATCTAGCTAATATGCCTAAATATTTGGGCAGCTAAGTTAGTAAAAATGAAGTGAGACTGAAATTAGCATTTATCTTCCACACATTAAAAGAAGAAAAGTTCTGAAAAGTGGTGTGGTAAGTTCCATACCGCTTTTTTGTTCCCTATTTCACTCTAATACCCAAACCACACTTGTAGGTGATTTTGAACTGTTGCAGAAGAGAAGTGGATACTCTTATATACACTAGAATAATAATCACAAAAAACTTTTGTTCTGGACTATAAACCTAAGTAGCTAAAAAGGAAGAGTGACAGACACATTCTGGTTCCTCAGGAATAAATGCTAGGGACCATTAAACTATGTCAGCCAAGCACAGTACTTATTGGTCTTTATCATCCAAAGTAACTTGATATTTTTTTGTCTCATTTTTTCTTTTATTAGAACATGAATAGAAGTATTAATATATATAAACTGCATACTGGATTTTTTCATTGAATAGTTCATATCTTCTAAATCTTATCAGCACTGTCCTGATTACGTAAAGCCTAGAACATAATTTCCTAAAATAACAACAATAGTAAACAATATTTTTACTTCCTGTTAGCTCTACTTTGTGTAAGCTGACTTTTAAAAAAAAAATTAGAATTAAAGAAAATATCGTATCTTATAGTTCACTTCCCTATACTGAAATTCCTATGAAGAAAAGCTATAACTGAAGATTCTGATACCCTGTTCTGCAGATACTTGTCATAAGTACTTATTCCAAAACAGTAAGTTAAAGATATTAATATATTCTTCAGAATTTCCAACTGTGAAAATTCTTGGTTTTCATGAGCAATACGAGAGCTGCAAGAGTTTTTACTTCATTTAGAAACCTTCTCCATAAGTCCATCTCTCTTTCACCTTCCTCAAGAACAAAAGATGTCAAAATGATGTACTGCTTTATTTTCATGATATGTAACAGTCTGGGAGAGAGACTTAGTGTGTTACATTTTTTTGAATTTATTTTGCATATATTTCTTGAATTCACTCTTTGAGTATTATAGAAATATTTTTAATCAGTTTTTAATACATATCTATGTATATAAATCTATATCGGTATGCAGGATGATATATTTATGCTTCTGTTACATACCAAAATATTTCATTTTTTATTTCAGTTTATCTCAATAAAACTCAGCAATTTAATTTTTTTTTTTGAGAAGAATAGCAGTGTAAAAGGGAAGATCTGCCCAGTATGGGTAACAAACAAGTTATGACAACTAAAGTATGGTTGCACACAGTGCAAATTTAAATAGATGTTATTATAATGCAGGAACAATTCATCAAAATTTACAACTTTCTGTTGTCATCAGTATTAATAAGGAGGTTTTCTAGACCACATGATTTCTCAAAACACAAAAAATTCCGTTCTTAGGACTCTGCAATATTACTATAATGAAACAACATGCAAAATAAAGTACTGCTACTATTTAAAATATGTTAACAATTGTATGACTGGAAAAAAAAAACCTGCTGAATATTGTTGTACACAAAAAAGATATTTCAGGTAATGAGCATGTCTGCAATTTTAGCATCATGTTTATATTCAGTTCCCATTTTTCATTTATAGTACCACTCACTCATGAATTTCTGAAAAAGTATTTCAAGTAATTGCTTGCATTTTTATTACAAATGTGCACTATTCCAGTAAGCTACTGATTAACACAATACCTAAGAAGTACTCTAGAAAAGTAGGAATTTACGTTTTCCTATTTGTGAAAAGTTAGCATGTGAAGGAGCAGAGCTCTACTATGACTGACAAAGAAAATTATTTTATATAATATTCTAATGCTCTTCGCACAAAAATCTGTTTCTGTGAAATATGCTGACTGGAACAACTTTGGACAGGGCTCTCAAAGAAGTGAACTGCACAGCTGTGAGCACTGAAGTAACAGATACAGATATTTAATTCAACCATGCAAAAGTCAGAACTGCTGAATCATGGAATACCTCAAGTTGGAAGGGATCCATAAGGATCACTGAATCCAACTCCTTGCTCCTTGCAGGACTACCTAAAACTGACCCATATGACTAAGGTCAGCCAGATGCTTCATGAACTCCGACAGCCTAAGTATTGCAACCACATCCCTGATGTGGCAGGAGCACCCCTCTGTCACCCCAGGGACTAGGGCTCTTAGCCTGATGACTGCTGAGAGGCAGTATCAAAAGATTTGCTAAAATAAAGTAAAATAAAGTAAAAAAACAACCAACTAACCAAAAAAAAAAATCCAAACCAACAATCAGCAACACATGGCAACTATTAGAACAACACATAGCAAAAACAACCATCAACTAGTGGCACTCACTTAGTCAAGTGGATGGGTGTCTTTGTCATAAAAGGAAATTAGGTTAGTTAAGCAGAAAATTCTCAGAATTTTCACAGGGATTGGAGTGAGGCTGGCAGGGCTGTAATTACCAGGGCCTTCCTACTTACCCTTCTAGCAAAGTGGGACAATGAGTCAAGTCTTACAAAAAAGGATTATGAAGGATAGCAAAAATGTCTGAGCTAAGTAAGGAAGTCACAGATGGAAATGTAAGAGTTAAAAAAATACAGGTTTTAATGGTAAGTCATAAGGATAAGAATATGATGTAAATACAGATGTTTTATATAGGCTTTGGCTAAATAAAGTCAGGTCTGTTCAACAGAGTCAAAAGAAGTTTTAGTTACCCTGTATAAGGGCAGTGCCTCATTTGAAAGAGTACTGGTATCAGCTCATGTCAAAGAGGGAGGCATGTTCAAATTAATATGTGCAGAAACCAGTCAATCTTCCTGAGAGCAACACTGTCAGTCAGAGAGAAATAGAAGTGGTGGGGGAATGGGCTGACAGGAACTTAATGAAATTCAACAAGGACAAATGAAAAGTCCTGCCCCTAGGATGTAAGAGCCTCTGTGTAGCAATGCAAGTTGAAGGACTGATGTCTGGAGGCCAGCTATGGAAAAAAAGGCAGAGAGGCTTCTGAGGAACAGTGAGATGAACATAAGCAGCAGTGAGCTTTGACAGAAAAGATGACCATCCTAAGTTGTATTGATTAGGGCACAACCAGTAGATCAAGGGAAGTGATTATCCCCCTCTACTCAGCAGTCATTGCCCTTATCAGGATACTGCATCCAGCTTGGAGCCCTAAAAGACATCAAAAGGCAGGAAAGTTCAGCAGAGGGTCACCAAGATGGTATGGGCACTGGAATATATGCCTGAGATTGAAACCAGAGAGGTTCAGACTGGTTATAAGGAGAAAAGACTTTTCTCCATGAGGACAGACAGGCAGTGGAGCAGGTTGCCAAGACAGGTTATGTAGTCTCCATCTTTGAATCTTCAGAGGTTTTAAAGACCAGGATGAGAAAAGCCCTGAGCATCTTAGAGTGACCTTACCAGTGGTTCTCCTTGGAGCAGGCAGTTGGGCTGAAACGTCCTTAGGTCCCAATATGAGTTATCCCTTCTTCCTGGTATGAACAGGCATGAGTGTGCATGTGTGTGTGTGTGTGGAACAAAACTTGCTATCCATCTCCTCACTCAATGAGTGTTTGAATTTATGTCATTGACTGATGTGGCTCTGTTCTTGCTAAATTTCTGAAGACATGGAAGAGTTCATTGTTTACACTAGTACTATTCACTGTCCTATTCAGTGGTATCTGCTGTGCAGAAAACAAACAAGAAAATCAACTCCCTTCAGTGGTATATTGAAAAAAACCCATGAAAACAAAAACAAACAAAACCCAGAAAAATTTATGTGTAATCACGAAGTAGTTTACTATAGGTAAGCACCAACAAGCAAATGTCCTTCTGCTTTAGATCTGTTGTGATCCATAGTGGGAGAAACTATTTACTACACCTTTAATCTTATCAGAGAAATAATAAAATATTCCAAATAATAAATAGAACAGACATTTTACAAAGTGCTTAGCATGAAAAGGATTGTATTGCCAAATATATAGGCCAATTTGCAAGACACGTACCTGTGCTAGAGATAAGAAATAATTCAAATGGAAAATAACGAATAAATTTTAACCGAGTCCACTGGATAAATTTGTTTCCACAGTTGTTCAATTGAATGTGACATACTTTTGACTCCAGAAAATACTTCCAGATTTTTCTAATTACTCAAATTAGGAAATGGTTCATATTTAGAGATAAGGGATTTTTCAGCTCGTTGACTGTTGTTTGTCTCAGAATAAGACATTTTCTTTGTCACAGTGAATTTTATTTTCTCTTTCTTAAGCAGCTGTAAGTATAAATCAGATATAATAAATCTGATATAATCTAATATTTAATATTTTCTGAGGTTCATATTGCTGTTAATCAAATAACAGCAGAAAGGCATCAAATGTCAGAATCAGTCACAGAGGTAGAATCTCTCAAAAATATGTTTTCTTTAGAAAGATGGTTCTGACTGACTCTACAGTGGGAGCTCTGGCATTGACTTGAATAGGTATGAAACCAAGCATGTTGAGGGAAATTTAGGTAGCTGAACTGCTCTGTTAATGGATAATGAATTTTGATACAAAAACCCCTTAGAACTTAATCCCTAGCTATTCTTCACAACTCCATTAAGTCACCTACTGGTGAGTTTTTGTTCATTCTCTGAGAAAGCCTTTCAAAGTTTTTTAGAAAAGCTTGATTCACGGTTACCAAAAAATGGGAATCTGTGGCTTGACAAGATATCATAATGCCATGAACACAGAAATCAACTCCATTCTCAGTGGTTTAAACGATTACCGCCCTCCTTCCTCTTTATAGCTAATCGAACCATTTACATGTATAGAATTAGCCACTGAATTAATAACATTAAATTTAGAATTATTTGGAAAAAATATATAATTTTCTTTAGAACTATTTGCAAGAAACAATAGAATATCTGAATGAGTATTCTTAACACTGTATCATTGAATTGCTTTAGTTTTTTATCAGAATAACAGTATTTAGTCCATTTTTCAAATGGAAGCTATGGGAGGCAGGTAAAAATTAGGCATTTATTCCCTCCTGGTCTCTTTTGCACATTATTGAAGTTACTTAAAATGACACTATATCTGTTATCTAGAATGGGTCCCAACTGACCCATTTACCCCAAACCATGGTTCGGCTGTCATAAATTTCATCTACATTAGCATGTTAGCTCATATCAGCAGAGCATTTTTTAAACACATCTCCTGCTTCTGCCTTTCCACTGTGCTTTTGTTCACATTATAGGAAATGAAGCTCAGAACAAAGCTGGCAAAATGTCTCAGATTAAACTGAACTGGAAGATGTGCTTCAGATGTCCAAATTAGAACTCTCCAATTACTAAAAGTGCTTAGTGAATGGGGCCTGAGGAACCCTTCTCCTCTCCTACAGATGACAGATAGTGTGGATGGTGGGTGCCCAAATGAAGTTTAGCAACACTATTTGATAATGTAAACATAGCCACATTTTTTTACTGTCAGAGAAGAGAGTTAAAACACCCAAGTGGAGCATGGGTAACATTCACTTTCTATACATGAATGCTGGGAGGGTTTATTCATTGTAACATTTTATTCTAGTAGTGTAGGCTGATTAAGTTCATGAAAATAAATTATACTAATACTGTATCCAGAGAGCAAAACTGAGACTATGCCCTATTACAGCTGCCTTTGGAAGTGTTTCTCCTTACTTCATCGGAGGTATTCACAGGATGTGAGGGATTCACTAGCTTGTGAGTTTGTTGTATGCAAGAGATAAGAACAGACATGCCTCCATTTTGATAAAGATAGAAGGCAATGCATTTCTGAAGCTATACAAATACTTGAGATGTAGTGATACCAAGCAACACCGTTCTTTCCAGAAGTTTATCCAGATTTTTTTCTGCCTTCCAGTAATGTCTCACTCCACCCCTTCCAATTTCTACCTACTGACCTTGCCACCTGCTCTGAGTGGCAAGATCATCAGCTTTCTAGGCATGGCAGAAGCAGAAAAGGTCATGACAACATCTGCCTTTCCTATGTTTCATAGAACATTTCTTACAAATGACCTTTGATATTTGTTCTGATAAGAAAGGTTCTTCAGCTTACTAGCAAAAATATATCAAATGTCCTATATCAGTTGGAAATAAAAGCAACCAGCAGAAAAAAAAAAACCAAACAAATCCAAACACAAGTATTTTAAAGAACTAATAAAATTCATACATTCCTCATGAGAAATGTGGCTGTAAAATAATCCCTAAATATGAAACTATTTATCAAGGGGTATGTGGAGTAGGACTTGAATGGTCAAGCTTCAAATAGAGCACTCAAGCTGCAGAAGTTAAAATGCAGAGGAAAAGTGAAAAACTACAGCTTTCCTAGGATTTACAATGAACAAATCTAATGCTCTCTGACTAGGTTCTAGAAGATATTCTACACATGGAGGGTGCAATATTTAATATCAAATTTACTTATTTGAAGATACTTATTATTATTAAATTTAGCAAGGTGATACAAAGTGTATTGAAATCACAACACAAATGTAAGTTCCGCTTTGCAAAACAAAGCAACTGCAGTCCAGTGGTCACTCACAATCCTAATGTGATTCCCATTACTTGTCTTTAAATATGTCTTTATATTTTCTGTCTCATGACTCAACAGCAGCATCCTCGGTGGTTGAGAAAGAATATAGGTGTTAAAGCCAGCTCAGACCCATTTCTCTCTCTGCTAGTTGTTCATTTTTATACTCTATATTGGGCTGAGACATGGATTCACTCCCCTCCACACTGCTCTAACTACAAGTGGATATTTACGTGCTTTTAATGAACTCAGGGAGAAATACAACAACAAATGAGCCACCCAGCTGTGATGTAGGAAGTTGTGCTGCTCAACAAGCACAGCTGTTTATTTTAAAGAGAGCCAACTTCAACACAAAAGGGTCAAGAGGGTGGACCCTCCTGGGTTAAAGTTGTCTTTCTTTGCAATAGCTGCGGTCAGTCATGCCCTACATCGTTCCCTGGGTTTCACAGGCACATCGATATTGCCCATATCCTTTGAGTCTTCTGTTTATATATGGGTTTATTGGTCAGTTACACAAACACATTTGTGTATGTTACAGCTTAGTTTAGTTTAGTTTGCCCTGGGCATCCTCAAAAGCCATTATAGGAACATTTTCAAATATCTACAACACCCATCTAACATGTAAAAGTAATAACTCTCTTTAATAAGAATAGTAGTAAGATCAATAGTAATAAGAGACTAACAGTATTTAGCTTTATATAACACCTCAGCATACCACCTTATTCTGCTGGATATTATACATATTGAGGAAAGACTAATTGTAAAGGGTAATAATGAAGACTACATATAAATACTAATTAGTAACAGTTATGAAAATATACGTATGTTAGAGGGTTATTTTCATGCAGATTAATTGTTATCTTGAGCTTTTTGTTCATAATATTTACTGCTCTAAGTAAAAAATTGACACAAACTATGTAAGGAAAAAAGATATAGCAGAAAGGGAATGTCAGTCTCAGTTAAGAAAAGCAAGGTGAGGTGAGGTGAGAAATCCTTTGGTCAAACTTGATTCTCCTCCTTAGCACAGAAGATAATACCTTGTCCCATGAATGAGGAGGAGGAAAAGGCCAACACTCATTTCTTTCTCCTGTAGCTGACTGAAAGCTGGGAAGTGGGAAAGCAGAAACTGATTGTTCACCTTTTTTTCTTCATGTTCTTTGAAGTCTTTAAGAATGGATACTAACAGTACTGCTGCTGTACGTTACCAAGTGAGTAATTGAATGTTGACTTGACTGTAGTTCTAAAATGCAAGAACAATTGAGTGATTGCTACTTTGGGAATCAAAGTATAATCTTTCCTTAGCACAAAACAGTATGGCTTTGATTTTCCTTTTTACTTCCTCATCCACCTCAGAAAAAATCATATTTTTGTGAGCATATAACTCTGCTGCTCAGGTTTGATGGAAGTGAGAATAGAACAGTTGAATAAATGCTTAGTTCCTAAAAAGGTGAGCTGAGGTGTATTTGATCTAACTTAATGAGCCTTACAGAAACAAGAATTGGATTAATATTGCTTGTTCATGCCTGAAGCATATAAAATTGCTCAAAGGCAGATGGAAGGAGAGCTAAAAATCCAAAAATAAAATTCTCAGTGGAAATAAGGATTTTCACAGTTCAATTTTGTGTTTTCTAAGATGTAAGTCTCAAGACACTGAAGCTAATAACTCACAGGAAAGAAATTTAACTTGACTGTTGTACTAAATATTCTAGGAAAAAAATCAAACAAAGCAGAAATTACATAATTATAAAATTTATCTTCCCTTGCATCTAATGAAATACCTGAAAAGTTAAAATAGAAAGATACAGAATACAGCCACATAATACCTATTATCTGTATTCTAATTGTTGACTATTTGTCAACATCAAGAGTTTGATGTTTTAACATGTCTGTGAGAGAGAATAATATCATTTCAAGAGCAAGGGAACAGTCATGTTTGCAGCATGTTTCAGTTTAACAAGAAACACTGGATATCTGAAGAGAATATCTGCTATCTATAGTTTTTGTCTGCTGACTGGTTAGAGGCTTAAATTCCTAGCTACTGGAATCATACTACCTATAAATACTTATATTTTTTGTCTCTGCTGTAACAGGAAATCACAGTAAATACACCTATATTGAGCAACTCACAAACGCAATGCTTACTGTACATTTTGCTGAAGTTAAATAGCATAAATTAGTGTATACTAAAATTACCACTGAATTATTAAATACTATACTACGTACATTTTCTGGCCTTTTTTCTTCTGTCCTTGTAGTGCTACACAGCTGAAGGACCAACAGCCTAGAGAAAGTGAATGTAATCTAATGTAAAATCAAGTGTCCAAAGTTTGTTTATTTAAATATGAATGTCACCTCAGATGTTCTTAATATAGGAGCATTTTCAAATGATGATTTACCTAACTTTACTCACCTACTCTAGACTAAACAGAAAGTATCTTATGATTACATATTTCAAGTGAATATTGTGTCTAGAACACAAACTTTGGAGTAAATTTTATTCCAAATATCTGAAGTTAGGATAGATTAACCTAAACCTTTGCATGATAACAGCAAGCTCTCAGCAGTTTCTCTAAAAAGTATGTAGACAGTGAAGTAAAATATTTCTCTCCCAAGCCAAGTTTGTATACCTATGTTAAGAGTTTTGCCTGATCTTGAATTTTTTCTTAGTTAAATATGTTTTGTGTATGGTGAAGTAGGAAAGTCACCATATTAAACCTCATTCACTGTTAGAAACCACAGTCTGCAGATTTCTGAAATCTCGTTAGATACTTTCAGGGAAAAGTAAGCACAGAATATAGTGTGCTGCACATCTAATTTGGGGTAGGGCAGTACAGCATTCTGACTAAGCAGCTAAACTGTAGATGAGCCAATGAGGCAGCTTTTTGTTATTGATTTTCTCTATTTTGTAACTGTTGAATAGTTATCACCTTGAGGCATGAGGCAATTGATCAATTTCTTCCTTTTTGCCTACCCTTGAAAACTGCAGTGCAATTATTTTTAGTTTTGTGCCAGAAAACAGGATGATAAAAATCAGTTATGAGTTTTACACTACAAGCGATACAACAAAACGTTAGCTTGTAGTACTGGTTTTAGTTGGATGATGTACTTACAAGTATTTCCCACAAGAAACAAAGTCAAGGTGTTTTGCATAGCCAAAAAGATGAGGCTTAATATTAATGAGGTAAAGAGTATCTAAGAAAAATGAACAAGACATTAAAAACTATTACTTGAAACAACTGATAAAATATAACAGCCTTGTTACATTTTAATTGGGGAAAAATGAGGCAGAAGAAAACAAACATAAATCATAAAATGCAAAACATTTATTTCCTACAGAGAAGAATGACTTAGGCATAACCTTATTTTAGCAGCTAAATATCACTATGGAGATTAGTTTGTACATTTTCTATTATTTATTTTTCATGAAAAGAGGAACTATTTTGTGTGAAATTTCATTTACAGGAAAGATTTTGTTTAAACCAGAGACAGAAAAAGTCAGTTTGCCTTCTCCAGCATCTTAAAACTAGGCCTAATAATTCATTACATACAGGGGCACAGAGGTGCCACATTCATGCTATTACTGAGACCAGGTCTGAAACAGATTAGTATGGGAAATGTTTAACACTTCTGTAGACTCAGTAATAATAGCAATCTGCCTTTGAAGGCCTCAGTAGGAACAATGTCTGACTAACTTGGGTGCCTACCTTTCTTAGCCATAATTGTCTCTTTGGTACCTTGTAGCAAAGTTTTTTAGTCCTCCCTCAGGCTGCAGGCTTTGTAAAACTGGTATGTTTTTAAAGTCAACATAACCTGTACTGTATTGTAGGGATTACCTTACCAGCAATGAGGATGAATGACGAAAATACTGATTCTTGTATTATTTTTCTCAGGCAAGTATAATGAGTATAGAAAGAATTAAAAAAAGAAAGAAAAAAAAAAAAAAGTAATTCAAATAAAATTTTATCACTAATATCATAACAACTCCATCACTGATCAAAGCTGGGGGCTGGGGGAGGGGGGAGGAATCCCCACTAATATTCCTCACTCCATTTTTTTTTTTAACTCTGGATTTTCTGATTTTCTAAGGTGTGGTTATTATCTGTAAAATAGGACTATAAATAAAATAGGACTAAAAATATAAATACCTTAAGGAACTATTAAGAAGATAAGTAATTATCAGTAACATAATTTTTTTCTGAGGATATCATGGACTTAGTTCTCCAACATTCTATAAGAACATAGTGTTGACTTTCAAAATTTGTGTTCATAAGCAACCAAGAAGCTTCCGAAGCTTTGAACCCAGTAAGACACAATTCTAGCTCTGGAGTTGGCTGATTGTGTTCTTTAAGTGTGTGCACAGCTCTCCTGAACTTTTGAAGCACTTGTGAAGTCTTTTCTCCCTTTGGATTCTCTGATTTCTAAGAACACATGACCTCATTCTCAAGCTTTTCACTGGAGTCATTTTAGGTGCACTCATACATCTTTCTCATTTTTAACTCTACTTATTTGAACAAAGGATGTAACTGAAAAGCCTTCCTTTAGTGAAACTTGCTAATGGATACTACAGTTAATGGCAGGCAGATTGTATGCTGAATGATGGTACCAGCTACATTTCTTCAGGAAAATGGGATTAAATTAGTTTTTCCCACCCTCTAGAGAATGCTTCCTAGGCCATAGAAAGTTGTTTAAATTCCAAGCTAGATGGACTCTGATTCAGCCTATTTGGTTTTGTAAGTCAAGAAAAAGAAAACAAAACATGTAAGTAGAAGCTCCAGGTAGCTTTCAGTTTGTATTCTGATATATACTAGTTGATTTGTGCTTTCCCTGCAAGTTTGCTCATATATGCTAGCTATACATCTATAATTTTGAGTCAGTTTCTTTCTGGAAGAAATACGGTAAATCAAAACAAAGAATCTATCCGAGTCAGTATTTTGAGAGATTTTCATCTGAAATATCACCGAGATTTGGATTTCCTCCATTAATGTACCTTTTTTAAAGTTTTGAAATGTTACATCTGACATCATGGATAATAAATATTTCATTTTAGGAGGTACCCATGCCTTCTGGTTTACAAAATTTGGTGGACTTTAATTTCTATAAAGAAGAAATCTGCAAGCCAAGAGAGAGCAAGCCCTCAGGATCAAACCACTCTAGTGCAGGAGGCCCGTGGAGCCATGGACTTCTTTGGGAAGAGTCCCCTCCTTCGTGGCTGCAGGTCCACAACATCTGCTCCATCATTTTCCACAGTCTGCAGGTCCACAGCTGCTCCATCAGGATTCTGCACGGGCGGCAGGTCCACAAGAACTGCTTTGCCATCAGCCTCCATGGGTCACAGGGGACAGGCTGCCATCCCACTGTGCTATGCAGAGAAAAGCATCTGTTCAGGCACCTCCTCTCTCTCCTTCTTTACCCACCTTGGTCTCTCTGCTCCAGCATGGCTGTCATCTTTTGCTCTCTTGCTCTCTCTTCTGGTTCTTTTACCTCCCCTTCTTCTCTGCCCTGCGCTTAGTCATTGGGTGTTTCCTCTTCAACATGTTAATTGCAGAGGGGCACATCTTTAGTTCACTGATGGCCTGAGTGGGGGATGGATGTTTTTGAGCTGGAAGAGCGATTCAGAAGTTTCTTGTAGGATTGTCATGGTTAGGTACAGCTGGTACCAACCAGGCCTCTGCTTGTTCGGCCCCCAGCCCCCCCTCCATCAGGGGGGGCAAATATATGCAAAATAGCATAATTTTCTCAGAGGAGAAAATTCACATTAAGGCTCGTTAATCGAGACAAGGAGGGGGAAGTTTTCATTCCTCAGTTATGGTAATGGGAAAAAAAAAGAGACAGACTCAATCTGGGAAGTAAAAACCTAATTTAATCTACAAGGAGAAAGAGAAACCACCAGATCTTAAAACTTTCTCCCCCACTCCTCCCTTCTTCCCGGGCCTGGATCCCTTCACTGCTGCCTCAGGGCACAGGGGAGGAGCAGTGAGGGTTTAGGGTCAGTTCCCCACACAGTGTTTCTGCTGCTCCTTCCTTCTCGGGGGGAGGACTCCTCACATTCTTCCCTCGCTCAAACGCATGGGAGAGAGTCCTTCAGGAACCCCTCTGACATGATTCCCTCCCAGGAGGTGCAGGCACAGACTGCTCCAGCCTGGGCTGCCCAAGAGTCACAGCTGCTTTGGGAACCTCCTCTGGCACAGGATCCTCCATGGCTGCAGACCCACATCTGCCCCTCTCTGTGATCCTGCACAGGCTGCTTCTTCACGTCTGCCCATCTGTGACACTTCAGGGGCTACAAATCCACATTTACTCCACCGTGGTCCTTCAAGAACTGCTTCACCATGCTTCTTGAGGGACTGCTCCACCATATGAACCATAGGCTGCAGGGGCACAGCTGCCATCTCACTACGGGCTGCGAGGAAATCTCTGCTCCGCACCTTTCCCCCTCCTTCTCCACTGACCTTGGTGTCTTTTTTTCTGGCATTTCTCTCTCAATCCCCTACTCCATGCTGCAGGTCCTTTTCTTAATTTTTTTTTTTCTTCAGTTTCATTTTCCCTTTCTAGAATATGTTACTCACAGAGGTGCGTCCAGCTTCCCATATCTGCTCAGCCTTGGGCAGAGGAGACGCAGGGATTGGAACCGGGGCAGCCTCTCATAAAAGCCACCCCTATGCCCCCCAGGCTTCCAAAGCACCTCTGAAATGACCCAAGACAAGGAGCCACCATTGGGTGCCCCTCCTCTGCTTCCCAAAATGGCTCCACACCAACCTAGAACATATGTTCTAGGATACAGGACATTAACAGCAGTATGTAACATAAGAGCAAGTATTTTTTCCAATTAAATTTACGTATGCTTGTTGACACCATGCCAGATGGTGCAATATGCAACACCTTTTTTTTTTTTTTCCTACAGAAGAAAGAAAAATTTCCAGAATGTTAAGATGGTTTTGCTTGAGTTGTATTTTTGTTATCTTAAAGCAACATAGGGTTTTCTGACACAGAAGGCAGCACAACCCACAGGGTAATTTGTCTCTAGAGAGATGCTTTTAAAAGATGTTTTAGAGATATTTTTAAGATGTCAGCAAAGAGAAGACAAACAGTATTTTGTAAGCATTTCCTCTATTCTTTCAATGTATGGCACTACAAATGCAGTTTTCTGACTTGCTAGTGAAGAGACTACTGAAAAGTGCTTTTATATTATAAGACTTAAAAAGGTCAGTTTAGCATTTTTTTCTCAGAAACAGGAGTGAGATAGAAAGAAGTATTTTTTTTTCCTTTTTTTTCTTTTATTTTCTATTTTTTTCTTTTTTTCTCCTTTTTCCTTTTTTTTTTTCTTTCTTTTTTTTTTTTTTTTTATTTTATTTGAAATATGCAGCAGTCCTATGTAAATTTGCTTGAAGAGTAGTGTAGTGTTTGGCTCATAGCATTCTGTAGTGAAGGAAGAACATGTTTGATCACATAACAGAGGATTAAAAATTCCTATTCTCCAGCTGAGAAGTCGCAGTCATATATGGCCCTTCTAACTATAAGACACCAGACACTTTGCTGCTGCACACCACTGTAGCATGTCTTTAGCTCTAAGAATTTGTTCACACATTGCAGCTGATTCCCCAGTACAAGATCAAATCAGGTTGACCAAGCTCACTTTGATATGTGACCATGCCTTAAACGAATGAAACATGAGAGCAGAAGGGGACTAATCTGCATAAACTTTAACGTGTCTTCTTTTCCATATGTGCTGTGATTCTTATTTTACAAATACATAACTATAACTTGCTTATGGACCTTTTAGAGTCATTTAGTAAAAAGCATGCTGAGACATCTCAGATATCAAGAGTAGGTTTAAACATTTGGATTTGATCTGGATATTTTATGTTCAAAAATCTGCAACATTTGTACAGTTCTGAGTGTACATGAGTTATGGTGATGGTAGGTTATTTCCACTATGCAGATGTACCAAGTACCAGTGTTTCTAACTGTTGGGTATTTGTAAGTGAGCAGGTGTCATTGTGAAATGTCTGGGTAACTTGCAGAAGTCTAAACTTACGTGGCAGAAGAAAAGCCACCACTGCGTAGTATTTTCCTAAGATATCACAAAGGCTGCTTGATTTGTGATGTAAACAGCTTTGGGGGAGAGCGTCTTTTCTGGATGGCTGTGCATCCCATGGTTCTTTTTCTGTTGTCTTTTTCTTCTCAAGATATGCAATAAATGAAAATATCTTCTTCTTCAGCCACCTTGTTCATATTGCTGGCTCCTGTGCTGTTCACATGAAGTTCATCTACTTGTTTAAGCTGTTTCTGGTAAAAATGGCCCCAGTATATTTTAATGTAAAATGTTTTAATTTTTTTTTTTTTTTTTTACTTTGGGTATTTCAGATGTCTTGTGAAAAGTCAGATTAATGTAAGACTTTTGGTTACTAACACAAGAAGCACAAAAAACCAGCATATAAATAATTGAAACAGAGATGGTTAGGCAGAAGTCTCAGAATCTGTTTCTGTTCTCATTAACAGTCTTTCTACATACATGAGTGATTTACTCGATTTTCGTTGTTCCACCCTCACACTCTTACCTTGACAATATCTCTTTTCACTGTATATCAGATATTAAGATTCTGTGGTGCTTTCTAATTGTACAAACTACAAAAAGAAAATTAAAAATAATTTGTATTTTCATGGAATTTGGAAAAACAATAGTTTATGCAAGTAGACTATAAAATGCAAATTAATATGCTTGCTTAAAGGAAGTATAAATGCAATCTCACACTCTCCCCTGGATGTCTCTGAGGAAAAATGCAAACGCCTCTGTATTGATGTTTTATTTTGTGTCTGGAGTCTGTCTTGGCATTGCCATTCAGCATGAAAATAGAAGTTACCCTCTTTATGCATTTCTGCTTCTGTTCCTGAACAGAAAATAAATATACTCAGGAAATAAATTATGCAAAATAGCATCCTGAGTGGCAATTAATAAGAAATTATCTGCTTGGAGGAAACAAAAACATCTTCATATGTACTGAAAATGTTTTGCATTTACTCAGTCATTATCTGTAGCCTTGTGTAGAGGCAATATTTTTAACTTTAAAAACAATAGCACTATTTTTAGTGGGGTTTTTTTTCAATATAATTTTACTTTTTAGATAGATTTGAATTGTTTATATATTATTGTCTATTGTCATGAAAGGAAGTGGTTTATAAAACCACTTTCTAGTAGAAGGCCTCAAACAGTGTCCAGATTTTTCACTTAAAAAATAGACTATTCCTTAGTGAATGAAAACGGCTGGATGTGATGATCTTAGAGGCCTTTTCCAACTGTGACAATTTTGTGATTCTGGGAAAATTATACATTCCACTGGGTCATTTCTAAATTTAGGAGATTATATGTTGAACATACATGTCTTGAGTTGAATCTCTTGTAATCCTCCTTCTCAGAAAAAGAAAAATAGCATTTTGTCTCAGCCATGGTAACTGTGACTTAAGGCAAATAATGTAATACCAAAGGAAGAGTATGCTAATGCAGCCTGAGGAGTGGAAGAAAGCCATTGTCATTCCAATCTTTATAAAGGAAGACCCAGGGAACTGCAGGCCAGTCAGCCTCACCTCCATCCCTAGAGAGATGATGGAACAGCTCATGCTGGGCATCATCTCAAAGCATATAGAGAAAAAGGTTATCAGAAGTAGTCAGCACAGATTCACCAAGGGGAAATTGTGTCTGCCCAATCTGATACTCTTCTACAGTGGCATGATGGATAGATGAGGGGAGGGGAGCGGATGTTGTCTACCTTGACTTCAGCAAGGCTTTTGACATTGTCTCCCACATCATCCTCATAGGTAAGCTTAGCAAGTGTGGGTTAGATGATAAACAGTGGGGTGAATTGAAAGCTAATGCAATGATAGAGCTCAGAGGGTTGTGATGAGTGGTGCAGAGTCCAGTTGAAGGTCAGTAAAAAGTGACGTTCCCAGGGGTAGGCACTGGGTTCAGTCCTGCTCAATATACTCATCCACAACCTGGATGAAGGGGATACAAAAATGGGATGGGTGACTGACACACCAGAGGGCTGTGCTGTCACACAGTATGACCTGGACAGGCTGGAGAACTGGGCAGAGAGAAACCACAATAGGTTCAACAAGGGCAAGTGTAGGGTGCTACACCTAGGGAGGAACAACCCTTTGCACCTCTACAGGTTTGGGGCTGACTTGCTGGAAAGCAGATCTGTGGGAAAATAAACCTGGGAGTCTTGGTACACAACAGGCTGACCATGAACCACAATGTGCCCTTGTGACCAAGGCCATTGGCATCCTGGGGTGCATCAAGAAGAGTGGGGCAAGCAGGCTGATGGAGGTTCCCCCCCCCTCCCTCTACTTTGCCACACCTGGAATTCTGGCCTCTCCAGTTCATGAACGACAAGGAACTACTGGAAAGAGTCCAGTGCAGAGCCACTAAGAGGATGTGGAGAATGAAGCATTTACCACAGGAGGAAAAGTTGAGGGAACTGGGTCTGTTCAGTCTGGAGAAGAGACTGAGGGAGGGATGTCTTCAATACTTATAAATATTTACAGGGTGGGTGTCAGGAGGAATGGGCCAAGTCCTTTTTCTGTGGTTTCCAGTGACAGGACAAGAGGTAGTGGGCACAAATTCCATCTAAACATGATAAAGAACTTCTTTATGAGTAACAGAGCATGGGAACAGGCTTCCCAGAGGAGAAGTCTGTCTCTGGAGACATTAAAACCCACCTGAATGCCATTCTGTGCAGCCTGCTCTAAGTGAACCTGCTTTGGCAAGGGGCTTGGATTGGATGATCTCCAGAGGTCCCTTCCAACCCCTAACATTCTGTGATTCTGTGATTCTGTAATTTCTTCATGTTCTCTGGTATTTAGCAGAAGCTAAATACATGTAGCATCAAAAGAATCAGTAACGTGTTAGAAACAGATATAGACTGAAGACCATTTATTCATGGTCTTCATTCCCTTTCTCATCTGAAAAGCAAAAGGAAGAGTGCCTTTTGGTGGTGCTGGTAGGAAAAATTACATTGGGAAATTTAAAGGCCTGAATGAGAGCTTCTGTCTCCTAGGTAGGCAAGTTTTGAGACTTTGGCATTGGATTTTTGTTGATTCTTGACCAACAGATCAGCTGGCATAGTTATCTAGAGTTTGATTAGAGCTAAGAAAGAGCTAATGAACTTTCAGTAGCATACTTTTAAGCAGATATTCTGTGAGTGGAAATGCTTGTCTTGAATAAACCCTTGAGGAAAACAGTTTAATTTTCTTTGTATATTCCATTAGATTCCTGAAATGTATTATTGAGGTGCATTTTTTTAACTGGACATACAAGTTTTGTTGTTCCTATGAATTGGTTGCAAAACATGTGTAGTTCTCAGCATTAGGAAATTTAGAGAGATGTTTAAGATTCTGTCATTTTCAAGGTTTTGGTTTCAGTTAAAACCACTTGGAGCAGCTAGTGCCTTATTGTCTCATTGCAACAGCACACCTGGGATCATACAATCTTCTTTAAGGTTTTTGTGTGACCATCTGTATATGCACATTATGCTAGAGCTTTATTATTAAATTATCAGCATTTTTTCGTAGTGACGTTTGCCTTGGTTTTATGTTAAAATACGTTGGATTTTCTGTCATAGGCAGCTATTCAACTCTATGTTTTATTTGCTTTGCTTAGCCCATATTCTATCTATGTCCTGAAGAGTAAATTACTCATATTCTCACAGGACTTATTTGTGGTGCTTGTCACTATATCTATATTGCTTAAAAAATATTGATGAACTCAAATGCATAGAAGATTATATAAAGAGAACACTCATTATGAGCAGGTTTTTTTAGATATTGAGAAAGTGAAATTAATAGTTTCCACTGGAATTTAATGACAGAGAATCATAATAATTTTGTTTAGTAAGGCAATTTGACATCTGACTTCTCCTTAAACATGCCTTCTTTAAATATCATTCTTCTTCTGAATGAAAACAAAAAATAATTGAATGCTCTATGGAAAGGTGCATCTACCAGTCATTATTTTCCCTGACATAAAATGGAGGTAACAATCACAAATATTTCTGAAAAAATATCCTCAAAACATTCTCAGAAATTTTTACTTTCTTTCAAGAAGACATAACATCCTTGTTTTAAAACTCAAATTATAAGAAATCAGGGCATATGTATGACTCACTTGCCAAATTTCATTTTCAAAACTCAAAACTAGTTAGCACTACACAATAAATGTTTTTTAAATGAGCTTTTTCTCTCACTGTTTTAAAGTGGAACTGACTTGCTTTAGAAATTTCAGGCAAGAAAAATGTCTTTTCCTGAGGTCATGTTGTAGCCTGAGGCAAATTCCTGTTAGTACACTGACTGAAAATAAAAAGTAGATGTCGAAACACCAGTCTTAGTTTATTTGGTCATACATTCCTTTATTAATTCCTTTTTTTATATGTAAAAAGTCTAGAATTGCTTTGTGTTCCTATCTTTAACACTGACTAGGATAACATTTGATCTCTTTAACCGAATAAAAGACATGACAATGCAGAAATAAATTGTCTTTCTTGATTTTCAGGAACAAATTATTCACATTAATTATTTTAAGAGGAAAAACACAGAACTTCCAAATATCTGGTAACAGTAGCACAAACATTATTTCATCTTCTGACTCAGGCAGTAAATCCTCATTAGTGAGCATAATGTACATGATGAAATTATATGGTAGTTGAAACATGTTTTCTTGTCCCTTGAATTTGAAATCCTGAGCAGTATATCCATGCCTTGAGTATATACACCAATTATATTTCATGATCCAGAATCTGTCTCCATTCTTAGCTGTTTTCAAAGTGAAGAATGTTATATTACACTCCCATAAAAATCATGGGGGAAAAAAAAAGTAGGAGATAACACTTTTCTAATGTTATTCTACCCATGTAAGATTTTAGATTGACATGTGGTTTATGTTCATCTGTTCTAGTCAATGCAAAAAGAGAAAGATGGCTTAAAAACACAGACTAAATAGATTAGCAACTTAGAGGCAGACAAAAAAATATTTATGTGAGTTCTAAGAACCAAAATACCTGGAATAAAAATTAGACTAGGATTAATGCTTTTTATTTTGCTTAAAACAGCAGAGATAAAACTTAAGATTATTGAATGTGTCTCAAGTACGTACAGACATCTCCTTTAACATATATAACATCTAATGATATTTTAAGACAACAAAAAGTGTGAGTGGACCTTAAGAAACAAACAAAAAATCACATGAGAAATAAAGCACAACGCAGAGGCCTGTATCTTGCACAAGCAATTAGGTTTCCATTAAAATATGGTTCACTTTGAATTATATTTCTTTTAAACTTTTAGTATGTGGCTGCTACCCGGTACTGATGATTTACTACTTCTTCATCAGTATGTCCATTTCTGCTGATTTATCATCAGTGCTACCTGTGTAATAGGAATTATCTTATTACTTTCATAGTACAGATTAATTCAAAAAGAGCTTTGTAATTTCACTGACATCTCTGAGATAGTACTCTTTTTTTTTTTTTTTTTTTTTTTTTTTTTTTTTTTTTTTTTTTTTTTTTTTTTTTTTTTTTTTTGTTTTCCAGAATATAAAAATGACCCTGTTGATAATCCATCAAAAACTAGATTGATTCTCAGAATCAAAGCAAAAATTACCTTAGTACTATTCTGGGTCTACTTAACTGTAAGTAGTCATTCAGCATATTAATGTATCTTGTTTATCCTGAAAATAGAGCAGCTTCTGCTCATGTGCATTGTCTTACATGAGTAAGAATATAGGTACAGAGATAACTTGTATGAAGGATATATCACATGCACTGAAATCATATTTATGTTGAAAAAACACGTTTAGTGATGAGATGGTAAGTTCAGCTGTACTGAAAGGGAACTACAGAAATTTTGTACTTCTTAGAAAAACTGATAACTTGAACAATCAGTTTTTTCAGTTTTCTGGGCTACAGTGAAGTCAGTAGCACACTTTCTATGTGTACCAAGTGTTTATTTACAATATAATTGTAACAGACTTGATTCAATGCCATTAGATCTCTCAGTCACCCATCTTCAGCTGCCTTCCCAAGGAAATACCAGTCTCGTACAGGTTATGTGACATATCTGCTAGACCTTCACTGAGTATCTCAAACACTGAAGAGTGTCCTACGTCACTGGGGATCTTATATGTAAGCAACAGAATAGATCTCATGGTGTAAAAATAACTTGTCTGTTATACTGGGCTTTTTAAAAAAAAGCAAAAGAACGAGCCAACTTTAGCCACTTAATAAAAGGTCATAAAAGGGATTTGAAATATTGTTAGAATAAGAGTCATCTGAAAAAGTTTATTTTAATAATCACAGAAGGCTGTTGTGAACTGTTGTGAACCAGTATAGTAATTTTGTCTCTTTGAGATGATTAGACATTGGGTAAAAATTAAAATATAAGAAAAGTTATTCAAATACAAGTAGCATTATGTACTTGTGGAAATTAAAAATACGATATTCTGACGCTTACATGCAAACATATTAAAAGTATATTGAAGTCATACATAGAAGCATGCTTCTGTTTTAAACATAGGATTCTGTTAGTGTAGAACTTTTAAAAGACAATGCATTTCTTATCTGTCTCCTGGTTTTCTCACCTTTTCCTTCCCTTTACCTGTAACTAAATCAGTTTCCTGAATTATTTTAACTGTATATACCTTTGAATTCTTTTCTTTTGATACATCTTCAGTTGCATGTGCAAATAGTAAAGGCATAGGCAGTTTAGATTGCTTAATCATTGCTCAGAATTTAAAAGAGTTAAATGAAGTGCAGGTTCAAGTAAGGACCAGGAAGAAAGGAAAAACAGATTCCTTCTCTCTAAACCAGAAACTATAGAAGAATCCCTGTGGTACTGATTATCTGCATTGTGAAAGCATTTAATGAATAGTGCCATATTATTTCATTAGGGGGGTCGTTCAGACCTTCAAACATCAAAGAAGAAACTTTGTTATTTTAAACTGACTTCTGAAATCTCCCTATGAAGAAGGAGCTTCTGGCTCCAGAGTATTTCTGGCTTCTAGTATTGTCTGGCTTCTGACTGAGGTGCCATGGAGGTTTAAAGTGAAAAGTGGAACTGGCCTGCTCAAACATTTAATGTATAGCTGTAATTGGGTTATTTGGAAAAGTGCAGAAAGATCAGTGACCTAGGAAACATAACCGATAACGGAGGATGGGTAGATAGTTATTTTTTAGAGAAGGAAAGGAATGGTAAAATTCAAATAAATAGCATTTTGCTGCAAAGAGGAAACAAAAATTGTCACTTTTAAAATTGACAGAAGTATCAGCAGGCTTAAATTGTAATTCCGAGGTTTGTTTGGGAACATATATTTGTTGTTCCTTTTTTATTTATTATTATTATTTATTTATTATTTATTTTTATTCCTATTGTTATCTTTTACATGTTGCAATAATGTCCAATATAAATGGCCTTTTCGGCATTTGAAAGAAATAAATGTGCCTGTTTCAGAGATCTTCCACTCAGAATTGTTTAATATAACAAGTTTGTATCTTCCTGTGAAAAATGTTGCTGAGCAGAAAAAATTTTAGCAAAATTAGTAAGATGTCATTTACTGTCAACACAATAATAGGAAACCAATTCATGATTACCATGACTGCCTTTTCCCCTCCCTTATTTCCTATGAAAAATAAAGACAATAAAGATGGATTATCAATGTAGATTATGCAGTCTAAGTAAGAGAGAAATCTACCTTCTCTACCACAACAAAAAGCAGAAAAAGAATTAGTATTTCAATAATTAATTACACAATAGAATCATTCAGTAGAAAATACTTCAGCATTTAATTTAGTAAGATTAATTAAGTACAGCTGTATGCACATTCCCATTTTTTAATGAAAAAAATTCAAAGCTGAAGTATTGCACATAATTTTTTGAGCTCTTGAAGGTGCTAAAATACAGATGAGGGTAGATGCACAAAGCGTGAGATTATCTTAAAATATCTTACACAGAATAAGACCAATCAGTTTCTGCAGAACTCAGATGGACAGAGTGGATTTATTTTAGAATTCATTAGTTGAACTTTACTACTGCTGTTGCTTCTACTACTGTTACCAACTACCACTGCTGCTATTAGAACTACTTAATTCTTATGATGCTTTCACAGCAAGCTAAAGCAACTTTTCATGCTATGAATTTTTTTGCCTCAGTGGTATTCATAGAATCATAGAATATTTTGGGTCAGAAGGGACCTCTAGTCCAACCCCCTTCAGTGAGCAAGGATGTTTTCAAGTAAATCACATTGCTTAGTGGCCTGACATTGAATGTTTCCGGGGGTGAGATGGCTACTGCCTCTCTGGGTGACCTCTTCCAGTGTTCTCCCAACCTGACTGTAAAAAATGCTTTGCTTATATCAAGTTTCAATCAAACCTCTTTTACTTTAAAACCATTACTCCTTGTCCTGTAACAGTAAGCCCTGTTAAAAGGTTTGTCCCCTCCTTTTTTTTATAGGCCCCCTTAAAGTACTGAAAGGACAATAAGGTCCCCCTGGAGCCTTTTCTTTCCCAGGTTGAACAGCATGAACTCTTTCAGCCTTTTCTCATAGGAGAGGTGTTCCATCCCTCTGATCATCTTCATGGACATTCTCTGGACCAATTCAACAGGTCTGTATCTTTCCTAACCCCAAGTTATCTTTTCTTTCCTCCTGTATTCTTGTAATTATTTTTGTACATAAAAATATGTACATGTTTTCTTTTGAAAATAACAGAGAAGTGAATGAAATGTAGCAACAGTAACAAGTATGATGTTCTTTGGTCATTCATTTAGATATGAGTTACTAATTTTGTTCAGCGTAGAATTCATTAGTTAAAACGTAGGCAATAATTAACAGGTTATGACATAGACTTATTATTACAACTTTTTCCTAGAAAACATTTAGAGTGTTATGATTTAGGTAGTTACTTACACTTAGAGTTTTGTCTGAGTTTCATCTTTTTGGTATGCATGAATTCCCCTGAATGTTGGGCAATTGTTACTATACTCTAGCAGTAAACAAAGTTGTTCTGGGTTTTTTTTGTTTGTTGGTTTGGTTTGGTTTTGGTTTGGTTTGGTTTTGTTGTCCTTTTACATAAAGAGAGAATAGTCTGAGTCCAAGAAAATCTTGACCCAATGTAAAAATATGAGAGAAGAGATGAAGATGATATATATAATTAATTAATGAATTCATAAGGAAGGAAAAATATTAATGCATAAACAGAGAAAACTGATTTAGTGAAATACCCACCGGAAAGAATTATTCCCTAGAAAATTATTGTGACATTTAAAACTTGCAGCACTGTGCAAAGCACTGTCAGAACTACTTTCATTTAGGCTTAGAACGATCATCAAAATACTTCCAAGAACTGAACATGATCCATTGTGACATCTGGTACATGCTGAGAAAAGACGTTGTTGAGAGTGCTAAGCCTCCTTATTCTGAGAGGTCAGGATTTATATGAACTAAATAGCCAAAAGGTCTTTAGTCTCAGCTAACATAAGAATTTCTCTCTTTACTTTCTGCTGGACCCATACAAATGTATTCAGAATGCGCAGCTGCCTATATGCAAAAGAAAATATGGAAAAAAATTGACCTGGACTGCTGTCAGTACCTTAGGTGTCTGGCACTCCGTATCTTGGTACTACTTTGTCTACTTCTAAAGACCACTTGCTTCTCTCCTCTTATACTTTGGACCACAGAGAGCACATCTGTAATATTTTTTTAATAAGCAATTAAATTAAATTAATTTTACAGAATCATAGAATGGTTTGTGTTGGAAGGGGCCTTAAAATATCATCTAGTTCCAACCCATCTGCATGGCTAGGGAAAAATTCTACTAGATGAGGTTTCTCAAAGCAACTATGTAAGAAAACAGTTGATATTGAGCAAATCATAAAGCATAACTACATTGTTGAGCATTATTTCCTCTGTACTTTTTTTTTTTTTCCATTGACGTACTTGGCTTTTTGAGATGTGACATTTGTCAGAGATTTAGAGGGACACATATTAGAAATGACATCCCAAAAGACCCTTCTTTTATAAAGTTTTCCACTTTCCTTTGTAATATGTTTCTTCTAAAACGATGGAGTATAGCCGAAATAAACCCAAGCTTGTTTCTGACAAAAGCAAGGTAAAAAAGACTTAAACTAGCACAGCATGTGCTTCAACTAATATTCTGCATTTGAAGATCTTTGAAGATTTGAAATACAAGAAAAGACTGTAATTTCTCTGCCATTGGTACATAGCCACTAGGAAAAAAAAAAAAAAAAAAAAAAAAATGTCCTAAAGTGCCTCCTTTACAGTTTTTTAATACTTCTGGGGATGGTGACTCGACAGTNAAGGAAAGAAAAGAAAGGAAAGAAAGGAAAGAAAGGAAAGAAAGGAAAGAAAGGAAAGAAAGGAAAGAAAGGAAAGAAAGGAAAGAAGGAAGGAAGGAAGGAAGGAAGGAAGGAAGGAAGGAAGGAAGGAAGAAAGAAAGAAAGAAAGAAAGAAAGAAAGAAAGAAAGAAAGAAAGAAAGAAAGAAAGAAAGAAAGAAAGAAAGAAAGAAAGGAAGAGAGGAAGAGAGAAAGAGAAAAAGAAAGAAAGAAAAGAAAGAAAGAAAGAAAAGAAAGAAAGAAAAGAAAGAAAGAAAGAAAAGAAAGAAAGAAAAGAAAGAAAGAAAAGAAAGAAAGAAAAGAAAGAAAGAAAGAAAAGAAAGAAAGAAAAGAAAGAAAAGAAAGAAAAGAAAGAAAGAAAGAAAGAAAGAAAGAAAGAAAGAAAGAAAGAAAGAAAGAAAGAAAGAAAGAAAGAAAGAAAGAAAGAAAGGAAAACACTAGTGCATAATTTTTGTGTATGTGTGTTATCTAGACATGTAAAAAGCATTCTTCTCTGGCAATGACAAAGAAACCATTCTTTTCAGCAAATCTAATGATCTAATCTTATTAACAGAAAAAAGACTATAGAATATTTAAATTACTTTTCTCCTCTTGATTTTTTTTTTTTTTTTTTTTTTTTTTTTTTTAGATTAATTTGCAAATCAAATAGGAACAGATGAAAAAAACACAAACGAATTTACATTCCTACAAACCATTACTATATGTGTTCTATATTTCCAAATCAGAGTGTTAAGTCATCAGAAATTTGTCAAAACTTTCAATCAAGACCGTTCTCTCTGCATCACAGAAAAAAGGATGAAGTCCCTTCAGGGTCTGTTTAACCAAGTGAACTGGGCTTATGTAAGAGACTGAGAGGAGGAACTGATTTCCTTAGTACTGTTTGTAGGATCACATAGCTCCTTTTTTTCCTTAGGTCTAAATCACACTCTTTTCACACAACCTTCATTTAAAAATAAATTTAAAAATCCAAAGTAGTAGGCAATATGCCAAGGTAGTTTAAAAAGTAAACTAGAATTTAAATTCTATGTTATTATCAGATTTACTCATACCTAGGAACAGCCTCAGACTGAAGATGCTTCACAGAAACATTTTTACATAATTGCCTGTGCTGATGGCAAAAATTCTGCTCATTGAGAAACAAAATATACATTGGAATACCCTTTTTGTTTTCTATACATTTTGGTATATAGGTACTGGAGAAATTAGGAAGCTTGGTATAACATTTTGCCTAATGATGAAAAAAAGTGAAAAAAAGGAATATATGTTTTCCTTTGTACCATTCAACTGGAAAATGTGTCAGTGATCATACTTATTGAAAGAGAATAAAGCAATTATTTATAAATCAAGATTCAGCGTGGGTTCATTCCAAGACATTTTGCAGTCTTCACTGTATGTTGTAGCTTGCAACCATATAAAAGTCAAAGAGGAGCTACATGCATCATGAAAAGATGATTTTAGGAATGCTTCTCTCGTTCCATTTAGTATGATGTGAGAGCTGAGCAATCATTATCTAATTGATACCTCGTTAAAATTCCTGAGTCTGGGGTTTTATATCTGTATATTAATTCTATTTTTAGTTTTTGTGTATTTTTAAAAGATTTTTTAATTTAAGTGTTTAAAGGTACAATGAGTAACAAGGGAAATTATGCCCAGCTGCTTATATTTTTTTTTAAATTAATTTTCTCCAAGGCTTTAATTAACACAATGACTGAGATTCTTATAAAAAGTAAGCTACGCAAATACAGTGAATACAGTGTGTCTGATATGTTTATAATTCTTTCTGATTACTTTGCTGAGACCAATGAGGAATTCTCTGTACATTTAATGTACAGAGAAACAGGATATATGCACCATTTAATTTTATGAGAAAGAAATGACAGCATAAGAAAAAATGGAGTAAAAGTTTGATTGTTTTTTCTCTGGCTTGCCAGCTTCAGTTTCATTCAGTGCCCCTTGTTCTAGTACTGAACAGACAGTAAGATACTTGTTTCTCATTTGTCATCTCTGCAGTCCAAATAAATTTATATTTTTCTATCTGGTCTTAATCTAGAGGTCATTTTCATTTTCATCATCTCAGTTTCTTGCGGTCATGGTACTGCAGGTATTTGTTTGTAAGTTGAAACATCATGCAATGTTCCTGACAATTTTTTTTTGCTTTTCTTTCTATTTCTCAGCAATACTGAGGCAGCTTTCCTGGTAGCTGAAAGATATCCTTGAATATTTTGTTCATTGACATTTCTGTCTCCTTGAGTTCCTCCAGAACAAGTCTCATGGTCTTGAAATGCAGCCTTTTGTCTCTGAAAACTGTGTATACTTCACATAGCATGCACATACATGCCACTACGAAAGGATCAGGTAAAAGTTCTCACAATAAGTGCAGTGAGTTGGAGCCCTCTCCACTCCTGTGTCAACCAGGAGGACTTCTGCTTGAATTCTTTGAATCCAAGTTATCAACTGTTGCTTCAGTTTGCCCAGAATCTAGGTAATCTGCTGCACTTTTGAAACACATACATTTAAGAAGCAGCATATCACGTTGTACTGTATTTTTCATTCCAGATAATGTCTTGTATACTTATTTTAGCAATAATTATAAAATTCTTACAGATTGCTGAAAGTGCATAATGGGTTTTAGTGAAAGGAAAGTATAATGGTTGTCAAGCATTTTATTGTGTTAAGTGTCGTGCATTTTCACTTTTTTTTTTCCCAAAGGATATAGAAGAATATACATAATGTGGAATTTAATGTATTAGAGCTTAATATACACAATATTTAACATAATATATATTCCACATTTAAAACCATATCCTAAATAGCAATGTCAACTGTTTACTTGCTTAAACTGTCATTAACATTAACATTTGCGTTAACATTTACTATCTGGCCCAAGGGCAGGGTTAACCCTTTTCTTGGGAAATCTCTTTTAAAAATCCATTCTGCAAGATTAACCTCTTGAATTCTCTGTGTGATATTCTAAGACTAAGATAAGAATCTAAGAGCAAGACCATTACACAGGAGGCTTCTTCAAAACTTGATTTTAGTTAAAACTGGGTAACATTGTAAAGCTTGTCAAAAACATACAACAATATTCCTCACAAGACAACAGGTTGCAACTAGCAGAACTTTGAAAAGTTTTACTCTCAGAACAGCAGGTTACAACCAACAGAACTTTAGCAAAATTAGAAATTATGTTACCCTTATGTTCCGACAATAAGGTTAGAAAGAGAGATGAAGAAAGAGGTGAATAAAGAGAGGACAGAAAAAAATATCAGCAGCCTTGGATCTAATAACAGTCTAAGGATGACACTGTGGTCCTGGGATGGCAGGTGCACGAACCTGGCATTTCAAGTCTGCCACTTTTATGCTACCTGGCCCTGCTTCTCCTGTGTGAGGCTCAGCCTAGTTTTCACAGACTCAGTGCTGGGTTCAAGAATGCTCTGGAAATGAGTTGGTGGAGCATGAGGGTCCAGGTGGTCAGTTGACCCACCCCAACCAGGTTGACCAAGCAATGACCTTTATTTTCGTGCATGTGCTTTGTTCTTAAACAATAAAGGGGTCTTTCACAAGGTGGCACTCTGCCACGCCACAGTTCCTTATTGAATAAGGACAGTGTCCTCTCTATCAGGGTGGCTACCAAATGAGTGGCTCCCCCTGTCCAGATGGCTTATCACATGAGAATTCCAGCTGAACACGGTGCCCGGATTGTCAGGGTGACTGTTTTGAGACAATTACTAGTTTCAGGACTCTAGAGTCTTAACCTGTGGAAATGTGTTTTGTACTTACATAAAATTACTAAAATTTTTCATAACTGGCTGCAATATCCTAACCTGTGGTTCCTGAAAAGGCAGCAACACTAAAATCCGAGGTAAGCTTGGTATTCAACATATCTATTATAGTGTCTGGAGATATTAAATTTACTCTCTTGGTTTTAGTGAATCAAGTCATCAAAGACTTTGAGAATAAAGTAATTATTAGAAATCAAAGCATAATGAAAAGTTGCTTAAGGCAAAATTATGTTTTCAGAACTTTTTAGATTTCCATGTACAACTTGCAAAGACAGAAAAAGCCAGTAGCTAGACAAGTCATAGTAAATTCCACGGGCACAAAATAAAATCATAGTAAATTCCACTGTGCCATTATCAGCCTTCTAAAAATTTAAGAACTCATACAGAATCCATGCCAAACACCTAATTCTTGAAATGTGTGGACTAAAATTCCCTTTCCTCGGTACGTTTTTAAAGACAAATCACTGCTTATAGGTTTCTCAGGGCATGGGAACTGATACTAGTTCAATATTCTTCATTGCCTTAGACAATGTAGACGCTGAAGAGAGTTCTAAATGCACAATACATTGTAATGAAAGTTGTAAAAATGGGAATGGCATCGTTTCGTCTCCCTAAATTCTTTCCACTAAGGGGAAATTTCTCAAGATTCCCTGGAAAGCAGAAGGAAACAAGGGTTTCTAGAGCTTTCCCTCTCACAAATGAGTACGCATATTTAGGTTCCATTACTTAATCCTACATATAAGTACAACTCTATGTGTGTATATATATATGTATGTATATGTACAGTCATGGACACACACACATGCCCATATAAACATACAGAACCTCTACTTGTCCTGGAAACTGAAATGTTACCTTATCTAGCCTAATAGTTTTGAGATGAAAATTCCAAGACTTTTGTACATAGTCTTCACCTCAGTTCACATAGATTCCTTCAAAAGTATCTGTACTTGGGCTGTACGTGCAGGCTGAGAAGCATAAGCCTAAATGAGACCATGAACAAAGGAATTTACTGAATGAGAAGCAGTACCCTAAATAATGTCTGTAGCGAAGGGATCATAGAATCATAGAATGGCTTAGGTTGGAAGGAAATACCTATTCCAATCTCCCAGCCATGGGCAGGTACACCTCCCATCTAGAAAAGGTTGCTCAAGGCCTCATCCAGCCTGGCCTTGAACACTGTCTTGGCAGAGAGTATCTTTCTTATAAACTTATCTTGTAATATCTGTGTAATGTTTTGCTCATTTGCTTGTCCTGCAGATAAAAAAACAAGTATGAATGAAAACATACTAGTCAATTTTTTGCATGTAGAGTCATTTATGTATTTTTATATATATGTATTTTTATATATATGTGACTATGTTCACATATGTTTGGCATTAAGTGTCTTAAAACTCTGTATCTTAGATTCAGAGAAAATTAGATACTAGAAAATAATTAGGTTCTCCTCTGCTATAATATGTATAGCAGATACCACACTTACTATAAGATAGAATCACCATAGAATGGGTAGAATTTGAAGGGACCTTAAAGATCATCTAGTTTCAACTCCCCTGGTTAGGCAAGGACATGTTCCATTAGACCAGGCTGCTCAGAGCCCCATCCAACCTGACCTTGAACCTTTCCAGGGAGGGGGCAGCTGCAACTTCCTTGGGAAACCTGTTCCAGTGTCTCAAGTCTTACTACCAGATCTATGGCACAGTCATGTACTAGTTTATGTACTAGTCATGTAGTCATATTTTATTTAATAAGTCATTGATGCATTTTGTTACAAATTTTGTGTTCCACTTGGTAATTCCCACGTTTTGAAACAATTAATAAGAGCAATTTTTATAGGCAAGCAGACTTGTAATTATTGGCTAAACTAAGAAAACAATAAGATATTTTATAATTTTGCTAAAAGAGCTGTTACAGATGCCCTGGTTTGGGCCAGGATAAAAGTAATTTTCTGCCTTGCAATATATAGTAATTATATATGTATGTATTATATATAATAGAAATAGATACAATATTCTCCAAGTCACATTTTTGTATGAAAAATCCCAAATTACTCTTGTTTAGTTGAGATGAAGATGATTTTTCTCAGCAGGACTAGTACTACCATACTGAAATATTTTTTTTTCTTTATTTCAGAAAGAAATCTCTATTTCAAGGACAAAGCAGAAGTCTACTTTATATAAAGTTAAGACAGAGATTTTAACACAACCACAGCTGAGAAACATGTAAATTCTCTTCTTATTGTAACAGCTTTCATGTATCTTTACTGCACAGAATCATCACTGTTGGAAAAGACTTTGTTTTGGGTTTGGTCCTGTTTTGGAAGCTGTGGGGGCATAGGGGTGGCTCCTGTGAGAAGCTGCTGAAAACTCCCCAAGTTCCACTTCTGGCCCTGCCCAAGTCCGAGCAGATATGGGAAGCTGGATGTGCCTCTGTGAGTAACATATTAAAGAAAAGGAAAACAAAACTGCAAAAATAATAATAATATTTTTTAAAAAAAGACCTGTAGAGAAGAGGAGAGGAGGAGATGAGAGCAATTCCAGAGCAAAGACACCAAGGTCAGTGAGGGAGGAAAGGGAGAAGGTGCCCATGCAGACATTTCCGTGCAGCCCGTGGTGAGATGGCAGCTGTGCCATCTCTATCAGAAATTCAGATATTTCTGATAGAACCCAGGATGCTGTTGGCATTCTTGTCCACCTGGGAACACTGCTGGCTCATATTCAGCCAGGTGTCAACCAGCACCTTCAGGTCCTTTTCTACAGAGCAGGTTTCCAGCCACTCTTCCCCAAGCCTCTAGCGTTGTATGGGTTTGTTGTCACTCTAATGCAGGACCCAGCTCTTGGCTTTGTTAAATAAACCTCCTATGATCAGCCTCATCCCGTTGATCCACTGTTCAGGTTCCTCTGCAGAGCTTCCCTCTCATTGGGCAGACCAACACTTTTACCCAATTTGGTGTCATCTGTAAACATGCAAAGGAAACACTCAATTCACTCATCTAGATCACTGATAATGATACTGAGCAAGACTGGTCCTAAAACTGAGCCCTGGAGGACACCACTGGTGACTAGTTGCCAGCTGTATTTAACTCTGTTTACTACAACTCTCTGGACCCACCCATCCAGGCAATTTTTTACCCAGCAAAGAGTACACCTGTCTATGCCATGAACCACCATCTTTTCTAAGAGAATGCTATGGGAGATGGAGGAAAAGACTTTACCAAAGTCCAGGTAGACAACTTCCACATCCTTTCCCTCATCCACTACCTGAGTTACCTGATCATAGAAAGTGATCAGGTTGATCAAGCACGACCTGCCCTTCCTGAACCCATGCTGGCTGATCTTGATCCCCTGGGTGCCCTGCACCTGCCATGTGAGCACATTCAAGATGAACCTCTCCAGGCTTATCAGCAAACTCACTGAGGATGCAATAGGATGTTAAGACTGTTCTACCATAAACAATCAGACCTGGCAACTTTTTTACATTCACAAAATTGTCAAGGTTGGAAAAGACATCTAAGATCACTGTGTCCAACCATCTAACCCATGGAAATAAAAAAAAAAAAAAAAGCATGTCCTAAAGTGCCTCCTTTACAGTTTTTTAATACTTCTGGGGATGGTGACTCGACAGTGGGTCCACAGCTCAGTGCAGCTCTGGGAGCTTTAAAGATCCTCCCTCTTAGGACCAATATTTATAGAGTCTTGAGATGACTGACTTTGGTCAGCATTTTTCCATCATAACCAGGATTCTGGTTAGGCAACTTTTGACAACTTTCAGAGTCGGCCTGTGTTCTGAGCAGGAGTGGGTCTCAGGTAGGTCCTGCAGAGTTCCAGCTACAGTTAGGGAGTGTGTAATCACTCCAAATCACTTTATTTGCACTAGGACAAGGAAGTACCCAGTTATCCAGGCTCACTGCACCGGTGGGCAAGATCAGAAAGTGCCAGGCTGTATCAGCCTACTGCAATTGCTATTGAAACAAGAGCAATGTTAGGCCCACTGTGAACTGTCTCTATTCACTGGAAGAGCAGTGTGGGAGAAAGAGAAAACTGTGACACTGATTAAGCACTATTTAGCAATAGCTGAAACATTCCTGTCTTATCAAATTCTGTAGTAGTCACAAATCCAAACCAAAGCACCATACAGGCTACTATGAAGAAAAATAGTTCTAATCCTGTCACGTTTTAACACTGCCCCAGCAATTAAACCAAATAACAGATGCTCTCTATTAATCCCCCTCTCCTTCATGATAAGGAAAGAAGAGAGAATAAGGGAGAGAGGCTTATGGGTTGGAAACTAAACTACACAACTTTAATGAAACAGTAATGATAAATAGGAAAAATTACTAAATATATACAAATATACAGGAAGAATTGATACCATGTTCCTCCCCCTCTTTCCCCCAGTAACTCTCACGTCACCACCGAGGCCGCAGGGCAGCCCTGGGAAAGTCCAGGCTGGACTCCTGGGGTCAGAAGCAGTCAGGAGGTGGAGGCAGGAACACACAGATTCAGGCTGGCAGTCCTCCGCAAAGGAGGAGTTCAGGTGGGACCTCTTTACTCCTTCTGGAGGGTAAAATGTTCCTCAGAGCTGAGCAGTGTCCTTGGCTCTGCACACCAGTCTCTAGCAGTAACTATAAACATCCAGTGTTATCAGTCCTAGAAGCAGACACTGTCTGAGAAACTTGCTGTTAATTTCAGCAAGTGCAACTACTTACAAGAGACTGAGCTGAAAGCAAAAGTACAAACCAGAAAATCACCTTTATCCTGGCCCAAACCAGGACGCAACAAAAATTGATAGATGCTTTTATAAGACTATATAGTCTCATGGAAATATCCTCACATTCCTGTCCCTCTTATGTAAGACATCTACAATATAATTAAAGTTAAATTGAACAAGAATTTTACTCATTTATTTAAATTAATTGCATGATAGGGTAGCTGCCCATATATTAGTGCTGGGACATCAAATCAGTGATTAACACTTAATGAAACAATGTGATTGATCTATGCAGAGCCAAGTAAAATGGAATTCTTTAAGTGCTATCTTTTTATCAGTCTCATAATAAAACCAAAATGGTATCAAATGTCTCGTAGATTATTTTTTTTCATCAGTTGCTATCTGCTTGAAGTATTTTACTTCTGTATCTAACAGAAGTATCTGAAAGTTATATATTAACAAGAATAAAGAGAAATAGAAAGCTCAAGTACTGCTTTCAGATGACTGTTTTATATTCTCAGTTGATAAAATAATTGAAAAACACCTGAGGAGTTCAATGTTGGACAGTCAAAGCTGATAATTTCTAGGTCAGCAATGCTCTGAATGTCTTAGAAATGGTCCTGTCAACTTTCAGACAAAGGATGTTAGGATAAAAACGTACCTACTGAGAGGTTAGCACAGAAATTATTTCTTGTGTTTGTTTTAATGGTGCATTAAGAGAACTCATTGAGAACAACGACAAGAACATATCTAAAAATGTCTTTGACCAGACCTTGTCACCACAGCATTATATACAAAAACAAACCAAAAAAATTATATGACTACTCACATTTTTACTGACAGGAGGGAAGAAAACCAGAGCACTTGTATTATTTTTATGGGTAATAACTTTGGGAAATGCTCAAAAAATGCATTGTCTTAGGAAATACAAAAAATTATATGAAGAAGATAGAAGGGTAGTAGATTTCACTGCACACCTTTTTGAAAATTAAGATTTTTATTTTTTTCTTTTGTGATTGGGGAATTCTAATTTCTCTTTATAGAACACAATGTATTCTCCTGCTGGTTCTTGCAAACTGCTAAGTTTGTGTTTTGGGATAATATATAGCTTTCTTAGGACTTGCTTCTGCTAACCTTATTGAAGGAAAATGCCATCTGACTTACAAAAACTTTTGTCAACAGCAGGGTCAAACCTTCTACATTGCACAAGTTGACAAGTTTTATGTTGTCTCTTGTAAACCATATTTTCTATTACAAGATATTTTAGTACAGTCTGAGGAACATAGGTATTAATACATAGCAGACTGTTTCATACCTGAGATTAACCTTACCCTCCAAGTTTCTAACCACAGCTGCAGTTTCATAGTTTCAGTAAATGTTATAGTTAAAATTGTGTGATAATTGTGTGATACTTCCTTAATTTGGTAGTCCTTTAGTTAATCAAATATTTATCTGTAATATGCAATGCTCCAGCAAGTACTGTTTAGATAGACTCAATCAGAAGGTTCAAAGTATCCAAGAAATTAGCTGACATCAAAATGAGATTACTGTGTGTTAAGTTTTATTTCTACATTTCAGAAAACAATCAGTTTCCTTTCAGCCTAATATTCACGCATTGTGGAAGCCAGGACAAAAGTATTGAATACTAAAGGATGCTGTCAGTTGTAGAATGTGGTAAAACTGAAATCTCTCTGCCAAGAATCAGTTTATATAAAAGGCTGGATGCTGATTAAAATTAGAGTCCTTAAATCAAAGAAACTATCACTGTTACAGCCATCTTAATCTGTAGATGCCTAAAATTCACTGAGGTGCAGTAATGTGTAACTGTATTCATATACCCATAGGTATATTAGGTATTGCCAAGAGATCCTTCACATATAATAATTTAGCAGATCTTGTTCTAGGTAATGAGCTCTTCTACAACATTAAAATCAGGGAAATAATGTTCTGATGTTTGACTAATCCAAACAGTTTCTCCTTGAGGGCTATGAAACCAGTTGTTTGGCTTCTGTCAGAGAAGTCACTATTGCTGTCTTTATAACAAAATAAGGTAATAACAGTTCATGTGCCTGACTATCATAAATGACATTTAATTCTTTCCCCAGCAGGATCAACACCTGTTCACAGTATGAGTCTTTCAGAAAAACACAGTCTTCTTGTTTTACTGGCAAACAAATATTATAAGCATGGAAGCAAGTCAGTGAAGGAGACTGTAAAGATTTATGTTTCTAGAAGAGAGGGGAAAGGCCAACCTCCTTTTTTTTTTTTTAGGGTGGGATTGTGTGAGTGGTGGTAAATGAATTTTAATGAATTTAATGAATTGTTTTTAGATACAAAATATCAGAAGAAATATGTAATTTCAATTTGTAATATTTTTTTCAGTTCTCTTATTCTTTAACTTGTAGAATAGAAGCAGGTTTTTAATTCAAACCCTTCTGTTTAATATTCGACTTCGTATTTTGTACTGCCATAAGAATTATGCCTCTAAAGAAATTTTACTTCTTAGTTTATTGGTTTTAACATCTATTCTGCATATCATCACTATAGAAACAAGTTAACATTGTTGCCTTGACAACAGTTCAACAGTTTTTCATTTGTTTTGTTTTGGTTTTTTTTAACATAAAAACATGTCATAACCACTGTTTCACTAATTAATGATTTTTTTAGATAGTCTGGACTAAGTTATTATGGCTTCATTTACTGATGTAGTAATTCTGTTAGTAGAGACATAGCTCAGACTCCCACCATGTAATTTGGGTGTCTAAATTTGAATAGTTTAGGGTTCATTAATTCAAAACTTCTACCTTGAAATTCGCTTTTAATTGGAGGAGTTTTAACCTGAAAGGCCTGAATTTCCAATTATGTAAGTGCTTAACAACACAATACCTCAATATCTTTTGGGATATAATTTGGATTCTAAATAATCTTCAGAATCGTTATTTCTTCTCAGACACGAATTCAAACAGATTTATCTGTGGAAACATCTTTGTGAAGTTTCTCCCATGGCAAAAATCACTAGTAAATCAATGGACTAGTTTTCTTAGTGTTGTTATATCACTGAAGTTGCACAGTGTTGCGTTCTATTACTCATTTTTCATTTATTTTTGTTTCATAGTTCATCAAACTGTGCGTTGTACATGCACAAAGACAGTCTATTATGTGTTCCCTTGAGTTGTTAATATTTGGCTTACTGGTATAACTCCTTTATCAGTTTTGAAATTTACCATTTGCTGCCAAATTATTATTTTTTTTAACTAGTTAAACTACTAATACTGTTTTTAGCCTCACTTTGATTTTCCCCAAGGGAGCAGTAGCTTATTTTGTTTTCCCATCCACCTCTAAAATGCTTTGATGAACAACTGTAGTCTCAGTATGGCTTAAGTCATATTAAAAAAAAAAATCAAACACAATAATAATGTGGGATTGGTTCAAGTGATTAATGCTTCAATTTTCTTTTGCAACTTTTCCCATAAAACTCCCCATATATTAGGATCTGGAGAAAGTTATGCATACAGGCAAATGTGTGCTAATGTACTGTATATGAATATCACAGAAATTAATAGTGCAAAGTATTTTCCTTTGATCTAGAGTCTAAAGGCAGAATTCTAGGCTAACATGTACACGTAGTGTACAGATGCAGTGAATTTATTGTATGATGCTGTTTTGGATTTGTGGAAAGCCACATTGAAAACAAACTCATATTTCAGCCTTTCCTGAGCAGTGCCTGGACAACATCTTTTTTTCCACCGTCCTACCAGCAAGTAACCTGGAGAAGCCAACAGGGAACAGCTGATCTCAACAGGCCAAAGGGATACTCCATATCATATAACAGGTAAAGAAAGCTGGGGATATGAAGCAGGAAGCAGGGAACACTTGTGGGGACGGAATTTGTCTTAACAGGTAGTCTTTATGCACACTGACAACCTCTCTGCTCAAGAAATGGCTAAAGATCTGACTGCCATCAGGACATAGTGACTGAATTTCTTGTTTTGCTTTCTTTGTACACAAGCAGCTTTGCTTCACTTATTTAAGTCTTTATTTCAACTTAAGATCTTCTTGTTTTTGCCCGTCCAGTTGTCTCTCCTGTCCCACTGTGGGGTGAGTGAGCAACCCCGTGGGAACTTAGCTATCTACCAGGGTGTTTCAGTTTGGTCTGGGATTCAACAAGTAATCACAAATACAAGTTCCTTATACACCTGTTAGCAACAGTTGATGACACCATCCCAGCTATAAATATACAGATACAATTAACTAACAAACATTACCTTGTCACCATGACTTACAAATAAAAACCTCTCCTAACATGGCTTTCCATGGAAACAATAACAATCCAACCCCAGGTGTCATTCTCCCCCTTTTAAGCCTGGGACCCACTGCCACGTGTGATTGGCACACCCAGGAGGTGGGGAAGGAAGTGATCAAACCTTGCCCTGTCTGTTAACCCCTGGAGTGTGCCCACATGACCACCGGGGGGGTTTCAAACCTGATGCTGAGCTCCCAACTTCACATAAAACATCTGTCCTCTGCAGATCAAAATAATCCACTCTATCACACAGTGTGAAATCAAGACACATTAAAAAATAAAACTCTCAATGGAAAATCAGATCTGTAGGTTTAAAAACCTGTTGTAAATCAGTTCAGTTAGTTCAACAGTCAAGTTTTAAGCTTTTGGAGTATCTACAGTACAGTTAGTATTCCATTCTCGTGGTGTATCTCTCACCAGGGCAAACAGATCTGGTGTAGGCATATCTGCATCAGAGAAGGAAATCAGGGAAAAAATGAACTTTTAATGAGCTTCCTTGAGCCAGGAACAAGCCTGGACAGCAGTGGAGTAAGGGGAGCTCATCAGAAGGCTTCTGTGGAGGTGTGGGTGGAGTACAGTCCCCACACCCATAAAGGTGGCCCCGGGAGCACCAGTCACTGGGAGCACGGCAGGTGGCATGGTGGGACATGCAGGGAGGGTGCTCCTTTGAAGGGCTCCATGCTGAGGGAGTGGATTAAGAATGCTTACTAACCAGAGAAAATGGTGAGCACTCTGTGAAGATCAAGGCTGCAGCTCAGGCATGAGGTTCTGCATCATCCAGCCCAGTGGTGACTGATGCCTCCCTCCAGATGGAGCTGTCAAAGATGGAGGTTGCAGTACCAACCTCAGGCCTGGACTTTTTGAGTGAGGCAGGGATAGGTACCAAACCTGCATGCAAAGGGTGGAGGACCTCCTGCAGCAGATAGCCAAGCTTCAGGAAACTGTCTAAAGGCTACATAACGTCAGGGAGGCAGAAAAGGAGATAGATAATTTGTTCCAGGCTCAGGTTTCAACAAAAACGAACAACCTGTGGCCACACAGCCAGTATCTTCCCTACCAGCACACACAGAAACAGGATAAGTCAATAATGAAGAGGAATGTGAGATTTCAAAGTTAAAAACCAGCAGGAAGAAGAAGCTTCCCTCAAAGCCTGAGTTGCCCCTGCAGAACAGCTTCATAGTTCTGCAGACTGAAGAAAAAAACCATGATGCATCATGTAGGTTGCTGGAGTGGAATAAGACAGCTTAGCTGGCTCATTGTTTGCCAACAAGCAGAAAGAAGATGCAGCAATGGGTGATAGTGGTTGGAGGCTCCCTCCTGAGAGGTATGGAAGAACCCATCTGTTGCCACAACCCACTCTCTAGAGAGGTCTGCTTCTTTCTGGGAACTTGTATCAAGGATGTCACTGAAAAAAATATCAGATTTTGTGTGTCCCACCAATTATTATCCACTGCTGCTGTTTCATGTGGTCACCAGTGATAGAGTCTGCAGCAATCCAAAGACCATGAAGAAGGATGAGAGAGCCCTGGGTGCTGTGTTGAGCACACATAATCTTTTCATCAGTAAAAAGGAATAGGCTTCAAAGGGCAAATCTTATCGGGAAAAATCAATAATCTATTATCGGAGTGGTGCTACAGCCAGGGCTTTGGATTCCTAGGCCATGGGACTTGTTTTGAGAAACCTGGTCTCCCAGGGGCTAATGCTGAAATTGTACAGTAGGAATGTCTGAATCTTTTTCACTGACTATAAATGAGCACAGGACACTTCAGAAATGTGATTATTCACAATGAGATGTCCATAGATCATTCCCACGCACTGTATAAAAAATAATGTTTCTGTGTAAAAAACCCTCTGCCCCATATACTGCTTCTAATAGATCTATATTCTTTTTTATGCCTTTTCCATCCAACTGGAGGGCTTAGCCTTTCTGTGAATTCCCTACTTTTTTCCTCTTCTCAGCCCATTTCCTCAGAGTTTCAGCCAAGGCTCTCTGTTCATCCAAGCTGGTCTTATTACCCTCCAGCTTTTCTTTCAGCACAAAGGAACTGCCTGCTCCTACCCCTTTAAGATTTCCTTCTTGAAGAAAGTCCAGACTTTGTGGACTCCTTTGCCCTTCAGGACTGCCTCTCAAGGGACTCTGTCAAGCAAGCTGCTAAGCAAGCCAAACTCTGCCCTCCAGAACTCCAAAGTAGTTCTGCTGACCCCTCTTCTTACTTCTCCAAGAATCAAAAATTATTTCTTGGTCTATATGCCCAAGATGGCCTCCACCCACCACATCACCTACAAGTCATTCTCATGATATTCTAAAATCAAACTATTTTTTTTTCTTTTTAAAAATATCTATAAAAAAACAATACAACAAAATTATAAAACCATTTGTGATTTTATTTCCTTCAGTGTTTTCTTTATGCAAAAAATCCATACAAGTTTTTTTAATAAATACAGCTAAAAAGGAGGTTTTAGTAATGGTGTTTTTGTGAAAAAAAATCCTGTTCTCAGCCTACAGACAACTATGGGATAAGCTGGAAATAATACCCTAATGGAGGGGATGGATAAGAAATATGGAACGTGTGAGGAATGGAACTTGGAAACACAACTTCCTGTTCAATATGTAATCATATATGGAAAGTATATGACACAAAAGCTATTTTACATGCTGTTCACTATTGTCCTATTGATAATGATGGATTTTTTTTTCTCAGAGTCAAGAATTACTTATATCAGATTTGGCTTTTTTTCCCTCTTCTCAGTTTTTTTTCCCTCTTCTCAGTTTCATAAGAAAGAAAAAAAATTGTGGGTTTTTTTCTGTAGTGTTTAATATCCTTTTTCAGTATAATAATCTGATACACACCTGGTACCATGAAAAGCAATTAAAAACTTTAAAACTCCAAATAATGTTCTTATGCCTCCCAGAGACACACTGCAGGTGTCAAGTGTGTTACACTATTCACATACTCTTCAGGAAAAAACAAAACATATTTATGTTCTTGTTATTAATTTTTTACTGAAATTATTTTTTTGTTTGTTTGTTTTTTGTGGGGTTTTTTTGTGGAAAGGGACCACATCTATGATGTTTTGTCTTTGAAACTCAATATTAATATAATGAGATAGTTGTAATTACCATTCAGTTTTCAGATAGAATAAACTTGAGTCAAGCACTGAAAAATTACTCACCCTCCCCAACATGTAAATTTAACTCTTTTTTCTTTTTATCATTCTCTGAAATACTGGAAACTTCAGTTAGAAATAAGATAGACATGAAGGAAATAAGGTACCCTCCTGCATCTAGAAGGAAAAAAAATAAGTATTTCAAATGTCTGGTCAGTTTGTTCTGAGGGTCAGCTCAGCTGTGAAAATGAATTTGGGATCAAGATGGAATTTGCATATTTAGAAAGACTCCTGGATATTTTTTCTCTCTTCTTCCTGGGAGGAATAGTTCTCTTCCAAGGATCATCACATCAGATCACAAACTTTCTGCTTTGAAAGAATGCAGACCTAATTTTACACTTATCTTTTCTGTGAAGAATACTAGCTCGTGGTTCACTTCAGACCTATAGGTTGTTGCAGGCTGTTGGACACATTCTGCAACTGGTGTTAAGTAGGATCATGCACAGCAGCTGTTCTGTAGACTTCTAGATACATAACTTTTTTTCATGTTTTGTTGTGGCATCTGAGAGAAGCTGGTTTCATTGCCTCTGTCTGTACCAGAAAATAAAGAAAGTAGCAAGGGTCTTCAGAGCTTCACATCCATACGTTTTTGGTTAATGTAGAGTTACTTAATTTATGATTGTTCAGATGTTATTATAGGGTGCAGATTTTGTTTAACTGAAAAAAGTAAACTACCAGTTTAAGAGAGTTTCTGCTAATTAGCCATGACCTCATGTACATAAAATTTAGAGAAAAAAAAAACCAAAAACAAAAAAAACCCTGAAAACTGGTAGTCTTCACACTTCTGAAAACAGAAAAGTTTTTTAAATCTTACAAATGAAAAATTGAAGAGTTGGAAACTTATACTTTAAGTCTAAGGGAATCTGCTTTTTACTCCAAGGAAAAAGTTTTAAAAAGGATGTTGGGACATTAAAAAAATATTTTCTCTCGAGTGAATAAATATATTCAGTAAAAGAATGGAGCAGACAGGGCAAATCACCTCTCTGGGCCTGCTGGTCATTCTTCTTTTGATACAGCCCAGGATATGGTTGGCAAAATAAAGCAAACTGCATACTGGGAGGACAGAGTAGTGTAGATGATAAGAGAGAATCTACTTTCATTCCTCAAGATAAGGAGAAAATAATATCTTTGGACATCTAATTTTAATTAAAAAATTATCTTTCTGCTTCTATTTTTTCAGCAGCATCTGTTATCTTTTCTCACGGGTTGTATCAATTTGGAGTAAACAAATATTTTTTGACTGTTTCAACAGTGCAGCTGTAAGATTACATCAGTCCAGTTAGAACCACTATTATTATGCTATAGTTTATTATATGTATAGTATATATATATATAGTACTATTATGCTATATGCTACAACCACTACTATTATATAATAATAATTATTATTATATTATTATTATGCTATTACTAATATGTCTTTACTCATATATATACATCACTGCATAATATACAGTTTCATCTTTCTTTCTGATTTGGAGGGAGGAAAAAAACCAATAAACAAACCAAACAAGCAGTCAGTAATAGGCAGCTGCTGTTTTGCATCAGCCAAGCAAACTAGAAATCTGAGCCAGCAAGACTTATTTGTCACTATATTTTGACATCAAAGAAATGAGAGATATTTTATCCCACAATATAATGAAAAGGCATGTGGCTGGACCTTTTCCAAAAGAGTTATAAACACTCTAAAAGTAATGTCCCACAGTTTGAATCTTGACACCAACTTATCAAGCAAACTTTTATGATGAAACAGTGACTTGCATGACTGAAAGTCTTGATGCCATCTTACCAAACTATAACTGCTGCACCAGTAGTCTCACAAAGGACCTTTGCAACAGAGCCAGGCAAGAACTCTAACAAAGGCTCTTTTCAATTTTTCATCAGCTTCCTGCTCACTTTCTCTGATTTTTGCCCAAAAATCACAAATGAACTCAATTAATTTGTTCCCTTTAATGAATCTTTTGAAGCATACCACAATAAATGGATGAGCAGGAAAAAGGATGACAACATGACAACAACTGTTCACACCAAGCCATTTCAAAGACTTCCTTTTTAAAAAAGAAAATGTAATAAGCTTTGTGTGGTGGGTTGATCTTGGATGGATGCCAGGTACCCATCAGAGCCACTCTGTCACTCCCCCTCATCAGCTGGACAGGGAAGAGAAAATATAATGAAGGTCTTGTGTGTTGAGATAAGGACAGGGAGATCACTGATCAATTACTATTATAGGCAAAACAGACTTGACTTGGGGAAAATTAATTTAATTTGAATTGAATTAAGATTATTGCAAATGCACTCAGAATAGGATAATGATAAATAAAAATTAAATCTTAAAACTTCTTCTATACAATCTTCCTTTTGTCCTGGGCTTAAGTTTATTCCCAATTTCTCTACCTCCTCCCCCTACTCCAGCATGGGGTCCCTTCCACAAGAGACAGTCCTCCATGAACTTCTCCAGTGTGAATCTTTTCCAGAGGCTACAGTTCTTCATGAACTGCTCCAGCATGAGTCTCTTCTGGTGCAGTCCTTCAGGAAGAGATTGTTCCAGTGTGGGTTCCCCCATGGGGTGACCAGACCTGCCAACAAATCTGCTCCACCATGGAATCCTCTCTCCAAGCCTATCTAAGTCCCACCAGGAGCCTACTCCAGTGCAGGCTACCCATGGTGTCATAGCCCTATTCAGGCAACCATGGGATCTTCCATGGGCTGCAGGTGGATATCTGCTCCAACATCCATCTCCATCGGCTTCTGGAGAAATCTCTCCAGTGCCTGGAGCAACTTCTCCCCATCCTTTTTCACTGACCTTGGTGTCTGTGTAGGTCTGTCTAGTTGTTTCTCTCACATATTCTCCTTGCCTAAGCTGCAGTTGTGCAGTTTTCCCCCAACTCCTTTCTTAGATATGTCATCACAGAGGCACTACCACCTTTGCTTATTGGCTTGGCTTTGGCCAGTGGTGGGTCCATTTTAGAGCCAGCTGACATTGGATGTGTCAGACAAAAGGGAAGCTTCCAGCAGCTTCTCACATAAGCCACCCCTGCAGCCCCTCACTACCAAAATCTTGCCATGCAAACCCAATACACCATGACAAAACTAAAAATTTCTGTGTCCCTTGTACAATTCATTTGACTGAAGTCAAGTAATAAGATTGTTGTCTTGACATTTTTTTTACTGATGGTGAATATCATGCAAACAAATGACTCATTGATCTCACTTTGTAGAGAGAGAATGAGTCAGTCAGACTACTTTATAGGTAATGGAGAGACAGAGCCACTTATAGAGCATGATTAACCTCTCTGTCCTCTGGCATAAATATTTAAATGAGTCAGACAAGCCATGTCCTAAAACTGCCTGTTTCTTTGAGATGATATGTGAAGATTTAAGTGTGATTACTTCCATGTTCTGTCTGTGTGTTTGTGCTTCCAGCCCCACCTCTGGCCAAGGTCGAGTCCATTAGCAACAGTGGATGCACCTCTGCAAGTAATATATTCAAGAAAGGGAAAATGAAACCAAATAGGACCTGCAGGGCAGAGGAGAGAGGGAGGTGATATCAGGGTTAATATAAAATGCCTACTGGTAATTGTCTAGGGGTCACGTTGACCTGATAGAAGCTAACACAGAATGCTTGTGTAATAGAAGCTAAGAAATTGTTTAGGTAGTCATCACATTATAGGGGAAATACATGTGCTAAACTGATAACTATAGCAACCTTGAGAAAAGAAACAGAATATGTTGTCGGCTTGGCTGAAGACTGAAGAAATGCGCATGCCTGGAGAAGAAAAGCTGAAAAGTTACCTAGAGAAAGACCTTTGCTTCATTTTTACTTCATCCCCACGACCCTCACAACCACCACCAGGAGACACTACACAAACGCAGGAGGGAGGAGGTCATGAAAATGACCTCTTGGGACTAATTTTAATACAAAGAGGGAGTAGTGATGCATATGTAGAGGTGTATTGTGAAATCTAATGAATATTTAAAACTTCAGTGTATATAACAAAAGCCTGATTGCGAGATTGGTGTACACGGATTTTGGAGGAATTATCCCCTCGTGTGCCCAGTGCTGAGTAAACATAACTCTCTATATCTTTCCGAGTTGTAGAGTGGTTTTCTACAAGTCAGAGGTGATAACAATGCCTACACAGAGATACCTAGGTCAGGCAGAGATTCCCCCACAGCCCTCGGTGAGAAGGCAGGCTGTCCCCCTGAAGCCTGTGCACAACCACAGTGGAGCAGATGTGCACGTACATCTTTGGAAGACTTCACGCCAGGAGAAGTGACTACAGCTGAAGAAGTCCATAATTCTGTGGGAAGACCACACTGGAACAATCTGTTCCTGAAGGAATACACCTCATGGGAGGGTTTTCTGTCAGAGGAGTTTGGAGCGGACTCTTCCATGGGAGGGATCCCACGTTGGAGCAGGAGAAGGCTGTGAGGAGTCCCCCCACACCCCCCCGAGGAGGACTGAGCAGCAGATACAATGTATGATGAATTGATGACAACCTACATTCCCTGTCCCCATGTGCTGCTGGTGGGGAAGGAGGTAGAGAAATTGGGAGCAAAGTAATTAAGACCTGGGGAAAAAAACCAGCAGGTTAGGAAGGGTATTTTTAAGTTATGGTTCTTTTTCTCATTGTCTTGTTCTGACTTGATTAGTGACAATTCGAATTTCTCCAAGTTGAGTCTGTTTTGCTTTTGACCATAACAGATGAGTGAAACCTCCCTGCCCTTGTCTCAAACTTTTTATTTTCTCTTTTCTGTCCCACCCTGGGAGGAGGAGTAAGTGAGAGGCCACATGGTCCTTTGTTGTCAGCTGGGCCTAAACCACAACATCTAAAGCTAGTTGAGGAATGCATGTCAGAGCTTTATACATTACATAATACTACTTAGTTCTTCTTCTACAATTGGAGAGACTGAAAAAGGAAGTTGGAATAGAATCATAGAATTGGCTGGGTTGGAAGGGACCTCAGAGATCATCAAGTCCAACCCTTGATCCACTACCGCTGCAGTTACCAGACCATGGCACTGAGTGCCACATCCAGTCTCTTGTTAAATATCTCCAGGGACGGAGAATCCACTACTTCCCAGGGCAGCCCATTCCAATGCCTGATCACCCTCTCAGTGAAGAAATTCTTTCTAATATCCAACCTAAACCTCCCCCGGCACAACTTGAGACCATGCCCTCTTGTCTTGCTGAGAGGTGCCTGGGAAAAGAGACCAACCCCCCCCTGGCTACACCCTCCTTTCAGGGAGTTGTAGAGAGTGATGAGGTCTCCCCTGAGCCTCCTCTTCTCCAGGCTGAACACCCCCAGCTCCCTCAGCCTCTCCTCACAGGATCTGTGCTCGAGTCCCTTCACCAGCCTGGTTGCCCTCCTTTGGACCTGCTCCAGGACCTAGATGTATATATGAATAAATCAGATTTTATACAGTTTAGAAAAATTTACAGTTTTTCTCTCACTAAAACCATTCCGGGACTGGGAAAGGGACCTTTGAAACTGGAATAAGTTCGCTCTAAATTACTGTGACATTTGTGGGTAAAATCCTGATTTTAACTGATCTTGTGACATTTTTCTATGAATTTCTCATGGGATAAGGATTTCAATCTGTAGACACCTACAATAGGTTTTGTGACCCAAGAGGCAAATAGGCAAAACACACAATCCTGATATTCACAGTAGTAACATATTCCTGAGTTGTGTAGCACCACTCAGATGAAGTCCAGAAATTTGTAGAGAATTTATATGTAAGAAAAACTTTGCAGCTAACAAAATGGCACAATACATTAAGGCTGCTTAAACATTAGGAAAAAAAGAAGGAGGGTATTAAGAAGTTACTTCATAGTTATTTGAAGTGCAAAAAAGAATTTAGACCAGTGAAGATGCATAGAACTACATCATCTCTGATGAAACAATCTTTTACATGAGTAAATATCACATTGGCAGTTTTGCATCCATGAAACTCTGAGGTAGGAATTTTATATCTTGGCATGCATTTGGCAGGTCTGAAATATTTATTGAATAAAACAAAAGAAGGAAATACAAATAAAGAACTGGTCACTGTTGAATTGGAGGTTGCCATGGAAATGAGCTAGCATGAACTTATTATGAAGAAAGAAATGACTTACAAGATTGAGATGACAGGCCTCATCTGTTGTTTGGAATGAAAAGGGAACAGTTTTCATATTTTGGATGAGATTGTAATATTAGGTACATAGATTTAAATCCATGTATGTGTCCCTAAAGTAAATTAAGTTGTATTTTTAAAATAGGAAGCAGAACATTACATTTTTTTTCAGTATAAGTAATCTTAAAGCACAAAAATTACTTTTGTGTGAAACATACTGCTTCTATAGATCAAAAGAGTAATTATGACATCAGGGCTTTGTATGGAAATTAATATATGGAAGAAAACCAAAGCAGATTATTTCCAAATCTTATAAATTGTGTAATATTTAAATATAATTTAAAATAAATTTTTTGCCATTACTTTTATTTTGCAAGGACTTCTGTTCCAGTAACAGTGGAAAATATTACTCATTTTCTAGTCGATTCTTCATGCCTCAGTTTTTTTCCTCTCTTACTCTGATCTCAGTCTTTGTTCTTCTATTTCCTTCTCCAGTGAAACATCTCTTACATGAATATATCAACTGAACGTTTTAGAGCTACTTCCTACTCTAGATATTTACCTCATGTTTAAACTAAAATCTCAGCCTGTTTAGCTGAGCACAGAAACAGTCATACCTGGGCTTTTTACCTTGACTCCAAAACAAGTCTTTCCCCTCTTATCTTTTATAATCACTATTTGCTCATTATATTTCTCGTTTGTGCTCAAGCTTGTATGCTGAACTTCATTTGCCAAGTCATCCACTTCCAAAATCTTAATTCAATTGCTTTATTTAAGTATTCTACATTCCTTTCTGAAAAGCTCTCTTAGGTACACCAAGACAAAACTGCCATTTATATTCCTATCATCTTGATTTCTACAGGTTCACTTCCTTTGTTACTGAAAATATAATTTTACTCTTGCAAAAATTTCTAGTCTATCAATGTATCTGCATCATCTGCCTCTTACACTGCACTGGCTCTTATTTAAATATTTTTCTGTGGGCATAGGATATCTTCTATTGATATCCTTGGGCAAAGAAAATCACAATAACTCCTGTAGTTAGTGTGTGGAAAAAATAATCTGTGAGTGGAAGCTAAATGGTTCCTGCTTACCTATGTTATTAATTGTATATAATTTGCACTGAAATATCTAGAAAGGATGATATTCTATAATGTATTCTTTTGAAATTTAATGTAGTCATGCTTCAGTAACTCATACTGTTTTCTTGTTTATCTTCTCTTGTGCCTAACAGAAGACTTTGGTCTTACATAATTCATTGGTCTTTTTTTTTTTTTTTTGTCACAATAGCTAGAAAAAAGAGTCATAGTAATATCAAGAAGTAATAGGTTGCTGTTGAGTTTAAGACACACCTGTCAGTTGAATCGATTAACTTTGTTCATCATGGATCATCTTTAGATATTCCGAAACATCTCTATGTTGTATATTGCATACAGCTTATACACCAGTACTGTAAGCTTGTGTGGGAAGTTATATTTAAGAAATACAGAACATTGGGTTTCTTCAGATCCTTAATTTTGTTTCCCCTTCTATACTAACAGGTTACTGTTTTGGGAATATACCTGCACTCCTCTATTAAGGATATGGACACTGAAACTCTAGGAAAAATTTATGTAATTCAGGATGTGAAAATCTCCTACTGAGTCTTCTTAAAGAAGCAGTGAATAGCAAGAAGTTCCTGACAGGCTGAAATGATGAAGAACTACAAATATATCACTGAATTTTTAGCCTCCAAAATGGGAAATTAGTATGGAAAAAAACTCTTTTATTTATTTAACTGTTTTGATTAATTTATAAAGCTTTTATATGAATGTAATACAGGAAAACAGGAAAAACCTTTTTGTTTGCCTGGAATATCAATGCCAGAATATTAGTGTGGTATCAGACATTTGATCTGATCTCAGGAAAAAATATTCTGATTCAGAAGCATATAGTATGAAAAAACCAAACATAACTATCTGACAAAGCAAAGTAGGGAAAGGTTGTCCTCTTTGTTTAGTTTTTCCATGTATTTTCATAAGCTATTAGACTTTCTCTTCAGCTTAGGTAGATTTGAACACATACTATCCTGAGAGAGGTTTCTAATGACAACACCACAAGGGTGTAAAAGGCAAGCCCAGCTGATTTTCAGTTGTTTCAATGATAGTGGAAAAGCTTCAAAAGACAGTTATGTCAACATATTTTTGTCAGATATTCAGAGTACTCTGTGTATGGTGTGACTCAGTACTTTTAGTATTTTCTTTACACCAGAGACCAGACAGAGCTGGGGAGTTTGTACCTCTTCACAGTGAGCAATTGAGCTTCAGAGAATCACATTTCTGCCTTCCTCTGCCTCAGGGCAGGTCAGCTTAAGGAGAGCAATCGGCAACATCCCTCACCCATAAATAAGTACTTGCTTCTGTCTCTTTGTGCTTGGCTAAAGATGCCCAAATTGACCACAAAGTGGTTTGGTCTCATGCTGCTTGAGTGAGACTGAAACATCAACCATAGGACCCAAATGGACTTTTAAGGAGTGAGCATAACTCCACAGAAAAGAGGGAATGATAGAATGTTTTTATTAGTGGTTTTTTTGGTGGTGGTGGTGATGGTGTTTTTTGTTTTTGTTTTTGTTTGTTTTTTCTTTTCCCATTTAATTACATTATGTGGACTGTTATGTTTTTAAAGCATTAATTGATGGACTGTAAATTTTAGTCATGCATATGTTGTAATTCTCTTGACCTGTGATGAGATCTTGAGTTTAAAGCAAGTTAGTAAGTTCCCAAATAGTTCTGGGGAAAGGAATATTCTACTTTAGGGTGAATTAGACTGCCTTTCAAAATGGAGTGAGTCACACTAGAAAAATTGAAGACAAAGTAAGCTACAGGTAAATACACATTCACAAGTCTGTTCTGTAGGCCAAATTCTTTAAAAATTATGTCTGTTTGGCTAGTGGCTATATTTTCACTTGCCACTTAATGGTTGCTCAACAGAGATGCGCTCAGTGATCAGGCTAGAGTTCCTCATCTGTTTCATTGTCAATCAAAACAAATTCAATTCAAATTAAACTAACTTCAGTCAAATCAGCAGTAACTGGAAAAGGATGCTGGAGCATCCGTGACTCTGTGTGCAGCCCGGGCTGGAGCAGTCTGTGCCTGAGGGACTGCACCTGTGGGAGGAACTCATGTCGGAGGGGTTGTGAAGGACTCTCTCCCATGAGAAGGACCCCATGTTGGAGCAGGGGAAGGCTGTGAGGAGTCCTCCCCTTGAGGAGGAAGGAGCGGCAGAAACACCGCGTGGGGAACTGAACCTGAACCCCCCCTGCCCCTCCCCTGTGCCCTGGGGCAGGAGTGAAGGGATCCGGGCCCGGGAAGAAGGGAGGAGTGGGGGAGAAAGTTTTAAGATCTGGCCATGTTTTCTCTTTCTCATGGTAGGTCACGTTATTTTTTTTTCTTCTCAAGTCAAGTCTGGTTTTCTTGCCGTAATTGGCGAGTGAAATCATCCCTGTCCTTATTTTGATTAATGATCTTTTAGGTGGATTTTCTCTTCCCTGTTCCACAACAGGGGTCGGGTGTGAGTGAGCAGAGGCCTGGTTGGTACCAGCTGGGCCTGAACAGTGTCAGCAGCATATTTCTTACACCTCATGTCTGTAGATTAGGACTAGACAGGAAAGACTGAAAAACCCAAAGTTTAATCAGCACCCTTTGAAATAGAGATACATTCTCACTATGGTTTGAGGGAATTTGCTGGGCTTTTTAGTCTACTCACTTAATGAAAACTGTAACAACTTCTATCTAAAACAAGTTGGTTCTTGTTCCAATTCCTACAGTGTATGCAAAAACATAAGAAGAGAAACCATTAGTCAGAGTACAGTACGAATTATAGATTTAGCCTTTATTTGCTTTATTTTAAGGCTAATAAGTAGGATCCATTAATGCCTTCTTGGGAACTCAAGGCAAAATATTCAGACTTAAACTAGAGAAGTACTTACAAAGATGCATTTATATTCATGTTTACATGAGTCAAAGTATTACTTTTTTAAAAGGTTCAGGTCCTAAAACCTTGTGACTACACTAGGCTGTATTTCCTTTTTTAGTAAATTACAAGCTTTGTATGAGAATGTGGGTATAGAAACGTAACTTGTTTAAAAAAGGTATGAAAATATAATATCATTATATTAATTTTCATTATTGTTCTGTCAGTTTCATTGCTAGATTAAAAACTTTCTTTTGTCATTATTCATAATAAAACACCATATTTTTGTCATACTTCAGTCATTTTTTTAGGGATTTGGAATACAGAAATATCCAAACACAAAGAGACACACCTTTTTATTGAACATTGTCGTGTATCCTTTTAGGAGACCTCTCAGTATAACATTCAAGATAAGACACTTCACTATCATCACTACGAGAGTGGTGGATCTGAAAGTAGTAATGAACATGCCACTGAAGAACAGGGTGTCAGTTTCTGTTCCTTCTGATATTTTTGAATGTTATTTGTCAATTATAATGAAACCATCAACAATAATAAAGAATCAGGTTTTCTTTTGTTTTCTCTCTTGTCTATGATTTTTTTTTTCATATGTAGCAGTCCAGTCATACTGTAGGCCTAGCAAAGGTAGGATGTGGCCTTATCCTACTCCTCTGCACGGATATGTCTCTTCTGACAACATAGGAAGCCTTCAAGAGTAGTCTAGACTAGAATGTTTTTAGAAAGCTTGAAGTCTAAATATAACAGTAGGATGTTGGCATGTCCTGTAATTTGAACCAAAAGATGATTTTAAAACTCCTTTGACATTGAAACAGTCTAAAACCATTTTCAGTCAGTTACAGTTATGAAACATTTAGGAAGATAATCCTTTTTAACTTTCATGTGTTGGTTTCCTATTTATAACTAAGGCCCAGAGAATAACTGCTAGTTTTCTCTAACTTACTGACTTGTTTCACTTGAAAAAAATGTTTACATGGAGAAGAAGCAGAAGCAGAACAAGCAGGAGCAAGAGAAGAAGACAAGAAAGGTTTTTAAGTAGAACTACATCTCAAAAATACTCTGATATTTCCAGTGCAAGCAGAAGTAATTGACAACCACAACATTTTCTAATCAGAACTTTTTATACAAACACCTTATTGAAATACTAAACATCAGAATTACTTCTATTAATAAATTTTAAATAATTGGCTCCATAGTACATTTTATACACCTGAAATATAACATGCATAAGAATCTGGAATAATTTTTAAAAGTGAACAAATTAATGTTTGCATTTCAAGGTAAGCAAGTCCAACAGTAATGAAGTCTACAACCTTCAGACTTTAATTTGAAAGGAATGTCAGTAATTAGACTATATGAAATACCTAAAGGGGCTCACTGGAAAATTTTCCTCATGTTCAAGGTGTCCCCAGATTGACTTCAAAGGAAGAAACATGATGAATTAGGAGCCAGCTTGTGATTAAGGCTGTGACTTAGAGTCACAGAGTACTTTGGGCAAATCACAGTTCTGGAATATTGCCATAGAAAAATATGAAATTGCTGTAAGATCAGGAAGTAAAAATACAAGTTACAAAATGCTTCAGGGTAAAAAAATGACAAAAGTGCCCATGTGATATTATTGTAGAGGTCCACTAAAGACTAATTGATCAATATGACAGTACACTTGTAACTTTTTGAGGTACTTCCAAAGCAACACTTCAAAAGACAGAATTTGGTGATAATGAGGATTTTCACTCCTTTGTCTATGAAAGAATCCAAAACAGTGCATCGACAGGTGTCACAACATAAAGGGTTGCCTGCCCTTTGGGTGCATAGGGATTGTCACAGTGGATTCTGTAATAAAAAAGGTCATGGAGCAGCAGACATACTTATGATAGATTATTTACATATGTTTATATATTTATTTATCTATGGCATTAAGCAGATTTCAAATGGAGGCCAAACCATCCTGGAAAGAAGAGCAAGCTGATCCCAGAAGGGGACTCAATTATCATAGAAGTGTAAAGAACAACCCAAACCAACTCCAGAAGTGAACCCAGAATGGGATCAATAAGATAACAGAGAAAGCCTTGCTTTGAAGATGATCTGTGTCACAGAATCTGCAGCAGGGGTTCAAAATCTTGTAGAAAATTTGATATCTGCATAGGAAAGAGAAAAGTGCATGTAGCATAGCAAGTCACCACAAAGAAATCTTCATTTCATTTTTCATATTTTCACTCTTTTCCTGTTCATGCAGTTAGAACAGCCAACAACAGTTACCAATTTTTACTTTCTCAGACTATTTTCCTGTTTTTAAAGAATATATTTTGAAAACAGGAAAAAAGGAAGCATGCAAAAATCCAAAGACACAGAAATAAAGATGAGCATGAAGGATTAAGGGAAGACCTTATATCAAAGATGTATCTCCCCAATAGAGCAGCAAGAATGTTCAGGGGGGACCATACCAAAGGCCTTACACAAGTCTAGATAGATGATATGCATAGCTTGTTCACTGATACATTCATTCCATAGTAGAAGGCCACTAGATTTGTCAGGAACAGTTTATCCTTGATGAAGCCATGTTCACTGCCTCAAAACATGTTCCTGACTTCCATATATTTTTATGTGTCTTTTAGGAGCATCTATTCCATGATCTTGCCAGAAAGAGAGGTGAAGCTGATTTACTTTACCATCTTAAATAAATATATTAGCTATTGGTTTGCATATTGAAAGTTATGCTTGCTTACAATCTGCTGCCTTTGTGTCTTTTTAATGATTTTACACTTGATTATGGTTTTTAATTACTTTCCTCAGTCTTAGCCTTTTTGAGTATCTACCCCACTCTTGTTATTTGATTCCTAAAGTCTTTTTTCATGCAACAAGGTAATAAAGCAGAAATTACTTCTGTATGAAGCAAGCAACTGTGTAAAAGACAGTAGTATGATCACAGTCATACTCTGAATTGATGCATTTTATTTTAAACATAATTTTGTCAGTTTTTATAAACTGTCATCAGCCCTCATGCAATGCTGTAGCATATCTTACTTTTCTCACGAATTTAAAAGAGGAAATCTAGTAGCCTAAATGTTGTAGGAAAATAGATATATTTTGAGTACAGTAAAATATTATTGAAACCTAGCAATCTCCTTACATTGACATCAAAAACCTGGAAAAGCAGAACCTGCAGATTTGGCATCATGAAGTATTATGTATGTAATCTGGGTGAGATCTACTCAGTTTAAGACTCATCTTTTTATTCTTTCTCTACCCTGAATATTTTAATACTACATTTATTTCTGTTTTTCAAAGTGCCCGTGACAATCTCTTTATTCATTAGCTCTCCCTGACTTCAATTTCTCTGCTTTGCAGGCTGGTTATTTTCCAGCTCTCCTTCATGTCTTGGGAGAAACATTAAGTTTATGAAAATTCATTCTTACCTCCCTTGGTTAACCTGTCTTATGTAAAAGTTACCCTCTGTCCCAGCTTCCCATATAATTTCTGTCAAAAGGGCACTGGAGTGTAGTGTCTATAATTTCAGTCTCCACACTATTTATAGAAACACATTATGGCACCTTTTTCCCTCCCTCTATATCTAACATGCATAGTGATATAAATGTCTTGGCTTCATGACCATGTTTATGCTGCTCCTTCTGACACCAGAGGCAGCTTCTTTCAGCACTTCTTCTCGCAGACTAAGTGACCAGCCATCTAACTCTTAAACCAGTGATGTGATAAATGGGTTTGGCCTCAAAAAGACCTATTCATCTCATCCACTTACTGGAATTTGTAGATTGGTTCATAAGCTGCAATTCCAGTGCACATATTTTTGAAGAACGTTAGCCTAAATATAACTACTATTCTCTTAATGAAAACTGTTACGGAAGTGGTCATAGGGAAAAGATTTTCATTTTGACTTGAAAGAATAAAGATTTTGTGACAAATATGACTGTGATCTCTGCTGGCAGTAACTTCCATTGCTGAGAAACATGGCAGCCCCAGGTGATTTGTAACATCAGCAAGGGATACAAAAGAAGTACATTGTGAATCAGCCAGACAACATCAAAGACACTCGTCATGACACTAGAAAACATGAAAAATTAAATAGTAGTATATCTGAAGAAAGATATATTTTAAATCTCTGTCTTAATTAATTCTCAGTTTTATTAACCAGTCTTTAAAGTAGCTATGTGATGCAGAGAAACTTGCATTTACAGCACAAAAATCTCTTTCCACAGAGCAGACTGCTTGTAATACACCACATTTGAATCTTGGTCTGAGGTAGGTGCTGTTTTCCTGTGGCCTTAAGATAGAATTTTTATGTTTGGGGGGTGGTTACATTTCACAGAGCTTTTTCATTTCATCTGTAGCTATCACTGATGAGAGCTGAGTATAAAGAATATGGTGAAGGGTCTCTCTTTATCCCATTCGTTATTTTGCTCTTCTAGTGTTTAACTCCTGTAGTGCATTTTCTAATTATTCAAAACCAGTTCATTGCATCAGACTTTACAGGGGAGATATTTTGCCTTTGAAAACTGGGAACCTGATGACAGACAGTAGGAAACTGTAGAATTATTTTTTGGCAGTGTAAAATTCTTTCACTTTGCAGAGCTGAAAAATACAAGGCACGGTGTGCTGACAAATGAGAGCTGGTGGGACATACACTATTAGACCTACCAGCTAGAGGTAACCTTTGGTCTGGTGATTAAATTGTGGTATGACACAAGCATAGATCACATTATTTCCACTTAACTGATTGAGGAGAGGTTATTGCCTATCATTTCTATTTCATTGTAATAAAAATTATTCATTTCATAAGGAATGATCAATGAAATGTAAATTTTAAAAACAATGACGTAAAATTTAAGTCAAAAAACAGTTGCTTTAGCTGATGCATTGGAAGAAGAGTTCTGAACCTCTCGTAGAATTCAACTACAATTAACTGCAGTTGACTCAGTGTTATTCATTTAATGGCTGTTGATTTTGAGAAGTGATTTAATGAAATTATAAAATTATTTTTTATTAAGTATTCATTAACTACTTCTAAGTAACGTACAATGAATGCATATATTCAATTTTAATTACCATCAAACCACATGCAAAATAATAACAAAATAAAAATAAAAGAATATTCTTATAGGAAAGTCTTGGGGTTTTTTTGGTAAGTATCAAACTGCATCATTTCAACCTTTCCTCTGCAGGAATATAAAATAATTCCTAAGCAAATATAAAACATGAACTAAATTGTCCAAGAGAAAGATCAAGTTGTCTTGTAAGGAGCGGGGCAGTAGGAGGAGAGAATATCAGCCAGACTGGTGAGGCAGGGACATCCCCAAAGAGGGCTCACCACCCCAAGCAATAGTCTGTCAGGTTTTTTTAGCAGTGTTTTCCTTCTGCTCATGATTTTTCTATTCTATTTCTGGGGTTTTTTTAATTCTAAACAGATCATCCTTATGGCTGCTCACGTCAGAAGTCAGGGGATCAGGGCTGAGGGGATTAGGGCTGAGATCATCAGGGACATGGCTGGGAAGGGACAGGGCTGAAATGTAACTCCAGAATGAGGGAGAGAGCCATAGATTTTCACTTTTCAGTGAAGCAGGAACACCCCAGGTAGTCTTTCTGTGCCTCTTTGTCACACATTGGGCTCATAGGAAATTTCAGCTCAGAAACTTTACTGGCAACTCAAGGAAATAAAACAAAAATAGATACCTGGCTTGACATTAAACTGCTTTTCAGGTCCAAGTTATGTCAAAATGTACAAATGAAGGGTGAAGTAGGACTTTTTAGAGGTTTATATACAAAAAATACAGGACAGATTTTAATGTTTTCTTATCTCGCATAAATGTTTATATGCTACATTCAAACCCTGCTTATTCATATGTGAATACAAACATTGAAAAGAAATCAACTTTATATTGAATAGTATCAAAAGTTCACATTTCAGCACAGATTGAGAATCTCTGATTTTTCAGCTCCAAATAATGCTAGTAGCATTACAGACTAAATTAATCTGGGAAGATGCATACTACAGAGAAAATTTAAAGAGGTGCCTGAGGAAGGGAGCTTGGAATTCAGCTACAGAAGCAATTGCTCTACATGAGGACTTTCAGGGGTCAAACCAGGCAGATGATTTCTGAGGATTTTCACACTTCAAAGAAGATGGGAGAAGTCACAGATGGTAATGCCTTGGGAAAAGATGAACCTTCTCCTGCTACAACAAAAAAGGATACATAGAATCATAAAAATATAAAATATTTTATATGTAAATATAGTAGAAATAAAATGTATTTATGCTTATAATATAAAATACATTCTATAATCTAATAATGTTCTATGAAATAGTAATATTTTTAATATGCTCTGTAATTGGGGAAAGAAATATTCTTGATATAATAAGGAGTTATGAGGAATAGAAAAAGCAATAGAGAAAAAGAATTGTCAAAATATTGCAAACTAGAAATAGGTGATGGTTCTGAATGGTTCCAAATGGTTTCCATGAGTTTCCAAATAATAATGATACTGAAGTATTTTGTGTTCTACTATATAAATAATATTCATTTAATCAAAGGAGAAATTTAATATACATTTACAAATGTCTATAGGAACTGTATATAGTGTATATAGTATAGGAACTGTTGTTATGCTAACAACATATGTTATATTTCAACCAGAGGAGGCAAAATAAATCCTTAAATGCAAATAGATATGCCTTAAAATAACTCTGAAAAATATTATGATTATTGTAACCCAAAATTATGGAAAAACACAGCAATCTATTGAAAATTAAGCATTTTAAATAATTAAATTTGAAAAAAAACACCAAGTGCTTTTAGGACTACTTGACTGCATAACTCAATGAGGTCTTCGATATGGTATGGATACTGTCACTTGCATAAAGTAATTTTTATAAATGCTTCATATAAAATGTTCAGTGATGCACATTTAATCTACTAGGTGATGTAAATGTTGAAAGTTATTGCACATTATACACACTGATGTACCTTGGTAAGAGTATTCTTGGAGGGAATTTTATTTTTACATATTTTTTTGGAATGAGAGAGTTCAGTGATTTTCAAGAATTCTATAATTTTATATTAATTTGTGAATAGATTTTACTAGATAGATGGCCAAATCTATGTTCACTGTAGATTTCTTACTCAATACATTTTAAGGTTATCTTTTCTAGTTTTCCATCCTTTCCATATTGTTAACTGTAGACACATAGCTGTTTTCCTTATAAATGTCTTTCTTAACTGAAGATGCCCCACAGTCTATTAACAAAACTTCTTTTGAAGCTTACGTGCGCAATTTACATTTTTGGATAAGAAATGCAATCCCAGTTTATAAATTAGATTCTCAACACTATCTGCATAGTATTGCAATCACCTGAAGTGTTACTACTTCCTCATTTTCTGTCAGCAAATTTTATTAACTTTCCCACTCTTCGTTTTAGATATCACTGGTGAAAAGTATTAAATTTAAAATAAGAATTCTGAGGAACTTCTTTCGGCACAAATAAACCAGTGGTCCCCTTTCACCATTATCAATTGTATCTTACTTTTTGAACAATTTCTTTTTTCTTGATAACTCTCTGCCTTCTTTAGCTTTCCTAGTAATGTAGCACTGTACCAAGGTATTGATGTCTAGGAAGATTAGATCAAGTGTATCTTCCAACTGTAAAAAAAACAATTATCCTGTCCAAGTATTTATCAGATAAATTGGGTATGATCTATCTTTATTAAATGCATGTACCATCTACCTGTGCTGTTAATTAGGTAGCAAAGAAATATTTAATTTAAAATATTATTTTATTATTATTATTATTATTGTTTTGTAAACTGAAAGGAAGGAAAGAAAGAAAAAAGTGTCAGAAGTTATGGGGAAAAAGGTGACAATGAATGATGAAACTTGTCTACTATTTCATTTTATCATCTGCCTTTTCATTCTTGTAAGACAAGTATTTGACATAAATCTTTAGGTTAGCCTGTTTTCCAGGTGCTAGATTTATATTCTGATCTGAAGGAACAAGGAAGAGATGGTATTAAAGTGGCAGTCTGAAGTCAAATTTTTAATTTAGCACTGAATACTTAGTTTTTATCTGTATATACAAAGGGCAGACAATAGCCTGATTTTAAGAGAAATCACCTGGCTTTGTGCTAACTTCAATAATAGTATTCATCACAAATAGTCAAAATAGTCATCTTGTCTATTTGTAAAACCTGCTTTTCTTGTTTGTTTTGTAAAAACATTTTTTAACATTACAGTACAATGGATGGGCCCACCAGTGCAGATGTGCTACAGAATTTCATATATATTGATCCACCTGTAAATTAATTGAATATTTTCAGGACCACAGAAAATAAAGTTTAAAAATAGTTCTTTCTTTCCTTGAAATGCTACTTTGTGTAGATACAAAAACAAACAAACAAAACCCCCAAACAAACAAACAAACAAAAAAACCACCATGAAAAAGCCCCAAAACCAGAGCTATTATGCTATTCACTTTTAGAGTAACGGTTGAGATTTCAGAGGATGTTAATTTTGCTCTTGCACATATTTCCTGATGTGTGATCTATTAATCTTCTGATTGCATTGTGAGAATGGCGTAACTCCAAACATGTCATATGCACTTAGAGAAAAACAAAGGGTGGCCATTCTACCAGTGGTTTGGATGCTTCACTTTTCAAAAGCAAGTCAGATTTTTCAGTTCATATTTGAGAACCCAAAAGTATATTTTGAGTACTACATTTTTCTCTAATTTTTGTCTTCTTTGTTTGGTACACTATTTATGTAAGTTAGAATGATTTGCAGCTAATTAACTCTTAATTAACTCATACTTTAAAGGTCAGAGGGAGATCTAGTTGGGGATTCTAAATCAAATTTGTTTCTTTATGACCATTAACATCCTATATTAAGTCTCAGCTGTGAAACAGACTGAAATTCTAACCAGCAGGGGCAGTTCTCTAATTGGTTCTGTGTGCTGTAGGCACTTTTCATGGGTTTCCATTCAGCGCCCAAAATGAAAAAATATCCAGGGGTAAAACCAAGATAGATATAATTCTGTTCAACAGTATTAAAACATATTGTTTAAGACAAAGTATTATAGGTGTAAGAACATGCTAATTTATTGCAGGAAGTAAATAAATGTCTTTCATAAGCATTCATTTTTATTTTTTTTTTTTTTTAGGGTTCAATTTACTTATTTCAGCAGTCCTTCTTTGTCTCTTTTAATTTGATTCAATCAACTGACTGATTAGTTCAAAATATTCAGTTCCTTCTAGGTCACTTTTTGGTTGTCAGCATTTTAACTGTTATCATGATTAAATTTCAGAACAGCTGTACAAATGAAGCATCCTATAAGGAATACCAGAAAGCACATTTGCTAATAGATGTAACAGCATATTTCACCAGCAAAGCAGTTAGACTAGTTTCTGGCTTTAGAAGGAAGTCCTTTTTTATAATGATGGAAAACAATGTTCTTCTATTTTAAAAGAAGACTATTTCTGTAAGTATGCAATGTATATATATTTGTATTGCTAAATATAATATAACTAATCTTACATTAATATTTATTATTGAAATGTATTTGTAGTAATAATCTGAAAGTTCATAAAATCTGACCATATTCAGAAAATGGTTTTGGTATATATTAATACTTTTTTTCCAAATTTTTTTCCTATCTTGTTCCTGTTTTTCTGATTTTGGTGTTGATTTTCTTGGTTTATTTCCCATTTCTGGCTCTTCCTTTAGATATATTAACTGGTATATATTAAGAGCTTATGTTAACTGATAAATACTGTAACACCTGGCATCTGAGAAACTGAATAATTTTTCATTAGTAAGAAAGTGCAAGACTAAGAATGAAATTTTCACTGTTTTTTGAGTGTTGTGGTTCAGTTAATAACAATAACCAGGTACTAGCACTCACAGCTGTAGTGAAAGTTTAGAATAATGAAAAAGGCACTTTTAAAATTTTAAATTAATTTATTATTTATTAATTATTATTATTTTTATTTTTAAGAATCCAAACAATAGTCAGGGGAAGGTAATATCTTGTAGGTTTTTTTAGCTACGATAGTTACAATTTAGGTTAGAAGTTAGGAAGGAATTCTTTTCTTTGTGGATGGTGAGACACTGGCACAGGTTGCCCAAGGAAGTTGTGGCTGCCCTCTCCCTGGAAGTGTTCAAGGCCAGGTTGGATGGACCTTGAGCAACCTGGTCTAGTGGGAGGTGCCCCTGCCCATGGAGAGGGGTTGGAACTAGAATGATCTTTAAGGTCCCTTCCAACCCAAACCATTCTAAGATTCTTGGTGATTCTCTGATTTTCAGTTAGTTCATTGGTAAGCAAGCTGAAATATCTTTGAACGAAAGACTATTTAAGACTTACATTTCAAGCACCTACTGATCTATAACAATAGTGTAGAAAAGTATTAGTGTAGGAAAGTAGGAACTTTTACCTAATAAAACCAGAAATAACATGAACCCAAAGGGATATGAAGAATTATGCAGAGTAGGCAATCCTAGCACCTGACAGAAATGGACAGAAGACCCTGCAGGCTGAAAACCAGAACTGCATGGCTGGGATTGCCATGCTGACTCACACAATCTTACTTCTAAACTGCATCACCTCTCCTTTGGTGAAAAGAGATCATTTAATTCAATAGTGAATCCTTCTATCAGGAGCAAGGTAACTTCTACTCAGCCCACAGATACCTGTAATATGGGTTCTAATGGATATTCAGGAATGGGATTTGAGATTGCAGCAGGACCTTACTTTCAAGAAGGAATTGATGCAGCAAAGGCCTTGTGGCAGACATTGATCATTTGCTAGTATACCCCAAATTCCAAAGTGTGAGTGTGAGGGGGGCTGAGACTTGGTAAGAAGTTTAGGTAACAATGTAAGAGCAAGGTAAGAAATGAGAACCTCTTGATTTCCCAAAGAGAGGCTTTGTTGTGGTCTTGTTTCTTTGTGTACTGGTTTCTAATGGAAAAATATAACAAGCCTGGAGGAAGAATGATCTGGTAAACAAAAGTGCTCCCAACTGAGAACCAGAGATATGTACAGTCCTCCTTCTGCTCCAATAGTGATGAAAGGGGTTTGTTCCCTCACCAAGGAGAAGCAGATCCATCACAGTTATTAAAGAAGGACAAGGGGAAGAGAGGGCAGATGGGTCCAGCCCAGGGGCTTGCCAAAGGATGTGGCTTGGGGAGTGGGACAGAGGAGTCTAGGTGCTGCTGTGGAGGGTGGGTGGTTGCAATGATACCTCAGCCCCTGCTCCTGAACCTTGCTGACATTGCACAACCTGAGAAGGAGCATAGGCTGCAAAAAGGGGAAGGAGTGATCATGTGGTTGCTGAAATGCTGTGAGGTGAGAGCTGCAGGGGTAGGATTAGCACTGAGACATGGTCTCAAGGAGCAAACAGTTATAACACAAACAGTAGTGTTGTATGACCAGTGAAAAAGCCGAGTAGGGAGTGGTGGCTAATGACGGATTAGCAAGCCCTCAATGAAGTGACCCTACCTTTGTCTGCTGCTGTCCTGGATGTGTTTCATATGCAATATGAACTGGAAGCAAAAAAAAAAAATAGATGGCATGACACCATGGACAAAGCAAACACCTTCTCTATTCCCACAATGTGTAGACACATCTTGCTTTCACCTGGTAAGGAATCCAGTACACTGGCAGCAATAACCCCATAGGCAGAAACATCATTCCACTATTTAGTATGGATTAATCTAAGAAATCTTAGAGGTAGATAGTACCTCAAGACACATACAAAATATTGAGGACATTGTCCTCTAGTGACAACCACCATAGCTATGTAATTAACCCTAGAAGTGTCTGAACAAAAAAAGTAGCCCTCAATGTATGTCTACTATAACGAGGTATTTCTACATCTATGCTGATGGCCAATGCTGTGTGCAGATAGAATGATGGAAGAAACACAGATAGAAGTCAGTGTAAACCTGTCAAGGGAGCAGCTTGGTTATAAGGGTAGGTGAGATAATTAACAAATTTCCCACCAATCTCTGTGATAGCTGCAAATGTATCAGTCACAGCAAAAAATGGGGAACTCCCAAGAACGTCCAGAGTACCAGTGTACCAGTGGTGGCAATGGCAAGCTTTTTGGTCCTGTGTGATACTGAAGAAGCCAGTCAAGAATCAAAGATTCTCTGCCCTGTCCTAACACAGAAAGTATTTGGGGCAATACAGGAGAAACTGGTGATAGGACAGGTACCTATGGGAGCACTTGCCTAGCCCCAGGAGATGCTCAGCTTCTGTACTGAAATACACTGGCTCTCCATGATACATGGAAATAGTGTAATTCACAAAATTTTGTATAGATTTGTGATTGATATCTAAGTTCATATTGTCTCCCCAGTGTCAAATTGATCTTTAAACATGATAGTTTGGTACACAACCCTAGGAAGTAGAAAACCCCTCATCATGATTGGGATTTTAGCCACACCCGCAGCTACCCATGTAAAATTTAGCTATTAGGACATAAAGAGACAAAGAAGATAGTCAGCAGGGCATAACTACAGCCATATGAGAGGAATTAATGTAAAGGAAACTCTGAATCTTAGTTTCTCATACCTGTGTTCTTCATCCATTTATAGCTGTCAGGGATTCCTATGGAGAAAATGCCTGCCTTCCACAGAAGCTAGGAAATAGGAAGAATGGAAAATAATAGAATCATAAGTTTGCCTCTTCTAGTTAAAGCACTCCTCCAGGATGTGAGAAGTGAAGGACCAAACCTGTAAAATGAGCCTTAGGCCTTGTCTTGAACATCTAAAGTAAATGATTCAGATACATTTTTTTTTCTGTAAAAGAAGCTGCTTCCTAATTTTTCCACCATAAAATATGAAAGCTGAAATGAAAGTAGAAAGCAATTCACCATATCTTATCACCAGGGTCTTATGTTTTTCTTAGATACTCCTTGGTTGAAAGGAGTATTAAATCATACTACAGTCTTAGTTCCTGACATAGAATTGAGTTCTAAGCTCCAAAGTATGTCCAAAATCATTGCCTCCAAGTATTTTCAGGAAGTTCATCTTGTCAAAACCAAAATTTTATTCTAGTGACTTAAAAGAGCCAAGAAAAAAATATGAAATCATGAGATGATTACATATGGATGTAAGGGACCAGATGGAGGAAACACCCCCCCCAGGACTGTCTTAGTGTGCTCCGTAGGGAACGTGGACAAGTCACTTTTGCAAACCTCCCCTGTCCAAAGCCTCATTAGCATTTCCAAAGGGGTTGCTGAAGAGGAAGGAGACAGATAGGGTCTGCACATGACCGAGGCCTAGGGTCTGATAGAGATAAGGATTGGAGAGCAAAGTGGGCAGAGGTCTGCTCCAGTTGTTCAATCTGATATGTCTCAACCACACTCACTAAGTCAAACAGGTCTATAACATGAGGGGCTGCACTGGCGGGCTTGGGGAGTCTTATCAACATCAACCCCCCTCCATTGGCTGGCTCGATGCTTGGATCCAGAACTGGTGATTTGCTCTCTCCTTTGCCCCCTTTCCTGTTCTGCTTTGCTTCTCAATTGAATGGGACACCTCCAGCCTCCTGCTGATATCAGGAAACTGACTAACTGATGTTAATGACAGCTCTCCTTCTGGGAAGGAAAGCTGGAAAAATGAGATTTCCCTCTCCTTGGGCCAACAAAGGAGCAGTGAATCATTTGCCAGGAACAGCAGGTATCTGGGGGCATATAAGCAAAACTGAGGTTCTCATTTTGTTCTTCACCAGCTCACCTCCCTGCATCAGGCCCTGTCCAAAATTGGAACACCATCTTGAATAAGAAAACTTCAGCAGACACCTCTGGACCCATGGTGGTCACTTTCTCAAACTCCCTCATTCTTTTCTTTCACATTTTCTTACTCTTTGTACTGTAACAGTGGGAGACACCTGGGGTGGTTTTTCTTCAAAATTCTGCTCCAAGCAGATAAAACTGTTCAGGGCTTGATACAGTCCAGTCTTGAAAGCCTCTGAAAATGGAGTCTTCATAACTTCTTAGGGCAACCAGCTTTGCTCTCTGATTTTCTTCATGGCGTAAATGTTTCTCTTTAGAGAGTCTGAACCTCTCTTGTTTCAATTTATGCTCATTGTCACTGGACCTGCCACCATAGACCACTGTGAATAACTTGTCTCTGTCTTCTTGATGGCCTCCATGTAGACAGCAAGGGCTGTTCCAGCACATCAACTGGTCCCCCTATTAGGTGCCATATGAAAACTTTATTTGCCAGCCCTCTGTTCAGTTCTCTGGCTCATTGATTAAGATGTTGAAAAGAGCAGTTCCCAGGACAGACCTCATCGTCAGAGCTTCTTCTCCTGGGATCACAGTTATCTGAGTTAGCTGAAGTCCACTTGCCTGAAATCCAGGATCAGTACATTGCTTCTTCTTCCTTGGAAACGAACAGTCCTATCTCACAATTAAACAGGACCCAGTCCTTATACAAATTGTTTAAGATCACAGAATCACAGAATTGCCATGGTTGGTAAAGACCTCTAAGATCACTGCATCCAACTGTCAACATCCCCCCCCAAAATAAAACAAAACAAAATAGAACAAACCAAATGAAAATAAACAAAACCAAGATAAAACAGAAATCACTAGACAATGTCCACTAGAGAATGTCCTGAAGTGCCTCATCTACACTGTTTTAAGTATCTCCAGGGGTGGTGATTCCACTCCCTGGGCAGCCTGTTCCAGCAGCTAGCTACTATCTCAGTAACGAAATTCTTCCTAATATTTAATCAAAACCTCCACTGGCAAAACCTCAAGCCATTTCCTCTAGCACTGTCATTATTCATGTGAGACGAGAGGCCAATACTCACCTCACTACAACCTCCTTCCAGGTAGTTGTAGAAAGCAATAAAAGAAAAAAAGAAGAAAAGGTCTCCTCTCAGCCCCCTCCAAACTGAACAATCCCAGTTCTCTCAGCCTCTCCCCACAGGACTTGTTCTCCATACTCTTCACCATCCTGATTGCTCTTTGAACTCACTCCAGCCTCTCAATGTCCTTCTTGTAGTGAGGGGCCCAGAGCTGAACACAGTACTCGAGGTGTAGTCTCACCAGTGCTGAGTTCAGGGACACTATCACTTCTTTGTTCTGATGGACACACTATTCCTGATACAAGCCAGGATATTACAGTGAGATTCACCAAAAAAAAAAAAAAATTATAGGCACTCTTCCCTAACTCTTCAGGCATTTTAACAGCCTTCCAGGGTTTTGCGTCATATTGTCTATCTCTCAGTATAATGAAATGCATGTCAGTGTAAAGAATAATCATAAAACAACTTGAATCACTTTAAGAACCCCTAGCTATTTTGCTCCCAAAGCTTCTTATAGCCTGTGGTTCCCAACTTCTAAGTAAGAATAGCCTGTGAACCTACCTGAAGCCTGGAGATTTCTTAGCCTGCACATAATGTTAAGCTTGAATTCAGAAACAGTCCCAGAACACAGACATTCTTAAGATGTATTCAGGTTATCATTACCTCAAAAGTATTTAAAAACTATCTTTGGAACTTGATTCCCAAAGAAAGGCATTGACTTTGATGGGGTTTGGATCAGGACCTAAGAGAAGAGTCATCTGAACTCAATGCAGCTTTACAAAGAATTTCAGTGAAATAACATCATAGTGGAAAGACAGGCAGAGTGAGAGTCTTTCACTAGTTATCTTAAGAATCAGAACACATCCAGTGGGAATGAAACCATCAGTTTGGGACAATAACCTTAGTAGGAAAAAAAATAAATCAGTTAAGTTTTTATTTCCTTAATAAGTAGAAAAAGTCAAGTTTTTTTCTGAATTATAATTAGGAAGCATAAATATCCCTTTTTTTTGCATCTGCAACATTCTTGGAATCCATTCTAATGTTTTGAATAAAAGTGAATAGGTAAAAATGCATAATTCATAAGCAAGATGCTGTACTTCTCTCTGTGGAGACTTAAATGAACCCTGCAGCTGTCTAGTCACAAGTGTGACTAACATACAACAATATTTTTTCTGCAGTTCTTGACTATGCCACTGAAAATTCAAGTTATTTTAAGATTATTTTTTTTTTTTTGCAGTTTACCATATATTAAACACTCGTGTTCCTCTAAAACAAAACCAATGAAATCATACAGCTTTCAGACAACTATTTAAAAATAAGTGTTATCTCTGAAATTTGGTAAATTTAAGGGTGAAACTGTTTTCTAAAGGAAATTGACCTTTAAATATCATAATTTTGCAGATGTTTTCTGTACAAATTACTTAAGACTGTGCTAAAGAAGGCAGATTAACTAAGAAAGCTTCTATTACCTAATATTATAAAAACTTAGTGGATAATTAAAAAAAAATTCAGTGATAACTTTGCCTCAAATAACATATGAATATCTACAGTTAAGATTGTGTCAACATTCATATTAGAGTCAATTTATTCTAAAGAAATTCCCTAGGGACTCATTTACAGGATCTCGACTTCTAAACTCTTTGTCATGGTGGAGGAAGCAACATCCTATAACCTCCAACCAGCTGCTCCCTCTTGCACGTGCACCGTAGCTACACATGGAGGCAGGAGTTGTTGGGCAGTATCTCTTCTGGTGTGTCCAGCTCCAAGCAGAAGGCACGCTCAGGGCACAGGGAGGCAATAGAAGACATGATCCTCCCAGGCACTCTGACCTTTGTAGACACAGTCCATCCATCCCAATGTCTGGTTACTGCCTTGGCTTGAAGTTACTCCCAGAAAATCTTTGGCAGGCACTAAGAAGCTCATCTACCAGATCCTCCACCAACTTGTATATGTCAGTCATGTACAGCCACTGGATGTGACCAGCCAAAAATTTGCCCAGATCACATGTGTTGCCAGAGTCATGGTCTCCTACCTCTTCCTCCTCCTCTTTTTGACTGCGGGGCTGCCCTTCTTGCATCTGCTTTCTGGCTTACCACTCCTTTTCTTAGCCCTTCAGCAGACCCACAGGAGAAAGGCCAGGGCTCCTGCCCCAAGAGCAGAGGCCCAGAACAAAGATTACTGGAAGGCAGATAGCTGCAGGACTTCCCTGGCCACCTTCTCCTGATCCTGAGTCTGCTCTATATCCTGCAGCAGCTGCATCACCTTCCAGCTCAGTAGCTCTGCTCACTGTTGCATGAACCTATGCATGGCTGCACCCAGCTCATCATCCAGCTCCAGTGGGTTCTGGGCAGCACCCAGTACCAAGGGTGAGGAAGACAATAACAGCCATAGCATGGAGGAGAGGGGGGCTCAGTGGGGTGGGCAGGAGCAAGCTGGCAGTGGGGGCAGAAGGGGCAGGGGGCTCAGTGACTGAGGGGTAGGTATGAGGAGGGGTGAGGGGACTAGGTGGCATGGTGCTCTGTCCAAGGTGTTGCCCTGAGTGGCAGGACCTTCACTCCAGGGACAAAACATCCCCGGGAATGGGCCTTTCTGTACCAACCCTTGCCCAGCTCAGTCTCCCTGCTACATGCACACTCACTGCCTGCCCAGGCTACACTTCAGCAACCCTGCCTGCTGGTATTTCTGGTGAGAGCCCCATTTTGACCCATCCTCTCTGATGTCAGAGATCTCGCCTCTTCACTCCACTCCTTTCCTCTCCTTTATTTACTTTCCTTTTCCCTTTCCTGATCTCTTATTTCCTCAGGAACTGTCAGCAAATGTTCATTAGAAGCTTCTTCATTTCAATACCCAAATGCTAGTCCTTTCTAAATGGAAAAGGAAAACAGTTTCTCATTGCTACATTTAATCAAGGAAACAGGTGAAGAAAACTTAACAGAATAAAATATATGCATAAAGAAAAACATTATTTTAAAGAGAAGAAAGAATATGTCACAATTTGAGTGCTTGACTAGATTAGGACTGCAGTACTCACTTCAGTTTCGTGTGTTTCCCTTGCATATAGTTTTTGAAAATAAGCCTAGTGATGGTATTACAGAAAGTCATCTACATTACAACTGGGCAAATTAATCTCTGAAAATGAAGTTATCCATTCAGTGTAAGCCCATTTTTAATTGTTGAGGGCCGTTCACATTGATTTTTCTAAATATATATTTGGGTTTGCTTTCTAGTTAACCACCAGTCATATTGTATCATTAATATGCCTTTCAGGTTATAAACATCACAAATAAATAAAAAATACACTGCATATAAGTAATGTCATCTATATGTGATTTGTCCTAACATGCCTAAGAAAGAAAAAGACTTTCAAGGATCTTTCACATCATCTTATATATAGAAGTAGAAAAAAAGAAAAATGTAGAAGGAGTCCATCCTGTTCTGCTTGTCAGTTGATTACTTTTGGAAAGAGATTGTACCTTTTTTAGGACACATAATGTCTTTACATGGAAAAATTAGTGATTTTTTTGGTGTGAAATTATTTACAGGGGGCTAGATACAACATGTTAGGTATGCTGACATGAAAATTCAGACGATACCAAGATTCTCTACCAACATTTTGAACTGGACAGATGGCAGCAAAGTTGAATCCAAGAGCTACAAACACACCATAGATTTATCTTAATATGACCTTAATCAAAGCTCTACAGTAGTTTAGTACATAGCTGGTCTGACTACCCCCACATATCTTTGCCTGAAGAGGCCATGCATTGAAATCTGTATGCCAATAAAATCTTTACAGCTTTCACAGTTTAATTTCTATGTGTATATTTCCTCTTGGGAATCCTACATGTTATATTTTGCCTGCCTAATTAGGTAGCTTTTTTAAAATGGTCATATCTATCTATCTATCTATCTATCTATATATATATATGTGTTTATATGTAACTTACCCTTAATACAGGACATTCCTTTAAAAACTTAGCTGTGATATTAAAGGAGAAGACCAAATCAAGTCTTAGGTAATAAAATGCAAGTCTGCCTGAATTATGCCATTTTCTTTTTACAACATAACTGAAACACTTTATGCACTCTTTAGGTGAATGTGGTATACTGAATATTCATTAGGACATAACAAATGCAAGGACATTTAGAATATTTCCCAGCCCCTCCCCCCAGCTCCCTCCAGAGTCTAATTTAGAAATTTTTATCATGTTTTAGCAATTCTTCTCAAATTTACATTTTGTACTTATTGAGAGACTCATCTATTAATGCATGTCACAACTCTATTATACTCACTAGCTTTTCATTCTTCCACTCCACGTGTGAAATAAAAGAGTTGAAATTAGTACAATTTACAGCAATGTGCTTACTAAACAAGTAAGTGTGAGGGATTTTTGCTCTGACAGAGTGCTGCTATAAAGGACCATGTTTTCAACAAAAACACTTGTTTATTTTGTGTATAGTATATTAAGCAATACGTAACATTGCTGTTAGTTAATAAATCAGAAATGTCAAATAAGTCTGCTTTGATAAATTCTTAAATATTTGAAACCATAACTATTAACTGACAAGCTTATAGATGGTGAATAAAAATCAGATGTTTATTAACTTTTATGAATAGGGGGAAAAATATATTTAATGCCATTGAATACCAGCATTAGCTCCATAAAGAAACTAATTTATTGACATTGCCTAATTTGTTTTGTAAATATTTATTTTCAACTTAGTATATTAAAAAAAACCCTGAGTTTTAAATAGAAGAGAGTACTGTGAAAGCGAGGAAAACTAACAAAGCTAAATCCACCATTTCCTTAGATGGACACCCTTGAGCAGGTGTCCTCATATCCTTCTTACATTGAGGCACCCAAACCTGCAGGCAGTACTTGAGGTAGGGCTGCACTGGTGGGTGCTGAGTGGGACAATCACCTCTCCTCACCTGTGCAGTGCTTGATGCACCTCAGGACACAGTTGGCCCTTTCAGCTGCCAGAGCACACTGTTGCCTCATATTCAACTTGCCATCACCCCAAGCCCCCAGATTTCTTTCCATGGGGCTGCTTTCCAGACTCTCATCCCCCAGTTTGTAACCACCATGTTTAGGTTCTGCCTCACCTGTATAATTGTCCCCCCGGAGAAGTCTTTTCATTATTGTTACCTTTGAAAAAAAGTGTACTATTCACTAGTACACTTTATGTAGACATACACTACAAAACATTGTGAAAAGTCAGTAAAGGTGTTTTGTATTTACTGGCTTTTGGTGGGTTAGGCTTGATGAACAAATCAGCTCTCATCCAGCTGTCTGCTCACTCCAATGCTTCATCTGGGTAGAAAGCAGGGAGAACAGGATTGTCAAGTACATGAAAAAGAGATAAAGACAAGGGGGAGATTGCTAACTAATTAACATCCAGGGCAAACCAAACTCAACACGGTCAAAACCAATTTAATGCATTGCCTGTTCAGTATTCTGTCACTGATTCAGGTAGTAGGAAACAAATAGACAAGCACTAAAGCAACACTTTTCCTCCCCCCTTTCTCAGATTCCTTCACTCCCAGCTCCTTTCCCTCCACCCTTGCTATCACCACAGGTCACACTCAGTCTCTTCAGTCAGGCAATGAGTGGCACCAAAGAGAGGACAGTGGCATGGGCTACAGTCAGCACATAGTGGTTTCTATCTGTTCCTCCTTTCCTCTCACATCCTCTCACCTCTTTTCACTGCTCCAACATCTGGCCCTTCATGGACTGCAGCACAAATCTGCTCCAGCTACACAGAGGACATGGTCTTCTTCCTTCTCTGACCTTGGTGTGTCCCTGAGCAAACCTGGCTTTTCCTCACAGGGGTGACCCTGCCAACACTGGGGCTCTGGCACCCTATGCAAAAAATAATTCCACTGCAGGAGTTGCAGAAGAGGAACGTGTTTATTATAAGTCCTAATCACTAAGCTATAGAGCAGTGTTCCTGCTTTTTATAATGCTGTTTGGGACTATTCATTTTTGTATGCTACCTGCAGTGTGACACATTGGCAACATAACTGAGAGTGGGCTGTTTTTTTTCCTCACAGTCAGACACCTGCTGAAAGATGAGAGAACAATGTGGACTTGTAACCTGTAGCTATTTTAAGTGTTATTCCAAAAGTCAAAGTGTAGTAATTTTGAAAATATTCAGCTGTACTGTGCTATATGTTCACCTTTTGTGAAAGATCTTAAGGATGGAGATACCGAGTGTGTGGAATATAGTCAGATGTATCAGTTTCAGAGTTTAAAGTTGAGACTTAGCTATGTGTCTTGGATGCCCTGTAACAAGGTCTTAATTACTCTTCAGATGCTTGACACATGCCTTTCTTTTCTAGGAAAAGACTAAGAGAAACCTAGACCATGTTTATGGTAACTTCTCTGATAATTATCTGCTGGTGTCAGATGTCTGAAGCAGGAGAGATGTTGCCTCTAAAGGCAACTCAGGCAGGAAAAGAGGGCAGTTAAATGGAATATTAACATGGTGCTTAAAATTCTAGCAGTTAGTAAATTAAATGTCTTAAGACATCTAAAACCTTGTTAGTTTTAATTTGACACTCACTGAAGTGAATTACAAACTCATAGGGCTCCCTAGTGTGTTCCAACAAATTTAAAAATGTTTTATTCTATGTGTTTGTGTTTTTCATTTTTTCCACTTCAAGTTGTTGGGGTTTTTTTTCAGAGAGATTTGTCAGGATGGCTAATTGCTGAACCAATGCTATTTCCTCTTATCTTATATATTTATTTTATTTTATTTTATTTTATACCTTTTGTGTGTGTGTGTTCTGCAGCTCAGCAAAATTGGAGATTATGCTTACTATTGTCCACATAAGACTTCATACATCTCTTGAGGTCTTATTGGTGTCTTTCCTAACTTATCAATAAAACATTCTTTGTGGACAGCACACAGGAAAGCTGAACATATGTGTAAACCTCAAGGGAAGGCTGTATATAATGGGTCAGTTATCAAAGGTATTTGATGTATTGCTGACTTCTACTATTTGTAATTTTGGATTATACTGTATCTTTCATGCTGCATCAGTACTTCCCATGCTATCACACAGTAAAGATTTATTAATTATCACACAGAAAAAAACTGTCAACAGCTTATGCTTGGTATTTTTTGTGTATAATGATAGTCAGTGTTGACAGGTGGAAAACACAGAATTCCTGATGGAAATTAGTGCAACATTAAATCCCTTTCACAAGTTAGGATGAAAAAATATTTACCATGACTATGTTTTCAAGAGATAACTCCCGTTCTTCTGTTTTTTTGTTTGTTTGTTTTTTTCTAAACACTATATAATAGGTTTTTTTCCCCCTAGTGAGATTTCATGGATCCCAGTGGAATATTTATGTCAAAATAAAATATTTCCTCTATGTAAATGAATTGAGAAGGTGAAATATTTTCAAAGATCCCTATCAGGGTGGCTTGATAAGAAGAAGATTGTTATTTTACCAAAATAGAAATACCTCACCACCCCAAAAAAGTCACATTTTTTTACTAGCTATTTTGAAATCAGGAGCTATAGGACTTTTTAAAAAGCTTGTATATTTGAAAAAATACGTATGTGTTACAGGCCATTCTCAAATAGACAAGTACATTTTCTTTATAAAGTTCTTCATATTACTCTCAAACTTCATGCAAATATTCTTTGGGTCCTGATAAAACCAGGAAGACTATTAACAACATGAAATAAGCAAATATAGTTCACTCAACTATGAAGGAAGCCTGCCAATGAGAACAAGAGTCTGTAAATAGGTAATTTTTGTGTGCCTTTATCAGTAGATTTATTATCAACTCCACGTTTAAACATAGCAATGTAAATTTTTAGTGAGTTCTCCATTGTTTGGAATGGTTGCTGAAAAGCCTTTCTGACATTCAAAAAGCGATTTTTAAAAGGTAATTTTATTTGTAGTCACAAATGAGCAACAGCACACAGATGAAAAATATCATAAGAATGTCAAGCTGATAAGTTAATCAAAGAACAAGTCACCAGAACTCTTGTTCTATTGAATCAAATTAATGCAAAACAAATATAGAAGTTGTCCATCCCATCCTTCTTCTTATGAGGTGGAAGGGGACTGTTGCACTCTCCTGCTGAAAGCAAGAAAGATCCGGTAATACTGCCTTTCGCATTGAGAATTAGGAGGAAAATGAGTAATTTATTGGTCTGTATCTGTGTGAACAGCTCATATTAAGTCCTGTAGTCACTCAATTTGAAGGTGTTTTTAGACGGAAGCCTTTTCTCCCCGTTCCACTTTTCTACCTTTCTTTCTCAATGTAGCTTGTTCATAGTCACTATTAGTCACTAACAGTCACTATTTTGCCAACGTAGCACTAAATCTCCCTGATACCAAATTTACTGAACATCCTTGGCATACCATTTTGAGCTGTGACTTTAGCACGAACCTTTAATAATACCAAGTGTTTTTACTAAGGTGGAGGCTCCTTTTTTTTTTTCTTGTTCTTTGTCCTGCCTTCCACAACTGGAAACTAATTGTTTTTCCATGTGACCAATATGGAATACCTGAGGATCCAATCCCTCCAGTTGACTGCAATGTGTCCAGCAGGTAGCTGTAAATACAGGTTGGGAAATTGCATAATTATTTTACAGCAACATAGCAGAGAAATGAAAGACAGCTGCATGCAAACTCCAGTCTATATGACGTGTTCATGGATGCAGAAGCCTATTCTGCTAGATTAGAATCTGATGATACATTTCATTGGGGTTTTTTCCTACCATATACTCCTATGTAGTTATTAAAGGAGATAATGTTTCAGAGACTGGGTCTTTTTTTAGGATATTCTTCTATGAAAGTCTGAATAAAAATATAAAAATAGAAACACTTACAGTATATTAATATAGATTAAGAACATCTTTGCTCATAAATAAAGGCTTGCCCAAGCACAGAATATGTGAACACTACAGTCTGAAAATTTCTAGGCAAACTTCAGGTGAATCATTCACACTGCAAGACACACTTTACTTTTCCTACGAGATTTTATGGAACTGAGTCCTTCTCATCCATATGGCTGAAACAGTATTTTAGAAGAGCTTGGTCTTGTGTCGTGGATTGTAAATAATCCATCCCACTCTATACTGGACTAGCAATGATTGATTTTTAACACTCTAAGCTTTTGTTGTGGGTGATACATATTTGTAAAATACACTGAGGTTTTTATTTAGCTACCACCAGTGTGAGATGGATTATTTCTTTATAAAATTACAGTTATGAGCAATCTACAGAATATTATTGAGGAGGCAATTTGTTATTGGTCCTGACTTTAGCTCAGAGTAGAACACGAATCCTTTCTTTTGTGACTGCTGCTCAAAGACTCGTGAGGCACTGGAAAAGGAAGAATGTTTGGGGTTTTTTGTTCTTGTTTTTGGTTTTGTTTGGTTTTATTTTTTAATTTTATCTTGTTTGTTTTTCTTTTGTTTTGGGGGGGAGGGTAAGAGGGGTGTAAAGGTGTATTTGACTGACAGCAAATAACATAAGATTTCCTAATACTATGAAGTAATAGAAACTACCCTGTGTGAAAAATAATTATAAGTGTCTAAATGAGTTACTATTAAGGAATAAAATATAATTTGACATCTAACACATACACAAACATCCTTCTAAAACTGCTTCAATTGTGAAAAAAAAAAAATTAGATTTCTGCAATTTTTGATGAATGGAGCAGCAAGAAGACAAGTAGAGGAACATGAGCATCTATGGACATGGGAAGGCTAATGAGTTAGTTCTAAATTCCCTGGAGGTGCCCCATATAAACCATGATGGGAAAGCAAATACAAATTCTTAGCAGTTGTTTGTACATCAGCATTCATCAGTTCCTGAATTCAAGGTTGATCTGCTGGCTTGGCCCTGAAATCTCACGAGTTCTTGGGTAAATATGTGTTCCTGATCACATAATCTCAAACACTTGTTGGGTTTTTTTGCATGCTTTTCTTGTTGAGTATAAAGATTTAAATGTTGTATTTCATCTCCTTGTATAACCATAATGTTATAGGTGGTCATTAGAATTTGTATTCCCCATCTAGGAACCTGTCTATAGATTACTGTTATAATTCTATGCAAAGCTTATATATATATATTCACACATATTTGTATATCTGTCTGTGTGCGTATATACAATGAATATATATATATGTATGATAACTAGTTGTTTTCAGGGTACCTGTCACAGTAGGGAAAAGGTAATTGCCATCAAATTTCTCTAGAAATAATGACTGCCTGAATCCACTTAGAAAAATCCATATTATGAAGACATTTTTCTTTTTAAAGTTTGTATCATTAATAAAATGTTAAATTAGAAGGTTAGCTGAAAGCTCCAAAAGTAGTTTGTCTTCACCATTTTGATCACTGTAAGTTTAGAATTCAGAATTAAGCTAGTGTGGTTCATACAGGTTTAATTAACTACAAAGCAAGGTTACTGTAGAGGTTAATTAAGATCTACCTCCTCTGACTGTAAGGAAAAGCTTTATGGTATGTACTTCAAGAGGTATTGTTTCCTATAAGAGCAATCAAACATTTTATATTTAGTGGTTTGACATTATTTAAAAAAAAAAAAAAAAAAAGCTTTTTCTGATTTACTTGAAAGCCTGAAAATCATAAATATTACTTTGTCATTTACTAGCAACATAAAAAAGAAAAAAAAATCCTTGTAGTGCTTAGCTGGAACTCTCCATATCCACATCTCTTTATAGGCACTTGCCCTATGTTTTCTAGGCATTGGCTGATCCTTTGAATTATTTTTGTAATGATTCAAGTGGGCTGGTGAGACAAGACCAAATTAGATTTCTTGGCAGTCCACCAGCAGGCAATAAGAGTGTCAAATATACAGCTTTTAATATTTGAGCAAATTTATCCTTAAAGGTGACTTCTTTCACAAAGAAAAACAATTATTACTCAAATAAGTATGTTAATGGCTAACCTTTTGAATTATCTACTTACACATTTCCACACAAGGAAATTCTCACACAGGGAAATGAGAGCTCTATCTGGTTCAATTTCTACAATTCCATCAGAAGGACACTTTGTCAACAAGTCTAAGAGGAAATGTGTGTAGAGACATGCAGAAATAAATCATGTTTGCAGATAAATTAGCTCTTCTTTGCCATCAAACAAAGATTTTGTCCTTGTATTGTTTCCAATTTACCTTAATTCCTTAAGCAATGTGCTAATTGTTCTATCAGGCTGCTGCCACTTGATGAGCATGAACAACTGCTATGGTTCAAAATAAACAGAGAATATAAGGTTATTTTTTTTGTATGGCATAGGCAACACCTTGAGAAACACGTATCATTTTAAGCTAATGTGAAGAGTTAATGCTAGAAATCCTAGACAGACCAAACTGAGAGCAATGAAATGTAAAACTATATAAATTTCATGATTATAAATATATCTGAATTTAAATTTTCTCCTAACATCATTAATGTCCTCATATGACAGAAAACAGAAAAAGAGAAAAGGGGCAAGAAAAGACAAAAACCTTTAAAAAATTTCCTGACTCCTTACAGAGCACAGGTGTATGCTAATTAACCATAGCATCTTTTTTTGTAGGTGAAATTTATGCCTAAGACAATTCTGCCTCTTTTTTTGCTTCCATTTCTTATTTGAAATTTGAATTTTCAGTACAATTCTAAGTACCTGCATACATAATTCCAATTTGAGACTCAGTGTATTTCTGAAAAAATCTGCTTAGGTTTAAAAATTAAGATAAAAGAATAAAACAGCTAGGTGGAAACAGACCAAGGGAAGGCATAAGAAAAAGTGATGTGGCAAGCAGAATTAATTTCTAGTTATTAAAATCTAACTTCAAGAGAATAAAATGTTTCAATGTCTTGGCAGACTTTGATTTACAGTATTATCTAAGAAATGTATTGCGTTTTATTCTTTCCATCTTACTGTCTTCATCTCAACACACGACTCTTGGAACATTTTAATGCATTTACCTCTGCCATCCTACACTCCCTGTTTAACCCTACTCTAATGAAAACGATTTCTTGAGTTACTGAAAAGTGTTCCAGTACAAACTGCTTGGATGCAATAACTAGTAATATTAAGACAATGAGTACTACAAAAAGAGGCAGATACCAGAGATGCAACAATTGTAAAACCATCTCTCTCAGTAGAGTGCAGAGAAGCCCCAGAAGCTCAGAACCTCTGAGGTTTGAAGTATCACAGAACTACTTGAGACCACGCCATCACAGTGCTTATGTGCCATGGCCATGGGCTCCAGCAGAAGCTGAAGCAACAACTCCCACATCAGATGCTTCACCTCAGTCCAGGATGACATTGCTATCCAGGCCTTGGGCTGCAGGGAAGGAAGATCCCTTTCTCTGAGGCTGCTTAATGACTGATGGGATGTGCCTTGTGGTGTGAGCACTGGGTTACCAAATGAAGCAATCGTGAGCAGCGTGAAACAGACCGTGTACCGCCAAGGGTTAGACAAGTTTTTTCACATAGACCTTGCAGGGGCAAGAATCTGAGCCCCTCAGTGCAAGGAGGAAAGGACAGAAAGAGACACTGCACTTAGAAGAAGAGTGGATGTCTCTATCCCAAGATGGGGGTAGCAGTCTGCAACTGTGGAATGGATGAGGGGCTCTGGGAAGAGAGCAAAGAGAACAAAACACTCATTAAGAAGCAACAGAGCCAGCTGGGCCTGAAGCTCCCTCAGGAGGAAATGTTATGGTACAAACGCTGAAGACTCCCTCTTGTGGAGGATGGTGTTACTCATTTACTGACCAGACTTCATGCTTATTCAGATCCAGGATGTTTTGAAGAGATTCTTAAGGCTTATCTAATTCTCTGACTTACAAAACATATAATTTATCCAGTGGTAATCAATGATTTTGCCAAAAAATTATCATAAACACATAGAATCATAGCAGAGTTATGGGAGCTAGGATATGGGTGTAGAGGACAAGGTATTCTCTTCAGCCCTGTCAGGGTTCAGCTAGATAGGAGTGGATGCATCTTGCAGGTCAATACATGGTTGCACAGCTGGTGTCACAGGGCTTTGGCTCTTCTGAAGAATGAGAACTGTTACACAGGAGTTGTGTTTGGTTTGTGTGAAAAGATTTTGGTCACAGGGCTCTAAAGGGGTGGCTTCTGTGAGATGCCAGAAACTGCCCCATGTTCAACAAAGCCATTGCTATCTGGCTCCAAGATAGAGCTGGCACTGACCAAGACTAAGTCAATCAGCAAGTATTGCCTTTGTGATAACACATTTAAGAAGGAGAAAAACTACTGTGTGACAGCAGCCACGTGACATGAGTGAGAATATGTGAGTGAAACAACTCTGCAGACACCAAGGTCAGAGAATAAGGAGGGGGAGGAGGTGCTCCAAATGCCAGAGCAGATATTCTCCTGCAGCTTGTGGTGAAGATCACTGTGAGGCAGGTTATCCATGTGCAGCCCATGGGGGTCCATGGTGGAGCAGATATCCACCCTGCAGCCCATGAAGGACCCCACACCAGAGCAGATGGGTGTGCCATGAATGAAGTTGTGGCCCCATGGAGAGACTGTGCTCCTGACAGGACTTGTGAACCAGTAGAGAGGAGCCTATGCTGGAGCAGGTTTGCAGGCACAACTTGTGTCCCCCATGTGGAACCCACCCTAAAGCAGTCAATTCATGAAGGACTGCACCTCCTTTGAAAGGACCCATGCCGCAGCAGTTTGTGAAGAAGTGCAGCCCATGGGAAGAACCTATGCTGGAGAAGTTAATGAAGGACTATTTCTGGTGGGAAGAATCCTATGACGGAGCAGGAATAGAGTTTGAGGAGGAAGGACTGGTAGAGGCAATATATGATGACCTGATTGCAACCCATATTGCCCTGTCCCCTTGCGCTGCTGGGAGAGAGAAGGTAGAGAAACCAAGAGTGATGTCAAACCAGGGAAGAAAATGCCACTCTCATTTTCAACTTTTAGGAAGGTGTAAAACTTCAGGCACATTTCTGTATTCGAAGTTTGAAGTTACTTTTTTTGTGTGTGTGTGTGTGTCTTCTCACTTCCTAATGTAAAAAAATAACAAGCTTTGCTTTATACTTAGAAATACTGCTATAAACACGTTTACAAGAACCTCCTTTTTCTTGCTGTCTTTTTTCTGAAAATATAACATCAATAACCGAGACACTTCATCTATATAAAATACATTTTTTGATTGTCAGAAAATGCTCTCATCACATTTTGTGTGAAGTAATTTTTTCTTGGATATCATAAATTGATTGTGCAGTTTGATGATATCATAATTATTATACTCAGCTACAACAATTCATGTTGAGTTGAAAAACCTAACACAAATTCAGCCTTAGACTACATGTGGAACAAACTACACTTTGACAGATAGCTATAGGGAGATTTTATGATTTTAAAAAATTAATAAAATTTTAAAAATTATTCTTTTTAATTTTTAAAGTAAGCTTTAGATGAAAAAAGCATAAACAGAAGTATTTGATCTCAGATAACTGATGGCTTGAGAAAATGAGACAGATTTCAGCAATGACAGGTCACACTCAGTTTTGAAGATGTGCCAGAGGAGGGAGTACTCACATTATTCTCGCAGCCATCTCCAATTTTTATGTCTGTCTCAGGTTCTTCATCCATCAAAAAACATCACCTAAGTAAAAGTTCTGAAAGAAACACCAGCTGAGGTTTTTTTTGTAGGAGTCTTCCTCTTCAGTGCTCTTCTGAAAGTCCTGCTGGCCTGTGCCTAAGCTCAAAAGAACCCCCCTTCTCTGTGTTGTTTTTTTGGTTTTTTTTTTTTTTTTTCTATGCACATCTCTGAAGTTACCTTAATCTCTTCAGTAACTTGGAACACACCACAAGAAGCTGATCTCTGTAAGAACTAGAGTCCTTCTGTATTTATAACTTTCTGAGGCTGGAATGTACTTTCCTGAGAGCTGTGGAATAGACTTCATAAAAGGATTCTAGACCAGGACAAAAGAATCTACTTGATAAAGAATAACAACGATGTAGCCTACAGAAGCACAGAAGATTTTCCACTCACTCAATGTTTCCAGTAAAGCACAGAAGTCCACCTCCATAGTAATTATATCCAGCCTTTACTGCCTTTATTCTCTTTCATTAATTTAATATTGCAAACATGGAATACAGACATTTAGGCTTATATCATATTTGAACTGGCAAAATATTAAAATTATGTATTTTTTTTTCTTTCAGTTTTGCTATCAGGTCTTGTCTAAGACACCAAAAAAGAAGAAATTTAACATATATATTTTTATTGGAAAACCCTGTTCTTTGTTGAATGCTGTAAGAAAGCAAGATTTAATCATCAGTTACAACCTTAGTGTTGCTATGTGAACATGTGATTGATTGAAATTTACCCTTATGGTGACAAATGAATTAAATAAGTTTAGTGCCCACAAAACACAAGATGTACAATCACTGCAAGGGACAGATCTTTTAAAAAAAGGTGCATGATCATCTTAGCTGGTTATACAACAGTGTCCTCATGAGTCAAACTTATCTGAGTGCATAAAAAGGTACAAGTCTTAACAGATGGCAATTTGCAGTTGGATCTTTAATGTATTCTGATTGCTGCTGCTGTCCAGTTAGAATTCCACTAGCTTCTGTAACACTTTTGTGAAGAAGAACAGACTCCAAGCCAAGTCCCATCATGTTATCATGGTGTTTATCCTATACTTCTTTATAGTGTTTATATTTATTCTTGTATTGTACTCTGCAAGGTTATAGTCACCAAAAGGGAAAGGCCAGAAACATACTGTGAATCAAGCAGAACATTAAACAGTCATGGATCATCAAAAATATTGGGAAATTAACTGTAAAATAAAGGAACAGTGGTGAGATTAGAAAAGAAGAGGAAAAAACTGAAGAAAGAAAGCTCTACAAAAATGTAACTCATAGTTCTGTCTCAGATTGTACCGAGTTGCATTTTGAGAGAAAAAAAGTTAAGATTAAGTTTTGGTACTTTTCCGTAAGAAGGGGGAAAAAAAAAAAAAAAGAGTAAGCAAGCATACATAAAATAAGATTATATGGTAACGAAGAGAGCTTGAGTCATCAGAGTTTTGAAGTATAAATCAGAAATGGTGGGGAGATCAGTGAAAATAGAGAGCTGAATCACATTTAAGTAACTGAGCAAAGAATTTTTTTTACCCTAAGGGACTACTTGCCTTAATTTATTCTATTCTCACTGCCTACTTGACAAGTGGAAAATTAAAAGGAGAAAGATGCAGGGAACTGGGATGCCAAATATTGTATGTCCTGTTCTTGCTCATGTTATTGAAAGTATGGCTTTTGCCTTCTGTTAAAATATGTCCTGCTGTCACAGCTTTTCCAAGGGGCACTTGTATTTAAAAGCTGTCTCTACTCCCACGTAAATATGGTATCACATCTTCAATACCTATGATGGGAACAACAGGGAGAAATGCAGAATCTGTTTCATGGTTTCAAACTGATTCTACCTATTCAATCTGCAAAACAAATGAAACAAAACAGATTCCAAAAAGAAGAACAAAAACCCCAACAGAAGTCTCCTACTTCTTTTATTTACAAAAGATTATTTTTTAAAAAAATTATTGTTAACTTCAATTTTTTTCCTAGGTGTATTATCAGTTACTATGATTATGTAATTTTGATACAGTTCTTCACACTTGCTTATTTTAATCTGTGAAATATACCTTACCTTTGAGATGGCTAGTGGCTGGTATTTTATATACATGGATACAGTATACCTTATGAAAGCACTGCCATTAGAACTATAGAGACTAAAGGAAATATACTGATAAATGAGAATTCTGCTTATTCCTTTAATCCATGGAATTTTGGCTATGGCAAAGTGAACTGCGAAAAATAGTATCCAAATAATTAATTTTCTAGCTATCAATATATCATTTATAGAAAAACTATGGAAACTTCCCAGTCTTTTATTATTTTGTAAGAAAGAAATCCCAGTATATCAGTAAATTGAGTGGATAGCACAAATATCTTGTACTCCAGGAGGCAGAACAGTATTCGATCTCAAACTACAACTCTGTGAAACTTGTGTTATCTTACTGCTGAGCAATGGAATGTTTTGCTTTGGAATTTGAGAGGCAGAATACAATGGAATAATTCTAAGTAAGCTGTTGATATCTTGCATTAAAAAAAAAAGGCCAACTCTTTGTTTCAAAGACTAGTTACATATTGCTAAATCTGCTGAAGAATGATTGTACTTATAATTAATTCTAAGTTTCTCACCAGCTTTCTAGCTTTGCTAGATGTTATTGACCCAGAGTAGGAGCACAAACAGAAGGATTTCAGGAAGAATACCTTTGACAGTGAGAATTACTGCACAAAGAACTATGTGCTGGATTCATAAGTTATGGTTGGACACTTGATGTCAAAGGAAATGGAAACACTGACTAGATAACTGAATTGTGATTATCCAACTTTTCCCAGACACATAAAACTCATCAGTCCCTGACAAACAAGGATCAGATCTGAAACTTGATATTCAAAGTATTATATCATGTGGGTTTCCTTGATAGGTGAATTTGTAAAACTCAAGATACAATTTTCCGGGAAAAAAGTAGGGTTTAGGAATTTGTTTACTTTTTTTATTTATTAACCTAAAACAACAAAATGGGAAGGAGGGTTGGAGAAACATTTTCTGGAACAATAGTTCCCTCCTTCATTGTCTTCTCTTGCACTAGAAAGAGATGATTTTCCACATTTTTCATTGTTTGGTAATCTTAATGTTCTCTAGATGGCTTTCCATTGACTCCCTGACTAAGTTAGCCATCTTCAACTGGGCTAATCACCTATACAGTCCAAGTAGTTCTGCACAGAACACTGTTCTGCAGCTATAGACCCACAAACAAGACAATTTCTTATACTCACTTTAAATTCTCTCAAAAAACCAAAATTTTCGGTACTGCCCAATTAACATTGACAATTCAATTCCTTTTATTGGGCCCATTCAATCAAATATACTGTCTCTAAAGAGAGAAAGAAGATGGAAGGTCTCTGGACATGGAAGCCAGACAGTACAGACTTCAAAGTGCTGTAGTTCCATTTTGTATAGCTTTATTTATGTGAAGTTTTCGTGACTAAAATGTTTATTTGGAAGTTGAAACTATTCCAGTGAAACAGAAAATCCTAATGTTTAAGAATGTGTTAAAATAAAAAAATAAAAATGAAAAAAACCAAAGGAAAATCACTGGAATATCAAGCATTATCATTATATTTCCAATTAGCATTTTCTCCTTTTAACTTTTAAGGAGAATTATACTATATATATATATTTTTTTAATGGTATATTTTAAAATTATATTTATGTAATTGAAAAATAAAACATAACATCTCATTTCGGCCAAAGTAAAGTCTAGGACCAACTTAATACGATAAATTTTACATCTGGGGACAGTTGGTTTGGTGTTTGAATTTAAAGAAAAATAATGAACACAATTTTAGGAAAAAAATATTTTTGACAACTAACAGTATTTAAATGGATACACAGGAAATCATAATTGCACCATTTAGAGCACAGTGCAAATCAACAAAAACCTGAACCCGAAATACCTAGAAAATCCATTACTTCCTTTTTTAAGTAGGGCATTAAACTAGCCTGGAAAATTAATCTATTATTATCAAGAATGCAGAGATCATTTGCTTTTTTGTGTCCACATGATTTTAATACAATTCATGGCACCAGGATAATGTGCTCCACTGAAAATTGAACATGAGCTATTTATTTCGAGTATTCCAATGGCTAGAAGAAAATTCATAAAATGCTTCATTTCAGAATATAAAGACACGTATCACTGAGGAAGCTGAAACAGCTGATGTGACTGAGAGTAAAAGGTAATTATAAGAAAACATAACATTTGTGTTTACATGCACATCTCAAGAATGATATGTCAATGTCAAGAAAAGATTAGAGTGAGGCACTGATACAACTAAAGATGATAGGATGATGGTTACACCTCATGGTAGTAACTGCTTTACTTAAGGATATAATCATACTTACCCTTTTGTTAAATGTGTACTGGGTTTAAAGAGAGAGTTCCTACAAGAGAAAGATTATTTTCTCCTACACATGCTGAAATTGTATTATTCTCCAAAACTGTTGTCAGTAGTTTTTGAAATCTTTCCTTAGCATGTGACTTAAAGGCAGAAGATTGTAGGTTATGAGGATCTGATAGTGATATGTCTGTCAAATGGCTAAAGATGATGTTATGATAAGAAATAATTATTTGATTCATTTGCTATATATTTAATCCATGACTGGAAAGGAAATATGGCAGCTGAAAGTATGCTGCAATCACTTTCTTTGATAGCAAGTGGAGACTTTTGCATGTCTAATATTACATGTACCTGATTCCTCCTGAGATAATCAATGAACCTGTGCTGACCTAATTGCTTTTTTAGGGATTTTAGGAAAAGGTGCATGCTTTTTCTATATCATTAGGTTTGCAGACCTATAACTTTAACTATCATAACTTAATATTTATGTGTATTTGAAAATGTTAATGACAGAAGTAGATATTTGAAATGTTATGATGCAAAGAAAGGCAAAAGATATTTATCCTAGAAAATTAATTCTGTTTTTCCAAAATTCACAGAATATTTGATTCGATTATACATTTTATTTGACTATTCTTTAAATAACTCAACTATATATAATATAGTTATAAATAATAAATAGTAAGTGGGCAATAGATGTATCTGAAACAAATTATGTATGCTATAAACATCCCTTCAGTTTGTCTGAGAGAAACAGGTTGAGAATCACATTATAGCTATCACACTCAAGAATGTGTTATGTCTGGTCTCTCTGGAAAAAGCCTGGAAAAGCCTGGAAAAAAACTTATGTTATTATTAAACAGATGTTATAACATCTGCTTAATATTTTTGCATATGTTAATGTACAGCGTGGAGCAGAAAGTAATGTTCAACAAATGATGCATTTCTCATTGAAGAATAGCCAGTAGCCTTGAAGCCCTTGCTCCTTTATGTAAACCATAGCTAATCAGATACCAACAAAGTAAATAGTACATCTGCTTTTCAACATGACAAATTAGACCTTTATGTAGCCATAAAAATGCAACTTTTATTCTCATTGAGAAGACATAATTATTATTTTTTTCTGACTTCTCCCATAAAAGATTTTCAAAATCCCTAGAAATGTTGAAAGGTTGTTTCTCACCCTATGTAGCCCAGTGGCTAGATTAATTATTGAGGAATCTGATTCCCATTATTGCTTTGTTTTAGCATAGGGACATGCTTGCAGGAGTGTCCAAGTGTTTAGGTTTCAAAATACTCTGTTGAAGTTTTTGTTTGTTTGTTTGTGACATTTGTTGAATTTGGGATGAAAGGCAAAGGAAGAAGGAAGACTGTTTGGTTCTGAGTAGCTTTTAAAAGAGCAATAGTAATTAAAAATTAAGTCTATAATGTTTAGACAGTTTATGATATTCAACAACTGTTCTTTTCTGAAGTAAATCTCTATGATCTTCACTGCTGGATTTTCATACAGTTTTAGATATTGAATATAAGCCTTTCTGTGGGGCTTTTCAGAAAGATGTTCATGTTGAAATTAAAATTACTCAAAAATCTTCATTTTTCAGGTTACTGAACTATTTGATACTTTAGTCAGGGAAGGAAGTAGCAATTACTTTCAACAAAGTACAAATTCAATTATACCACCTATTGTGTAATCCTTCTAGTAAAGTTTACATGGTTGTCTTTCAAAGTTATATTAAAATAATATAATAAAGCAAAACACCAAATACTGAGTGATTTTTTTCTTGATTATAGCTTTTAATAGTCTGTTATCAACTGAGTATAAATCTGTGCTGGCACACAACCAGTCACATCTGTTGTGTTAATGAAAAAACTATGGAAACCTTTCCAGTTTTCTTGTTCCAGTTTGAAAAACAAAGAAGAACAATAGATGTTCCAAATAACACTGAGTTATTGCATGATTTTTTAGAAGCTTCCATCACATGAACATAATGTTACAAGATGAATTGTTAAGTTTTGATACTGCATTTCAAACTAATTCTATTCAATGGAAAATGTAATTATACTATTTTTTTTTCCTTCCCTGAGTAAGAATATCTTTCATAGGAAAGAAAATGAGAAAAGAGTTACTGTTCAGAGAAACTGCACTAAGACCACATTGCAAAAACCCAAGTATCTATAAGATCTGTGATATTTCATGCTTCTCAAGGGAAAGAAAGGGAAATCCTGATCCACAGTTCATTCAAGACAATGAGAATGCTCCTATTTACTTAATTTTTCTGGAATGAGAACCCTTTTAAATAATACATATATCAGAATTCTACCTGTATAAATATTGAACATTAAAATAAAGTTGTCATTATACCCATTGTAGCTATAGTTAATTAGGAAGGTATTCTCTGACTTTCAAAGTTAACTGTATTTGGCATCACCTACATCTTGGGCCCTACTGATCTATACACTGGTAGATAATGTCAGTGTCATGTTGTCATTGCTGAGTCAGGGAACTGGGCGTACAGCCCACAGAGTGGGAGTAAAAACCTCTGTAAATGCTAAGCAACCATAGGGTGTATCTTTTTTGTAGGAAAGAAGAGAAAACCTTCCATGGGCAGCAATTTTAATGAAACAATCCATGCTCATTCTTTGTTCCAAACGAAACTATGCATAGACTATATTTGCTCTGTTTCTATTTTGGGAGTGTTCTAGAACTCGATTCATTATTCTGGCACAAATTCTTGCTGTATGCAGACTTTCTTAACTTTTTGCATGAGTGGAGCCTCAAAAGAATATTGGAAATAGCATCCTAATAAAAATAAAAATTATACGGAAAATATTTAATTATAAGGTAGTGATATATATAAAAACTCAATGCTGTAAACTAAATTATGAACTGCATAAATTTTCTTTTAGTTTTCACTTCCCCAGTGTTTCTAACAGAAATATGACTCATTGAGTGAAAGCAAAAGATTAAAATTATATTTCCAGTATCTTACGCATTATCTCTTTCTTTGCGGTTCTTAATATATTCTTGAAAACTATTTCTAGGGAAGAATTCAGATAACAGAAGGCTGAGCAGATGGTAATTTCCAACTTTATAGTTCCAGAAAAAGCAATGGCTTTCATTGTTGCTGACATCTGAAGTTGATGCAAGAAGATGCCTACCCTGACAGATGAAAAATGTAACAGCTACTCAGCCCTGTGATCAAACAGCTTGGCACTTGATGACAGCAGTTTGCCCATGTGTTTGAATCAGAAGACAAATTAAACCAAAATTGTATAACTGCTTAGAAACATGTTAATTTACTTTCTTTTTTCTGTTATTATGATTTTGCTTTCAGAAATGAAGAAAACCAGGAATATTATGTTTCACTTTCACGGAGATAAAGAGAGAAACGTATTACAACCAAAAATTTGACATCAAGTAGCCCATATTGATAGATCTGAAATTGTAATACAAGAGTTGTACAGAAAATATTTCCTTAATATTTTAAGATCCATCGATTATCTTAAAACACAACAGAGTGTAAAATTATCCCATATTATCAAGACTGATTTAAATGATGGCTTAATACCTAATATTTAAGAGGCAGTACTGCACTTGATCCTTTTAAAGGTGGGAGTCATGTTTTAGATTAGGAACAGGGCATCCCACCATCCGAAGCAACTACAACTTGGCACAACCACACATGAACATATCTGGGACAATATTATTTCCTCTCTCTCCCAAACATAATCAAGGTTTTACTACTACCACAATGAATATATGACAAACAGAATCTCACCTTATCTATGGTCCCACTAGCTACTTACTAATGTATGCTCAGGAACTGTTATTGAGTTGATAGCCTCTCTCACTCAAATTTCATAGAAATTAGATTATCATGAAAAACCAACCAAATCCAAAGAGCTATAGAGGTGGCAGCAGCTTTTCACACTTGCTTAGATTTCTAATCAGTGTTCTGGACTCCATCCAGCCTAACAGGAACTGACCCATACCTCCTAAATTCTAGGAAAGTGCTTTAACCAACTAACCGTGGTAAACATCAAAACAATACTTGTTTTTTTCCTCTTCAAACAAAAAAAGCCAGAAAGATCATAATGAGAATGAATAACAGCTGTTTAGGGATTGTATTCAATGGATCAGAACACTTTGAAAGAGAAGATTTTGATCCTTTATTTTTATTTATTTATTTATGCTCCCCAAAATGCACACCTAGCCAAAGGAATTAAACCTGACACATCAGTCCTTTTCCCTAGGAAAATTTGTTCTGTCTAGAACAAGCCTAAGATATGAATCTGTCTTTTGTCTTTCCTCAGTTTGCTAGAAGAGTTATTCTGAAGGGAGAAGTCAAGAGCTAATTCTATTCCCCCAGAAAAACTTTCACCTGTTTTTCAAATTATAATTGAAACACTAAAAGGTTCTAACATTATGGTGATTTTTCTGTTTCTCATTTTCTCACTAGTTCTGAAATGAACAAGCAAATGTGCATTTCTCCATTGGAACAGGGATAATTGCCTTTTTTATTATTATTATTATGGAAAATCTGAGACATATGACAGTTTGACAAGTCCCAGAGTTACTTCAGGAAATATATTTGAAACAGGAGCATCCCCCCTATATTCACAGAAATCAGTTCTCTGCTGCTATCATGTTAACAATCATTTTCATATGTTTACTGACATCTGGTAGTTGTCACCTCTGGATTTGAACAGTATTGTAGAATCTCACTGCAGAAATTGCTACAAACTATTTTCTTGTTTCAGTCTTAAATTTCTTCATCCACTTTGTGTCTTAAGACCTACCACAGGGCTTTTGTTATAACAAAATCCCTCTGCCCTTTGCAAAATACAATGTATTATTAAGTAATAGGATAAAGCAGATCATTAATAGCTCTACTCCTTTATCTTATCTGAACCACAGATAAGTAAATGTTTATTCATTCCCATGTGTAAATAGTTTATATTTTTAAATTAATGTAAAAGATTAATATAATATTTTTTAAGTCTTAGCATATTTACTCAAGTGTATTAGTGAAGACCAAAATCTGAGTTGTATCTGTAGTTTGGATGGTTTCCTGAAGGTTAAATACTATACAAAATTGTTGGTATTTCCTAATTAAACCTCAAAAGGAAGAATTTACCTTGAATTCTAGATTAAATTATTGCCTGTTTATTAGGGGGTTCATAACTAAAAGTAAATCAGAATAACAATCACTTTGAAGAAATAAAAGTATTCTACAAAATACAATTAATTGGCTATTTTAACACTCATGAAGTGTTTCTGGTGTGGTTATTTCTTATGCTTTTTTGTAGTACAGCAAGCTTAGACAGGTGCTTCTAGGAAAGGCATTTTTACTTTTGTGCACAATGCTATTAGACAAATAGATAAATTTTTAGCAAAAATTGAAAAATCAGCATACCCAGAAGCTATATGATGTGGTTATAGACCCCACTGAAATAATTGTCCTTTATTTATGAAACAATTAAAAAAAATGAGGGAAGTTCTGTACAAAAGAGAGCTATGTTGTCACCATCCTTTCACCCTACCAAGAAACAGATTCCAGATTTTTTCTAAATTCATCCTGAGATGCATCCAATAATATTCCTTGAAACCAGGACTTGAATTTGATCATAGCTGGAAGTCAATGTTTTTCCATGCTAGTTTCATCTATATGCATCTTGTTGTTCAAAGCAAGACAGTCTTAATGAGAAAGTAAAAAAGGTTAATTTGACCAGAGGGAAGGTCAACAATTAGCTAACAGTGGGAAACAAAGCATTACAAGTGGAATAATTACAAATGCAATCCTAATGTAAGCTCATCTGCAGGAGTCATTTCTGGTATTTCACCACCTTCCACTTTTAAGTTTGTAGTGTTCTAATTATTAGACACCGGAGTGTAGGGTTGAAAAAATAATGTTTGGGGAGCTCCCTAAAGACCTGAAAGTCTTTCATCACAACTCACATTCTCTCTTAAATTGATGTTAGGGGGTTCTTAAACATAAAAATACATTTTATAGTATTTTGTTTCTTTAAAAGGAATTTCCCATTTCAGCTTTGCTAATAACCTGTCAAAAATGTATGAATTGCTATGTTATTAATGACTCTCATTTTCTGTTCTTAACTGCTTATTTTCTATTTCCTAGATACTTTCAAAATTAATATTTTACATATATATATATATTTTTTTTTTTCTACTTTAAGCTGATCATGGTTGCATGCGGTGTTCCCCAGGGCTCTGTTTTGGGATCAATATTGTTTAACATCTTCCTCAGTCATATGGATTATGAGATTGACTGCTTCCTCAGTAAGTGTGCAGATGATACCAAGTTGGGAGGGAATGTTGATCTGCAGAGGGACCAGAACAAGCTGGATCCCTGGGCTGAGGTCAATTGCATGATGTTCAGCGAGGTGAAGTGTCAGCTCCTACATTCGGGTCACAACAACCCCAGACAAAGATGCAGGCTTAGGAAAGAGTGTCTGGAAGGCTGCCTGACAGAAAAGGACCTGGGCATGCTGGCTGACAGCCAGATGAAAATGAGCCAGAAGAACACGAGACAGAAATGTGTCTAGGTGGCCTGGTGGCCACCTATGCTGGTGTCTAGGGACAACAGCATCCTAGCCTGCATTAGAAATTGGCCAGCTACCAGTAGGGAAGTAACTGTACCCTTGGACTCTGAGCTGGTGAGGCTGCACCTTGAATACTGTATTCAGGTTTGGATCCCTCACTACAAGGAAGACATTGAGTTTCTGGAGCTTGTCTGGAGAAGAGCAACCAATCTGGGGGAAGGTCTAGAACATAAATCCTGTGAGGAGAAGCTAAGGGAATTGGGATTGTTTAGTCTAAAGAAGAGGAGGCTGAGGGGAGACCTCATTGCTGTCTACAACTGCCTGAAAGGAGGTCATAGTGAAGTGGGTGTTTGTCTCTTCTCCCACATAACCAGTGATAAAATGGGAGGTAATGGACAGAAATTGCATTAGGGGAGGTTCAGATTGGATATTAGGAAACATTTCTTTACTGAAAGAGTGGTCAGGCTGTCCAGTGAAGTGGTGCACCCACCATCCCTGGACATGTTAAAAAAATGCATGTCCATAGCCTTTGAGGATGTGGTTTAGTTGATGTGCTGCTGTTGGCTTGACAGCTGGACATGATCTTAGAGGCCTTTCAAACCTTTGTAAGTCTGTGATTAGTTCTGGCACAAGACCAGAAGCAGACTATTCCTTATATGAACAACTTAGCCATTTATGTATTTCTTTAAACTATGAGACGTGGTTATATCGTATTGAGTCCCTCTTTCTATCAAGACACAAGTGTTACCAGCAAATGAAAAGGTGGATATCTGTGGAGAAAAAGAGCAAATAATGTGTCCATGAAGAAAATAAAGAACCATTTCTTTCAGTTTCATAATTAATTAAGTTGTTTTGTGAATCAGAATATTCTTTTCAATGTCTAGAATGTATATAACTTGTTTTCTTAATCTTTATGGCATATCTTTGGTACTATGTATGTTTTTTGTTTGTTTGTTTCATCAAACATACTCTGAAGTACAAATTATCCAAATACAGTATGACTGCATCAATGTAAATGTTGAACTAAACTAGTATATGGTTGGATTTGTGACAAAAACAGTGTTGATAGCACACCAGTGTTTTTGCTGCTGCTGAACAGTGATTGCACAGCATGGAGATTTTCTCTTTTTTCCACACATGGCCTTCCCAAGACAGTAGTCTAGATGTACACAAGAAAGCTGGGAGGGGACAAGGCCAGAACTGCTCACCCAAGGTGATGTGATGGATATTTCACACCATATGACATCAACCTCAGTCATAAATGTTCATAGAAAGGAGGAAGAGTGACACTTGTAGGTAGTTATGGCATTTGTCTTCCCAAGTGACCATTATGTGTGCTGAGACACTGCTTTCCAGTAAGTAGCTATATGTCTGCATGCTGACAGGAAGTAGTAAATCAATTTATCTTTTTGCTGTGCTTACACATACAGCTTTGTTATCTTATTGTGCGTTTTATTACATTCGCTTTATCTCAACTGATAAGTTTTCAGCTTTCGGTCCTATTTTCTGCACCACACTGCTGAGCAAGGAGTTTGGATTCTGACTGGGGTCAAACCACCAGAGCCTGTTAGAAGAGAGAAATCTGAATAAAGAAGTTTGTATATCTTTAGTTGTAAGTACAATTTACAAGTAATAACTGTAATGATTATGTAGATTCTGATATTTTTGTTGGAAAATTATATCACTCAGTATTTGAAGATTTATTTTTCTGGGTTTTCTGAAGTAATCAGAATACGTATGTAGTAACTATATACCAATCCTAAACAGCAAAATGTAAAGCAACTAAAAGGTAAGTATGAGTAATTTTTATAGGGACTAAAATTATATTTTAAAAGAGATGTAAAACCAAAGAGTTGAGGCATTTTAGAACTTAATAAGTAACATCTTCTCTATAATTTATGTAGGAATCTATAAAATTTGCTTGTCCTCCCATATATTCCAAAGGAGAGGTAAAATATCTAGAGAAATAACAATTTTCCATGGATGTCATAGAGTTCAGAAAATTGAATAACTGAAATAGTGAATAATTGCAGGTCAAAATCTATGTAATACCCTAGGACTATAACTGGCTCAGGCAATTCCATTTCATTTTCAGATATAGTTTTCTATGTGTTGGAGGTTTATGAGAATCCACTACAGTTAAGTTTTTTCCTTACAGCACTGCAAATGAGAATGTCTTGGTGACTAGCATGTAGAGAAAAAGGCTAGGAACAGTACAGTGAAGATAAAGAGGTATCACTAAGTATATCTGCTGTTTAATTAATATTGTAGGAACAAGTTATTTTCTGATATAAAATATTATTAATTGAACATTTTTTAGGTAAATTGAGAAAATACATGTAAAATTAATTGTGGAAAGGAAATTTCTTTAAACATGCCAAATCTAGGTGCAGCATTTCAATGAAGGCTGCTATAAGCAAAACGAAGGCAAAACACCATAAAAAACATAACAAAGTAATTTACTCTAACAAATTAAAGTCAAATAAGCCCAAGTGAAAAAATTAAAAAAACACTAACCAGTAACGTGATACACCAGATAAAGAACAACTAAATGAATATCTGAGACAGCTGAAAGAAAAATCAAGCAATAAAAACAAGTTCATAAAATTACTATATACAGATAAACCTTGAAAAGGAGATTGAAAAGATAAGAAGTGTTTCTAAAATTGGACAGAAAAAAGATTATCAAGTAAATATTTTTTAAAATTAAATTGAGATTTACAAGATGAAGGTTAGCACAATAAGGTGTTTCTGATCTATGTGTAATTTATAATGACTGATTAGTTCATCTCACTTACAAAGGAAGATAATCAGTTTTTAAATCATGCCTTCTAACTGGAGAGAGGTGGACTAATCCTAAAAATTAATAAATAATCTGCCTACGTAAGACATCTTTTCCAGGAAGTTCCTTATCTACCCCTGTAAATAGAACAAGCACTGAGGAAAAAAGCATTAAAGTTCTAATCAAGATACTTTGATACTGGATGTTTAGACACATGTTAATTGAAAATGCATAGGACTGGAAAGGTGAGATTTTATTGATGCTGCCCACTACAGCATTTACATAAAAGCCGTTCTCACTATCTTATTATGTTGAGTATAAAAAAATGAAAAAACTTCGGACTGTGGGATAGAAAATGTTCCAGTTTGATACATCTCCAAGTAGATCTTCATTTATTTGCGTAAACTATGATTACCATCCTTCTTCAGAAAGTAGTCAATTCAGCTATAGCTCAGTGTAATATTCCAGAAAATCTGATCTTGTGCACCTTTGCAAGAGATAATCCCCCAAAAGCCATATATCACCTACAAAAGATTGTACCTAAAATTTCATTAGTCCTAATAAAGCTATAATAAAAAGCTGTAGAACAAAAGCACCAAATAGGTCTTATAAGTTGACTTATTGTAAGCATTTGGCCCAGTTCTTATGTAAAGAGTTTTAATGTGATCTGCAGTCCCTCCATTGGAACCAGAAAAGAGATGCATGATTAACATCTGTGGCATTAAGAAAATCATCCCACAGCTTAAAGACATAAGAAAACACATGTTGTAGTGTGCAGGGAGAAGAGAAAATTCTGTAATCTATTTTTTTTTTATTTATTCTTTGATGCTAAGTTCTATCTGATATTAATAATGCTGTTGCTCCTTTAAGATTCTGTAAGAAATCTGTGGTTTTGAGGTGAATTGTTATTTATTATCACAACTTGAACATGCCTTTCATGTTTTTGGAAGGCAGTGACTGATGTTGCCATGATTAATTTTTTAACCAAGTAAGAAATTAATTTTAAAGGTGTTAATTAACCACTAATATTTAGGTAATCATAAGAAAAGAGGAGGAGTGCAAAGAGAATAACCTCATAGTCCACTGTAACACATCATTAGACATTGATATAACTTTTTTTCTTTGTTTTTATGGATTTCAGCCAGGCAATGTTTCAGTATCATGAATGGGAAGCCAGTCCCAGAGAATCCAAGAAGGTACACCAACATTTGTGGTACTCTATTTTGTGTGGCAAGGTTTTGGTCATGAGGGGGCTGCAAGAAAACAGCAGAAGCTGCACCCATGTCAGACAACGCCAGTTCCAATCAGCTCTGAGATCAACCCTCCACTGGCCAAAGATGAACCAGTCAGTGACATTTGTAGTGCCTCACTGATAACACATTTTAGAAGGGGGAAAGCACTGCTGTAAAACACCAGAGAGAGAGGAGTGAGAATACGTGAGAACACAAACTCTGCAAACAAGGTGAGTGAAGAAGGAGGGGGAGATGGTGCTTGGGGCACCAAAGCAGATGTTGTCCTGCAGCCCATGGTGAGGACCATGGTCAAAGAGGTTGTCTTCCAGCATCACATAAAGATCTGCAGTGCAGAAGGTGCCCAGCCTCCAGTCCCTAGAAGGGGTGAGCTGAAGCAGGCTCCTGTCAGTATTTGTGACCCCATGGAGAGGAGCCCATGTTGAAATAGGTTTGCTGTTAGGACCTATGGATAGACCTGCCCTGTAACAGTCTTTTCCTGAAGAACTGCACCCCATGGAAAGAAAATCTGCTAGAGTAGCTTATGAAGAGCTGCAGCCTGTGGGAAGGATCCATGTTGGAGAAATTCATGGAGAACTATCTCTCTTGGGAGGGACCTCATGTTGGAGCAGGGGAACAGTGTAAGAAGTGAGGAGCGTCTGAGACAAATCTTTATGAGGTAACCATAACCCCCCTGCTCCATCCCCCTGAGCTGTGTGGGGGAAGAGGTAGAAGAATTTGGAATGAAGATGAGCCTGGGAAGAACGGAGGAATGAAGGGAAGATGTGTTATGTTTCATACTTATTTCTCATTATTCTATTCTGATTGGCAATAAATTAATTTCCTGATGTTGAGTCTGTTTTGTCCATGATGGTAATAAGCAATCTCCTTGTCCTTAATTGCAAACCTCAAGCTTTTTGTTGTATTTTTTCCCATTGTCCTGTTGATAAAGAGGGCATGAAACAGCTGTTTGGTGAGGACCAAGCAGCCAGAAAAGGTCAATACACTATAGTGTCATATAATTAGTCATATAAGACCACACAACAAGGGCCAAAGTGAATAAATCTCTGATTTTAAGACTATGGAAAACTTTATTTTATTTTTAAACAAACAAACAAAAAAAGGTTAAAAAAAATCTCTTTTGAGATTAACTTTGCTTAACCTCACAATCCACTTGAATTTACTTTTAAAAATGAAAGTTTTCAACATTTTCCTTTTTTTCTGTTTTTTCTGTTGGACCATTATACACACACACACACACACACACACAAAGGTAGCAGTGTCACACCTGTTACATCTCTTGGAATTTTGTAATCTCATATTCAGGCAAGTGAATAAACCCATTTCTCAAGAAATACAAAACTGTTGTTCAGAAGTGTTAAGATCAACTGTTGGATAATAATGTGTTTGCAATAACATGGATTTTATCCTTTTTCCTATCCTAATGTAAAAATATTAAGTTTTACTACAAAGCAACTCTTGTCACTAATACAATTATTGCTATAGACAAAGTTCTATGTTAGCTGCCTTTTCCATTGCTATTAAAGAAAATAAATCCAAAATATATAGTTGCATTGAAGTTCAACACCTAAGTTGTAATATGCCTGGTAAACATTGGCTTGAAATTTTATGAACATTTTCTTGTTAGTTTTTCCTGAAAATTGTATTTAGTTTTCTTTGACTTGAAACTGTTCCCCCAGCCATCATGTAAATATTTTGAATTTTTTAATAATGCACAAGTGACTTTCAGCATTCCTTGTGCTTGTGTTCCCTGTCTGGAATATTGAAAATACTTATTGTTGGAACAGGCAGGTAGTTCTATTTTTGTTACCTTGGAAAAATTATTTTACATGAGGGGAATTTCCTGCAGGTTAATTTTGGTCAGAACTTTGCTAATTTTCTTTACATGGGTAATGGAAACCCAGTAGTACCTGACCTATTATCTGAGAACCCATTTAATTTCAAAAAAGCCAGGATGCAAGTTTAAGCTGTTTTAAGTTTTTAAAAGGGTGTTTCCCATAGTATAATGACTTTCATGTGCATCACTGTTTTTGAAATTATTCTGGCAACTAAGAGTTAACAAGAATGAATGCCACCTCCAGTGTCTTAATCTGAAAAAAGTTGAGTTTTATCTGTATGCTGTTTCAATTTCATGGCCTGAACCCTACTTCTTTATCTCAGTTAAATGCCTAATTCACAATAAAAAAACACAAAACAAAACAGGAAAACGTTGCTTTTTAAAGTCAATCCTCACTGGAAATCGCCATGAGATTGAAATGTTCTCTTAATTTAAGTCATTTAACCATTCTGTTTACATGCATTACACCAACTTTACTATTTGTGACAAAAAGAGTGTTTTAAAAAAAGAATATTTATAATATCTCCAGAAAAAAACTCTGTGAGTCATAGATCTTAACATTAGCAAGGGGCAATATCTTCAGTTTCTCTCAATCCTGTGCTGAGATGTTTGTTAGTATATTTTTAACAAACAAATTAAATACAGTTTTGAGTACTTTTCAAAGTTCATGGAACCTGTCCTTCAGCTCTTACAAGGTTTTCAAAACACACATGAGGGTGAGAAAATATTAATCCTTATGATAATGCTGCTGGCATATGAAGAAAAACAAATGATTGCAGGTCATGTTTACTGTGTCTTTTTACCAAACAACCAAAGTAGTACTCAGCTGGCAAACCTTTTCATAAGGAGTTAGTCATCCAAATAATGGCTATGCCAGGTGCATGTCCTCATATCATGGATACTGTGTGGTTACTACTTAATATAGGTGTATCAGATCATTAGCATAATGAATCAAGGTATAGTCACTGCACATACAGTCAATGTGTATATATTGCTAACTATATGTAAAGTGTATTGTTTTGCCCACTTGAAATATTTATATATCCGTTTAAAAACTATAGGTTATTAATGAGATAAAAATATTAAAGTGCATTATACAAGAGACTCCTCAAAGCTGGGTCCTCATTTCAGGCTTGTTTGCTATCAGTGACTGGTTAATCTGTACTATGCTCAAGTCTCTATAAAAATACCAGTGAACTTGGAAGTAGTAAGTGGAAAAAAAATAATAATAGGGCAGTGGGATACAAAGATAGGATGGATGAGGGAGCTGGGCTTGTTCAGCCTGGAGAAAAGAAGGTTCTGATGAGACCTAATATTAACCTTCCTGTATGTGAAAGGGTCCTACAGGAAGGCTGAAGATGGACTGTTTGCAAGGGCCTGTAGTGATAGGATGAGGGGTGATGGTTTTAAATTAAAGAAGAGTAGATTTAGATTGGATATTAGGAAAAAAATATTTACCATATGGGTAGTGAAAAAATAGAACAGGTTTCCCAGGGAGGTAGCTGAGGCCTCATCCCTGGTAATATCCAAAGTGAGGCTTGAGAAGGCTCTGAGCAATCTGATCTAGTTGAGGATGATCCCTGCTTACTGCAGCGGGGTTGGAGCAGGTGACCTTGAGAGGTGCCTTCCAACCTAAATTATTCTATGATTATGTGATTCTGTGATTCTCGTAGTAAAATGTGAAAATGTAGAGATTTTGTAAGTACTGACCATGAAAATGTAAGGGGAGATAATCCACATATTAACTGTTCAGGCTACCTGTGACTGAATACAAATAAGATACACACTAATTGTGAGATCTTGTAACAGTGATTAATGATTTCTTTATGAAACAATGACAAATGCTGCACTGCTGTCAAAATTGGAAAGATCTGATTTGAAAATCAGGCAAAAGACTGAACAAGGCAGTCAATACATCAAGATTTTGGTTTTAGGTTTAGTTAATTATGACATACATAAACAAAACTAAGGAAAGTGTTATGGAACAAAAATATGTGGCATTGACAAGTACATTTGTAATGTTACTTGCTTTCAAAAGTCAGAGTCAAATACTTAACTCCTAAAACAAGAATAAATAAAACTATGTGGTATTGATTATGAAACCACAAGAATTTAGGAATTGTTTTTATGTTCTGATGTGATTTTTAAAAAATTTTTAAACTTTATTTTTTTTTTTATTTTTTTTTATTTCTAATGTGACTTTATATGATTTCCCAGGCTGGAAATATTATGGTATTCTGTATGAGAAAAAGACATAATTTCCATGACTATAACATATCCATAAAACATGTTTTGGTATATGCGTTCTACATTCAAAATAGAAATAGTTTAAAATATTTAAAAAAAAAAAAAAAAGTGATTTAGTTTTCTTTAGCTGTCATAACAGTTAGCTAATTAAAATTACATTTGTAGAGACTTGTGCCTTGCACTATATGAAAGGTGATGGCAGAAAAAAAGTGCCAAGGCATGCTCACATTAATCAGAGCTAGATGCATTATTTACTCTTCAGTTATACATTTTTATATACATTAGAGGTGGTTTTGTTACTAATCACTGCTGAAGTAAAAGAAAAAAAATCTGTTGGGTAAACTAGAAGGAAAAGAGGGATACCACAAGCATGGAAGCAAAGAGAGCTTGACAATATGACTCAAAAATATCAAGATGAATGAAAAAAAAGGAAGACAATGTTTTTTATGCTTACTATAAAAAGATAAAGAAGTTTTAAACAAAGGAATCATAAGTTAATGGTTAGGGCTTTTTAAAAGTAAGGACATCAAAATGTAAAATTAATCAAATAAGAAGTTTACACCATAACAAGATTTCTTTAAAATTAGTTGTGATTAATATATGAGATGCAGGAAAGAACTAGATATTTTCTTCCAGACCTGTTTGCTGTGGTTCTAACACAGAAAGTGCTCATTGGCTTAATAAATATATTTGTCAAAGAATACTGTAACTATTTGAAAGAAAGTTCTGAGGACAAAGGACTACATCACTGAAGATATAGAGAAGTCCATCTAATACAATGTAATAAGCCATTTTCTCTTTACAGGAGTCCTCTTTGAGCAAATTCAAATACAAGCTCAGACTTGATAATTGTGCAATTCTAGTAAAATGGGTAATATATGAAATAAACACATTATTATTTTGAGAGGCATGTAGCCAAGAAAAATATTTAACAAGCAGGTTGAAACAGCAATTGGTTTCACTTTGCCTGAATATATCTATGCATGCTAATGCTTCATAAAAAAGAATTGTAATGTCATGACTAAGGAACTGAGAGACAATTGCCTCTTCAAAGAAGCTGTAGATCGTATATCTTCCTACAGAGAGAAAAGGATGGCATGGGGGAGGAGTAAAATTAAAGTAAATAAAGTGAGAATAATAAATAAAATTAAACAACGACATAGCTGTTCTTCAAACAGACGATAAGATCTATCATAAGAGATTCTATCAAATGAAAGCCAGCTGGGATAGCAAGGTCTGGAATGCTTACTCCAAAAGGCACTTAGGTGGCAGTCAAAGAGCTATAAATACTCTGAACTAGAGGGATTCCAAAAGGTTACAACTTGTCCAGTGATTAATCTGGGAGTTAGGAGATCTATATCCTATTGCCCCTCCTTAAGAAAAGCAAATGTAACTACATGGGCTTGAAGTGGTTGCTTGTGAATTTGGTGTAAGGTGACATTGCCACAGTGGCTTTGCAGAGCATTTTTGAACATTGAGTTATCACAGAATTGCTGGGGACAAGTGGCTGCCTTCTGTCACTGTGACACAGATTAACCCACAGTGGATTTGAATACTTAGGTTTACTTTAAAACCTCTGAGATTAGAGCTTTTACCCTACTTGATTATTTCACATACTTACTCACTCACATCTACCTCACTCACCTACCCTGCTTGCCAAAAGGGAGTCAGAGTATAATCCTAGGGAGGTTCTTTAGAAGACCTAGTTGCCACTGAATGAGATCTAAAGTAGTAATCCCTCAATTTAACACTATCTTTTTCAAAACTTAGCTCAAATCAATGAAAAAACAGAATGGGATTAATTTTAAATCTTGACTTCGTGGCAGGATTCATCTCCAGAATGTAGGTACCTAAGTACATGATCCTATAAGTGGGGTTTTTATAAAAGCAAATTATTCAGATGCACCTTCAAAACTTCATTTTAATCAGTGGAAAACTAGAGCTCCATCCAGTTGCCTAAAGATAGGCAGGTGTCCTTGGGTATCTGAAGCAAGCACATTAGGATTTGAGAATGGCACAGAATTTATGACACAGAATTTATGACACACCCATTGCCCTCTTTGCTATTGCTGAAGGCCAGAAGGGATATCCTGTAGAAACCAAAATTACATTAGACATCTGTCTTTATGTAAATAAATACCACTAGAAGAGTAAAATCAAGTTGTCTTTATTTAAGTATTCAGTGTCATTTGAATTGCCTTAGGCTATTGAAAACAGGGTACTGGAAACCAAAACATTTCTGCAATGGAAGGTGGAGTTTTTACTTACTTGGAAATGGTAAACTTGCTTTTATTCATAGCTGAGTACACAAGCCATACACAAAATATATGAATCACAGGTTCAAGCCTCTTTTACTGCTCAGTGCATTCAAACAAGCATCTCTCACTAATCTATACATTTTTTTTAGACAAGAGTATAGCCCCCTTATGTTGAATTTGTACAAAATAGTTTAAGATCTATTTGGCCCATAAATGAACACTAAAAAAATCCCAAAATATTATAATATAATTTAGCAATTAAATTACTTATTAAAACACTTGTGGTTTTTTGTATGGTTGGTTGGTTGTTTTTTTGGTGTTTTTGTTTTTTTGGTTTTTTTTTTTGGCAATATGGTTTCACATTCTGTGGTGTTTGACATATACTGTTTTCTCTTTTTCCCATACAAAACCAGATAATAAGACAAGCCCAGTAAAGGGATAAAAATATTCTTCTGAGTGTTAAAGTGTAGCCTGTGAAAATTCTTTGGCACTGCAGAAAAAATGGCCCTTGTATTATTTAATTGTTTTAGTATGAAGTTTCACACATCTGTAAAAATAACACTTTTCAGAGATTCCAGTATAAGTGATACTGTGTAGCTAAACTATTTAGTTCTAACTGACCAGTAACAGCAGTTAGCTTTATCTGAGGATAAGGTTTAGATGTTTTCATAAAGAGGAATTGCAATGAGAGTTTAGTGGGAATTTCTATGGCATCCACATTAGTAGCTCTGAAATAATTAATTATCATAATTAACACAGAAATAGCAAATGTGTTGATAATGATGGGACACTTAAAGTGGAGACATAATAAAATAAATTCAGACATCATAGCTTCATGAGGTGCCAATCTTAATGGCAACAGTCATAGCCAACTCATTTGTTATTTTTACAGGTGGAATATCTGTATCAGTATCAGTATAGTATCAGTAACGTCCTCAGTGTTAATAGTCTACTTTGTTTACACCAAACAACACTAAGCATTTTAAAAATTGGTTTCTACAATAAATAAACTGTTTTCTCATTAGATAAAACAGAATTGTTTGCCTTTGACCACAAAACAAACCAAACCAAAATGAAACACAACTAAACAAAATAAAGTAACTGCTATCTGCCCTCACATTAAGCTATTGTTTCCTGTTCTCTGCTAGCTAAGGAGTCACACTCCTGCTGATCACAACATGGAACAGTATAATAAATTTGAGTGGAAGAAATTAGTGAAAAAATTAACATAATAATTCATTTTAATATTGCAAATAAATCAGCTGCCTACCATAGGAATACATCAAGTACTGAGCAGTAATTAACCCAGAAATAATACCATCTATTAGTGGCAGGAAAATCTAGTTAACATTGGGCGGAAAAAAATGTAAGGTAGTCAAACAATCCATGGTGAATTTAAAAACAATTTATATAGGTTAAATTTACTTTCATCTTCATCTAAGAATAGTTGACAGTTCTGTATTACAGACAGGCCTCCTATAAGCCTAATATACCACGTGCCTCAGTGTAGGAGGAATGAAAAGCAGCTTTATCATACATGAGAGATACACTACCTTCTTTTTTTTTTTTTAATGTACGACTTTACGCTTGGCATTGCTCATGAGGCTGGCGTGGGCCCACCTCTCAAACCAGAAGGTCCTGGATGGCCTCTCTTCCCTCCACCATGTTGACAGCAGTGCCCAGCTTGGCTTTATCTGCAAACTTGTTGAGACTACACTCAATCCCACTGTCCATGTCTCTGAAAAAGATGTTAAACAGTGCTGGGCCTAGTACCAACCCCTGAGAAATGTCACTTGTTACTGATCTCCTCTTGGACACTGAGTATGTATTAAAGATTCTTTCACTGATAATGATTACTGGAAGATTTCAACCTTTTCTTTATATTTCATTCTTTTGTGTATCAGGATGTCTCCAATGAGCCTCATAGCCACTAGAAAATCACCTGAATATTTACATTCTTTTCAGTTATATAGCAAAGGTCCTGACATACAGAGCAATCACATACATATCTTCATTTTTGTTTTAAAATAGGGTTAGCTTTGACATAACTTTTAGTATTTAATTTTTGAATTTTTGTATTCACTTGCTATACAGGGATGTTTCATGGCTAGGGAAATCTTGCCAGGTTAGCTATTTTTGCTTTTTTATTAGAGTAGCTGGGGTGAAGCTGATTTCTAACTTACTTTTCAACCTGTTTCTTGTCAAAGATTTGCTCTCCAGAGTTAAATATCTTGGGGACTAAAGTAAAAAAAAAAAAAAAAAAAGAAAAAGAAAAAGACAAAACCACAACATTTGTTCTTGAACTTTCAATATTTTCTAGATTATTACTGTGAGTAACCTTACAAATAACACCAGTTTTCCATTTAAACAGATGATGTAAGCAATTTAGCCTTTGTTAAATGTAATTGGATATACTGTGCTGATTCTGTTTCATAGTGATTATTGCAGTAAGAGACTTAACTACATGTTAAAAGGTCAAATCTTGTTCCCTGTGAATTCAGTAAAATTTTAATCCTTGATTTTAACAAGACTAACATTTTATTTTAATGAGTATATATGTAGTATAGATAATATAAGAACACATTAATGCAAGGCAAACCTAGCCTGCTTTTAAAATGCAGATCTGAAAGTATTTTTGCATCTATCTATCTGCATCTATTGTATCTATACCTGTGATACAATAGTAAGTAGTATTGTATCTATCTTTTGAATTTTTAATCTTATTTGAATACAGAACGATTCTGATTCAGAAGATTCATATCAACTTCTGTGTGCACATGATTTTTTTGTGCTTTCTTGACAAAAATAGAATGTATCCTGAAAACAAGCAAACATACAAACAAAACAAACAGAAAAAAAAAAGGAAGGATCAAAATGTGGCTCTGTATTTTATGTTCTTTCCCCTACATTTTACTCTCACACACACGCACATATGAATACTATTATAATAGCACAAAGAGGCAACATTTCCAACATTAACATTACAGCGTATGAGAAAATAGCTGCTTAGTGTAGTGCTAGCTTCATATTAATCTAAAAATAAATAAAACAAAACTATCTGGCGAGTAGTCTACATAAAAATCAAGGTAGGAAAACTAACGTTCCATTAAGAATGATATATATAGAGAAAGAAAAAATATAACTCAGTGCTACACTCCTTACTGTTTCCCTCTGAGTTTCAGAGCAGTGTCTGACAAATCTTTTCATCATGATCCTGCTGAAAATCCTAAATACAGTTTTTCTAAAGAATTGACAAATACACTGTAGATACCTCGTCTTTCTAAAATAGAGAGAGGAAAGATCCCTGCATATAAAATTTGCGACTGAACAGCTGTTCAAAGTCAAAATAACTTTGGAAGAAAGCTGAATCCTGAAGAACAGAAAGGCTGCAGGGGAATAACTACCTGGATCCTGGTTGGATCACTAATGTTAGCACAGTAGGAAAAATGAGGGTGGCTTTCTAAAGTCTTCATGAAAAAGCCGTTCACTTTGACAGAGATGAATGGAGCCATATATGTTACTGGATGTCTGAGCTTAACACAAGCATATGCTTTTTATTTAAGAGATTAATTTAGAACTAGAACCACTTCACCCATTCAAAATGTAAGTGGCTAATTTTGTGCATCTTTCATGTTTATGTCCTGAAGTCCTTAATTTTATTCTTACCTCAGCACTGCAAAAACAAGCATGACTTTAGCAGGAGCAGCCAGCATATTAAGCATATTATGGCATCAGGGTCAGGATCTAAGTATTATGTATGTGGTTATAGCCACCATGTGATATTATAGAGAATTATTAATCCTCTAACCTGCATTAAGTCATGCTTCTTAAGGTTGCACTCAAATATTTTAAGAACTCAGGAACAAGAAAAGCTTTACAACAGATAGTCTGCCAGATACCCAATTTCCCGTTCCCAGCTACAGTCTCCAACAATTGGAGAATCTGATTATTCTGATAAATTCCTGAACTGCAAGATGTCTCAGTGAATATGTTTCAAGGACAGATGTTAGAATAAATTTCATGAGAGCACATTGTAAGAGATATAAAGTTTTTTGTGATAAAAATTGATCTGTATCTTCAATTTTTACCAGAGAATAGAATCACGTAATAACTTGGGTGAAGGGAGTTCTGGAGTTCTCTAGTTCAACCTCTCGTCCCTCTCAGCAGAATGGGAAAGAGAATAGGAAGAACAAAAGCAAGGAAACTCATTGATCAAGATAAAGGCAGTTTAATAAGAGAAGGAAATGGAAAAATAAAACAAGTAAGCCACAGATAATCATTAAACACCTTCCACAAACAAACTGATGCCCAAACAGTCTCTAAGCAATGGCAGCCTTGGAAGACAACCACCTTTCTTCCTTTACCTCCAGTTTTTATTACAAAGTAAGACATGTAATGGTATGGAATATCATTTTGGTCAATTTGGGTCAGCTGTCTCAGCCGTGCCCTCTCTCAAATTCTTGCCTCTCCCAACTATCCCAGCCTATTTACTGGGAGGAGAAAAAGTGGTGGAGAAAAAGAAAAAGAAAAAAAAAGATAAATTTGACACTATAAAAGCACTTTTTATCAATAAAAAAAGCACTGATGTGCCATCGACACTTTTAGCCACAATCCAAATCACAGCACCATTGGTCTGTTATTAAGGAAGTTCATAGAATCATAAAATCATGAAGCTTGGAAAAGACCTCTAAGATCATCAAGTTCAACTGTCCTCCATCTTGTCCAGAACCAGAAAAAAATAGTAGTTCCATTTCTCATCTGAAAACTACCAACAAAATTTTAGCATCTCAAATGCATCACTTGAAAATAATACTCACATATCCTGAAAAGAAATATAAAGGTTAGGAAGGAGGGACTGCATAGATTACCAACAAAACTGAAGGTTAAGGTACAAACATCCTGTATTTTATTCACATATTTATTTGAGATATGATGCAAATTTTATACTGTGATATCTGTGAGAAATTTACAAGTTTTGTGCATGAAGAGTAGCTACTAAATAATTCTAAGTTTCTCCAAATTTAGTATTTTTATATATATATATATATATCCCTTATTCACATCTCCCAAGAGATCTCTGCATTCTTACAAAGCAAGTACAGTTTATAATCTTGGGAGTGTATTTGATTTAGCTTCAGTTTGCTATTATAACAAGCCTGAAGGGGTTAGAAAAGTAGGAGAAAGCAAATTATTCTGCATCTGCTGTAAAATAACTCCATGGATTTTACTGCAGCTACACTACAGATCCTCTCTTCATGTGTAGGTATTTACTCTCACTGTAGATCTCTAAGAGAAGGCTTAAGAGTCCAAGCCAGTTTTGTTCAGGTTTTCTCCAGAGACAATTGATATGGATGGGTGCTTCCAAATGGTATCTAACCTAATTGTATGGAACGTAAAATCTTCTAGAAGTTCTTGTGTAGAATCAGCTTGATAACAACTTAAAACTTATCTTTGAAATAGGTGAAGTTGGATCAGCTAAAGCCCACTCATTTTATTCTCTGCTACACCACATTCTCTGTTCTGATACTACTGCTTTCCAAAGAAGAAAATAAAAACCTGGATTTAGGGCTGGTTTTTGTCAAGAATTTATTTCCTGACCCTTTCCAGGGTGAGTTTTTATCATTCCAGGCACTTAGAGTTTGGTTTCAACAATTCTGACATAGTGTCAGGAAAAAAATATTATCAGCAGGGGAGTATACAGAGAACAGAATGACTTTATATTAGTATGTAACAAAAATATTATTCTGAAAATAAGTGTAGACAGTATCATAGCAAAATAAAAAAAAAAAAATCTGGAAACCTGAATCTATCACTTTTATGTATATAGTAAATGTTGTTGGTTTAATAAAAATTCAGCTATCAAATTTATAATAGTTGTAAAGGCCAATAAACTGTGTCTCAGCATGCTTATAAATGTACTTGAAAATGTACATTGCACTTTACAGAGGTCCAGGACAAGCACAATTTACTTCCATAAGAATAAGGTGTCCTGGTTTGAGCTAGGATAGAACCAGTTTTCTTTCTTGTGATTTTACTTTCAGCTAAGTCTCTTCTAAGTATCTGTACTTACAGAAATTAGCAGAAATTTTCTCAGTCAGTGCCTGCTTCCAGGATTGATAATGCTCAGCATTTATAGTTACAGCTGGAGAATGGTCTGCAGAACCAAGGACACTACTCAGTTCTGAGAGTAAAGAGCTCACCCTTTTTTAGGGAGGAGTGAACCAGACAGATGATCAGATTTGTTCAAATGTCCATCCCATACATTCCATATTATAAATTTGCAGTATCACAAGGATCAAGTTCTTTGTCCATGGCCAGTGTCCTGAGTGGACTCTGTCTCTTTCTCTGTCTTTAAATTCAATTCATGACCTCCTGAATCTGTGTGTTCCTGCACATAGGTTTCATCTGCAGATGACTCCAGTAACCCAATCTGGGAATTTTCTCAGTGGTGACATGAGCGCTAGTGGGTAGGGGGAACGTCATGCTGCTTTTGTATATAATTGTATATATTTACATATTTCATTATTTTCCTTTTTATTAAAGCTGCATAGTTTAGTTTCCATCAAGTAAGTGTATCTCCCTTAATAACTTTCTTTTCCCTACAGGGGAAGGGAGAGGGATTAATAGAGACCATCTGCCATTCTTTTAATTGTCAGCCCAACGTTAAACCATGACACAAGGTCTTTAAGTTCTCAGTCAGTTTTGTTTAGAAACATATAAAGGATTTATGTGCTGTAAGCTGTACTCTGTTGAAAAACTTTGGCCTCTAAACTGCATAAATACAAAACAATAGGAATGAGGACACCCTGAAGAAAGCATGTAAATGAACAACAAAGTTTCTGACCTACTTATTGAATGTACTTTTGCTCTTTTTTAGAGATATACCTTTCAGAAGCAATCGTGTTGATTTACAGCAAAGCCAGGTGAGAAAGGAAGAAAATATCCATTGTTAGAGCAGGAAGACAAAGAGCTGGCAGAAAAAAACCTTGATCTTACACAGCAACTTTCCAGGTCAGAATTCTACTGAAATTAAAGCATTTAGATATGAAATTTGTAAGTATTCTTGCAGTTCATATGGTACTATACAATAGAAATCACAGGCATAAGGAAACATGGCCACATAAAAGAGAAAACCAGGTAGGTTTTAAGTTTTTGATCAGAGACTCTTGAGATTTGTGGCTGAAAGCTGAATAAAACTCCTACAAAGCCCCCAAACCAAACAACCGCACTCTTGCTGGGGTTTTTTTGTCTTTAATGATCAGACACAGAGAACAAATCATAAGTTATTGATGTGTATGTTATGAAGCTCTATTCCTCACTGCTTCTTGTCAGCCAAGTAATATGAAGAACTCCTGCTAAGCAGGGATGCAATATGCAGTGATTTAAACTACAAGAATTTGACGTAATTTGTGACTGAAGTATCCAGGCTATAGTAAAACTAAAAGTGAAAGAAAAAGTGGAAGAAGTCATCATAATACTTAAAAAGTATATTCCACTAAAATGATTTTTTTCTTTGCTTACAATAATAAAAGATGACAGGCTATGGATAATTAACTAATATTATCATGCAACTTGTAGGCTGATTGTATAAAAAATGCACTTTTTATTGGCATAATTCATGCTTTCAGTGCTGTGCCAGGTGTTAGAGTACAAAGATTCAAACACTTATAGACAGACACAACTGCAGCTTATTTCTTCTTCATATCAATTTAGTCACACACTGTTATCACAGCTCATCTGAATAATATTCTAATGGAAGGGAACATGGTGACATAATTTGAAAATTATAGATGTCATCATCCCAATTCTTTAACTGAATGTGAGATAAAATATTTTCAATTTATTAGTCTCTTAATTGAATAATAGTTGGTTTGGTTTTAATTGTTTAGTGGCTGACATTACATAAACTGTTGGTTACTTTTAGAGTTGTTCATATGATAAAAAGAAATGTAAATTGTTCCAACTGTTTCATGGTTCCTATTCAGCTGAACTGTTACAAGTGAGAGTGATTCACCAGCAGCATCAAAGAAACCTTTGAGAAACAGAACAGTCTCCTGCTAAGGTGGAATATCATTTTGGTCAATTTGGGTCAGCTGTCTCAGCCGTGCCCTCTCTCAAATTCTTGCCTCTCCCAACTATCCCAGCCTATTTACTGGGAGGAGAAAAAGTGGTGGAGAAAAAGAAAAAGAAAAAAAAAGATAAATTTGACACTATAAAAGCACTTTTTATCAATAAAAAAAGCACTGATGTGCCATCGACACTTTTAGCCACAATCCAAATCACAGCACCATTGGTCTGTTATTAAGGAAGTTCATAGAATCATAAAATCATGAAGCTTGGAAAAGACCTCTAAGATCATCAAGTTCAACTGTCCTCCATCTTGTCCAGAACCAGAAAAAAATAGTAGTTCCATTTCTCATCTGAAAACTACCAACAAAATTTTAGCATCTCAAANCACCCTTTTTTAGGGAGGAGTGAACCAGACAGATGATCAGATTTGTTCAAATGTCCATACCATACATTCCATATTATAAATTTGCAGTATCACAAGGATCAAGTTCTTTGTCCATGGCCAGTGTCCTGAGTGGAGTCTGTCTCTTTCTCTGTCTTTAAATTCAATTCATGACCTCCTGAATCTGTGTGTTCCTGCACATAGGTTTCATCTGCAGATGACTCCAGTAACCCAATCTGGGAATTTTCTCAGTGGTGACATGAGCGCTAGTGGGTAGGGGGAACGTCATGCTGCTTTTGTATATAATTGTACATATTTACATATTTCATTATTTTCCTTTTTATTAAAGCTGCATAGTTTAGTTTCCATCAAATAAGTGTATCTCCCTTAATAACTCTCTTTTCCCTACAGGGGAAGGGAGAGGGATTAATAGAGACCATCTGCCATTCTTTTAATTGTCAGCCCAACGTTAAACCATGACACAAGGTCTTTAAGTTCTCAGTCAGTTTTGTTTAGAAACATATAAAGGATTTATGTGCTGTAAGCTGTACTCTGTTGAAAAACTTTGGCCTCTAAACTGCATAAATACAAAACAATAGGAATGAGGACACCCTGAAGAAAGCACGTAAATGAACAGCAAAGTTTCTGACCTACTTATTGAATGTACTTTTGCTCTTTTTTAGAGATATACCTTTCAGAAGCAATCGTGTTGATTTACAGCAAAGCCAGGTGAGAAAGGAAGAAAATATCCATTGTTAGAGCAGGAAGACAAAGAGCTGGCAGAAAAAAACCTTGATCTTACACAGCAACTTTCCAGGTCAGAATTCTACTGAAATTAAAGCATTTAGATATGAAATTTGTAAGTATTCTTGCAGTTCATATGGTACTATACAATAGAAATCACAGGCATAAGGAAACATGGCCACATAAAAGAGAAAACCAGGTAGGTTTTAAGTTTTTGATCAGAGACTCTTGAGATTTGTGGCTGAAAGCTGAATAAAACTCCTACAAAGCCCCCAAACCAAACAACCGCACTCTTGCTGGGGTTTTTTTGTCTTTAATGATCAGACACAGAGAACAAATCATAAGTTATTGATGTGTATGTTATGAAGCTCTATTCCTCACTGCTTCTTGTCAGCAAAGTAATATGAAGAACTCCTGCTAAGCAGGGATGCAATATGCAGTGATTTAAACTACAAGAATTTGACGTAATTTGTGACTGAAGTATCCAGGCTATAGTAAAACTAAAAGTGAAAGAAAAAGTGGAAGAAGTCATCATAATACTTAAAAAGTATATTCCACTAAAATGATTTTTTTCTTTGCTTACAATAATAAAAGATGACAGGCTATGGAAAATTAACTAATATTATCATGCAACTTGTAGGCTGATTGTATAAAAAATGCACTTTTTATTGGCATAATTCATGCTTTCAGTGCTGTGCCAGGTGTTAGAGTACAAAGATTCAAACACTTATAGACAGACACAACTGCAGCTTATTTCTTCTTCATATCAATTTAGTCACACACTGTTATCACAGCTCATCTGAATAATATTCTAATGGAAGGGAACATGGTGACATAATTTGAAAATTATAGATGTCATCATCCCAATTCTTTAACTGAATGTGAGATAAAATATTTTCAATTTATTAGTCTCTTAATTGAATAATAGTTGGTTTGGTTTTAATTGTTTAGTGGCTGACATTACATAAACTGTTGGTTACTTTTAGAGTTGTTCATATGATAAAAAGAAATGTAAATTGTTCCAACTGTTTCATGGTTCCTATTCAGCTGAACTGTTACAAGTGAGAGTGATTCACCAGCAGCATCAAAGAAACCTTTGAGAAACAGAACAGTCTCCTGCTAAGGTGGAATATCAGACACTGCAACTTACACATTTAAACACTTCAGAAAAGCTATTGCAGAATCAAAAGCAAAATCCTGTTACCTTCAGATCTATCATCACAGCTGTCCTCCATTTTCTCAATACATACCTTTAGTTTAAAGAAAAAGGTTTAATCATGAAGGCTAAAACTAGCCCATTGTCAGTAGGTGATCCTGGATTTAAGGGTTTATCACTAGTAATAAGAGGAACTTGGTCTTATCTGAATTTGTCAATGATAATGAAATGTGTGACAGATCAATACACTTTAAGCACTAAGTTTCAGATGCTTTTTAGGACCATATTAATCACAGATGAGAAGTGTAAGTCTCTGTGTATCACCTTCTGAGATTTTAATCAGTTCATTGACTTTGATTTAAGGAGTCAATTTTGCTGCATCTGATAACATGATAAAGTAACAATCCTTCACTACCAGGTACTTAAAATAAGGAAAAAGCCACCAAAATTGTTTACCAGAGATGTTATAATTTTCAAAGTTAAGAAAAAATTTACTCCTAATTCTTCCTTAATCTTAAAAAAACCCCGCAAAAAAAAAAAAAAAAAAAAAAAAAAAAGAAAAAAAAAAAAGTTTCAACAGAAGCCCAAACTAAACTGCACATAGAAAAAAAAAAGTACCTTTTCATCCTGTTGGTCTGTATCATAAATCTTGGAGCACTGATCCTTTTCTCCTGGTCTTTTGGTTTAGTTGGGTTTGGTTTGGTTTTTTTGCACCGGTATGATAGCCAAACTGACGGTGAGTCATGTCTTCCCTTTTGCAAGTCTTCATTCTTTCTTCATCCTGTCTTTTCTCCATCTTACTGTGTCTCCAGCTCGTTCTTGACTTTGCTTCATTCTATGTTGCTGAAGCTCTGTTTGGACCAGCTGAAACGGTTCTCACAGCCAAACCTACATGATTCATGCCATGCCTGTTGAAACAAACTTGTATTACAATTTTTTTTTTTTACATGATTTTCAAAAAATAGCAGCAGTGGTAGTAAGGCATGGATCTGGTTTTCCTTGGTGTCACTGTACATTCAGAAATACATATCTTTCTGGGAAATAAGAAGGAGAAGAAACAAACCAGACCTGCCCAGCTAGAGCCTCTTGACCACCTTAGCTGTTCTGAATAATGTGGATGACTAACATGCTTCAGTAATTTATAGCATTCTACCCCTGCTTTCGAAATTACCATGTCAGAGCTTGCTGTATGATAGCAACTGTATTTCACTAAAACTTTCCATTGTCAGAGCTCTGTGTTGGAGAGCGGGAGGAATATAATACTGGAATCTGAGCAAAACAGTCTTAATGTGATTGTGAAAACAACCATGCATAAAAGTATATGTCCCAAATTTTCTTTCCTTTTCTTCCCCTCATTGTTTCTCATCACAGACATTGCAGCAGAGCCCAGAAAACTAAGAAAACCAAAAATGTACCCATTAAAACCTATGTCAAAATAAATACAACTTGGACAGAGAAACACATTCTAATGAGAAAGTATCTGCCAAAAATGTTTTGCTTAACTCTGATCAGCACACTCCAAATAGTTCTCATTGTTTCCCCATGATGAAATCAGCATCCTGAGTCGTCATGTGTTATAAGACACAAACCTAACAATAATTCCAGCAGTTCAGCATGTTATGAGACAAAATATTTTTTAGAATTTATATATTAATTTCTAAACCACTTCATTTGAAAATACTACTGGGTCTACAGATATCATTGAAGCAATTAGTATGCAATAGGCAAGGCAAATAAGAGGAAGGATAGGCCACAGTATCAATGAAGTTTCTCGAAGATAAAATGTCAGAAGTATTTGTTACATTTTTCTTATTTCCTTGTATTTTTGCCTATTTTATATAACAGGTATAAATTTGTCAGTATTCAAACAACGCTCAAAATGTTGAGCATCACTATCTTTTTTAAGTTATCACTATAATGGATTTTAATGTAAAGAATTCTTGGTTTAACTTAGCAGGCTAAGTTTTGTAATAAACAAAATGGTAGGAAACTCATTAGAATTTGAGGGCAAAAGGGTCAATATATTAAATATATAAGGCCATGGGCATCCCAGGATGTTTCTGTTAGATCACAGTATTTTGCTTTAAATCTGGAGTGAGCTAAAGTCAGCTAAAGTGAGCTAAGTCAGCTAAAACCCTTGGATGTCCTAGAATTAAACAGAATAATGCTGGAAATGCTATTATTCTACAGTAAGTTTCCTAATGCATTTAATGGCATATTATTGTATACTCATTATGAGTCAACTGATTTTTAATTGCCCATTCGCTCAGAGAAAGTGATTCTCTTTTTAATTTTTTTTTCTTTTTCAAGTAAAAAGTAACAATGGGGAGTTGTTTTGGATTTTTTTGTTTGTTTGTTCATTTGTTTTAGTTGTCATCAGTCAAGGCAGGTATATTTTTACAACAGTGCTGGATGGTTGCTAAAATAATATGCTTAATGAGACAGAATTGTTTCGGTTTCTGGTCAAGGATCTTGGTGTCAATTATCCAGTTAGGAAAAATCAGTAGCTTCCATGAAGGAAAAGACTTCTTCTGTATCTTTTGCACTGTAGATGGAAGACAATTTTGTTTCTCATACTTTGGAAAGAAGGTAATGACTGACAGCATACTGCTTAAATATATATAGGATAGGAATTAATTGTTTATTTTCCGCCCCATAATGTCTAGGTTTCTTGAGATCTGATTCTTAGTCGAGGTCTCTTGCTGGATATAAAAGTTAGTCATTTCTAAATTACTACTTATCTGTGTGAGAGAAGTGCAGTGAAAATTGGATTCATGGAAGGCTGAAGTTGTTTTGGTGTTAAGGAAATAATGGAAATTACAAGCAGGCTCAAGGAATGACAAGAGAGATAAAAGCCTGAGAATTCAGAAAAGCAAAATAGTTGCGCTTAATACTTTTTCCAGAGAGTGATACTTTATTGTGCTCAGAGGCAGAGGAAAAGAATGTGTTGTCAAAGAGATACAGAAAACTTCTTTAATTCTAAAATCACATTTTGGGGTTAAGATACCTTTGCTCATGGAACTCCGAGTCAGGCTGTACCTTTTTTAAAAGAAATATTTCTTGCTAAAATTCTAGTTTTATCAAAAGTCCTTCATGTAGGCTTTGTCGAAAAGTAGTTAGCAAATCTTCTGACCATAAGCGTATCTTTTTTTCCTATAGATCAAATAATAATTGCTAATTTATACAGATTTTTAATTCACAAAATATTTTGGATTATATGTGAACATAAAGTAATAAACATAAATTTCAATAAAATATTTTTCATTTAACCAAATAAAAATGTTACGTCTAAAGAATCAAGTTTCTACAAATTCTGAATATGTGAAATTCTTCAAAGACTGAGATTTCTAACATCTATAGTGTAGCAGATAGTGTTTACAGAAGGACAACATTTATAATATTCTTAGGTTGCAACGTATCTGTGGGTTATTTTTTCAAAGTTTCCTTAAGAACTTTTTAATGACAGAAAAATGCATAGTTTTTCTGCTCTTACAGGGTTCTAAAATGTTTTGCATTGACAGAAGAGATGAGAATCTGGCTTGTGATATTTAGAGAGTGAACTAATCCTGAAATGGCATAGATAAAGAAAAAATGTTTTCTGTAGAATAATTGAACTACAAAATCACTGGCAAACAATGGCCAGGCATATCTGTGACAGTGAATTCAAGATTTTGGGCACAAAAATAACATGTTATAAATGTTATTTCTTATAAGTATTTAAATAATTTTCATCATTAAAGTATCCCTGATTCAAGTAGACATGAACAAGAATTGTTGTATTAGTGAGTTTTTAAATTATCATGGAAAGCTTTGAAAGCTTGTAAGGGATTCATATACAAAATGTTAGCCAGAGTCACGTAAATCCACAGACTTTGTCAGAGTGCTGATATTAATTATGCATGCACTGTTAAAATAGATGTTATCATTGTACATGACAAAAAAACCCAAAAGAACACATTACTGCATCTTGGTCTGTTTTAAAAGCTATTTTTATATCTCAGAAGAAATACCATTTTATTTTAAATAAAAGTAATATTCTTTCATCTGATCCCTACACTTTTGAAGCCTATGTTTACTTCATGACCCCCTTGAGATAGCCGAGTGATTTTACTGTGCCTTCAATACAAATTAATGGAAGGTCTTAGAACATTAAATTGCTACAATGATATTTTAAATATTAATTTTTAAATCTGTACAAAATGTGCTATTGTTATTATTTTTTATATTGTCAGCAATCTTTAAAAATAGTGCAATCACAATATGATGAGCAATATTCTAAATATTTGTTTTACATTAAAACTGTAAATCCTGAACTCATCCTGAGTATTTTTAATTATTATTTATGTTTAAGCACTAATTTCAATTCTTTTTAGTGTTTAACTCAATATTATTCTTCAAGTACATTTTAAACATTTTATTTAATTAAATAGAATGATCTTTTCACTGTACACTCCTCCTGCCTCAGGGTATGTTTTTTCTCTAATTAAAGTACTAAATTTATTATGTGACATTTCTACAAAATACTTTGGTCCTAACCCCTTAAGCTTATCATTACATTTTTTTTTTATCTTTAAGATGTTTTAACATCATCTTTCCTTCCATAATTGATCATTATTCAAATAAGAACTCATTGCTGGAGACTCAGAAAAGGATGCAGAAAATGTCCAAAATGTTCGTGGAAGAATCATCCTATAAGGGCTGTTTAGCTACACATATGCAGATGTAAAATCAGGCTCAATAATTCCTAATTTGTGTATTAGTGGAATGAGAAGAGGATTCTGGAATATCTTGAAGAAAGGATTACAGTATATTTGCTGTAGTTTTCTATTTTTTCTGTAATAATCTCATCTTGTCAGAGACAGAACACTGAGCTAAGCTAACTTTGTCCTAACCTTCTAGTATAGATTTACATATACTAATTAAAGAGGTGGTAAAGATGTTCAAGATATTTACAACATCTGGGAAAAAAATTTCTTGTATACATCCTGGGAGAGGATTAAAGGAAAACTTCAAAGATGTTCAGAGGCTAGAACTCTTTCCTAAATTGAGAGGCAGAGGGAACTGAATATGCTTAGTCTAATGAAAACAAATCTTGGGGGTGATATATAAGTAGCTTACTACCATTTGGATGAGAGTTAGAGAGATGATGGAGCTAAATATTTGGTACTAAATACATGGTGAGAGGTAATAAAAATAGGTATAAGATCTGTAAAGTGTACCTTCGGAGATTCTGATTGCCAAATAGAACTTCATGTTGGCTTGAAGCAGGAGGTTGGAGTAAATGACCTCTTATCCAACTACGCTGATATGTTTCTTACATTTGAAAATGAAGATGCTTGCAGGCATAAAATAAAGTTTCAGAAGCATTCTGTGATCTCAAATTTGCTTAAATACAAAGAGATAAACTAATCAGAGTAGAATCCCATTCCTGCTTCCCTAGTAAATCAGGAATCTTTATTAATAAAACTTGTTTGGTTTTTTTTTATTTCAGATGTCTTTGTGGGATCTTACATGCCACCTTTGATTACTGTCCTTTAGCAAGACTAAATTCATACCCCAGAAAAGCACTTGCAACTTTCTGAGAAACAGTACGGTTAGGGAAGAAGACTAAGACAAAAAACTCTCCAAGTCCAAAAGGTCACTTAGCATAATATCTTGACCTGGCACAATTATACTACCAGTAACAATAACGGATATCAAGCAAACATTAATTAAAAACACAGGTCTCCATCTAGAGACATATTCCTTCTGCAACATCTCAGCTTCCATCAATCTGTTTTTTAAAAGCAAAAGAAATCAAAACAAAAAACATTTTTGCTTATATTTTAAATAAGAATGAACTTCCCCAAAATTAAAAACTCAACATCGATACTGCAGTTTCTATTCTAGAGAACTATCCAATTTACCCCTAAAATTATTGCTTAGTCCATGACCTACTGTCTGATACGTACCCAGAGGAAAAGGAGTGAGCTTTTCTTATATGTACAAAGGTATCCTCTATTAAAATGAGTTCTATCTTCACCGTTAAAATGAGCTTGAAGCTTGCTTTAAAATGAAAGCAATCTTTTACTAGTTTGGGTTTATAATTATGTGACTTTCAGTACACATTTTGGATATTTGCAATTATATATATACACATATACCCTACAGATACATAAATCAGATTACATGAGCTGGAAATGTATGTTTGCAGCCCAGAAAGCCAACCGAATCCTGGGCTACATCAAAAGAAGCCTGGGCAGAAGGTCAAGGCAGGTGATTCCCCCCTTTTCCTCTGCTCTCTTGAGAGCCCACCTGGAGTATGGTGTCGAGTTCTGGTGCCCCCCAACACAAAAAAGGCTGTTAAAGCAAATCCAGAGGAGGGTCTCAAAGATGATCAGAGGGCTGGAGAACCTCTCCTGTGAAGACAGGTTGAGAGAGATGATTTTGCTCATCCTGGAGGATGCTTTGGGTACATTATAGTGGCCTTCCAGAAGGGGGCCTACAGGAAAGATGGGGAGTGACTTTTTACAAGGGTATGCAGTGATAGGAAAAGGGGGAATGATTTCAGTCTTGAGAAGGTAGATTTAGGTTAGACATCAGGAAGAAATTCTTTAGTGTGAGGGTGATGAGGCACTGGAGCAGATTTCTCAGGGAGGTTGTGGATGCCCCCTCCCTGGAAATGTTTAAGACCAGACATTGAGATGGGCTCTGTGCAGTGTGGTGTAGTGGGAGGTGTCCCTGCCCATGGTAGGCTGGTTACAATTAGATGACCTTTAAGATCCCTTACAACCCAAACCATTCTATAAATTTATAAAACATTTTTTTCCTACTGCATGTTGAAGGTCCCTAGATAACTTGCTTAAAGTAGTTATCAATTATTTTTATGCAGATTGCACCTCTTCCTCTCCTGTGCTCTGCAGGTCCTTTATGCAGTTCCATTTTCCCCTTCTTAAACATGTTGCTCACAGAGACCCATCCAGCTTCTCTCTCTTTCAGTGTCCTCAACTGTAAAGTCACTGTTACCACACTTAACAGTCCCTATCAGACATGAACAACAAATCCCTATCTTCAACAACTATCAATCCAATGTTTTCTCGAGATCTCTTGCCATTGTCATCCTTAAAAAGCCCTTGTTAACTGAAAGAACACTTGCCAGCTTCATCTCTAAGATTTGGCCTTTTTTTGTCTTCTCCCGGTATATAAAAACCATGGCTCTGTAACATTCCTGCAAAGTCTGACCTCACCTCCAAAGATCATACAATTTCTTTTTCCTCTTGATCTCCACAAAGAGTTACCTGTTCAGCCAAGCTGGTCTTCTGCCCCGCTTGTGTGACTTAAACCACAGTTGAATTGACTGTTCCTTTGCTTCTAAAATGTGGTTCTTAAAGGACTCCAAAGCTGTCAAAAGGTTTGTTCCTGATACTGTGGTTGATAACTCCATGAATAGCTTGAATTTTACTCTCCTGAAGTCCAGGGTAGAAAATCTGCTGTCCATTTCTCTCATTACACTGACAATTTTAAAGTCCGCTGTGTCATGATCACTATGGCCAAGGCAGCCACTTACCATCACATCCCGCATGAGTCCTTCTCAATTCAGAAATAGCAAGTCTAAGAGGGTGTCTTTGCTAGCTGACTCACTGAGTACGTGTGACCAGAAGTTCTCTCCTACAAACTTCAAAAATTTTCAAGTCCTACTTGTCATAGCAATGTGATATTCCCAGATGATATTTGAGAAGTTGAAATCTCCCGTAAGGACAAGCGCTACCAATCCAGAAATTTCTCCTAATTGCCTGTAGAATCAGCGTTTTGAATTTTGCCTTTGTTTAATAATAAACTACTTCATTTTAATTGTCAAGAAATTAAATTAATTTTCCCCAAGCTGAATTTGTTTTGCCTGTGATGTTAACTGGTAAGTAAACACTCTGTCTTTACCTTAATGCATGAGCTTTTCCATCTAATTTTCTCCTTCTGTCCTGTTCAGGGGCGGAAATGAGAGCCTAGCTGGGTGGAGATCTGGCAGCTAACCAAGTGCAACCCACCATAACCTGAAATATTAATATGTCCTAGAGGATATTCCTTCATGTTAATTATGATTGCCATTGTTGCGGTACAAATATATAACTCAGTGAGCAGCCTAATAAAGTTGAATAATTAAAGCTTATGATACTGATGCTGCAGATGATGTATCTGATACATTAAGTGACCTGAATTTTATGACTTAATTGAATTGGAGCTGATTTTACACCTCCATATTCAGTAAATTTTTCTTTCAGGAATTTGTGCAATGTCTGTTTGATTTAATTCCAGGTGTTACCATCCCTGCTATCGTCTGGAAATGAATTCAAGACCATAATAGACCAAACAGAATAATTTATATTTTCTATTTCCTTCCCTCCCCTCCTTTCATTTCTCCTTCCCCTCCCCTCCCCTCCCCTCCCNTTCCCTTCCCTTCCCTTCCCTTCCCTTCCCCTTTTTTTTTAAATTTTTTTATTTTAAATAAAAAATATTACCTTGTAATTTAATATCATTCTGCCAATTCTTACATTGTTTAATAATGATATAAGTTCTTCTCCAGACTGAGGCCTTTTTTGTTTATGTTTGAAGCAGAAAAGTTTGAAATTTTCATGTTACTATGGAGAAGGGTTCAGAGAAAATTCAGTGTAATTTAGTGTGTGAGAAAATTACACTGAGAAAATTTGAAGAAATTCTGATAACCATGAGCAAGGTTTGCTTATCTGCCCTAGTTTAGACATACAGACAGTAGAGATCGAGATCTGAGATACCCACTGTATAATCATTTCATTGCCAATGGTGAGAAGTTTATCCAGTTTGGAACGTCTTTCATCTTACAGTAGGTGTCTTTACAAGTTTGAAAAATACTTTCGTGAAAATATCGGTTTTCTGCACTAGCTATTTAGCTGAAATAGACATTTCTATTCTACACAATAAATCCCAGCTGAGTGGGAATAGTACATCTGTGATTCATTTTCAACATTTGGAGGCCATTTGTTTCAATCTATACCAGACATTGGTACTTAAACTAGGTTCCTTTAGCTCTCTTCAAACCTAACAAAAACAGATATTCAGCCAAATAACACTAAACACATGATGCAGAAACAAACCTTGAGCCTTCTGGCACGGGAAACTTTTCTCAATTTCTCAAAGGAATGTTAGAGATAAAAACATTTGTTGCAACCTCTTCCATCTTAAACATTTATCCTCTCTGAGGTGATAAACAACAGAATTAGTAATGCCAAGGAGAGTAGTTACTATTCTGCAATCTTTGATGGAATGCCTTGGGAGTGTTGCATATAAACAAATTAAAAGTTTCAATTCACAAAAGATTTTTGATAGCTGTGTCTCATTATGTTAACTGCAGGATCTGAAGGAAAAAATTCAACAATTATATGCATTACATTGTGTTGCAATATTATTTTATATGCAATACCAAGTTGTCTTTTCTGCTCGGCATATATTAAAAAATATGTGGGTCAAAAAAGCAATGAATCTTTTGAATACTTTGCTCAATATTTCAGTACAGTGGTGGTGTGGATGTTCTAGCAGTGATTTTAAGTTCACTATCTGAGGATAAGAGAATTTTAATGTTCTGCAGCCAGCTTGCATTTCCAGACTACGGCACATAAAGTTGCTCCTTTACAACACCTAAGATTTTCCAGAAGCAGAGTCACAAAAGAACTGAACAAAGAAGTAGTTCACCCTTTAATAGTTTACCATATCTTGCCATTCAGGAATCCCACAGCCTATGTGTAGATAGAAATATTTTGAGCTTTACAGGACTGCTAAGCCAGAGGAACTTTGTGTTGCTATTTTTTAATTAATTACTTTGCTTGTTTAAAAGTTTCCTTTAAACCCTAAAAATTTATCAGTACTTGCTTAAAAACCATTTTAGAGCAAACTTATGGGAAAAAAATTATTTTACAAAAAATAATTTGTGTGAATTAAAACTAAACCTTACACTGTGGCTTGTTAATTATTGGCAAAATATTAATAGGATTAATACCTTGAGAGAAATAATACCATCTTAGTTATGTGTTAGGTGAAAAACAAAGTCTAGTGAAGTGGAGACTTAGTGGTTCATTAATCCTGCAGGGGCATGATATACACTGAAGTGGAGACCTTGAGAAAAGGGCTAAGAAGAAGGTAACAGCTTGAAGAACTGGATTACCCAAGACACACTGAAACTGTAGGCACATCTGTTGTAGTCTGTGATTTGTTATGATAATTTCTATGCTTAATCTTGTTGTAAATGTGCCTAGAAGAAATTCAATGGATGCATAATAGCATATTTCAAAATAAATAAATTAAACTGTGAAGGTTTGAAAACACAAATTCAGTCTCTTTTTAGTTGTTTGGTCAACCAGCCATTAATACTTTCTGTAACACTTCCAGATACTAGGATTTTTTGAATGTACATGAAAGAAAGATGAGTACTAAGTGTGCAATATATAAGCTATTATTATGGGACACCAGCATTGCAGTTCATCTACATATTTTTTTGTTCCTAGCATCTCTATAATATATAATTATGTGTGTGTGCACACATATATATGTCTCTCTGTTTCCTCCCTTCTGAATAAAAAAAAAAATTGGTGATGCAAAGTAAAATTTTCAAATACTAATTCATTATTATTCTATAATGGGGGAAGTGCTTACCAATGCATATTTTATGAACCTCACCATTAATTCCTATAATCAGAAGTGCTAAGGTTATATGCCAGACAAAACATAATTCATCCTATTTCAAATCCTAATTAATAACATATTTAAATTCACCTTGCAAAATGCATTAATATTCTGACTTGGAGGTGTAGGTCAAATGTAAATTACTTGGCAATTATGAGTGAGAGTCCAGAAAATGCCAGCTTAAAGTACCTGGAGACTATTTTCTGTTGATTTCATTAGGAATATTTTAAATTAATGCATAAACATGAAGGAAAATGATGGAAAAGCTTTTTAGTACAAATTTTCAATTAATTAGTAGTGTTGGTAATGTCTTGGCTAGAAGCACTGAAAAAGAAATAAAGATTAATAAATAAATTAAAAAATAATGTGAGAAAATAGAAAACACAAATATTATATGTGTGTGTATATATATATAATATTTATACATTGTATAAAATATATATTATATTATGTATTTATATATATAATTGTCAGTGATATACCACAAATAATTCCTAACATACATAAATTGGAGTGTAAAAGCATAAATGTCTTTCCAAAACAAACGAGAGGAGGGTTATAGACAGACTTATTTTATAGTTATAGTGTTTTATTTTCTTACACATATATATGTATGTGGACATATTGTGAGACACCTGGTTTCTATTTTCACACTATTAACACATATTCCCCGCTGAAGAGTCCCTTGCTCTGCATTGCTTTGCCTTCTCTTTTCTTTTCCTTGTCTCTTGCTTTGTATCTTGCTATGTCTCTTACCTTGCTCTTTCTCCTGAAGTCCTATTAATTATTTTGTGTTTCTCTAGTTTCCCGATTTTCTTCTGAACTATCAAATTATGTAGCAGACCAAATATGATATAGTTTCTCAAATAATTAATGGGAAACTACTTATCTTTTTGAGCCAAAATAGGCATGGAGCAGAGATTTTTGGACAACAGTTCACAAATGACCCCGTTGAATTTCTATTTATTTTTACAATCATCAAAACTAATGTAAAATAAGATTAAGACAACGGCCATTGTGATTGTTGGTTGTTGCTTTTTGTATCAGTTGAGGGATAAAATTAATTTAGAGCTAATAGAAAATGTCTAAGATACAAGAGAAATGTGATTGCCTGTATCTTATACTCATTTGACCTGTTAACAACTTCTGACTTAATTGTTTTTCAGTTGTAAGAATAGGCTAGGACAACTTATAAAATCCCTAACAAATCCTAAAAGCCTCTTTGGAAAAGAAACCTGTGAGAGGCATAACACAGTGAATAAATAATGCAAAATCAATGCAGTAGAAGTCAGAGGTCACTGTAACCATGAATTAAGTAGATCTCTGGTCCAATTTATCTATATTACTGTTGAAATGTAAAGTTCAATCAGATATTTCAATATTAATTGTATCTTGCCTAAAACTAACTTTCCTATGAAAAGCAGATTGACTCTTTTTTCCACATGAACATCTTTCTAGTGTCATAAACTGTGAACTATCAGCATTGTTACAAGCAGTAATGTCTGTGACACAGTTATAAAAATGACACCCAGATGTGGGAAAATAAAAGGGGTTTACTACTGCTACAAACAGTCCTACTCCTTGTTTGAGCCAGGTGCTCAAGGTTTTACACCATTTGGGCCTGGGTTTTCTTTTGGCACTATATCCAACCAGTCATCACTTTGGTCTTGTCAAAAGGCAATAAATTGTTCAAACTGGGAACAACATTATTGGGTGAAATATTATTGGCCACTTTCTGTTTGTGCCAAAACCATAGTAGATGAAAAGTTTTCACCTCACAATGACTGTTATCTTTCCTCTGATATCCTGGCTGGTTTGATCTGGGCCTGTAATGATGGGAATATGTACACTTGTGGGCTGGGTTACCCCATCATCAATGTACATTAGGTCTCCCAACACTTTGTCCCTTATGGAAGCAGACTCCTGTCCAGCCCTAATGAATAAAGAGGGAAAAGGTTACTCTGGGATGAGAATGGCAAGACCCAGGGGCACCCCTATAATTTGGGGGGGATGGGAGAGCTCTGGCAATTTAGCTTTGCTAAGTTAGATCTAATACTGTTATATCATTTATTTTGTTAAATTAAGTAGTAAAGATTAATGCATCTTCTATTTTATCTTGAGTCTTCTGCACTGTATTTCTGGCTGTACTGATGCCACATACAGGCACGTGGCAGACCATATGCCCTCTTCTTGGATAATTTTATTAAGCTGTATTTTGGGATACTAGATAATTAAACAGCTTTTCTATGAGTACTTCTAGTTGAATAATTGACTAATCAGCCCAGTATGTCTGTTAATAGAAGACTCACATTAAACTGTGTACACTGATTACCATGAATTTCCCTAAATAAATACGGACCTCTTTAGAAAATAGAAACAGCAATAATCACACTTAAGTGGTTTAAGAAACTAAAGTAATATCACTATTAAAATCACAGTGACAACATAACAATTAGACTAGATATTAGTAAAAGTTTCTTTACTGAGAGAGTAGTCAAGTACTGGAAAGGTCTGCCCAAGCAGGTGGTGGAGTCACCTGAAGGTATTTTAAAATAGTGTAGATGAGACACTTCAGGATCTAGTGGGTATGGTGATATAGATACATATTTTTTAGTTTAGTTTAGGTTAGTTTTTTTGAGGGAGAAGGGATGTTAGCAATTGGATATGGTATTCTTATATGTTTTTTCCCACCATGATAATTCTGTGATTCAGTAATTAAACTGAACCAATTTTAAAAATGTAGTCAATAATCTCATTCCGAATTTAGAGGTTCCCTGTTTCAGGAAATTTCTAGCCTATCCAGATGAATTTCAGACATCTCCTGTTACCTCCGAGCAGTATGGACATTTTTTATTTCAAATGTGGCGTTTCAGTCGTTTTGTTTTGCTCTTACTATGTGCATAAAATGCCTTGGAAGCCAAGAGAATTAATTTACCTTACTGGATAGAAAACAGCTGATACACAAGGTTATTATTGTTGTTATTTTCCTCCTGAGAAATTCCAGAAGTAAATTCCTAAACTTTATGCATGCAGAGAAGAATAGAATTTTTAATAGCTGTACTACTGGCTCCAAGTTACTGCCATCTACTCAGTGAAGATGACAGAAAAACCCAAAACAAAACAAAACAAAACCAAAAACAAACAAAAAAACCCCCTTTTCTCATCTTCCCATTTCAAGCCACTAATATACACAGTCTCCTTTAAATGAAACTAGCTTTTTTTTTTTAAGATAAGTACTTGTCTTAAAATATATGCTTGTGGAATATTTATAAATACTATCCGAATTTTTGAAACTAATGAGATTTTTCTCATTTGGTAATTGTACTCTATTTGAGGAAATTACAACCTTGAATTTTTTGACCTGTCCTTAGGAAGCAGAAGTGAAGAAGTGTAAACTGCAGTACTTCACTTTGAGTACTACTGAATCAACAGTCTCATTGGTGTCTGCTGTGTAGGCTGATCATTATCATCTCTGTCTAGAACAGAGAGAGTAAGATTCTCTTTACTCAAAGTAAAGACAAGAGAGTACAATAATATCCAAAGTGCTCTGGAGAATGAAAACAGAAACAAAAACAAAAATAAAACCAAAATCACCCACTAAAACAAAATAAAGTAAACCCAAACCAATCATGGAAACCTTAAAGAACTGCAGAAGCTTAGTCTAACACTGCATTATAAAAATGTGAGATATACACTCCAGGTGAAAGGTTTTAAAAAATAGCTCTTGAAAGACTGTACAAAAATAAGAGAGAATTTTGTAACTTATCTAAGACCTTTTATTTTCCCACATCTGGGTGGCACGAGTGGTGCAAAGACTTCCCCAAATACTAAGAAAAACAAGTAAGCTTGTTGTCCAAGAGCTCCACACTGCATTCTTCTTTCAGTGTCAGGGATCTGGAAGAGAACACAAAGAAGCATATTGTCTGTTTCATCCCATAAAGCAGTATAACAAGGTTAAGGCCTTCCAGGAGAAGATAGTCAAGGAAGTACCTCTCCCAATGAGGGTCTGGATTTTTTTTTTTTTTTTTTTTAATTTGCTTTTGCCCATAATTTGGCAAAGCACTTTATTATTCACAGGCCTTTGGATCTGGATAAGAGCATTTAGAATTTGTGGGGGAAAACAACACATTCTCAGTTTCCAGATTCCCAGAATTTTAACGTCTTGGCTTGGGGGTGGTTGCTTTTCTTCAGGAATCTGCATATCCAATGAAGTTGAAAGTTCAGTGATCCCAACATAAGTGTCCTGTGGAGGAGGAACTTCAGATACTTCAATTATATTATCAGTGTGCTGGTGAAACTTCACCTCTTCACGAGTAGTGAGAGATGCCATCTTTTTAGCTAGTGAAGAATGGGTATTTACCACTGTGTTAACCCCTTCATCCTCATTTTTAGTGAGACTCCTTACCAACTCCAGCCCTCCAACACTGCACCCACTATGACGGGTGGAGGGAGTCAGTGTCCCTGAAGATCAGTCAGAGGCACAGATGGACTGATTAAATCAGCATAGGGCTTATTTGACAATTCATCTTTTACAGTGCAAGCACCAGGGAGCACTGGCCAGTGGTCTAGAAGTTTTTGCAGGACCTGCCTTGGCAGCTTGTCCATAAGATCCTGTGGATCCCCTTTTGGAGTCCCTGTAGCCACAGATTTGATCTTAACAGCTAATACTGGGGAGAGGTATTTACACATGGATCTTCATCTTCACACGTATACTCAGTTTTAAGAGAATGCAGTCTAGAAGACTGAGTCAACTCTAATTTATCTACCTGTTGTTTTTACTCATGTAATTCTCCTTCTACAATCTGGCACTTGGCTTTACTAATTGTAGCAAACACGCATTCTTTTTCTAACTTCTGTTTAAGAGCCATTGGCTCCCTGCAGAGAAATGCATCCTCTTGCTGAGCAACCTTGCCAGCCTCCGCCTCCTGGCGGAGAGGGTTAGCAACCTTTAGGAGAGCTTCTGCATGTGCGGTTTGAAGAGCTCCCATTTCTCTAAGATCCTCCTGCGTGGTCTTAGAAGCTTCTGTCTCCCTTCAAAAAGTGTCAGTCCTTTCCTGGTAGTTTTAAGGTCCTCAACATGTGTTGCTTTGAGGGCTGTGGAGAACAACGACCTCCTCATGGTTGAATTTATAAGTCTCTACCTCTTTTCAGAGAGAGTCAGCCTCTTTCAAGGCGGTGTTGAGGTCTTCTACATGTACAGTATTAAGAGTTGCAATTTCTCTCTGGAGGGCAATTACCTCCTCCTGGGAGGCTAACACCTCAGCACCCAGCACAGCACAAATGATTGGTTTATTTTTGGCAATTTTGAATTTTGCCTATGACTGTAACAATATAATGCATTGTACAAGTGCAGAGGGGTTTCACCAACTTTCTCGGGCCCAATTTTTTCCCTGAAGTAATGGTTTAGACTTAAACTTTTCCAATAACTCCTCTAAAGAAGCAAAGCTATCCATTTATACAAGGAACACAGACTGTCTGTCAGACCAGTTTTCACCCCCAGGCCAGACTTTTCACATGTCTGCTGGACAGTAGCACCCCTGGCACAGACAAATCTGTTGGCACCATTTCAGTAGTCCAGTGACTCCAGCCCAGCTGTCAGAACAACTACCTGCACCCAGACAGAGTCAGGAGATCTTCACACACCCCCACACACACCAAGGGAAACAGACCCACAGAAGCTTTATCCCCTATGCTTACACTAGAACATTAACTCAAGGCTGGTGAATGGTTTGCAGAAGATCAGGCAAAACCCCCTTGCTTTCTAAACTCTTTCACTCTTGTGAGGAGCCTGGGTGAGGCTGGGTTAAGCTTTTCACTCCCCTATTACAAGTTGCTCAGCAACTGCACCCCTTTGTTCGCGGGATCCTCCACCCTGGCCAGGGCAATCGTGCCTGGAGGGACGTCCCAGCATTGCAGGCTGGCCCTCAGGAAAGGGGAGTAGTCTCCCCCCAGCAGTTAGTTCTTAGTTCTTATCTCCTTCTGAGCATCACCCCCTGCTCAGCTCTGGCCAGGCCAGGTACATTAGCATCTTCCTCTACCCTAGCCAGGGCTATTCCCTTTAAAACTGTCCTTTGGAGGTAAATTCCAATCAGTGAGATCAGTGGATTCTCACAAAGGGCAAACTGAAGAAAGCAAAAGTTTCTAAGCACTCTGTGTATACGTATGTGTAATTTCTCCTAAAGAGAGATTATTCAGCTCAATTGAAAAAAAAAACAACAAAACAAACAAGTCTTAGGTCTTAAAACTTACTCATTGTATCAAAGTACTTCCAGATATGAATTAAAATACAAACTATATCTTAAGACTGTGCATCTCACAGAATATATATTATATATTATATTAAATTATATTAAATTATATAATATACATTATATTATTTAAAATATCAAACAATATTAAGAACTTTTAGAATACTTTACATGTACCTACATATATCAGTACTCATTTTAAAAACTGAAACAGTGTTGCAATAATTAATTGTAAAAATTTCATTCTTTGTTCAGTTTTGTTCTTTGTCCAATTTTTAGGATTGACAGTTTTTGTGTTCACCACAAGATGTCGTTGTAACTGTGAAGACACATGTCTTCCTGAATTTTAAATATTAGTATTATTAGTGTTATTAGCGCTTGTATTCAAAAATAATGACAGATTATATATTTCAGAGTTTTTAATGGCTAAAAATGTACTGTTTCTGGAATTTACCATCACTTGTTTCTGGACAGAATGTGACTATGTAAGTTTTACTCAATCTTTCCTGATTTCAGTGAAAAAAAAAAAAAAGAAATATATTTAGGAGGAGTCTCATTACACAGACTTAATGTACTCTGCTAAGATGCAATGTAATAGAAAGAATCTGTAATAAAAATGCTATTAAGATTGTTTAATTTTTTTTGGTTTAACTAATGTTTGCAAGGTGGGTTCGTTTAAAATTAACTATCTTCTGTAACAATTTTGCAAAATCTAATAACAATATAAAAGCATTTTGTGTAAAAGTAGAGTCTATGTCCAAGATACCAAAATAAATTTATGCAGTCATGTCTATACTCATTCATTCATCCTTTGCCTTAAGACTTCCATGATTGCTTATTCTCTAGCTGATCTCAAGTTCATACTCTTGCTTATGATCTTTGAAGCATGAGAATTCTGCTTCTGCCTGAAACTTAATAATGGTGGGTCCACCATGTTCTTTCAAGCAAAGGGAGTAATCCAAAGATCTTACTGTGAAATATCATTTGCAAGTGCAGTTGCTAGTGTTTCACATGACATGTCAGGTTTTATATAACAGAACCTAACATGACTCTACACTTCTAAGAAAAAGGAAGACAATGGCATGAGTTATCAGGTTATGTACAACATAAAATAAAAAAGGTTTGTTCACAGAATGTTTGGAGTTTTAAAGAATCTTTAAAGATCTTCTAGTCCAGTCCCACATCATGTGCAGTGACGTCTTACAGTCTGCAGGTTGCCCAAAGCCCCATCCAGCCTGATCTTAAACTGTTCCACATCCACAAATTCTCTAGGCAACCAGTTCCAGTTTACGCTGGGTCTCTGCAACAACCTGGGAGAGAACCAGGATGCTGGTCTAACCTGTTCTAAATTATACTTATGTTATTGAACACTTATATATTTATGTTATTATACACTTGGAGGGCCCAGATCTGTGAAATCTGACTTTGGATAATTCATTGTATTTCATTTCTGCTGGGTAGCACTGTCTGAGCTTTGTATAATGTGGTCATGGATTTTAATCATATTTTATCATTTTTTTAAAATAAGGAAGTTACAACTGTAAATGGATAATTACAACTGTTCAATAGGTTCAAGTTCAAAAGTAACCTTTGAAAAAATGCATATTTCAAAATAGAAATGATATGAGAAGTGAAATCTCCATATTAAAAAAACAAAGTTTATCTCATGACAGGTAAGATGTAATCCATTGTCACCCTAGGAATATATGAATTTTTTTTTCTAAACTTACTAAACACACTTATTATTCATAGGCTTTTGACAGTAAGCATTTTTTGTACTTTTTTGTAAAAGTTCAACATATGTACTATAGTTTTCCTCAAACACAGCTGATTTTATCCAAATAAATTTGAATTAATAACTTAATACAAATAAATTATCACAGTAATGTTACTTATTAGTGTTAGGAGATCATACTAGGAACTATTTTCCCCAAAACCACTTCAATTATTCTGCCAGTACTCTGTGTTTGTGTTTATCAGGTTATTCTCAAAGAATGTATTATATATGGCCTAATTCTCCAACAAGCATGAGACTGTCTTCTTATCTATTAACGTCCAGGAAATATACTCTTAAGTTGTCTGGTGAATGACTAGATTTATAAACTATTTAGTACTCTGTTGCCAAAAAATGATGTGAAAAGGTATTTCCTATCTACAGATATATTGGGTATCTCAGTTCTGTAAGACTTGCAGCCACCTTATGTGAACTGATTAAGAAATGAAAGTATGATATCTGAGAAGAAGATTTAACTATTTCAAACTATTTCAGAGTGATAATTGAAGTAATTTTTACTGTCAGATACATATTCAGATTTGGGGCTTTTGTAATGTATGAGGGAAGAAAGAAATACTAATTACTTCAAACTTTCAAGAAACCTGTTCTTATAACTTCTGAGTACTCTATTTTTGGTTAAGGAATGATCATTAGTCTAGATCCTGAAAATCATTCTGCCACAAATAATATTAACTATATACTAGCAGAAAGAAAATGTAATGTCAAAGCACTTTTTTTCTCTTGTTACAAGAGAAAATGGCACCCATGTCAAGGCAGAAGAAGCCTGCAGTACTTGTCCTATGAGTAGTAACGTGGCCTTTGACAGACTCTTCACAAGCATTGTGCGACATTGAGTCTTGAGAAAAATAGGGTGTTTAGTTAATTATCCCATAAAGGGTTTGTTGTTTTTTTTTTCTGTGAGATACAAGTCATCAGAGAAACATTCTTCCATTAAATATTTGTGCAGTTTCTGTTTGTTAGATTTTGACATGTTTTTCTTATGCTGTACTTTGATCTTCAGTATTTAAAAGATCTTTTTTTTCCCTTCTGAAGCAAAATTGGAAGTTAATCGCTGTAACAGAGATAATAAAAATAAATTACTGGCAACTAGGTGTTACTTGAATGTGCAAAAATTTTCAGTAAAGATGAGGTGAGATTACTTTATCATAAAACTGTAATTCATTGCCATTCATAGATGGTCTCTATATTTCTTTAAATACAGCATATAATAGATAATATTATAGTACTCAATCACTAAAGCTTTCATCTTATTTGTAAACTTTCTCAGATTATGTTTGTTATTTATAATAATACATCTGTTAGTGTCTGCAAGCTAAACAATATCTGCATTTTATGTAAGATAAGATTCTGCACTTTTACCTTTATCATATAAAGTGAGAATGAGATTCTCAAACCATTTCAGGTTTGAAAGTACTGTTGAGCACTGTATCAACCTCTGTTTCATCTCAGCAGGTAGGAGTCTGAGACCTGGGTGGAGAATTTTAAAATCTTTATATTACAAACGTGAAGAGTTAGGCATCTCTAAGTGTGACTCTCAGCACCCAGCACAATGTGCTCAGTGAGGTGATGCATTCTTTGTAGTCTAGAGGTAATGTTTTTGTAAGACATAAACTGATACACTTAGAAAAAAGGAAAACAGCTCAATGCAATTGTGAAAAATTCCTCCAGGTTTCTTAGGTATGTCAAGTAGACTGACAGTGATGTAGAAGGTCATTAATACCAGTGTCATGTAGGGGATGTTACAGGGAAAAGAAGACAGGCAGAGAGATGATAAAAGTAGTTAATTTCTTAAAGAAAGAATTTAATTTGACTTGAGCAAAATGAACAGAGCTGAAGAGCATTACACTCCATGGTGTAAATTACTTAATTCCTCAATAATTTGGCCCTAGATGACATAGCCATTCATTCTGTAGAGCAGAAAAAGAGAAGTAAAGGTGTTTTTTACTCTGTGGTTCACAAAATTGTGAGTCATCTTTTGGAGTGTGGTTTTCCTGTTGTTTCTTGAATTAACTGATCTACCTATATCTACCTATATATCTCAACAGAGAAGAATTACTGCTTGTGCTAACCCCTTTTCTATGTAATTTTTTCAATCAAACCTGAAAGATTTTGTTTTTCCTTTACAGATGTGGAAAGAACTGCATGAACACAAAAGGACAACACCTCCATTTGCATCCCAAATGGCTGACTTTCCTATGTATTTTTGGAAACAGACCAAGAGAGGTAAAATGGTCAAGATGCATAAGAAAGAGTATAGAAGTGTAGCTTGCCAAGCCTATAATCCTTTAGAGAAATACCAGAAGACATTAAATCGTCTACGACATCACTCTTTTTTTCAGTGATTTCTTGGACAGTGTCTCACTGAGAGGCCATATGACTGCATCCTGGAGCTGTGCTTCTCACAGCTCTGGATGAGGTTAGCAGAGCAACTCTGGGAAGAGGTCCTAACTGCATAGTTCAGAAAAGAGAACTCTTATTTTCCTTTTTCTCTTACTTTAAATTTAGAGATACAGATTTGGAAAATTCAAAAGGCTTTATATTGTCTACATTTCTTTGCAGAAGGAATATTCTTGAAGCTCAGGCTTTGTAATTCAATAAAAAGTAAAATCAGAATTGAAGTTCTTAATCTATACTTTCTTTTAATTAGATCTCTATTGACTTTATTTTAGTTGGAAACATGTAGCTTGAATCTCTTCTCTTTGTACATACCTCACCTTCTCAGAGAAGATACTAAAACCTATGAGTATAAAAATGCTTATAGTTTGATTTATTTGTTCTGAAGAAAAATTTATATGAGAGATCATTAATATTAAATTTACATTAAATTTATTTTTACATTAAATTTAACTGTTACATTTACATCCCTGAATATTTTATTCTTTAGCATTATCTCAACTTCTATGCTGTGCAAATGTTTTTCTTCTTCAACAACTCTGTCAATTTTTGTTTTCTGTTTCAATTCAGCCTGTGCAAAAGTGAATATATGAGAGCAAAATTCAACCAGCTAACAAAGGATGCTTCCAGCAGATACCAAAGGCTTTCTCATCCCTGGTTAGGGTTAAATATGAATTAATTCAAGGAAAAAATCTGAGAAATTGATATTCAGTTTTTCAGTTCAACTAATTTTTGAGGCCCATATGTTTCTGTCTTTCTAACGCAGGACAGTAGATTCTGCATCTACTGCATCTATGGTAGTATAGTAGATGCTCCATCATAAATGTTTCTTTTCAGTTTCCATTTTGTACTGAGTATTTCGTGTAGGTGGTTATGCCCCAGTGCACACTTTCAAAGCTCAAGGAAACATTTGGAAAGTTAGAATACTTGCCTGTGACTACAAGTTTTGTCTTAGAAAGTGCTTATGTATTTAAGCCAGTAGGGTTTTTATATATGGTTTGGCATCAGAGGTGAAAGATATTATTCCAAAGTGTGTGATTTTTCTCTCTATCCTGGATTTTAGACTGTTTAGAATCCTGAGGCTTATCTGCTTTTACTGTGCAGAGTTGATATCCTCACCCGTGTTGCTTTTTTCAGCAGTATTTTAGAACTTTCACTTAGTGCTGCATTTCTAGTTGTCAAGTCTAGAAGGTCGCTCTTTCTTATGATCACAATAATTTCCTTTATACTTCTGTTTGCCTGTCAGATAGAGTTTGCTGCTCATAGAAAAGGAAAAGAGATGAAGAGATGTTGTGATGAACTTGCTGTGGTGAAGAATGAGAACAAAGGAGAGGCTCAATTCAGTGAGCTATTTAATAAATCCATCTGTCCCCACCCCACCCCATAATATTTTGGAAAGGAAAACAATATTCATTCCATGACTACACTGAACAACCTGTTGTTATTTCACTGTTCAACGAGACAAGTTTCTTGTTTCTTTTTTTGTTTTGTTTATTTTTTTTTCCTGAGTTGTGTAAGGAATCGTCCCTATAGCTTTTTCACAAAGCTTAAGGATAGCATCCAAATACACAGGTTGAGTGGGGCTCTAACTCTGCTCTGTGTTTTGGTCTTAAATGTTTACCCAATCTGTAGGAGTTTATCCTTAATGACTGTGTTCCAAATTGCTCTCAGGTTTAAACATACCTATTAAAACACATTCCAATTCCAATTAGTGGCAAATAAAATGTTTTATAGAAACCTAGAAATAACAGATATTTTAAAATGAGTTAAAAATACTATATAAACATATGAAACAAGTGATATATTAAAAATTGTATTGGGAGTTCTATAAAAAAAAATTATTAAAAGGTTTCATGGACAAGGATAATGTATTTTTTGAGATTCATCAGATGACTTAAAAGACAGAGACATTGGAATTCCTGTCATTAGATTAGTCACCTCATATTTTAAAGCATATTTTTGTTCACGTATATTTCTTCTTTGAACTGTTAATCGCAGGGTGCAAAAATTTCTAAGCTAGAAAAAAGTGAGCTAACGCTGGAATCAGAAAGTCTAATTGTAGAAAAACAGGGTTAATTAGAGTGGACAGAGCACCTTTCCAAAGCAATCATGTTGTTGACCCAAGCAAGTAGACAGAAAAAACACTCCAGCTACTGAAGTTTGAGCCATAGATATGAGAAACAGCATTTCTGTTGTCCAGCTCTTATTAAAATAATTGTAGGCAACTCCCTAAATGCAGTTGTAACATACTGTAAAAATGAAAATATTATAAAAAATAATATTTTTTGTATTTGAATCCTTAGTGGCGTAACAATACTATTTATATAGCAGACATTACTTACACCTTTGCCTGTGTTTCCCAATTTTGTGAATTGGTTCCAATTTGTTGTTAGTTAGTTTTACTAAAGAAAGTGAACTACCTTAGTAATGTTTTAAAATAATATTTTTTTATTATTAAAAAAAAGAGCTAAAATCTCAATTTAATGAAAAAATAACCAATAAATATATAAACATTATTTAAAATATTTAAACAATTATTTATGGTACTGTCAATTTAATTGTTATCTTAAAATTCAATTGACTTTTTAAAACAGTTTGGACCCAAGACTTTTTCTATATAAACTGATACTAGATAAAAAGAATAATAACTTCGTTTGACAAATATTTCGTAAAATTCTAGAGGTACTTAAGGTAGAGAGAAACCTTTTCTATTTAAAATGAGCTTGTATTTAAATATTTACTGGATTTCTTTAAAAGCTTAATAGTAAATGGAACCATATATACTATGTTTGGATTCTTAGTTTACAATTAAAATGTATATTACCCTGACAAAGTCCTAAATGATAAGAGTTTCTCAAAATTAATTAGTTCAAACTTTTCTCAGGAAGTACGGATCTCCTTATTACATTTTTCTGGAGGTGCAGAACCTTTTCCCCTCTGCTGCTTCTGCCATGTTATGGACAGTGGACAACAGAAGCAACATCTGACCTCTCATGCCCATGTGCCCTCCAGTGCTACCCTGCAGTTGTGACATTTATCACCCAGTCTGCGTCCTGAGGGCACAAGTGCATGTGGGAGGAGGAGCAGTATAGCTGGTTCTCACCCAGACATACATTGAGCTAGGAAACACATTCTTGAACTAATGCTATGTAGGGCACCTAACAGCAGATGAATTGTATAAACTTACCATTTGAATAGCAAATAACAGTCATCATTATATAGTAATTTTACTCTTTATTTCAACTTCATATGTTTTGGAAGACAAACACAGCACATAATTTTAATTCTATTTCTGGAACTAAGGTCAAAAAAAGAGGAAACAACACATCAATCTACTAAGGCAGTATGATTTAAAATTGAAGAGATCTGCAAAGGACTGCTTTGCTAGAGTCAGAAAACTAGGTTGTTAATATATTAAAATATTGCTAGGATCAAAGAATATGAGATTTTAGTGTATAGTTCCTGAGACTTTGAGCTTATATTTATTTATAGAAGAGCAACAAAACAACAGTCATTCATCTTCACAACCAAAAAAAAAAAAAAAGATAGTAAAAAATAATGATAAAAATATAAAATACTATTTTTTTTAAGTTTGTAATACTGTTACTTTGTACCCTTGCTGTCTACATAAGTGACCATGTATTCACACACTTCACCTTCTAAAAATTGCTATTGGTCCTTATGAGCAGCATATATGAGGATGATGAAGAGTTGCACAGTTAGCATCACGTGCAATTTTTCACTCAGGGCCAATTGATCCTCTTACATAAGAGAAGATTAAACCTTTTGAACTGGAGAAGTAGAAATCAGATCTGGATGTGCAATGTTGCACATGAAAAATACTCTGTAAGCCAACTGTCCCACTTGCATTGTGGAATTCTTCGATAGATACAGTAGGCTGAATGTGTCAACAAGTCAACAGTGTTATTGCAGCCCCACAGTGCTTCACCTGAGCCAGAAGTCTCCTTACAATATCCTACTTGGAATAAATGGCAGTGCTGGTACTGTATTTTGGATTCCATGTTCTCCTGTCCCATTCATTTTCACTAAATTTTTTCAGTCAAAAAATTCCACTTTGTTTCTGATCTTTTAATTAGTGCAGTAGTACTGAAGTGCAAGAAATAACTAAATTACCACTGTTGCCTTAGGAAAAAAAATAGTTCTATGAAAGAACTACCCTAACCCTAACCCTAACCCTAATGTGAAGGCATAAAGAAAAAGAAAACAAAAGAAAAAAAACAACAAAACCCAACAAAACAAAACACAAAAAACCTCAGCAATATTTGGAAAAGATATGAAGATGGAAAAAATGTGTGTGACAGATCAATAAACACAAGAGGAATTTATTTCTAAATAAAGTGACATTCAACAGGAATTTATAATTTTGTAATTTAATTTATTCATTTACCCTGTAATTCATATTATCTTGTTCTAGGCAATTAATAAAATGTTACATTCAAGATTTTAATAATATACCTTCCTTATATTGAAAGAAAGTATAGTACATAGAGCAAAGAAGTAGAGATACTCAAAAGTTTATGTCTCACGACAAATCCTTTAATTATGCCAATGATTCAGTAGAGAAATTTCACTTCTTACTCAAATCAGAAAATAACAAAAGAATACAATGTAGCTTATGTGCCTTTAATCAAGCAGTTTATCAGCTATCTCAAAGAGGAAAAGTTACTTCCCCTTTTCATAGCTCTATTATAATAATTAATTTTGTGTATCTCTGTTTACATTAATTCCTTCTTCTTGAAAAATAAATTTGTAGATAAGATGAAGATGCCCAATTCCAAAGGGATATATTATCAACCTGTGCTGAAAATCATTCTTCTGTGTTAATTAGTTAAAAATAGAGAAATGTCATATCAGGAGCAATTATTCAGTGTGTACTTTGTTAAAACTTATCTAATTTTTTTCAACAAAACTCATTCCTCTGTAGTACCTGACACACAAGACACAAAGTGAAATCTACCTTTCAGAAATCCACCCTTCATCATGAAACACTATTGTTATTTTTTATTAGTGAGAATTATAGTTATATGCTACTTAAAAACAACAACAACAAAAAAAAAGTCCCATCTAGTCTCCTGGAAGTATCCACATCTTAAGCGCTTAAGTGCTTCTTAGTATTTTCTTCCTCTACTCTGGGTATGGCTTCACTCCCACCTGTGCTGAGAGTATACTCGGTCTTCTGGGAGACTTGAAGGTAAACCTTATTGGGAAAAATGGATGCAAATAAAAATTAAGTAACTCAACCTTTTTTGTGTTCTTTGTCAGTAGATCCTCTGTGCCACTGGGCAGGCGAGCTGAAATTCTCTTTAGTATTTTTTTTTTTCTGCTGACATACCCATAGTAGCCTCTCCTGTTGCCCTTCGTGTTTCTCTGTTGTTTCAGCTTTGGTTTTTCCAGAAGAAAACCCTGTACACACATCCAGTGTTTCTAAACTCCTGCTTGGTATCCTGTCCAAGTTTCCAAATTCTGTGTACTTCTTTTTTTTTCTTAGACCTTGTAGGGGAATAACCATGAGTGCATGCATGGTCACACGCACACAAACCAGCCCAGCAAAGAGCAGCTCTTAGGATAGAAAGTGTAGTGTAAGCACTGTGTGTGAAAACTATGCCTGAAAGGGTGGCTGGCAGAAAAAAAAAATGATACTGCTAATCAGCTGTATTAAGCAGGGAATGACTAGGTAATGACCAAGAGATTTGGAAAAGCAAGCAAGCAAGCAAGCAAACAGTCAACTGGAAAAGAAAAACAGAAGCAACATGAGCATTTGTGACAGTGAGGAGAGATGGGGGAGAGGTAGCAGCAGCTGTGACAAAGGGTCTGTTCCTGTTGGCAGTGTCTCTGGGCCACACTGACCCCTGCCCAGGATGGGAGGTGTTGGCTGCTCTGTGAGGCACCAGGAGCGGCCTACACCCAGCAGTGGGTTGGTACTGTGGGGGCTGCACACAAGGACCCTACCTTGGGGTGCAGAAACACCTCCTGGGATAACTATGTGCTGTACTCTGGACAGACATTCTAAGATTGTAAGGAATGTCAGAATTAGGCTTTGGAATGGGCTGCCCCAGGAGGTGGTGGATTTTCCATCCCTGAGGTTCTTTAAGAAGAGAGTGGATGTGGCACTCAGTGCCATGGTCTGGTAACCACGGTGGCAGTAGTGGATCAAGGGTTGGACTTGATGATGTCAGAGGTCCTTTCCAACCTGGATGGTTCTATTATTCTATGAATTACACACAAAGCTCACGCTCCCATGGCTACAACAGGAAGGGTGTGCACCCAGGGTGTGAACCTGCGGTCTCAGGTGAGGGGCATTGGGCTGGAGGCTTCCCAGGCTGTTGGAAGGAGTGGTTATCCAGGTATGCAACTGTGCAAAGGTGTGGGTGTGGAATTAAAGTTCCTTGGGGTCAGCTATAGGATGTACCTGCTGCATTGGTTCTGAAATCTGTATTGCTAATAAATCAATAAACTACCTCTATCCTGTGAACTGAGTAGATTTTCTCTGCCACAGAGCTAAACCATCCTGAGTATCCCTGTACATTCCCTGCACATCCATGCTGTCCCAGTGTGATGTTCCCTTGATTTCGTCCTCTATAGAGTGGAGGATTTCCTTGAAGATCAACCAACTTCCCTGAGCCTCTTTGCTTTCTATTGTTAGATCCTGCCAAGCAGATCCCTGAACAAATTGAAAATGCTGTCACTTGTCAGGAAAATACATTTACTGGATGATGAGAACAGTGAATTAAAATAGAATATAATTTTGACATATAAAGAAAAAGGAGTGTATTGTGCAGCATTCTGCCAAAGCAGAGACTTTGAACATAAATTTGATTTGGCATCTGGGAACTCAATTAGGACAAGAAAAAGGATAACCCTTTAAATTAAGTGTCTCCACATAAGCATTTAATTTCTGGTTAATAAGGTAATGAGAGATGGAGGAGAAAGAATGCATGCATAAAATTGAAGATTTAGCTATTCAGTTATTGAGAATTGAATAGGGAGGGAGACAGGAAGAAAAGCCAGATGTTCACTTTTTAATCTATTTTGTCTGTGTCCCAAAGGGGAGGGTTTCAGAATATTTGAGGGCATTAATGTCCAGATTATTCACACAAAAATAAAAAATATGTTAAGAAGGTAACTAAGTATGAATGTGATGAAAATAAATGTTTTGCGATCCTGGACTCTGAAACTGGGAAAGAGAGCTTGGCAGATAGAAATGAAAAGAGCAGTGTTTATTACTAGTTAAATATCCATGTGAAAAATGCCCTGTCTTCCTTAATAATTTCAAGGTGTCTACCTGATGACTAATTCAAGATTAATAAAAAGTTATGAATCCAATAAGATTTTGTTAAATGTCATACTTCACACTGGGCATTACCTATCACAAAGGACTCCACTTTAAGTCACTGTTCTGTTGTGATAGAGAGAATATTCCGAAGGACGCACATGCATGCATTGTCATGTCTGATATCTCGACACTTTTATCATGCCATTAACATGTAAAAGAAATGAGGATATAAACGGATAGGTTAAAAGAGTCCATACCAGTTCCTTATCAATAGTTCCTCATGTGCAAGCTCTTTACCAAGTTCTAAACAATAAACCACCCAAATTATAAATAGTTAGGAGCAAGACTGACTGTATTTACTTTATCATTTTGACTACTCTCTCTATAATGATATCCTTGCAGCAAAGCCATAGTTATGTGAGGAAAAGGCACTGGTTTTCCTTGTTTATTTGTAAAACCACTTTAAGGAGACAAATCCCTTGAGTGGCTTATTTCAAGTGAAAAATTATTCTCTGTATTTCTCTTTTCAGTCATTTTATTAACTGTAATGGATTAATCTCTAATAAGTGCTTTTTGAGGTGACATTCCATGGACATCACTACACAGCTGGGGTGATTTCTCCTCTCTGGCCTGTTAGAACTGTCTTTGGTAGACTGAAGCACAGGGGGCTCCTCCTTTCCTACTCCAATGGAAGTGGAAGTTCTGTGTCCTCAGGTCTGGGTAGCACAGAGGCTGAGCATGTATTAGCAAAAGAAGCACACACACCTGCATACATTTGGATACACTAAACAGCCACTTGCACAGACAAATTCAGAGTGCAGCACCTTCACCAGCACCTGCACAAATACTGTCAAAAACTCTTCTTCCTCTTTGGATGATGAGGATCAGAGGCCACTAGTGGAATATACGCATCCATACATGCAAAAAGGGACTCTTACATAGCTGACTTTAAGCACACAATTGAAGCTGAAGAAGGCCAAACAAACTGTTTAGAGACAGAGTTTCAGGACTTTAAACAGAAAAGGTATTTATTCAGTGCCAAGGGAATTCCTGGCTAACACCAGAAATATAATTCCAATCATGTTACCCAAAGCCTGGTAATTTATACAGAGATGTTATCACCTTTACATAAATATTCATGAGGTTACATCATGTCATTAAAATATTCATGACAGGTGGAGTTGGGCAGAGTCCAGGTGGAGTCTGGGTGGAGTCTGGGTGGAGTCAGGCTGGAATTTTCCACCTTCTCTGTTTTTTGTGACTTCACTTTGTTATTACAACGTGATACCAGGCCCTAGCTTTGTCTCTTATCTGCTCTTGTGGCAGTTTTATGCCCTTCTTGTGCAGGTGTTTACACCCCTCTGGCACCTAAGTTAGCCTTGATGGTGTTCTGCCCTGGGAACGGGCCTTATTTATTCTCTCCAGAGAAGGGCTAGCTTGTTTTAGGGCTTTGCTTTATAAGAGTTAGCCCTTACGGGGTTTTCCTGCCCTGTTTCACCATGTATCCTACAGCTAACTCACATCCCTAGTATCCTCCAGTTTTTGGCACCCTAGACATGTTACCTTCAGGCTAAGTGTTCTCTACCAGTGGCTGGCACTAGAGTGTCTGGTCCTACTCAAGGGCTGGAGTGGCTTGTGAGTTTTCATAGCGTGATGGGTAAAGATTCTCTTTCACGGAGTCACTTTGGTGAGAACCCTCCCAACAGAGACAGCAGTCCAATTGTCTGATTGTTCTTGGATGGCCTTTGAGTGTACTCCTTTCCATTGACTATGTTACTTAGATTCCTCTGCCATCACGTCTCCTTTTATCCTTGATGGATTTTCCTGTTTGGTGTGAGCAGTCAAACAACCTGAAAAATACAAAATCAATAGGGATTTGTTTCTTTTTTATTTTATAATATAAAAAAAAAAAAGTCTTAGAAACTTGAATTACACTGACCCTTAATATGCAGTCTGTCTGAATGTCCATGAAGAGTACCTAAACAAAAGCATGTAGAGTTGTATGCGTACATGTGTTTGTTTTTGGTTTTGTTTTTAAATGCACTTAATATGATTTTGAAATAAAAGTTAACACCAGGATGAAATTCTTGTCAGGACGTTTTCTACCTCCATTTGTCTTGGTTTCTTCATTGCAAAATTCTTCACACAAAACTAAAGGTTTTGCATCATCTAACTTCTGTGTTTTAATTTTTATTTGTATTTAGAAAAGGGTCCATCAGCTATGAAACAATGGAAATAAGTCTGTACTGCTCTCTAAGATCGCAGCTGCATAATGTCAGAAGGAATTTCTTTTTCTGTTAAGGCTTGATGAACTCCATCCATTCCCGAGAATATGATGGAAGTGCACATCCCTAGAATATGATGGAGGTGCACATCTGAAAACTGAATTTTTTTAGGTAGTCAGATGACTAGTTTTACAGAAAACTCAGAATATTATTGCTGGCGTACAGACAGCAGCAATACAATTCCACTTAGGGAATTTGAAACTACTTAAGAAATTTCTCTCAGTGAAACACTGAAGATCTTTTTATTAATTATTATGAAATAGATGAGAGGAAATGGAAATAAAATCATGAACTTAATGTCATTTGTGTCTATTTTTCAAACAGAAAAAGGTAAATATATTTTGCATTTGTTTGCAGTGTGGAAAACTACAAAAGTAAAATCAGTATTGCACTGTTCTGTGTGTATATTTAGGAAAAAAATATAATAAAAATTAGATTAATTTTTCTTGGAAGATACCCTAGGATATCAATCTAGTAAAGTTCTCACACTGCAACTTTTGGACCAGAGAAATTCAGATGACTAGTCATATGAAGAAACAAACAATAAAGCCATCAAAAACATTCCATGAGGTACATCACTGTTCACTATTCATTTTGAAAATTACCATTTTTCCTTTATGTAGGGTCATTTAGACTCCCAGCTGACAAATAGGTTTAGTTTTCAGACACACTTGGGAGATATAATCTAATAAACTACATTTGAGGAAAACATACATCAGGTTGCAGGTGGTGAGATGTTTTTTGTGTGTAAAAGGATGATTCAGCCTCCAGTAAATTATTTAACAATCAACTTTGCTTTGTTCTATTGAGTCATTAAACTTTCAACAGAATAGAGAACCTGGACAAATAAAATGAAGTTAGGCTCAGAGCCAGGGTTGTAACATTTTCACCTGGTGAAAAATTTATGATTAAAATATTACAATTTATTTTGAGACTGGAGTGTAAGTAGTATAGGTACATTTTGACTATAGCAGGCTGCAAGAGTACTCTGTCCTTCAGATTTCAAAAAGTATGCCTGAAGCAGTCCTCCAGCAATATGAAGTCCCATTGTCTATGTTCCAGAAAATTAATATTTTTATAATTTTGTGTTGGATTACACAAGCTTCTATCACAAGTAAAAAAAAAAATTTTTTTCTCTGAAAACAGTTATGAGGAGTTTTTTGCTGTTAACATTCAGTCTGTTTATAATTATCTTCATCAACAGCTTAAGGTGCTAACAACACCCAGATCAAGTCCCTCAAACTTATGGATCGTTGTGTTTCTCAGTGCCAAATTTACACTGGACTTTACCACTCTGATTGCAAGGTCCTACAAGTGGTCAACAGCTATTATATTTGTTGTGCAGTCCTCCAGCTAGTAGCAAAGTACCATTGTTTTTACAATTTACGTTTGAAAATCCAACAGATATGCTATTCTCCAACAGGAAACAAAATACAAATCATACAATCAGGTTGAAAATAAAGGTTTTCCTTTTGCTGTGCACATAGAAATAAGGATTTTCACATCCAGAATGGCCTCCAAAATAAGCAAAAATCATGCCTTAAAATATATCTAAACAGCTCATTTTTATTCCCTATCATATCTTCTCCTAGCTTAAATATTAACATTAGCAAAATAAGAAATAAAACTAATTCATCAAATTCAACCAAAAAAATAGATGGATTTAAGGAGTGTTATAGCTGTGTATGCCTCCTGAGAATCTGAGTCCATGTGAATAAAATGTCAAATGACTCTAAAAGTATGAACACAGAATAAAGCAGACATCTCAAATGAAACTGCCTGGGGCTTAAAAATATGACTAGAATTATTGTCTCCATCGTACCATTAGTATTATAAACTGTAGAAAACTAAATAAACAAACATAGAAACCTCAGTTAAACATACATTTATTTTTTTCATAAGCATCAACTGGAGTTTTCTTCTACTTTTTTTGATGTTTTTCCTGTAAGTAGAAATCTGTATACGACTGTGATTTATGAATAGTAATTGGTTAATAAGAATGATATTTCTAAGTTTGGATTATTTTGTGTGGGCTTTTCTTCTCCTGGTGTCATCTTCAAAAGAATCTTAAAATGCATCAGTTGATCCTCAAGTGAAGAAAGTACCATTTAAGAAATAAGAATTTGTGTTTTCTCTGTACTACTTAAATTATCTCAACTGACTTTCTGATGATACATAAAAGAGGAGAGATAAAAATTTAAGTGTTGCATCTTTCTACAAAGTTGATGTTAAAAATCTGAGAGGTGAGAGAAATACTTCAAAGTTGTTTCAAAAATTGCTTTTTAAGCTTTGATAAGAATGAAATTCTTTTTGAAAACAGTGACCTGTTACCATGCTGATTTGAATTAAAACTTATTTAGTAGTATTACCCATGTTTCTTAAACTATTTTTCTTCAAGAATCTTGCTCTTTGTTCATCCTTAGGGCAGATAACACAACTCACCAATTACCTAGAATAGCAGGGGTTACAGGCTTACTATCCATGTGAATCAACTAGTGTAATAACTGCTGTTTTCTGCTTAAAAATAATTTACAATGTCCAGGTATAGAACATCAGGGCATGCTAAGAAATAATAACGTTTTCTAATAGTGTTCATATACAGGAAGCCCACTCGTTATCACCTTGATGATATCACCAGTTGGTGAACTGATTGAACATTCAGACATTGCAACAACTTCAGTATCTTTAGAGTTTTCATATACTAGGAAAAGGAAAATTTTCAGATAGTAAGTCAGTAAAATTGTCACTTGATCAGGTTCCAGCTGAAGTAATGATAGTTACTAAAAGTAATGATAGTTTGGAGCAGTTAGACACTTCCACAGCAGTTTTAATAAGTGCTATGTTCCTTTGAAAATTCAGGATCTCTGAGGCATAAAAGTAGTTTAAAATATCTCATGATCATTCCTATATTCTCCAGAACACATTGTTACTTTCCAAGAAATAAGGAAGCTCTGACTAAGTCTACATTTTCTTTTTATTTTAATTTCCAGGCCACAGAGGAGGCCAAATTAATCCCATTAAATATCTATCTTTTTTATCTTCTGAAGGACAAACAGACCAAAACTGGAAATTTCAGGGCAAGAGGCAATGCCTTGTGCACAAGAGGACATTATTCTTTTGGTTGTGAGGATGGCTCTTGGTAGGACATATCTCTGTCTATATATTTATGATGTGAGGCAGCAGGAAAATGAAGACAAATGTCATTTCTGGGAATGACCCTCAGTTTCCTGCTGCAGAACCAGTGAGGATCAGTACCAGGCTGTCTGCATGAGTACAATGAACAAATGGGTTAGGATCTTGGCTGGTAGGACTTATATCTTCTGTTCACTCCACAGGTGAATTGGAAGGAAACAATTCATAGCTCATGTCTCTGAGAAAAGCTACAATTTTGAAAAATACAGGTGACATATGGGATTTGAGAAGAGGTGGTGAGTGCTTCTGCACTTATTTTGTGTTTTAACATAAAATAGATTTTAGGCTTATCCTGCTTTTATCATACTTAGCGGAATTATACAGTATTTATGGTGCTAATAGTGGATTTAGTCAGATCTACAATTCAATGCATTCTACTATCACATTTTCATGAATTAGCAGGTTTTTCAATGAAATACCCAATTATAAATAAAAAAAATATCTCAAAACAATTATACAATCATACTGATGCCTCTACATAAAAATTCTGAGGTCCCATTAGACATTTAATCACCACTGATCTCAATAACCTCAGAAAATACTTTTGTCGTAAGTGTTCTCTAAAAAATCTAGAAAAACTTGATAAAGGCAGTTTAATATAGCTCTTACCTCAATACATCTCAAGACCTTGCAGTATTTTTTTTATTTTGTGTGTAGTTTTGGGGTTTTCTGTTTGCTTTTTTGTAGTTTTGTGGTCCTATGTTGCTTTTGTTTGCTTGTTGTTTTGTTTTTTTATCTTTCTTAAATATTATAAATATTATGTTTAGGTTTAAGAAACCTAGGAATTTAGATAGTATTAAATGAACATTTCAACTGGTAGAATCAGATTTTTGACAAGTCTCCTGAAGAATATGTCTAACCTGTTTCTATGGAACCTTTTCTGTACCACCACGTGTATTATAAGGAACATATAAAGAATAATTTTTTCAGTTGAAATATCGAGAGTGCACTATCTATGATCATGCATTATTGCAGACCAATGTCGTTTGAGTATCTACACTGGGAAATTTCTAAAAATATTTGTCCAAAGTTGTGTGTATTTATAAAAGCTCAGAAATACACCACAGTACTATATGAAAAGAAGAAGAGATTAAATGCCCCTGTTTACAATGAATATGGCAAACTGCATAAGTATAAGAAACATAAAAGCTTTGTGGGATAAGAAAACATGTGTTTTAAATTATCATAACTATTTTGATTTCTGCACTAGAAATTGACAACCTCTACATACACTAAATTCCTGACTGGATTTGAGAACATTGGATATAAATGAAAGGTGATCTGAAATATTTCCCAGTAACCTTGTGTAATAAAGTTAGGACATAAGTTATACAGCACCCAATCTCATTAACTTCCTATGTAAATGTTTTTATACTGGAACTTGAGAAGTTTTATTTGGAAATTTCTATATTTGAATTTTGAGAAGGTCATTGAGATTTGGGAACAGCAACATCCTGTTTGAGTCCTGTAAACTCTGAAATAAGATAACTTATACTGTAAAAAAACCTGTTTGTTATTTTTCATTATAGTTCAAATTAATTTCCTGTATTTAAAAAAAAAATGTAATAAATTATTTTAAATTTGACTCTCACATCTGCATTGTTACTTGTGTTTTATTGTCTGTTTTATTTTCGTTCTACCTCTCTTTGATTTCTTTTATTGAATAAAACAGTCTTAGATAAAGAGTTTAAGGGGACAGTTAACATGATCCAAGGATTTCACTTCTGAATTGTGAGGGGGTTTTTGTATTTTCAAGGTTCCCACACCTAGTTTTAACAATGTTGACACTGTTGTCTCTGTAAGTGGAATTCCTTTCAAATACCAAGGACTAAAACGGGTAACAAAAAAACCTTGGACACATTGATAGAATAGGTGTATCCAGAGGCAATCTGAGCACTTGACCCCACAACCCACATGGTTGAGTGACCAAATATGTGATCTAATAAAAGGATATCAATGGCTGTAGGATAGTATTATGAGCCACTAATACTAGCACTGGAAATAAAGCTTGGCAGACAAGCTGTTTGGTTGAAGTGAATGAGCACAGGGATTCTGTTACTGAAATTCAGCAAGTGAGGCTGCATGTGTGTGTGTTTTGCTGTTATTTTCTGCTTCTAATTAATTTTGTCTATGGCAGCAGCAAGACCAATGCCTGTACCACAAATAAAAGTAGACAGGGAAAAAAAACCCCAAAACAAAAAAAATCCACCATGCAGTGAGAAATCCAAATCTACCTTGAATAGAGCTGGAGCAATAACCTTATGGGCAACCATTTTCTATCCTAGTATTAGTTTCATGTAAAAAAAACAAAAATTCATATGCATTATATCATTATGGCTTAAACTAATAAAATCAGCCATGTCCAAGTCAAGGAATGCAACTCTGTCCCTCCCTCTCTCTTTAGAAAATCTGTTAAAACCTCTTAAGACCTCTTGCAAAAATAACACAGACTAAACAATGACTTAGATCATCCAGATGCAGGTACTGAGCATTTTGAAAGAACCATGTGCCCATATAATTCCAGCCAAAACAATTTCCTGCTTAACTAGTTTTAAAGGGTAGAGAATGTAATTATAAATCAAAGATGTGGCAAGACTGCAAAATGCTAACTCTTACAGGAGGAAAATAGTGCTTGGTGTGCTTCTTTTCTTTGTATCACAAAGGCAATGCCACAGAACATGCTTCTGATTTCTGGTTTATTGGCTTGAGCTGCTAAATTCAGTTGCAAATAACTTCACAGTAGATACATACAGATGCTTGTGCACCATGACCGATATGTCTGAGAAAATGAGATATTTAATTTGTTTACAGGGAAAAGAAATCCATTAGGATGAAAACATTTAGTAGCCTGAAACATTATACTTTAAAGTGCAGGGGAACAAGAAAACACCTTCCTCTTTTTTCTCTAGTTATGGATTAATAACAAGGAATGATCCTGCATTTCCCCTGCTGCTGAAATGACTTTAATGAAAAACGCAAGGACAATAGCAGCTAGGGAAGTGTTATTTTGATAGAAAGACACACATTGTTTTTATGACTTCCTTACCTTTTTCCTTACAGCTCATGCTGAGTTATTTTTATTCTAAAGATACTGTTGATTTTTTAATTTTTTTCTTTTCTGAGGTAAGACTATTAATTGCCTTGCTAAATTCTCAAAAGATTAGTTAGGTTTTAATTTGTTCATTTGTGATATTTGGAGAATTTATCTAAAAAAAAAATAAATCATGTATTGTTATGGGAAAAATATCTCAGCATGCCCAGAAATTATTATAGCTTCATGCTGATAAATTCAAAGAAATCCCTCTAAAATCTTAGTTTCTCTGGCATAACTGCGTTTTGTTCAGTTTTGGAGAAGTAGGCAAAAGACAAACTTGTTTAATACCCACATTTAAATCTTTCTGCAGATACTATAGTTTTTCATGGAAAACACATTGACTGTTTCAGTGGAGTGTTGAAGCTGTCTTTATGAAGATCAAAACAGGAACTGTGAAGTCCTTTAGGTATTGCTGCATGGGGTCAAGTGCTTTAGTACTGCTAAAGGTACTTGTCATTTTAGTCTGCTTCTTTTTGTTGCAGCACACACACTGAAGCTTTGATGGCAGCATTTAGTCCAAGTTCTGTCATCCTTTCTGCCTTGTGACTTAAAGCCATATTACACTAGGATAGATAATAAGTGGGTATCAGCCATTTTTTACAATCAGAAAGATTAGCCAAATAGCAAGCATTCACAAAGTTTAAGAGCCAGTATGCAGCCCTTGCACCTTATTAAGCCTATTCAATCAGTGCCAATGGTATAATGAAAGAAGGACCACCAACAGGAGGTTGGAATTGATATAGATGGAAATTACAGTCCTTCTGAGGAAAGAAAAAATAAAAGGCTTGCGATAACATGTCGGTATGATTCAGGGAATTTCTGCTGCAATGGAGAGAACACCCAGGTAGGGACTGTCACATGGGATCCTACACTTCCTTTCCTCTTCCTGGATAACTCTGGGAACAGTTTTCCCTTTTCCTCTCATTCCTCTCTTTCTCCCTTTCTCTCTGATTCTTTCCCTAGGGTAAACTTGAAGGCAGTGTACATTGTATCAGCTCAAGATCTGAGGAAGAAAGCTATGTTCAGGTCAGCCCATTTAAACGTTTGTTTGTTTGTTTGTTTGTTTTGTGCAGCACTGTAAACACTTCCACATCAGTGTGGTTTTCAAGTAACTTTTGTTGCAAATGACCTGTTCATTAAGCTAATTCGTCCAGGTGATGGAAAAATAATTCTGTGCAGATTTTTCCAATTAAATAAAATGTCGAGGATTAATACGGAAATCACTTGTTTATATTATTATCCATTCAGCAAATAGTCACTCAGCATAAAAGGACAGAGAATAAAGATATATGACAGTAGTTTATCAGTCTATGTCTTAGTCTTCTGATATGATGACATCACAATTAGTGATGCACGTGTGAATGCTGGATCACTTTTCCATAAAAGAGTTACTCACAAATGCATTAATTATGTGTTTGGAAATCCAGTAACTGAAATTACTGCTGACCTAGCAGCACTTGTAAAATTTGATTCAGAGAGACCATGAAATTCAGAGCTTTTCAGAATAGGTACACAAATATCTCTTATGTGGGGGAAACCTTCAGCTTTTGATTTTTTTTTTCCTTTTTGAATAAAGGCTATGAAACCTGTTCTTTCTTTTACTGAACAATGAAAACAATCTACTGATTTTCATTATTCAAATGGGCTAGCATGATTAGAATCTGTCTTTTACTCTCTTTGTTTTGAAATTGTGTTCATGCCAGGACTCATCTCATGTCAGAATGCTTTGGAAAACCAAAATATATTTAAAGAAAACAGGATTTAGTATTTAAAAGAGCCATTGAGGTTTGAAGTGTGTGAATTTTAAAATGAAATATTAAAAAATGCATGATGAGACTTTGATTTTCTAACCTGAGTAATGTGTTTGCATCAAAAGTTTAGTGCTGAATTAATCTGTGCTGTATGGATCACCTCCTACTTTGGTGTTTAGTGTGATTATGTAAGCACTATCTGTCTTTGATGCAGGAATTTAATGCATTTCAGTATTAAATTCTTACCAGTTCTGTTTACATTGACAATGTTTCCAAGGCATAAACAGGATCGACTCTCTGACCAAACATTAATATTTTTCTTCTCTAAAACTCAGAGACTTTTTTCTTTATACTTCAGTTGTTGTAAAAAAACATTTTCTTACCAAACTGAACATATTTCGTTCATATTCCTTTTGGGGATGTAGAAGTCTATTATTTTAAAATATATTACTAAAAAAAAAATGGAAGAGCAAAAGGAAAGCGCAACAGAGTTAGAGGTTAATTTCTCTTTACATTTCCCTTCCCCTTCCTCTCTTCCTCCTGCTCTTCCTCCCCCTCTTTCCCCTCTCCCTCTCCCTGTCTCTCTCCCTCTTTCTTTCCCTCTTCCTTTCCCTTTTCCCTCCTCCCCTCTCCCTTCTCCTCCCTTCTCCTTTCTCCCTTCTCCCTTCTCCTTTACCCTTTCCCTTATTGCGGACATTTTTATCAAAAGCAGCCCATGTAAGTGAATCAGACCTCTTATTTGCAAAACAAAAACAGTTGTAGACATATCAAATTAGAACTTTAAACCAGCTTTTACTTCAGCTACAGCACTAAAATTGTGAAGTCGAAACAGGTAGCTGAGAAGTGACCATGTTGAATCCAACAAATAGAACATTTATGCTCAGGCTTTTTAGAATTTCTGGTGTATTTCTGCACTTTTTTTCTCCATTCTTATGCAGATATTATACAACACATACTTGGTCTGCAAAGAAATAAGGCACTGAAATCCTGATTAATTGTCCCTGTAGGCAGTTGCATATGAAATGAAGATTAGATATGAAATGACAAACACCTTTCTTTACCTAGTTTCTGTTATACTCAAAGCACCTTCATTTTCACTGTTAAGTCTCAGCAGCTAAGGAGTATCTAAACTCTGCTGGGGACTCTGACTGAAGATAAGTGCCTTCCTACAGTTACATAATTAAGCCTAGAAGAAAGAATGGCTTATGATTTACTCTGTAATCTATTGTATGTGACTCCCACTCAAGCTGACATTCTTGGGCACTTAATTCTCCCCCAGCATGAATGTAAGAGTAGCCTAGGTAAGTAGCTGGGACTGTGGCCTCCTGCAAATGGCAAGACTTCTGAAAATCAGGAATTGCCTGCACTCTGATTGCTGCCATGGGTGTTGTAGGTAATCTGAGGTAACTAATATTGCTGGCTTATGCTTCATGTTTGCCATCTCTAAAAACTGTATATGACCTATCCTGTTAGGGGCTTTGTTACAAATGAAAGCTCCAAGTGGAAAGTGATTATTATTCCTATTGCAATATGCAGTAATGTATTTCTTATCTGTGCAAACCTTTCATTGAGATTCTATGCAACAGAGCATCTGCATTGCATAATGCGGTTGTACTTGAGCTGATATAGTGCTAACAAATAAAAAAGAACCTGAAGCCAAATGACATTGATTACCTCATGTCCAAACTGCTTAAGGTTAGTGCTCCTCATAGTTTGTCTCAGAGACAACTAATTGCACATAAGATCCCTGAAGAAGCTCCTTAGCTGATATGTCTCAGCCTAGTGCATGGAAACAACTATTATTATTTTAAATTTCAATCTATCTAGAGCTTGATGATTATAGCATTTTTTAAGCAGGGAAAGTAGGTTGGACTCCTCTAAGGAAGTGTAACAAATTGAATCTAAGAATCTCATGAGTGCATAAAAAGAAGACAGCTCCATTATCACAATGCTTTTTAATCTAGGTGTTCCATCAGGAATGCTTTCTGGGCTGTGGAGATTTTCCAACACGTGTATCCCTTTTATTCATGCTTTAAATTAAGACATGCTGGATGGTCTGAGTGAGCGACTTCCTTCCTGCACAATCTCTGGTTGCTTTAACTCCCTTCTTGAGGGCCCCAGCGTATGTCTGCATCACAAGATGCACTGACATTTACACACACTTCTGTAAACTACCTGTGGACTAAAGATGCTGTGTAACATAGCAGGGCCTTGGTCATTTACCTCTGAGATGATACCACACCTGGACACAGCTGTACTGCTAGTCTGCATGTCAGTGGTCTTGCTCTGCATAAACATACCAGCTCTTTGATTTCCTTCCATGAAAATTCTTTAGACTTGTCTCTAAGCTGCTCACATAAAATGCTCTTATATTTCCAAGTGAGCATATGGATTTGTGTTTATTATGAAAACTCTGCAATTAAACCAGGAATACTTCCTTATTTCATTAATCTGATATTATCAGAAATAATTAAAGAGACTTAGATAAACTGCCCCTCTAATTACAATTTTTCCTTTGAGATGCTTTATATAATTTTAAACAACACTTGCTGATGGAAAACAAATGTCAAGCAACAGGTCAAATTATATATACTTTCCCAAACATACTTTTCCTTAGGCAATGCAGTAGCTGTTGGAGCAGTTTTCAGATACATATAATGTTTAAGACATATTTAAATATTTTTAGCAGCAAGCAAAATGAGACTGTCATATAAAAAGATGTTTTTCAAACTAATATACTGTAACAGAGAATGGAAGTGAGAGAATTAAAGACTCACTGTTTCAGCTACAAATCCCTATGGGTAACACCTAGAAATTTTCACTTAAGAACTTTCCCAATGGACATTCATCAAGATCAAACAAATGTTGTCAAGTGAGAGAAAATTTCATTACTCTCACACAAAGAAGCTGCTAGAAAGGTTTGAATTATACACATGAACATTCTAGGGACTGTGTGTCCCACAAAGAAAAGTAGCTGCAGGAACAAGAACAGATGTGGAATACTTTTACATACATAGTATGTATGTAGAGGGACCTAGAGGGACTGTCCATTCAGTCAGACCTTGATTGATAAGGCCAGCTCAGGCAGGTTTGAGATCTTCCATAGGGAACTCTTTACTGACGAGTATAGTCTTATTTGCATCAGACTACCCTGAAGAGACAGCTTCTTCTAGTCAGTACTTTGTAGAGATTGTTGGAAAGAAAAAAATTTTTTTTTTAAACTGTATTTCGTCTTGAACTCTTAAATCTGACTTGGGCATCCTCCAGCAAAATGGAAAAAGTACCACATCTTGAGAAACTAAAAACACAGTGTACGTGCTCTTTCTGCTTTCAGATTAAGACCATGAATCCAAAATACAGATTGCCCAGTTAAAGCTAAAAAGAAGTCATATGTTCATGAAGAAAAATTAGTAAAAACTGCCACACAAACTAAAAAATAAAACCAAAGCAAAAAATAATCCAAGCAAAAACCCTGAAAGTCTCCTGATATTTAGGATACAATTCTGTTGGCTAAACATGGATATCTGGTGCCATTTGAGATATCTCTGGACATCCTGATTACAACCTAACAGCTCTCTGAGAAAGGTAAATATGTCTCTGAAGTCCTGTATCAAGTCTTAAACATTTTGGGTACACTGGAGTACCTTAAATGCTTGGGATTGTATTAAATAATCTCAGACTTCTGTAACTCAGTTTTATACTAGAGAAAGATTTAACTCTGGAGAGGGAATTAATTTTGCTATCTACTGTTTTGATTTCTAAGCTTCTATTGTTATCAGTGGACACTGGGTCAGCTCTGGACAGCTGTATTTTCTCTTGGCACATTAAAAAGGTTTTTCATTCAATTGTTTAAATGTTACCATCTAATATCACCTTAGATGCTGTTGAATATTCAGACTTTGCTGGAAATTTTTCTGGTAAACTATGATGTTTCAACTTAATTTAACAGAGTGCATGTGAAGCAAATTTTTCTAACTGTGTGAGTATGGACACCTAATTCACATGTAGATATCTGTATTTAGGTTTGTGGGGTTTTTTCTGGCATTTCTCATGGACCTGGATACTAGCAAACAGTGCCACTCATTTCCCTGTTGCTCCTGAACCAGATACCCCAGCCCAGATTTCTGTCTTTTTAGAGCAGTAGGTTCTTTCTAGAACCTAATACACTCAAAAATTTTCATTACACAAATAGTGAAGGTACAATGGAACAAAATATTTCAATTTTCAGTTTAATTGTAGGTTAATTTCTCCTTCAGGTTAACTGTATGTGTATTTTTTCTTTGAAATATTTTGAAAACAGGAAAAAAACCCTGTTTTGAACATTCCAATCAATTGTTAGTGGTAAACAGGAATTTTTTTTTTTTTCCTCAGCCCTCAGTTCTTTTTTCTTCTTTAAGTTTTAAGAGTTAAATATACAGCAGAAAATATTTATTAGTTACTTCTAACTCCAAATATTAATTTAGCAAATGGGTATTCCATAAAATTCTGACATTAAACCGAATGTATTTTAAACACAAACTCCTTTATTTTAATTAAGACAAGTGAAAATGTTCCCAAGCACGTTTTTTTGAGATCTATAAGGTTGTTTTAATTTTGGGGTTTGTTGTTTGGTGTGTTGTTTTTTTTTTTTTCCAGTCAAAGTAGGAAATTAAATTCTGGGTTATCTTTTTAAACTAAGGTAACATGGTAGGACTTGAGAGGTGGCCCCATGCCAACCTCATGACGTGCAATAAGGACAAGCGCAATACCCTGCATGTGGCTGGACAAATCCCAAGCACAAACGTAGGTTAGGTGGTCAATGGCTTAAAAAAAGCCCTGAGAAATGGACTTGAGGGTGTTTGTTGATGAGAAACTCAACATGAGCTCGAAATGCATACTTCCAGACCAGAAAGACAACTGTGCCCTGGGCTGCATCAGAAGAAGTGTGGTCAGCAGGTCAAGGGAGGTGATTCTACTCCTCTAACCTGCTCTCATGAGAACCCACCTGGAGTAATGTGTCCAGTTCTGGGGCCCACAACTATGAGTTTTGGGCATTCAACTACTTGGTCTCAAAACAAAAAAGAAAAGGTTTTTAAAGACAAACATTCATTCTGGTACTTTGCTTCCTACTATGCACAGCTAGGATCTGTGGGAATGAAGTCCCTTCAACTAAATAGGCCATTTATATCAAAGGTATCTCATGATAAAAATGCTGTAATTTGTTCATCTGACTGTAAAGATGGGCAATATTTCCCAGTTGTAATAGGGAAATCATTATTCCCATTCAGTTACTTGTGAAGAAGAACGAAAAAAAGACAATGAAATGCTTATTCACACCAGATACAAGGTTATGAATCTTGTGTGCATGAAGGTACCTCTTTTGAAATTGATTGAGACATCTAAGCACTTTAAAACCCTGAGCTTTCTTCATGTATCATAAAACTTGCCTTATTTGAAGATCTATACTGTACTGTGGGGTGAGATTCATTAAATTATCTGGATTTCATTATTTGTTTTGATGTAAATTCTCATGGTTTTTTAATACATGAACACAGTAGCAGCAGTTCTGATTACATTTGGTTTGCTGAACTTAACAACATAACTCAAGTGTCACTTTTTGTTGAGGCTAGAAGAATTCAAGTGTGTATTAAAAACAAAAAAACAAACAAACAAACAACAACAAAAAAAACAACCCCACCCAAACAAAAACTTTTGTAAGTTCTATCCTAGTAGTACTTCCCTGAAGACCACTTCTGATTTACAACTGCTGCATTGAACTCTTCCTCAAACTAGTGATGTACTAACTGTAGTAAACTAACTCTCATGCTAGGCTTAAGATATTGTCAGTGTTAATTATTTTACAGTTACTACAGCCCTGAAGACATGTCAAATGTTTGATCTCAATTTTTTTCTTTTTTTCTCTTTTGTGAAACAATGACACTCATTTGCTTGGAATTTATACTAGTTTCTTTGGAAAAACTCTAAAGGTGTTGATGTCCTATAATGTGTACCATTGGCATAGTTTCAAATCATAGTTAAGATAATCCAATACAGTAATATATTTTGTCACTTCCACTATTTAAAATTCTAAAATAATTAAAATCTATTAAAATCTGATTGAAATCTGGTGTTAATTTTTTTATTTTCCTACCATGGGATGAATCCTTCCAGTCTACAACAGTTGTTGAAGTAATCAGAATGAAATGAATTCTGGAGGTGCTCTTTCCACTATTTATAAAAGAAACTTCACTGTCTTTGACCAGAGAACTAGCTCCAGATAGCTGAAGTTTGCTAAAATGGTTTCAACAGTTTTAAATAAATAAATTGGGTAATATTTCAGCATGTTTCACACACACATATGTTTTCACTACACTTTGTTGTATTTCTTTTATAATACAGCTTGAGGATGTGAGAGGGTACCTGAGATATTATCAACTTTACATTATGTGAAAATTCGACTCTGGAAGATTAATTCAGTGGTTTGATCTTTTGTGTCTGGCCTAATTATCCTCCCTATGAACATCTCTGCAATTGCTGTTACTTAAATACCTGCTTTCTGTGGAGAATTTTTCTTATCAATACAAGCAATTAAATTAGCTTAAAGACTGTGGCCATTTGACTCTTGCATGTCCTTCGCTTGAGACTTCTAAACTCAGTGTATTTTGACCTTTTCTGACTAGACACGGACAACAATAATTTCTTCAGTGTTGTTTTAAGCTTTTCATCAGAGAACCAGAAATTCAAAATTAAATTGTAACTGCACTGAACTAATTACATTTGTAATCAAAGACATTTGAGTATTATAAAAAAAAATTCAAATTAAAGTTGCTTTTTACACATCTTTCTAATGACTTGATAGAGATATTCTGGACCTGATCCTGCTGCCATTGAAGCAAAAGCTAAAAAACCCCACTGACTTCAATGGGTTCAGGATTATATACACGACAGGGGGCAAGACTCTGTTACCCATGAGGCCTTTTTCATCCTATTTTACTACAATAGGAGCAGAAATCTGCAGCAAGCATGATAATGTCAAGGCTCAAAAGCTTGAGAAGTTTGAAAGCTAGGACTTCCATATGAAAGATATTATTTTTGAGCAGTACAACTAATACAAATGAAGCTGAGGTTTTGAAATTAAGTTTATATTTGGTATAAACATTAATGACCACAAGATATAATGTATCTGATATAAATTTGCATTTTATAATTATCTGGGCATAAGAATATAATGGCTGTTTGAAGCTTTTTCTTACTGCGAAAAAGTGTAGGATTTTAATTAGGATTTTTTTCCCCAGCATTCAGATGATGTGCATGGGTGACAAAGCCAAGAGTAAGACATGGAAATAATGGTAAAGCCTTTGCTGCAGTGTGAGTTATTCAGTGCACAACAACTGGAAATCAGCTTTCTCAAAGTGAAGGCTGTGGGGTACTGTATCAAAAGCCTTGGAAAAATCCAGGTGTCCACCACGCTCCCTGTCAACCGAGAGAATTACTTTGTTGTAGAAGGTAATCAGGTTTGTCAGGCATGATTTGACGCTGATAAATCCATGTTGGCTTTTCCCAGTCCTGTGTTTCAATTTACCTGTGATAGTTCCCAGGAGGATTTGCTCCATGACTTTACCAACAGCTGGGATGCAGTGGCACCAGCACCAGTAAACTCTGTGACTGGGTGTTAGTTTTTAAAACAAACCAGGGTTATCATGGCTTAAATAAAAGTACATCACCTATGATGAGCAGTTTAGTCATTCCCAGGAAGTCTATTAAAATAACCCATTACAATGGTGGATATTTAATAGAAAAATCCATCATGAAATTAAATCTTCGTGCTAGAAATGTGTATTTACATTGTCCAAAAAATCTGACACTAACTACAACCCAAAGATTTCCTTGCTGCTAAAAAATTTCAGCAAATGTGATTAGAAGATATTACTAGATTTAAGTAACTGTCAATTTGTTTCCTAATGACTGTCTGGATGACTAGCAATTTTTCAGATTTCCTTTTTTTTGTTTAATTTTTGAGCTTAATTTTTAAATTTGTGGAAGGAATTAATGGTGTGTAATCCTCTGTGAGACAGCTTAGCATGTCTGTGAAGTACTTCTGTATTTCATTCACATAAGAAGGTCCCTTCCAACTCTGATAATTCTGTGATTCTGTAAAGAATCTCTTTTTATCTCAGGATTTGAAAGTTAATTAAAAGAGTTTCCAACAATATGTGGAAGACAGAGAATGTGAGTAAATTGGTTGATTGAGTTGCCTTTATCTCATCATTAATTTTTCATTTCTCACACTTGATTGAGTTGCCTTTATCTCGTTGTTAATTTTTTGTGTTACAAATTGTGTGATTCATACACTTGAAATCCCTCAAGCATGGAGTTTTCTTGCAGAAATCAGAACACCATGAGCAGAGAAGCCTGCTCCCCAAAATTCTGTTCACAGTTCTGAAACAGGTTCTGTTCACAGTGATGAACATGTGCCCTTTCAGCTGACTGCATCCAGTTGTCCTAGACCTGTGAGGAGAGATATTGCAGCCTTTCAATGTTTAAAAGAGACCTATAAGAAAGATAAGGACAAACTTTTTAGCAATGCTAATTGTGCTAGGAAAAGGCTTAATAGTTACAAGATAAAAGAAGGTAGATTTAGACTAGATATAAGGAAGAATTTTTTGACGGTGGTTAAAGGAGGAGTTAAATACCCCATCTCTAGAAACATTCAAGGTCAGGTTTGAGCAACTTGATCCAATTGAAGATGTCCTTGTTTGTTTCAGGGGGGTTAGACTAGATGAGCTTCGAAGGTCCCTTCCAGCTGCAATTATTCTATATGGAAATAACAGTAATGCTATCATTTAAATACTGAGGTTCATAAAAGCATGCATTTTGTGGCTTAAGATTTCTGATCAGCAAAAGTAAGAATGAGAAAATAGAAACAGAGTTAAGACACTCAAAATTTTAAGAAACTCAAAATATGAGGAAACTGAAGCAAATCAACAGAAAGAACTTCTCTCAACATTGATTGTTCTCAGAGTAGTTTCAAGCTAGTGATCTGAAATTATCATGCATACTCAGGATCTTAACACATCAATGGAAAACACAATATGCACAGTGTATTAAATTCCAATTAAAATAAATAAATCGGTATTTTTAATAATATAAATAACTTTTCTAGTGTGAAAATAGCATACATGGGAAATCACAACGTCTTATGTTGAGAAACTGTCAGAAACTCATCTACTAAAAAGTGAAGTATTTATGCACAGGCAACACAAAGTATTTGTTCAAGATACTAGAAAAAAATTATTGTGTAGAAATATATACAAGGATTTTAAACAAATTTGCATCTGAATACTGATTGTTATTCTTAGAAAACATCCTTGACTCTAAAAATCCCATGTGAAAACTCTAGCAGAGGCCAAAAAGTTAAAATACTATGTTAAGAAGAATAAGCCAAAAGAGAGAGAGAAAAAAAAAAGGACAAAACAGAAAGTAGAAAAACATTATTTTGCCACAGGCCATGCTAACAGTGTGCTCAAATCTTGAATATAGTTTCCAATTCAGATCACATTCACATTTCAACTTCTTTTTCTCGCCTATTTCCAGAAAGGTAAGAAACATATACAGAGAAAGACAGCTAGTAGCTTCACGTTTATGACAAAAAATCCTTAAAATATTAAATAACTTTTTTCCCTTTTGAGATAGTACACATGAAAAGTTGTAAAGTAGCTTTTATAAAATAATATAAAATGTGAACAGTGTGAATTGATGTGAACAAGACTTTGTTATTTATTATTATTACACAGAACCTGGCTGTACCAAAAGTAACTTGCAGAAAGAAACTAAAACAAAGAGGGATAAAAGATTGATTTTTACCATACAATAGTTTCCAAAATAAAGCAGTGGTTAAACTGTGTTATTAGCATGCCAAAAAACAATAAGACAATTTTAAATTAAAAAAATCAAGTTCTGCCTAATAAAATTACCATAAAATTTCTAATTAGATTGTAGATTTGAATACTAAGCCTATATCTTTTGGAGGGATTCATGGTTTTTTTTCAGATAAACACAGACTGAAAAGAGGAAATTGTAATTTTCACAGTGGAAAAATATCACTACTAAAACTCTGTGAGGTTTTGAGTTTCTACAGCTTCTACTGCTAAAAAGCAGACTTCTGTTTTTTAGGGCTCCATCAAAAGTAGTAGTAATCAAAAGTAAGTGATGTGAGTCAGAAAAATGCTTAAAGCATTTTGGATTTTTCCCCCTTCTAGTTTGTATGTTCATAAACCTCACAATTTTCCACAGTAAGATACAATGTAAGAAATCATTCAAGTGAGAAATGTATTGCAAGTGCAGTGTATTTGATTTCTTAGAGTCTCAGTGCTGTTAAGATATATTTTATAAACAAACAGGTAACTTATCCTGGAAGAAATATGCTGCATTATTTTGGAGAATGATTTGATCAAGAAGAATCAATCTGTTTAAATAAACCAATTAGAAGATCAATAGGTTTTTGTTCATCTCAGCTGAAGTTCTAGTTCAAGATTACATTCAAAACCAATCAGGAGAATTAATGTCTCATGATCTTCCTATTAATGAAATAAAATAAATGAGCTTTAAACTGAAACGTACCTACAACTTTTACACTGAATAACCTTTCCTTTTTTTTTTTTTTTTTCCTTGTATCAAGAGCCCCAGGAGCTGAAAGTCTTTTTGCATTGACAGAACAGATAATAAAAAATGTTCAGACAACATTGATGATCTTTGTGCTAACCTGGAAGGATATTTTGTCTTTAATATGTTGAAGCATTCTGAAAGAGAAATAATACATATTTCCAGTCCTTGACTATGCTTAGTAGAAACACAGGACTACAATATGGAAGTTTTAAACATATGTTTGTTTTGAAGCCTTACTCTTTAAAACTGATGGTTTATTTTCAAAGTAAAGTTTTAGAAAAATAGATTCTCAGCTGCTGTTGACAGTTATGAATAATCCCAGATGTTTAACAATATAAAAAACAAGGAACATATAGCCATAGAATTGTTAAGAAGTTGTTTAAAAAACTGCTAAAGCACCATTAAATGTTTCGTTGTTTGGTTGGTTTTGGTAGGTTTGAGGGGAGTTGTTTGGATGGGGGTTTTTTTGGTGGGGCTTTTTGGTGTTTTCTTGTTTGGCTTTGTGTGATGATTATTTTATTACTGAAGATGAATGCAGTACATGTAACCAAGTTATTATTTTTTAACTTAACTAGTAGGTCGCAGTGAAACTGATATTTAGGTGGCATGAAGTCAAAACGTCTCTGGTGAAGGGTTTTCTCAGGTCAAAGGAAATCTTGGAGGATAGAAAGCCAGCACTATATCTTTCTAATAAACACCATTCCCATACAACACTTAATAATTTTCTGGAGTACATTAGTAAACTACAAACAAAGTCAAGACACTCAAATATGTCTAAGAGTCTTTGTACACATATAGATGAATCAAAATTTCATTCTTTTAATGAATATTTTCTCTTTCTTCTCTTTTAATGTGGTGGGTTTTTTTGTTTTTTTTTTAAATACTGGTCAGCTACAGTTAAAGTTTAAACCTCTGGATTAATGAGATCCCAATGGTGTGATCAAAGGGGATAGGAAAAAAAAAAGAAACAACAAACCATTATATCATTACTTTACACATGGAATTTGGTGATGTGTGTTTTGGTGCACAGCATACATCTCAAAAAGTCATAGAAATTCCCTTTAATTTGCAGTATTCTGAAGATATTTATTACTACTGACAGGTTTCTAACTTCTTTAGAATAATATCCCTTTAATCCAACTTCAGCATTTCTTTTCCTATTTTTCTCTCTAAAATATCTGAAAAACAAATTTAAAAAATACATGTTTTCTACAAACTAAAGCATGAAACCATTTCCAAATGCACAAATCCCAATGACATTCTGACATACAGAAAAGGCATACACAATGACTAATGATAATGGTCTTCTTATTCAGTTAAATCATTTCATACTATTGATAGAATAACCTTCTTTTTTTTTTTTTTTCTTCAATGAAATGTTATCGAATACAAAAAACCTTTTACTTAATTGGGCTGCACACATCATTCTCCCCAGATGACAGAATTTTGTATTTCTTTTAGATAAGTTTATTTTCCTGTTGACAATACGATTCTTTACTTTCTTTCTTATGCCGAGGTAAAATATCCACACTAAAAATTAAGAATTCTGCAACTGATAAAAAAGCCAGTCTCCTACAGGGAAACATACCCCTGCATAAATTGCTGTGGATCTATGCTCTGGGTCCTGATTTTAATTTTAGAGATGTTGTCAGAGTCACCCTAAACAGGCAAATAGAACTATAGTGTTTTAAGTATGTTTAATTCATGTATCTGTAAATTTTTTGTTTAAAAACAAAAGTGTTAAAATTAAGAAACTATGTAGCCATTTGGATAAGACATTTTTCTTTACTAAAATCCCTACTAATAAAAAAGACCATACATATTTTTTTATTTTTACTTACATTATGAACTTTGGGCAAAAATCTGTCTTCAATAAATCAATTGTTCTTCAAGGTCTATTAGCAGCTTCAATATACTGAGAGCAAATACATTATCCATTTTTTCTGTGCATTTCTATATATGAAATTTGAAGTTCAGTGTTCTACACTGGGCATGGATACCTTTCATTCAACCTTATTAAAATGAAAAGGATCACTTCAAATAAATTACTACAATTTTTCCAATGAGTTTCTTAATACTGTGGACAGGGAATTGCAGAATATGAAGAAGTGATTGACAAGAGCTGTTCTGATATTGCAGTAATGAAGCTCATATTATCTGCACAGATAAACATGACCCATTACTTTACCGCAGGAAAGAAATCTGGAAAAAAATCAGAGCTGAAGGCAGCTGAGAACAAATTAGATGATGTTATCCTTATTTCCCAATCTGAGCATGACATAAACCCAGTAGATTATCTGTTAGTCCCTAAACCATCTGACATTCTCAGACAATAATTGGAAAAAAATCAAAATTGGGGGATCAGGTACTGCTTGAAAAAAATCTACACAGAAGTTGCTAGTATAGGAAGCTGCAATGTTGATTTCTCAAACACTGCTATAAACTCTACAGTTCTGTTACTAATGGATTTTTAGTTACAGATTTTGCTTTATGACAGCTTGACTAGAACATTTATTTCCATCTACTAGAATAGTGTTCTATTTAAACATTCTCTCTCACAGTGGTAATTTATCGGTTACAGAAATTATATAGTTGCTAATTCTTGTCATATTGCCCACAAGTATTTTTGAAAACACTATCACAAGTTCTCTAAGCAAGGTTACTATTCACTATGTTTCTTCTTGCATCTTGACTTAGTGTTTATATGTATAATATGTAGAATTGAATATATTTCAGAACTGCTCAAATCTAGTAAGACAAGCAATTAAGTTGCTTTTTGTTGTGGATTTTTTTGTTTGTTTATTGGTTTGGGGTTTTTTTGGTTGGTTGGCTGGTTGGTTTTGGGGTTTTTTTCCAGAGATCTATTTTTCAGGTGTAAAGTCTTCTAGAGAAGTAAGAATATTAGTTCGACAAAAAGGAGAGTATTTTCTAGAAAAGAAATTGTCATTCACAGTAAGCAGCTAAAATATGAGGCTGAAATAATTTAAACAGTACACAAATAATATATATATTAGGATAAAAGGAAGTCTAAATGTTAAATGCCAAATCAAGTGAGAAGGAAAAAAAAAGAGTATTTGAAAAGAAACCTGACATATTTACACTTTCTTAACATACTTTATTTTCTTTAAATTTAGAATTTAGGAAAAAAAGCCCAAAATTTTTGCATTCTTTGAGGTGTAAAATAACATAAGTTTGTATGGTAACTCTTAGGGCAATTTGTTCTTAAAGCAGATATATATATATATGTGTGTATATATATATATATATATATATATACACACCTAGAAAATAAAGCAAAAACTTTTTTTCTGTATGAAGATTTTATACAGAGTTTACCACGCAAATGACAAAATATTGCTTATTTGTATATATATGTGTGTATCAAGGAATTATAAAAAAAATAATTTGGAAGGGACCTCCATAAGTCAATTAGTCTAATTCACTGCCCAAAGTAGGTCTGGTCAGATCAGGTTGCTCAGGGACATATGGTCAATCTTCAACATCTAAAAGGATGGACCTCCCACAGCCACTATGGGCAACTTATCCCAGAGCTTGACTATCTTCATGATAAAAGTTGTATTTTTGCTTGTATTTTCTTGTATGTGATTGGAATTTCTCACATATTATGTGGGACACCCTGTGTCTAACTCTATCATTGTACAACTTTCAGAAGAGTCTGTCTCTTCTCTATGTCCTGTGATTAGGCAGTTGTAGAAACTAACAAGGCTTCCAGAGGCATCTCTTCTCTGGGCTGATCCCTTATCTTATCACTGTAGAATGTGCTCAAACTGTGATTCTCCTGATGGTCTCCACTTGCTCCATCATATAAAAATACTTTTGTTACTAGTGAGCCCAGAATCGGACATAGAACTGCAGATGTATGGAACAGAGGATAAGTATCATGACCCTGGTCCTGCTGGTGACACTTTTGCTAGTGCAGACCAGGATGCATTTAGAATTTTTTGACAAAAGGGTACACTACTGACACATGTTCAAATTGTTGTCCAATAGGGCACATGAGTTTTAGGGTCATTACACTGGAAAAAAACCTGCAACTCACATTTTATCGAAAGTAATAAGACTCAGGAGGCAGGTGCAACATGCCACAAAAAATCTGTTGGAGACACTTGTCATATGATGCAGGCATTTTTCCCAATTCAAAAGTTAAAATTTTGTTTATGGCCTACAGCCAAATGGTTCATGAATGACCAGTTCATCTTGTAATAGAAAAACATCACTGTGTCAAGTCCCTAAGGAAAAACACCACCACCAAAAATTATGTAATTATCCTGTTTTGGATGTGAATGTGAAATGAAAGAAGCTCTTAGCACAGTAATGCTTATTCACACAAGAGAGCAGTGTGATGAGTGAAAAATACTTATGTAAGTAGGAAATGCACTTTATTTGGCACACGATGAATTTTTTTGTTATTTCTTCCATCCTAAAAACTTTTTCTCCTTTTTACCCTTTTACAATTAATGAATTTAAAAGAAAAGCCAAACTATTTGTTTCTGCAAAGTTTTACTCATATGAGGAATGCAACATGAATATGAATAATGTACTTGAAGTATCTGAGGGCTATATATATAGACTTAGACTTTAAAGTGATATAAAAGGCATATGATCTATGTATGTAATTTTATAGAGTTTTTCTGTAGTTAACCATGTTTAACTGCCATAACATGTAGTCTAATACTGCTAAATTAAAATAAGACAGTTCTCCAGCCAAATAAAGCAGTAATTTACTGGGAGAAGTAATCAACCCTGAACAATGGAAAGAAACACAGGCTTCAGAAAAAACATATGAAAGAAATCTCTTCCTTGACCTGTGTTACCAATGCCTGTATAAATGTGGTATTATATGTCTTACAACAATTTGGATATATCTGACTTCATCTCATTGATGAATATATCATAAATTCTATATTTTTTTCAGACTGACCTTCCAGAACTTGATTAATGTATACCCACTTCTTCTGTGTCAGTGCTGATACCCATTCCTTCTTCATATATTTTTAGAGAAGAAATAAGAGAAGAAAAAGTTTCCAAAGATTTTTATTGATTATGGGTTTTTCTTTTCTGAAAATTCATGAATATGACAAACCAGGAACTAACCACCTTAGTTTTGATGAGGACCATATTTACCAGTTGCTTGCAAAACATCTCTGAACCATCATTATTTGAACAAAAAAATTATCTTCTCATATTCTGAAGGATATCCTTTTTATTTTTTGTTGGGAAGAGTGCAAAATGGAGACTGCAGCAAACACCAATATGGTTGAAACACAGCTCGATTTTATTAATACTCGCACAGCACTGTATAGAACTCAAACGTCACGCTTCTTTAGGTAACAAATTATTGCGGTTAGCTACATCCTCTTTCACATTCTGTTGTTCTTCTTTTCTGCTGCCAACTCCCTTATCTTTTATGTGTAGCTGACCTTTTAGTAACCTTGCAGCTGGGCCTCAGGGCCCTTAGCTCACTCTGGCTAAAGCTATACAGTCAGGATTGCTCACATGTCCATTTTCTTCCAAAAACCCTCCAAAAATTTTTTATTTTTATTTTTATTCTATTTTTGTGCTGGAGTCCCTTGATCAGCCTCTTTACTCTTCCCTGGACCTGCTCCAGCACCTCAATATCCTTCCTGAACTGAGGGGCCCAGAACTGGACACAGTACTCGAGGTGTGGCCTCACCAGCACTGAGTACAGGGACAGAATCCCTTCCCTGGACCTGCTGGCCACGCTGTTCCTGATACAGGCCAGGATGCCATTGGCCTTCTTGGCCACCTGGGCACACTGCTGGCTCATGTTCAGCTTCTTGTGAATCCAAACCCCCAGGTCCCTCTCTGTCTGGCTGCTCTCCAGCCACTCTGTGCCCAGCCTGGAGCTCCCCATGGGGTTGTGGCCAAAGTGCAGGACCCGGCACTTGGACATGTTGTTCCTCATCCCATTGGAATCAGCCCAACTCTCCAGTCTGTCCAGGTCCCTCTGCAGAGCCCTCCTGCCTTCCAGCTGATCCACACTCCTCCCCCAACTTAGTGTTATCTGTAAATTTGGTAATGGTGGACTCAATCCCCTCATCTAAATCATCAATAAAGATATTAAACAGAAGTGGGTCCAACACTGATCCCTGGGGGACACCACTGGTGACCGGCCGCCAACTGGATGCAGCCCCGTTCAGCACCACTCTCTGGGCCCGGCCCTCCAGCCAGTTCCTAACCCAGCACAGGGTGCTCCTGTCCAAGCTGTGGGCTGACAGCTTTTTCAGGAAAATGCTGTGGGAGACGGTGTCAAAGGCTTTGCTGAAGTCCAGGTAGACTCCATCCACATCCTTCGCCCCATCCACCAGACAGGTCACTTGATCATAAAAGGAGATCAGGTTGGTAAGACAGGACCTGCCCTTCCTAAACCTGTGGTGGCTGGGTCTGATCCCCTGTCCATCCTGTAGGTGCTGTGTGATTGCCCCCAGGATGATCTGCTCCATAACCCAATCCATACCATTCTATGATTCTCCGGTTTATACTCTGGTGACACATTATTGCTTTATTATAGCCACCTGTCACTGGAGTTGAATTAATACCTTAATTCATAAATTTTATTTCATTGTTTACATGAATAATTATTTCTAGACTTACAATTTTCATATGCTAAAAGACACATTTAAGGCTATGATAAGAAATCACCTTTACAAATTTATGGGGAAACACTGAGCAGCTTGCTGTTCAAATCAAATTCTTAATTTAATATTCATTATGCAAAGTTCAGAGTAAACCCAACATTGCTGATATAGTTTATATGAATTTCATGAGGTAAATATTAACTCTGAACATAAAGGTAAAATAACATGTTCTCCTCTAGAAAAGAGATTACTCTAGTCATAAATAATACATAGGAAATGGGATGAGATTTTGGGGATTTTTGCTTAAAGAGGAAAACCACATTCATCAATATTCTGATGAAACAATTAACTGAAACAATCCTACTTTCATTTTAATCACAGTAACGCAAAGATAAACAAACAAACAAAAGCCAAAATGGACAGGGAAGGGACCCAGAGAGGATGCAATGAGAGTGAGGAATCATTGTGTGCTACTTTGGCAGTTTACAGTATGATGGAAAAATGTGTCCCTGCAGGAACTGCCAGAATTTGTGAAAAGGGGATGAATTCAGCCTACTTGCCAGGATAATTGTATCACACAAAGAGGGATAAATTAAGAAGTTATATATGTGATACACCATCTGTGTCTGTTTTTGTTATTTTCTCCATATACATCTGTTTCTATTCAGCTATAGGGCAACACTCCATCATATTATGCAGACCAGAATAACACAGAAAGTTCAGTTTTGTTGACAAAAAGAAACTTCTCTTCCTAAATATATGGTAAACCAGCAAAGTAATTTTTGATCAGTAAACCTTTGAAAATCAAAACAAGAGAGTTGATCCAAATACATTTACATTTTGTGTTTGATATTTATAACTCTGGATTAAGATCTCTAGATCCCAATATGTAGTTATAATCTGAATCAAATGTTACACTGGTAGGTGCTTATTTGCCTGCTCCAGCTGCAATGAACTCTGAAAAAGAAGAGAAAAAAATTGAAAAAAAATTATGCTATATAGATACAGAAGTAAAACCAAAACAGGAAGAATTGTGAAACTGGTGAAGGGCCTAGAGCTCTAATCCTACCACAAGTGGTCAAGGGAACAGTGTTTGTTTAATGTCAAAGTTTAGGCTCAAATGATTACAACCAGGGCTCTGCGGACTCACTCCCCACCTCCACTGTGGGACAGGAAGGAGAAAAGACAGCTAAAGGCTCATTAATTGAGACAAAGAGATGGAGGTTTTCATTCAGTTACCATAATGGACAAAACCAGATGGACTCAGCTTGGGGAGAAAAAACAAAATAATTTAATCTATCAGGAGAAAACACGGCCAGATTGTTGGGAAGAGCGCATAGAAAAATATGGAGACTGCGGGCAAAAACCAACGTGGTTGAAACACAGCTCACCTTTATTAAAAATCACACAACATTATATAGAGCTCAAAAGCCATGCCTCTTTAGATAACAAATTCTAGCGGTTAACTACATCCAGACTAAACATTCTGTATATCATTAAAACTGCTCTTGTATCTGCCAAGCTAGTTCCTCTAATCACGCTTTCAGAGACACTTCAAGGACAAGTTGTTTACTGCTCTCAGAACTAAAGGTTCAGTCTGCTTCATAGGCATCAAAACATGGACTGTCCATAACCACTGGGTGCCCATGTTCCTTCAGAAATCCCTCCACACCAATCTTAATACCTTTCCCCAGTCCTCCCTTCTTCTTGGGCCTGGATTACTTCATTCCTGCCTCCTCCTCAGTGGCAGAGGGGGACGAGGAATGGGGGTTTAGGGTCAACTCACCACATTGATTCTGCCGCTTCTTCCTCCTCAGAGGGAGGACTCCTCACAGCCTTCCCATACTCCAGTGTGGGATCCTTCACTTAGGACACAGTTCTTCATAAACTCCTCCAATATGAGCCCCTCCCATCAGGTGCAGTCCCTCAGGAAAAGGCTGCTCCAGCCTGGGCCGCCCATAGAGACCATGGTTTGCTTTGAAGAAAGAGTCACAGGATCCTCCATGGCTGCAGCTCCATATCTGCCCCTCTCTGCGACCCTTTGTGGGCTGCAGATTCCTGTCTACCCACTTGTGATCCTTCAAAGGCTGCAGAATTACATCTGCCTCACCACTGTCCTTCAGGGACTGCTCCACCCTGCTCCTCCATGGGCTGCAGGGGACCAGCTGCCATCTCACCATGGGCTCTGATCAGGCACCTCCTCCCCCTGGTTCCTCACCATTCTTGCTTTCTTCACTCTGGTGTTGCTTTCGCCTTCCCCCCTCTTCTGACCTGTAGGTCTTTTTTTGCAGTTTTGTTTTCCCTTTCTTGAATATGCTACTCACAGAGGCATCTTCAGAGAAGGAGATTCCACAGACTTCCTGAGCATCCTGTGCCAGTGCTCAGTCACTCTCACAATAAAAAGTGTTTCCTGATGGAATCTCCTATGTTTCAATTTGTACCCCTTGTCTTGTCACTGGACACCACTGAAACGAGCCTGGCTTTTTTTCTGTACTCCCCTCCTTCAGGTGTTAATGTGCACTGATGAGATCCCTCCTGAGCCCTGTCTTCTCCAGGGCAAAACGTCCCATCTACTTTTCTTCATGTGATGATGCTTAGGCTGCAACAATGAGAGTTGTGCACACTCTTTGCAACACAGCATAATGATCACACTGCTCACTCATTAAATAGGAGAACAAGAGTTATCCCTCTTAACTGCAACCTGAAAGATAAGAAGCTGATATGTGGAAGAATATTTTTCAATTCACTTGTTAGAGGCACTGGGTAACCAGAAGGAACAATGTGCTGAAGCCGTAAAAGTGGGAGAATTAAGTCCTCATCACTGGGTAGAGAAGTGAGGAAGCTTCCCTCTGGTCTTTTACATTTGATAGGGGTTTTTTTTTTCAGTTTGTTTTGATTTGCCGTGTGTTTGTTTGTTTCCTCCAGTGGCAATACTATGCAAAACAAAAATATTAAAGGAATCAAATCCATGAAAATAAACGTTCTCACACACTGCATATCTTTACCAATTCGTGTTGCTGACATAGTTCAGTCTTATCACGACCTCCCTTATCATGTATTGGTGAGATTTGTATGTTCTAGCTTGTGTCTCCTTTGTATTGATTATTTAAAAGGAGAAGCACTCTCCTTCCTTATACCCTAATACCCAGCTAGTGAACTTGGTACAGCCCCAACTTTTGCTTTTATTGTAAAATTGAAAAAGTAATTTTGCAGGGTAAAAGTTTATAATCACTCAAGAACATATAAATCTTTGTGTTAGTAGTAGAGAAGGGACATGGAAAGATCATTGAGTCCAACCCCCCTGCTAGAGCAGGATCCCTAAAATAGGTCACACAGGAACACATCCTTATGGGTTTTGAGTGTATCCAGGGAAGGAGACTCCACATCACTGGGCAGCCAGTGACAGTATGCTGTCACCCTCACAGTGAAAAAGCTTTTCCTTATGTTTACATGGAACCTCCTATCCTCCAGCTTGCACCTATTACCCCTTGTCCTGTCTTTGGACACTACTGAGAAAAGCCTGGTTCCATCCTCCTGACACACACCAATGACATATTTATAAACATAATGAGGCTGTCCCCCAGTCTCCTCCAAGCTGAAGAGCCCCAGCTCGCTCAGCCTTTCCTCATAAGGGAGATGTTCCACTCCCTTCATCATCTTGGTTGCTCTGTGATGGACTCTTTCAAGCAGCTCCCTGTCCTTCTGGAGCTGAAGGGCCCAGATTTGGACACAATATTTCAGATGTGGCTTTGCCAGGGCAGAGTATAGGGGGAGGAGAACCTCTCTTGACCTACTAACCACACCCTTTCTAATGCACCCCAGGATGCCATTGGTCTTCTTGACCAGAAGGTCACATTGCTGGCTCATGGTCATCCTTCCATCCACTAGAACCTCCATATCCCTTTCCTCTATTTTGCTCTCTAACAGGACAGTCTTCAACCTGTACTGGTACCTGGGGTTGTTCTTTCTCATGTAGAAGACTCTACAGTTGCCCTTGTTGTATTTCCTTATATTTCTCCCTCCCCAACTCTCCAGTCCCTCTGAATGGCAGCACAGCCTTCTGGGGTGTCAGCCACCCCTCCCAGCTTTGTATCATCAGCAAACTTGCAGATAGTACACTCTCTTCCCTCATCCATGTCATTGATCAATATATTGCCTAATACTGGTTTCAGTATCAACCCTTGAGGAAGTCCACTATAAACAGACCTCCAATTAGACTCTGTCCCACTGACCACAGCTCTCTGACTTCTATCCTTTAACCAGTTCACAATCCACCTCACTACCTGATCATGCAGACAACATTTCCTCGGTTTAGTTGAAAGGGTGCTGTGGAAGAGTGTCATAAAGAATGCTTTAATGAAATCAAAATAAATCATATCCACGAGAGTACCATAATCTATCCACCTGGTTATATCCTCATAAAAGGCTATCAGGTTCATTCAACATGGTTTAACATCAGGAGATTTAATCTGTCATTTGTAATACTGATTTTCTTGGAAGGTTTAGTATCACATAATAGATCCCATAGTATGTCTTACTCATAGAGCAGAGCGGAACAAATTTCAGTCAAATGGATAAGTATTCAGAGGTGAAACCATTACATTTACAATAGTATGAGAATCTATATTCACTGAAAATTAGATCTGCCTTCACTGTAATTGGGATTCAGGCTACTACAGTCTGGTTCAATTCCATTGTCATCAATAAAACTTTGGAAAAGAATTTTACTTTACCTATATTGAGAGGGCAGGACATCGAGTACAAAACCAGACAGTTTAGAGAATAGTATAAAACATTATAAGGAATGACATTTAGAGACCTGTGATGGGCAGGTTGTTGGCATTAATTTTCAAGGAACAGAAGTAGAAACAGAACAGACTATTCAGAGGAAGTAAAAAACAGAAAGTAAGTAGGGCATTGACATACTAACTAAAGAAAATTTATACTATAAAACTTGGTGTGATAATATTAAAGATTTCTTAACCACCATTATTATTTAATATTAAATTTTTTTACATTAGTGAAGAATAAAAACCAGCAGAATAAATAATAAAGGTTTCAGACCACTGAAAAAGGTAAAACCAAAACCAGTACAGATGTGAATATACTTTTTGATGAAGTCACAGACTGTCTCTTGTGGGGTCTTCTTTTCAGTTTTGTAATTAGAAGATCAGATATAATTTTTGGGGTAAGCATAGAAAATATATTATGTTGTGAAGATTTTTCATCTAGTATCTGGATATAAGACTTAATTTTGTTGCTTCATAATTAGTAATTCTGTTCTCAAATGTCTCCTGGTATACTGAACAGGAAAACAATATCTAATCTTAAAAATCTCTGAATCAAAACTCTGACTCTTTTCTGGAAGTGTAATTTCTATACTCTTTTTCTTGAAATTCTAATCACTCTTTTTTTTGTTGTTGTTGTTCCTCTAGAACTGAACAGGAAATGCTATGTGCTATTCCTAGGTTTTGATGTTACTCAGTTTTTGCACGCAGTTCCACTTTTTTGTTCAATTTATAGAACTTTCATCTGAACATGGCCTAGAGTCAGATATTTGTATGTTGGCAGGTGACCTGCAGAATAAAGGTCTTTCATAACATCTTTTGACTTTTACAGTTTTAAAAGTCCTGAATTCTCTGAATCATCTTTCATCTTGCAAGTGTTAATCTAGGAAGCAAAAACTTCAGGCACTTCATATTTTCATTTTTCGGCTTTGAATCCCTTCAAGTGGTTTGCTTCTGAATAGGTTTGTAAGATATATTTATCTTCATTAATAGAGTTTGTCATAGGAAATGATGATTTATTCCCCTTCCATCAGTTTTGAGCATACTGATTCCATTTTCTTGTTGTGGGTACCCACACTTTATTATTACCAACACAAATTAAATAGTTTCCTACTTATATCTGTGTATAGTACATTTTTCTCCCTTGTATCTTAGATGCATAGCTTATCTGGTCATACAGAATAAGACTAGGAAGCAGTTTTAGCATAAGCCACTTAGTGTCTCACAACAAACAAGCAGTAAAATAAAAATGAGATAAATCCGAACATGGAGTATGTTGTAAATAATCTGCAAGACTGACCACAGCAGTAGTTGTGAATAAGTTTGAACTGACACAAGTTAATATAAACTATCCTATATTAATCTAATGCCTAGATTCATTAATATTTTACTGTTAGTCACTTAAAAGTGTTGAATTTATCAAAATCCATAATATAAGTAGTCCAACAGCTTACACTCCATGTCATCATCATCATCGTCATGTCTTGGCTTCGCAAATGAAGATTTAAGAAGGGCTCTTGCTTGCTGCAAGGGTGCTGGTGGCTGATAAGGCCAAACACTCAATGTAGGTCTGAAACAAAAGTGAATTTGCTGACAGATGGAGTAATTTAACACACGTAAGCAGAGCAGGAAGATATGCAACTACTTTACAGTGAACTTGCCTAAAACTTCCAAGTGTAGAGTTTAGACAGGTGTTTTTTGGCCTAGCTGCTGAAATTCTCCTCACAAGATGTAGGAGAAATAAAATTAGAAAGCTTGTATTCATTGTACATGCTCAACTGATTCCTCTTACCACTGCCATTTCTTTTACTGTAAGATAATGATATTTTCCATTAATAGAGCCAACTGTATGTGGAGAGGGCATTTAAGCTATGTTCTTACAGGCTCAACTTAGGTCTGTAAGAGTTCCTTTCTGTTCCCTTCATTTATTTCTTTAGCTTGTCAGGCCGAAACTGAAAAAGCAAATCCTTACACTCTTCCTTCATGTGAGCTAGGAACAAGGACAAATACTGAGACCTTTGGAAGGTTTTCCCTTTTGAGGCTACATGCTTTCTCAGAGTCTCAGGAATTAATTCCTGTCACTGAATTATCTCTAAAACTGTCACTAAAGGGTGAGAAGGGGTTTGAACATACAAGACATATTTAAAACTTAACAGACACTATTTGTATATATTTAGAGTGAAGACCTTAATAAATAATGGATTTCAATACTATATATAGAACTCTTAAGCAGATTTAGGCAAGATACAGAAATGACTAAGCAGTAGAGATCCACAGGACCAGTTCTCCATCTGTTTCTGCACTGCCTTTTATTCTGTCCTCTAGGAGCTTAAGCAGAAAAAAAGGAGAGAATGTAAGAATGTGAAAAATACTTGCAGGAACTATGAAAAGGCTGTTGTGCTTTTTTTTTTCAGTTTGTTTGCTTGCTTGCTTTTTAAAGATTTTATTGTTTTCTGGCTTGAGTCTGAATGACTTTCTGAGTGAATAAAATATAAATATTCATGTATACTGGATCTTTTATTTTGACCGCAAGGGTAACGTTTTAAGCCATTGCAGTGCCTGAAGAAAAAACTCGATGTAGCAAATTAATTTGTTTACCAGTTAACAAATCAATCAGTAGTGAAGTTAGTCCCACAAACAAAGTAATTTTTAAGCAAAATTATTCAATTAATAACATAAAATATATTTAGACAACTCCACTTCTTTCATGAAGAAAACAGTATCTAGCCACTAGCCATTACCTTGGAATATCTTCAGGAATTATGTCATGCAATTAAAAGCATGAATTAAGTGGAAAGTTTTCTAGTACTTTTCTGAAAATAAATTTAATAATTAGAGAAGAGAGGGGTGAGGGGAAAATGTACCAATTATTTTTTTCATAAGAATTAAGTTTTTTTAACTAAAAATTTAGGGTTTTTAACTAAAAATTTTGTTCCTGAAGACTTTTTCCTCCACATACCAGTAACAACTTTATAAATATTGATTTTTATATCAAATCCTTCATGCAGATACTGATAAAATGAAAGAAAAGAAAGGTCTCTAGAAGCACAGCTGGCTTTCAGAATATATTACCTTTCTCTTTTTCTCATGGGTATTGTATTATTACAGAATAAGATTTTGATATTAAAGGATACAAGACTTGTTATATTATCTTAGCTATGGTTGTCACACAAAGGCAAAGAATATGTTATTGTAATAGTCTTGTGGCTGTGTGACAAGTATAAAGATTCACAAATGACTGATGAGAAGAAGTTAAAAAAAATAAAAGTCTGTAAACTGATTTTTTTATTGTTTATATCAGTCTGTAAACTGATTTTTATGGTTTATTTTTATAATAGAGTAGGAAATCATTTCAGTAAATTACTAAGGGTTTCTGGCAAGACTGGTAAGAAAATGTGAGACATACAAAGAGATCCACAAGTAGATTAATCTGAAAAAGTGTGAAACAGTATAGCAGAAAGAGCTAATTCAGCAGCACAGTAAGTTTTGGCTGTATTGCATTAGATTCCTTTTTCTCTTTTTCTTTTTCTATTTCTTTTTCTTTTCCTTTTTCTTTTTCTATTTCTATTTCTTTTCCTTTTTCTTTCTCCTTTTCTTTTTCTTTTTATGATTTTTTAATTTTTATATTATTTTTTTCCTTTTCTTATTTCCAATTTCCCTCCAAGTTTCATTACCCACTGAATAAATATTATTTACATTCCCAAATGCTGTCATCCAACTTTGTGGTCCTTCTTTGGTCAGGAAAATTCTTTTTAGTTTAATAACATATTTCTGTGTAAGTAGCACTTTGAGATAGTCCTTCCTTCTCAAAACACTAGAAAAGAATGGTATGTTTTTCCCATGAATTACAGTATTCTCTTTTTTCAGGTAATTATGTTCAAGTTGGACTTCAAGGTAGAACTTTGGGAATGCCAGCTTCAGTTAGTATGGTTCGTAGTTATATCCAAGTCCCTAGAAATATTTTTTAAAAATGAGAATTGTACAGGTAGGCAAACAATGTTAAAAATAAACACCTGAGAGGTTCTAATAGACTGGTTCTCTTTAACTAATTATCCCTCTGCTTCTCTATACTGAATCACCCAAACTCCCCTTTGATCCCTCCTTTCTCTGCCTCAAATTCCTCACCTAAACATTACAAGTAAACCTCCCTTCATTCTTGAAGGTGATCTGGAGGGCCTCCTCCACAGGCTCAGGATGATGTGTGTTCCTCCCGGTCCAAAGGGCTGAAGATCTCTAGGGACACTCCTGGGAGGGCCCTGGCAGGGGTTTGCAACTCTGACAGGACTATTGGGGTCCCCCAACAGCCATTGCACATCTGTTGTGCTCCTTTGTACCGGTACAATTCATCCTTTAACCATGTAACCTCGCAGTCACCAACATATATAAATGGTTTGCTTGATTGCTTTAACTAAGTTTGATTAAAAAGTTTCATAAACAGCATTATTACCACGTTCTCATTAGTCAAATAGTTGCTATGAGGATTTGTTATTTAAACTATAGCTTATCTTCTTTACATTTCTCCATTTTTTTCCTTTACAAGCAAAAAATAATCTCTTTGATGAGAAAAAAGCTGATCAATAGGAGGTCTGTGCTTGCTTATGTGGTAAAAGAGTTGAGTACGTATGATAAATGAACATACTATAACTCTTAAAAATATAATTTCGACATTATTATTTTTTTTTTAATATGAAAAGATGTGTTTCTGGCCTACCCAATTGATATTGTAACAGAGGGCCAACTGCCCTGAAATACAGTGCAGCATATCAGTATTTTCAACACTGAGAATGAAATCTGTAAGAGATCCTTTTTTTCACTTCAGAAGTACTTTAATGTTTCTTTTTCAGCCCAAAGAAATTTAGACCACATCAACATCCTAAATCACCCAAGTAAACAAGACAAAGCACACATACTGAGCCATAAGCAAAGCCATATTCACAGGCACCAAATGCTCATACTACACAAATTGTTATTAAAATGAACAACACATATTCTTTGTTTGTGACATTCCATCATTTATGCCATGTTTCTGACAATATGCTATTTTCAGGCAGTGGCACCCAGCTCTTTTGCTTCATTTCTATGCATGGGCTGAATACACGAAGTCAGGCTATGCTCTGGAGTCAGTGTATCTATACTCTGTGTTCTTATTTTGGGTTTTACCTTTCCATGTCTTTCTGACGCAGAACAGACACGTTCTGTGTTTGTATTTTGACATTTAATTGTTGAAGAAATACATTATTTTTACTGAAAATTATTTCATAGAAAATGTTAATGTAGGTTATCCTAAGAAAATAAAAATCTACAACAATTTATGATATGGAGTTATGCAGAACAGCAGTAACAAATGGTCTCACTGCCATTCACTTTACTGATACTGAGTACTATATTGAGTCATAAGTTTTCCCAAACCTTGACATTTTTTTCCATCATCTTTAATTATTCTTATGAGAGCTGATTCTTAATATTTTGTTGAGCAATTTTTTAACAAATTTTCCTATATTTCACAATTAAAAAATCCAAACTGATATGCAAACTGGTTGGAAAAAACAGTCCTATAACTTAAGACTTTCAACTTAATAAACAAAAAGTCAAGTCAATGTCTAAAAACATTCAGATCAATAAAAATCCCCATAACAAAGACCATTTTTATAGTAAAAAAAAAAAAAAAGGGAAAATAAATCAGTGTTGAAAACCTAAGTCATAGGTTTTCTCTACAAAGCTAAAGACAGAAATTCACGATGAGTGCTAGAAGATGCCCACAAAAATATACCTACCTACATTATTGCCTAATCTAAAATGAATGGGCAATTCAGATTCCTTATCTCTGACTTCTCCAAACTCCGTTTACAACTGTGGAGTCACTCTCACTCTTATTTGATGTCCTGGCCTTCGCAGGGTATTTCTCACCTTGAACACTAAATCTGGACTCAGCCACAGCCTCCCAAATGTGCAGTGTCCTGAGATTAATGTAAGAAAAGTTTTTTTACGTTTCTCTACTGACAGATTGTCTGCCAGCCGGATAGCTCCTTTGTGAGTTGGATAATTTTATCATCACATTTTAGAAAACTTTATGAGGTCAAACTCTTAACAGATGGCACCAGAACTTTGTCCAGTCTAAAATGGACATACCCCTTAAAATGAGAATCAAAAAACCTGAAGATTTTAATGAGAATTAAAATAGAAAAGGAAAAATCCCTAAAATACAGAAAATACAGGTGTCTTGTATAAAACATTAAAACTGAAAGATTTGAAACAAATCTCTCTGCTCACCGTGTCCCTGCAAATTTTTTAAGGTACATCTTTCAATCCTAAATTCAGTATCACGTAGCACCTTTCCTGGTTCATCAAAGAATATTTTTACTTTGTCATCTTTGTCATCTGACCTTGTTCTTCCTAACAACTTTTCAGTTCCTACATCTGCAAAAGCCTCCCCTCTTCTTATATCTTTTTCCTCCTTGTCTGTCCCACCTTACATTTCAGATTTCTGTCATTGAGCATATACAGTTGCTTGTAAGGAAGTAGCAATCTATACATCTTTCTAATAGTTTCAGATGATACAATTCTGAAGCCAAAGTAAACAGACTCCACCTATACATAGACTTTTACGGAGATGTAATATCCCACAAGTTATGTATCTAGTATAGACATGAACAACTGGCTGTCCAGTGTCCTTGGTCTAGAATGGTTCCTTTGACCAGAGCATTGAAATAAAAGGACAAAACTTTCATCTCCTAAGTATTGTGGATTATTTTTTCAACATGTTTCTGTGAAAGACACTCAGACGTGAAAATGAGGTAAATTGTTCAAGACTTACTTTATGTTTATGAGATAAGGCATTTGTTGTTGCTTATTTTTCCTTTTTGACTATATGCAGACAGCACATAACAGACTAAAAAATGGTCAAGAAAATGCTATCTTAAATGCCTTTGTTACCTATAGGTAAAAAAAAATAAAAATAAATCAACAAATTCCTTAAACAAAAAGAAATCAAAAAAACCACAAACAAAGCAAAGAAACCAAATACTTTGCTGTAAATTACAGATATTTTAACATAGAAACATTGATAGCAAATAGAAAATTGCAATTATTAAATATTTCAATAGCTAAATCTGCAACAAAAAGTTTCAAAGACTGAAGTTATCAAGAATTAATTTTTAAAAATTTGTAGTTATGTGTTCACCCCATCCAGCATCTAAGCACCCACACAGTGGCTGTCACTCTCCTCCCAAGTAGATGGGGGAGACAAGAAGAGTAAAAGCTAAAAATCAATGGTTCAACATGAAGGCAGTTTAAAAAGAAAAAGGTGATGTGGAGGCAATAAATCATCACTTCTCACAAATAGACTTATGCTGATCCAGTCTCCAAACAAGGAATACCTTGCAGGAAAATGCCACTGTTTTTTTTCTTTATCACCAGTTTTTATTGCTGAGGATTATATTTAATAGTATGGAGTATCCCTGTGGCTGTCCCAGCTGTGATTCCTTCTAATTTCTTGCCTACTTCCTTGCCCCCTTGCTTAAAAAGTTAATTTTAAATCACTAAAAGCATTTAAAGCATAATATTTTTGTAAGTAATATTTAGCAGAAGACAAAACACTGGTGTGTTATCCACACTGTTTTAACCAGAAACCCAAAACATAATACTGTATGAAATTCTACTAAGAAAGTTAACTTCTTCTCAGCCACAGTCAGTACAAGTGATTTATTTCTCAAACAAACATAACATAGTTTTGAACATGAATCCCTAGTTTCTCAAGCAGATATTCTATTACTACAAGCAAAACTGATTCAATCAGAAAAGATAACAACCTGCACCTATTTTTACCCTATAGCAAGAATTAATTATCTTGATTGAACTACAGGAATTACTTTGCACACTATATCCCTTTAAACACCATGGAAATACGTCATCTCTGGTTTGAATAAGAAAGTATATTACATTCCCCAAATTCTGCCAGTTCTTTTGTCAGCTACAGAATTAGGAATACAATGTGCCCATGATTTGGGTATGGATATGAAGTAGTGATAAAGGGGTTAGAGGAAGATGCTCAGATCCTTATCTAGTGTCATGAGCATTTCAACGTCAGCAATTGAACTCAGTGATGTGTATGAAATATCCAGGGTTTTTTTGAATGGAGAAATTATGTGACATGAAACTTCCGACTGTATAAAAAAATATAATAAAATTCAGTGGCCCATTAGACATTAATTTCCTGTTCTTCCTTGACACAAAAACAAAACTATATCCCTCGTCCATAACTGTTTGGCAGATATATCAGCTTATTCTCAAAACTACCATTCTCAGTTTTTAGCTTTCAGGATTGTGTCATTCAGATCTTGTTTACTATAACTGCTGCTATGGTGGTGAGATTCTTGCATGATAGTACTTGATGTGATTAAGATAGAGTAATATCCTCATGGGTCTTCTTAGACTACATGATAGGAGTGTGTTTGAAAGGATACCTATAGAAGCAGCACCGAGAAATAACAGATAGTCTAGACTGATCTGATGTTTGACAAGAAGAGAAAGACATAACTTCTCTGAAAAGATCAACGTGACTGAATATGAGGACTGAAAGTGCAGACCTGTAGGTAAACTACTATCAGCAGTTGCAGTGAATATCATACCTTTCAGAAATAAGACTAATCTATTAAATAGTGCTCAGCTTCTGAGATTGCAGGAAACTGGGAAAAAATAAGACGCAACAAAGAAAAAAGGCAAAAACTGTACAAAAAACTTTATCTGTTCCTTCTGCTCTTGAGTACACAGCATGATTCAGTTAAGAAGAAATAAGATTTAGGAGAAATAAGATTTTTTCATTTTTCTTTAACTGATAATTTTATTTTATACATGTTTTTATTGTTACTTAGATCACAGATAATAAACTAGCTCCTCAGAATAATGTATCTATAAACAGAAAGAAGTTTATTTTTAAATGTGTTGGTATAAATTTTATGATTGGCATTGGATTTCTTAATTAAAATTAAAATTTTTATTTTCAATTAAAATATTCTAAACTTGAATTATACAGAGTGAGAAAATTCTACTTATATCTTAGAAATAATATCTTATTATGGGCTGGTTAACAGATAATCAAGTGTTAACCAGGCTAGTTCTTTGTGCTAAATTTGCAGCTGGAATTTCCAAGCACATCAGTCAGTCTCATTATAGTCTTTCACACTCCACTGTATTTTTCAGTCTTCACAGAAGATGATGCAAGATTGGGAATGAGGTACACCCAATCAATGCCATGTTTCTTGGCCCAGGTCTATTGTTTATTGTTCTAAGTTGTTTAGGAAATAAACCCTGTTGTTTGATTCAATTTTTCATAGAATCATAACATTGGCTGGGTTGGAAGGGACCTCAGAGATCATCAAGTCCAACCCTTGATCCACTACCGCTGTGGTTACTAGATCATGGCACTGAGTGCCACATCCAGTCTCTTTTTAAATATCTCCAGGGACAGAGAATCCACTACTTCCCGGGGCAGCCCATTCCAATGCCTCATCACCCTCTCGGTGAAGAAATTCTTTCTAATATCCAACCTAAACTTCCCCCGGCATAACTTAAGACCGTGTCCTCTTGTCTCACTGAGAGACAAGCTTTTGTGTCATGTTGCCACAGAACTTGTTTTTCAAGTCTCAGGATAGCATTTCAAGTCATGGTATGGGTTGCAGGCTTTGTTTCCAGCCATCTGGTAGTCATCTCCACCATGGTAAGTACATGGTGTTTGCCTTGTTGTGCTTGCAGCAGTATGATATAAACAGTCCACCAGACACTCCATATTGGTATCTAAGCCACTTTCCTCCATGCCAGAGAGGCTTGCATATGGGAGCTGTTTCACTTTCATGGATAACCCATGTAACAGTCTTCATGGTGAAGTCTACCACTTGTCTGTACATTGCATCTCTTCCTAAATGTCCTGATATTTCAGGGCCCCACCAAGGTACTCATACAACTCCCCCACCTTCCCAGTTCAGGTTCACTCAAGCCACTTTGGTTTTAACATCCTGGTTCTACTTGTTTGTTGTTTTAATGTTTTTCCATGGCATAGCTCTTGGGTATATAAGTAACTACATGATGTACTTTTGCAGGACTATTTTCTATCCAAGTATCTTGTGAACCTGTGTGCCACATATGCAACAGTCCATATGAGCTTGCCTCTACATCAATATCAGGTTTCATTGACGTAGCCACCTCATAGGGCACTTGTTACCATTCATAGCTCAATATAGAATCAGGGTACCAGATGTTTTTCTTGTTCAGCCATGTCCTGTTCCAGATAGACAGTTTTAACTTCTGGAAATTTATTTCATTCACCTTTCTTTTTCCTGCAAATTTCAGCAACTTATCTTGTAGATTTCTGTGCAGCACCTTTCCAATTCTAATATTCTTCCAAAGACAATAGGACCTGTTGGGACACAGAGAATATGGCTTCTAATTTTCTCTTAATTTATTATACAGAGAAGCTTCTTTGGTATAAGAAACTTCTGAAGACAATGCCCTGACAATTCTACCTTCTGGTCAGTCTGTGTTTTCTTTTGAGATTTCTGTACAGCTGTTTTTCTTCATTTAGGCCAGTTGTGTAACCATTGCTACCCACGTACCACACATTAGTTGTGTGATGGGCAGATGGGACCCTTTCTTTCAATATCCAGTACAGCACAGGCAACTATGGTGCCAAAACGTACTGTGGTTCTGTACCAACTTCTGAAGCAGCTTGAATTCCTTCATGTGCTACTAGCATTTACTTTAACTCAGGATATATCAGGCTTTGGATCCTCTATATCTCCATCTCCAAAATGCTGGAGGTCTTTCTGAGTCTTTTCCATCTGAGGTTCATGTTGAGGCCATGTTCCCTGGCTGCAGTGTAATGTGTGTTTCTCACTTCTGGTCCTGTATGGGTTGGTCCAAGTCCTACCATGTGTACAGCCTGCTGTTTGATCTGTTCAAAGGTTCATCACTGCCCAGGGCCCCAGGCAAAATGTTTCTTCTTTCAAATAACTCCATTGAAAGGACCCAAAATTGGATCATAAACCAGAGTATACATTTTCTAGACAAACAAAAATGTCTGAGATACCTTGGTTTTGATGTTTCAGTTTTGGTTTTGTTTTATTGTTTTGTTTTGTTGGCTGATGTGAACATGACTGTTCTTACTGATCACATCCATTGGAATGTAATGATATTATATTTAGTATCAGAACTAAATGTAATCAGGTATTTAGTTATCAGAACAGCACCTCCTGTGCAAATCCTTTGACCCTGCTTTTTTTAAAGGCAAAATGATCAATGTTATATGGATATGATTATAAGGATAAGGATTTTTTTCAAACACTTCCTGAATTCCTTTTCTCTACATAAAGATTTATTTCAGTTTATTGGAGGTATTCAGTGAATACAACCTGTTCCAGTGCACTCTGAATCATTCCATGGCAAATATTACAGGTGTGCTTCTATTCCTGGAGTAGTCAGTTCCAGGTGTATTGAACATCCCCCCATGGGGATGCAAAAAATGGTCTGCAATGTGCAGCCTACGGAAACAAGAAAAACTGGCAATATCAGTTGTAACTATACCATCTGGCTGTCTTTGACTCCAGTTTGTACAGGAGTTCTAGTGTTTCCAGTATGGCAGCACTCAGTGATTTTGTAACTTTATGCAGGCTGCAGTAATCCACTGTTAGTCTCAGTGCCCAATCAGACTTTTGCGCAGCCACATGGGATTATTAAAGAGTGAGAGAGTTTTGCTGATCACTCCTTTGCTCTCCAATCAAGGAATTAGGTTATGGATGAAACACCAAATCTTGGGGCAATATCTGCCATTGGGCGTTCATGGTACTATCAGCATCTGCTGTTCTTTGGCATGCAACATTTTAAAAACAGAAGAATACTCTGAAAAGATGAGCAAAATAAACAGATTTTTAATCTTCTCTGCATCTTCAGCAACTAAACCAAAGGTCCACCAGTACATTTTTGGGATACTTACAGTATTCTTTTATGAAGTAATCTATGCCACAGGCACATGGAACCTCCAGGCCAGTCAAAAGGGATGCTTTTGACACTTGTTCCATATTAAACTCACCTCACCTTCAACACAAACAGTGCTTTGGATTACCCTCTCTCTCCAAGAATCCGTACGCATTCCTGATGGCACTAGGCAACATTGTTACATGGTGCCAGTCTTATACTCCCCCAAGTCTGATATTCCAGGCCATTGAAGCCACACAGTCAAGTAAGCAGTTAGTTTCCCCTTTACTACCCCTGACCATGTACAGAGCCTGCCTATTCTTGATTACAACATTCATTACCTAACTCTTATAATTGCAAATCAGAAACTCCTTCATCAGGATCAGAAGTGAGAGAAGCATTCTCAGCCCTTCTACTGTGTCTGTGGAATTGCTCAACAGCAACAAAAACATCTTCCTCTATGGACCCTTTTTGGCCACTATTTTCCTTACAATTCATGTACATGGGATTCTAGTTTAAAGGTAGGTATACTACCCAGTTCCTCATGTCTCCTGTCTGGTCATGCAGGTAGAATTAAAGCTTCTTTGTGGGATGTGCTCAGAGTTCCCTGTTTCTGAAGAAGGCAGGCTGAGTAACTGTACACAGTTGGTTAAATTAAGAACAAGCAAAACGAGATATATGGCATACACCAATAAAAACATTCTGGCTATACAAGAAAATTGAATAAACTGAAAGGTGGTTGCAACAAGGCAGACACATCCATCCCACAGGAGAGGAAGGAAGTACGGTTCTTATTTTGTCCCATTAAATGGCTTCCAGTGGAAAAGAGAAGGAAGATGTAATTGTTAAATGTCTCCACAATTTGATTTCCAGAGTACTGGAATGGCAGTAATGCAGGACCTAATGACAGGTTAGGCTAAATAAAAATGTTGATATCATATCTCTCCCAGGCATAGTGATAAACAAAACAAACAGAACAAGCTGAAAGCAGCTAGGTTAGAGATTGATGTTCAGCAAGGAGACAGAGCACACCACATATCAGGTGAAGGAAGAAGCAGAACAGTATTGAAAGCAAATTCGCCAGCATTGTGTCAAGCAATAACAAGTAACTACCTGCCAAGTACAAGCTAAATGTGTTCTTTTGATCACTTTGGGTAAACTTTTGTGACCATGTCCACTCCCAGCCTCTTGCCCACCTCCTCACTGTTACTGACTGTTCAGACTGAATGTGGAACAGATAATACCATGGTGCTGTAGCAAGAAATCTTCAGCAATAACACAAAAATTACTGTGATATCATCATTGTTTTAGCTAAAAATCTATAACACAGCTCCTTACTGGCTTCTTGGATGAAAAAGAACTCCACCACAGCCAGACCCAGTACACATAGTTAAACAGTTTGAAACGTGCTGTGATAGATAAAGGGATAAGATAGATAAAGGGTGCTTTCATTTATTTGCAAGTAAGTGTGGAGAGGTATTCTGAGCTACCAATTCAAATACCTCCACAATCTGTTGATGCTATTAAAACTTTTTTCCTAATATTACATGATAAGCACAAAGTTTGGGGAGACTTACAGATCTATTTAGGGATTATAGAATGTTTTGACATGCTCTGGGGATAGAAGATAAATCACCCATTTAGATTTTCTTGTCCTTGAGGCAACTTTTTAATGTCATCTTGATTTTTACAGCACCGAGCATAACGATTGCAATAAAAGCTACATTTCAATACACAGTTTCACTATACAACTAAATATCTTGAGTTACATATATATTTTGTATAGGTTAATTATATGTACATACGCACTCAAAAATATTTAAAATTTTTGATAATGGAAGGTTTATTTCATTAAATAACAGGTAAAGCTATTGTTGTGGTTGTTTAGTTTACAACAAAATCCATTAGATATCCTGGGCTATGGCTGATTTTTATGCTCTCTTATCTTACTGCATTGTGAAATGGTTAGTTTTATTAGGATTAACCTGCCAGCCAAGAAAACGTCTCAGATTCTTAAAATTAAATCAGTTATATTTTTTTCTTTATCAAAGCACCTCTTTAACTTTGAAGCAGAAGTTAAATTAAATGAGCTCTGAAGCACCACTTCATCTTAATCTTATGTGAAGAGAGATGTCATGAATCTTTAGTTCCTATATTGTTACTGAAATTTAGCAGGTATTCATATTGTCAAACTGACTCTGACATGTTTGGTACCTTGATGACTTGCCTGGAGATCTTGTTCCAGTGACCAGCCCTGGTCTTGGTGACAAATCTTTCCCTAATGTCCAGTCTGAAATTTCCCCGACTTGTCTACATTCCATTTCCCTGTGTCCAGTTGCTGTTCACCATAGTGAGAAGATCAGCACCTTCCTTTCTGCTGCCCCCTTTGAGAAACTTTAGTCTGCAATGAGGTAATTTCTCAGCTTTCTCTTATCCAAGATGAACAAACCAAGTTACCTCAGTGGCTCCTCCTAAGTCTTTCCCTCCACCATCTTTGTTACACTCCTCTGAACACACTCTAATTCTCTGACCTTCTCCTTTTACTGAGATGCCCAAAACTACACACAATACTTGAGGTGAGGCCTCAGCAGTGCAGTGCAGAGTGTGACAATTACCTCTCTTTTCTATCTAGCTCTACTGTACTTGATGCACCTCAGGACATGGCTGCCCCTATAGGCTGCCAAGGCACACTGTTGAATCACATTCAACTTGCTATCATCTCACATCCCCAGCTCTCTTTCTGTGAGTATGTTTTCAACCTCTCGTACACCAATTTTTGTGTATAACAAGGATTACACCATTCCAGGTGGGGAATCGGGCACTTGGTCCTGTTAAATTTCATAGAACCTATAATCATAGAATGGTTTGCTTTAGAAGGGCCCTTAATGGTTATCTAGTTCCAAACTCCCTGCCATGGGCAGTGACACCTTGCACTAGATCAGGTTGCTCAAAATGCCACATGATCTCACCTTGAACACTTCTAGGAAGGGGGCATCCACGACTTCCTGGGTAGCCTGTTCCAGCATCTCACAACCTTCACACTGAAGATCTTTTTTCCTGATATCTAACCTAAATCTAACCTAACTCTCTCAGTTTAAAACCAATGCCTCTTATCACATCACAACATTCCCTTTTAAAAAGTCTATCTCCAGCTCTCTTTAAGCCCCCTTCAGTTGCTAGAAGGCTGCTATAATGTCTCCCCAGAGCCTTCTCTTCTCCAGGATGAACAGCTCCGGTTGTCTCAGACTGTCTTCATAGAAGATGTACTCCAGTCCTCTGATCATATTCATGGTCCTGTTCTGGACTTTTGTCCTGATATCGTGGGCTCCAGAACTGGACATAGTATTGTAGAGGGGGTCTCACAAGAACAGAGTAGAGGAGGAGAATCACCTCCCTCAACCTGCTGGCCATTGCTGGCTTGTGTTGAGATTCTCATCATCCATCACCCCCAATTACTTCTCTTCAGGGCTGTCTTCAATCCAGTCTTCACCCAGCCTGTATATGTGTTTTGGATTGCCCCAACCCAGGTGCAGGACCTTGCACTTTTCCTTATTGAACTTCATGTCTTTTGCACAAGCGAACCTTTCAAGCCTGTTAAGGTCCTTTTGAATGACACCAACAAAGATGCTAAACAACAGTGATCTGAGTACTGATCCTTGAGGACCACCACTTGTGACTGGTCTCCATTTTGACACTGTGTAAAATTTCGATCTGATGGTTGCCCAGACCTCTCATCTATCCAGATCTCCCCGTAAGTTCTCTTTGCCTTTGAGCAAGTCGACAGATCTTCCTGATTCAGTATCATTAGTGAACATACTCAGTGTGCAATTGATTCATGCATTAAGATAATTTGTAAAAACATTGAAGAGAACTGGTCCTGAAACTGAGCCCTGGGAAATCCTGTTTGTGACCGGATGCCAGAATGATGTAACCCCATTTACTACAACTCTTTGAGCCTAGCCGATCAGCCAATTGCTCATCTAAGGTCCCATGGACTTGTTTAACATTGTGCTGGACAGTTTATCCAGAATACTGTGAGAGACATTATCAAAAGCTTTGCTAAAATCCCAAAACACCACATGTACTGGCTTCTTCTGGGCAACTAGATCAGTCACCTTGCCATAGAAGAAAACCAAGTTAATGAAACAGGACTTTCCCATCATGAATCTGTGCTGGCTATGACAATTTTTCTCTCAAGCCTGATAAGAATGAAGACAGAAACACATTTAGCTGTAGATTAGTTATTAATCAATATAAAATACTGCAAACTAGTTGCATTGCTTATCTAACATATTACAGAGTGACAAATCCATTTCCATTTCATTAGTAAGCATATTGCAAGTCTAATTCAGAACAAATGTTTTAAGAAAGTATAAGTCCAGTCACTTTAATAACAATGACCTGTGTCTAAGGTAAAAGAACAAGGAAGCAGATTTTATGCATTCACCAACATTTTCCTTATGGGGCTGTTTCCCAAAAGTATGTATCTAAAATACTTAGATTAGATTGTTTCAAATTTTAATAGTCACATAATAAAGAGTCAGATGGGAATATTTAATGTTTTACTGATGCTATTGAGGTTGGATATAGGGTGGGGGAACATGATGTCTTTTAGGATTATCTAAATTAATTAAACAGACAAACCTTTAGTTCTTAAATTGTGTTTTGTATTATCACTGAAAGAACATGGACAATACAGTCCTATTATGCTCACTAACAGAAAGTAAAGCAATAATGAGAATTACTGACATACTGAAATACGTGCAAGGTGGTATGGATGAAGAAAAATGCAGGTTTTTTTAATTCCCTAAAAAAAAAAAAAGATTAGAGGCTCAAATCAAAAGAAATCAGAGAGGTGTAGTGTATACAAGAATAATGAATACATAAAATATATGCCAATGACAATGGCATCATAGTCATATTTCTCTAACACTTTCTAAATACATTGATATTATTTAAATAATACGAGTTCAAATGTAAATAAATAGTATATGTTGTAAATCTAGAGAATGATCTCACAATTATTTGTCTATGTGTATATTTATCCAAATATTATATCATAACCTAATTCATTTCCACACACACACAAATAAATCCACAATGTGTGTTTTAGAATTTTATGTTACTAAAAAATACTGAAATATTGGAACCCTAAAATAGTAATGAAAACATGCACTGCCATTAGATGAAGCAGATTTATAGTGTATAAAAGTATAAAAGTAGTTCATTACTTATAAATATTTCCTTCTAACCCTTTCCACTATTTGAAAAGATAAGACTTTTTTTTTTCTTTTTTTCTTTTTTTCTTTTTTTCTTTTTTTTTTTTCCAAATCATGGTAATTGTTCTAAGAACTTTATTCCTACTGGAAATAAATGGAATTAAAAGTTTCTGATAAAAGGGGGGGTTTGAATTATACATTGTTTGCAAAAAAACCCCCACTGTATGTCATACGACAGAAGAACAGTAGGGACTTATCACTGTTTTATGTCTATCAGAAAGAGTGAGGTTGTTCTGAGGCTGAGCTATCTGATAGATAGCTTACTGCAGAGTGTGGGGTTTAGACTTCTGCATTTTTCCTTGGCAGGCTACAATACTGTTGGGTTTTTTAGTTTGGTTGGTTTTTTTGTTTTGTTTGTTTTTTTGTGTGTGTGTTTGTTTCGTGTTTGTTTGTTTGTTTTTAAGTACATGATATTTTAAGCATGAAAATTACATGACAACAGAAAGAAACCTACTTATGTGCCAGGACATTTTGACCTGGAAAAGAGAAAAAAAATGAGATTTGTTATCTAACACTGAAAGTATGACATAAATGTCTCCAGATTAAAGATAATAAAACTTGGATTTTTTAAATAAACAATTGAGAGTCAAAGGGAGTACCATGTAACGATTTCTCTCATCTTAAGGTATATATCTAAAAGTAGTTTAGATCTCACATGGCCTTAAAATATTTATTTCCACTGACTGCATAGAAACCCAGGAAAGAACAGGTGTCACATCCACAACTGACAAATTGGTTCTTCCCTCTACCCCATATTGTCTTCATATCACTCAGATCAGAAAGAACCTGAGAAACTTCTTTCATTCATCTGTTCTGAACTTTCTAATTTTCTTTTAGAATATAGACCCATAGGAATGTAGAAGTAGCTACTGGATACTAAGATAAATTTTCTACTTCTATATTTTCTAATATCACACTTTAGATAACTTTGTTTTAATATTTTAGGAATACTCTCATTAGTCAGGAAAAAGAATTTGGTATCACTGCAAGAGTCCATGGTTTAAATTAGAGGTTATCAAGCAAGTTAATACTTTGTAAAAATTTAATAACATAAAATAAAGATGTTTTCAAAACTCTTCTCTTTGAGAGACACCTACAAAGGCTTAATAAAATCCTATTATTACTTCTGTGACACCACCAGATGACATTTTACTTAATGGACAAGTGTGTGATTGTTAAACAGACATCTTAACTAGCTATTTTCAAACTGAGAAGCACTTTATAGAAGTACTTAAATATATATACATACTATATATATAATTGATATGTATAATTGTTATACCTAAATTACATAGATACAATAATTATAATATAATATATATGTAAAAATAATTATATATTATTTTCACTACAGGCCAAAAGTTGCCACAAGATATAATTGCTATCTTACTCTGTAAGTGAACACACTGATCTATGGTGTTCCATCCTAAATTTTCCACTAGATATAGTTTAAAAAGTTAAATGTCATGAAAAATATCTGTGCAAACAGAGGTAAGTTAATTAATCAATAAATTTACAGCTCCAATAAATAAGACACAAGGGTCAAGTAAAATCAGTTCCAATGACTGTTACATTCAGAACAAGACTGTAAACATCTTCAGTTTGTGTCATCTGAGGAGAGATTAATTTGGAATTTACCATAATGACATGGTGAAGCAGGGCAGACCAATCCTGCCAGCTGTGCTATGGCATTCTGTAATTCAATTTAAGGGTAAAAGGCTTTGAACTGTAATTTGTGAGATTGGGAGATGATGAAAGTGGTGTGCTTATTCCTTGGGTTTGTTTATTAATTTCTTTCTAGACACAATGATAAAATTATATTTTTTTACATTAAATATCAAAGTCAAATACAAGAATTTGTTACTGAAAATCACAGAGACTTTTATTCTGAAAGATCTTTCTTTAGAAGCTTATTTAATTGATTTTTTTTTAGCAGATATTGCTTCACCACATGGCAGCAAGCTTTTAACTAATAAGCTGGCACTTAGAGAAGAAAGGGAAGAATATTGTTTATGGATAACTTTAAATCACAGGTGCAGTTCTAGATAAAAGTAGTGTGTTGAAGTGCCAGCAATGCACAATGCATTTAATTATATTACTTGTCATATCAGTGAAATGAACAAGGACTGATTATTCAGTTTTGACACATTTTAAACTATGTTATTTTCCCCCATGTCCATGAAATTTCTTTAGTATCAACGTGATGAGAGCTTATTAGACTTTTCTAAAAGCCTCCAGGAAATACTTTATTGTGATACATCAGGGTCTGTATGTCCCAGGGATGGGTATTTTATCAAAGCATTTAGATGAAACTGTTTCTTAAAAGCTTGTTTTTGTGAAAGTAACCTATTGTTTGCTTCAGTTGGTAATTCTGCTTATGTCAGGGAATTAGAAGAGCTAGAATTACTTTGTGGATGTATTACTTCTCAGTGCCACCTCAGTGTGAGAAGGTCAGTCTGGCACGGAGAGTCAAGCCAAGATTTCCAGTCACTTTAATTTTCAGAAGTGCTCACCTCAAGTTCTACAATAATCTTTAGAGCTGGTTATATATCTTATTGTGCAAACCAAATAACAAGTTAGACAGGTTAATTAGAACATCCTCTGGGGGTTATTTGGGATACAAGTAAATGAATAATATAAAGTACTCCTGAAATTGATGGATAAGATTTGGAAAACATAGAGTAAGACTGCAGAAAGTAAGGGTAGAATTTAATTCCAGATTTTATCCCTCTAAACTAAAGCCTCTTGACGAGGTGTCTGCTGTTTATGAGTTTCAGCTGTTAGAATACTCGAAGAAAAACAAAACCACAATTCTTTGGTCTTATCACAGGGAATTCATGCCACTAGAGGCTCATTTGGGTAAAACACCTGGTTGTAAACTGGCAATATAAAAAGTTGCTACTCTCCCTTAAGATGTGTATGAGTCCTCAGCTTTAGGAGAATGATTCAGCTGTTGAGCTACTAAACATGCTTTCAAGCAATGATGTTCAATGGCTATTCAATACAGCTGATAGAATCTGGAGATCTAAATTGTCTTATGATAAGTTTCATTCTCTTCATTTCAATGTCTGTCATACTATTCCTTGATTTAAAAAAATAAAAATAAAGTTTATTAAATGTTTTTCATCGGTAGCAACGTTGATATGCTTCTATAAAAGCCTCACCTTGGGAAACTTAACAGGTCAAAGTTAGAAATATTTGTTGTATTATTATTTCCCTAAATCTTGACTTTTTCATAACAATATGATATATTAATCACCTTCTCTTTCTAGAGATTATATCTAATAAAAAGGTCCAAAATCTACCTCTTTTGCCCCTCCCTCACCCCGTGCCCCCAAATTATTACCAGAAGACTTTAAATTTGTGTGTGAAATAGCAGAGTGATTTATAGTTGCTGTTTCTTTCAATTGCTACAGAAGCAAGTGAAGTTTACCATCTTCCTCATTTCACAGAAACAAAATATTTGTAAAGACAAGTAGAGATAGAAAAAGTATCAGTGTTGGCTCTGAGCTGGAACATCTGTGCTACAATGTTTACTGCCACAAGTTAGGTATTTTCAGCGGAAAACAATGTTGTAATTCATAAACTTTCTAGAGGAAAGACTTTGCATGTTATTGAAAAAGATAGCCACTTCTCTAACAGAATAAAGAAAGCTCCACAGTTTGGTTAAATAAAACCATATTTTAACCTGAAGACAGGAAAATCAGCAGCTTCTTTATTGGCTTTTGGAGACTGAATAATGGAGCAATGACTCCTGCCTGAGGTAGTACAATGGATTCAGAGATATGGTGGAATAAAAGATGGAGTAATGGAAGAAAATCAAGGTTACATTTTAAAATATATTTCAGTCATCAATTCATTAGACCCTATACACAAACTGAATTAATAATTGCTTAACTTAGAGGTTTTTGTCTACCTGAGCTAGTGAGACATTGGTTTTTACCAGAACAAATGTATCAGGTTGGGTAAATAAAAAAAATTATGAATATTGCTTATCTCTGTTGATTTTGATTTTTGGATTCACTGTGAATGAAAATGGATTCACAGTGAGTATTTGGAAACATTTTTCCCTTAATTGTTACTTGCTGTGATTTATTTTTCTTTGAAAACAGCAATCCCTCTGTTGCTGTTATGGAAGTAACATATATACAGGAAGTACCATACAGAATTGAACATTAAAGTGGTACCACTTTGTTTCTGCAAGAATATTTGGTATTCACTCTTGTAAACCTTCCAATAGAATATTCTTCACAAAAGATTTCCAAATAGACTCGTCAGAGAAAGAAAAGAAAAAAAGTCTTACTTAATTTCAAAGAAATGAGTATTCAGAAAATTAACCAAATTTTTCTAGATATATAGTTCCACAACTATTGGGTTTCTTCCTTAATTTTACTTACATCTGTGGAAACACAATGATTGGTAATGATTCTAACTGGGAGTCTATTGCACACCGAGGAGTTAGTGATCCACCTAACAGTTTACATGGTTGCTTGCCGGCCTGTGCTCTGAATTGCACTTTATCTCCAGGTCTGTGTTTTTCCTAAACATTTTTCTTGGCTGCTGGATGAACTTAGCCAGCTAATTGTAACAGATTGACTTATAGGTAGCTCTCATTTGGCAAAGATGTTACACTGCCTGTATGTCCTCTATGCAAAGAAAAAGTGGCACCTTCCCATGTGAACATCCTTGCGCTTGATTTTAGAAATGATGAGTAGATCTTTCCTTTCTTCTAAAAGTATGCTATCGAAACTCTAGAGACCAAAAAGCCAGGGAACCTCTTCATGGACAGGTTGTGTGCCGTGTAGTTTGTCATCCAATGCAGCAGAACATGAAGGATTATGGAAGGGAAGTAGGGTTACCTGTACTATGTTTAATTTTCCATGGTGGGTCTAATAAACTGTATTTTAATCAACATCTTATGGTGTTTGAGTTAATTACAATTAAGTATTGTATATTCTAGTTGCACCAGGAAAACAGGTTATTTGCTTCTATATTGATTATTCTGCCTGCATTTCCCAACTCTAAATTTTAAAGCACAAATACCGTTCACATACTTTGTATCACATTTTTAAATTACATTTAAAAGAAGAGTGATCTTATTTTTTACCTCTTAACACCAACTTGGAATTGGTAGGATTTAAGTGCACAGTTAAATATTTTGTTATGATCCTAAAAGGCACATGGTCAAATTATTTTATTTTCATTTTTAACAAAACAAGGATAATCCATTAGGGAATGTGTTTGAAATTTTCACCGTCCTTTTTACTAACCTTATTGCTTACATATAGTACATAAATTTCACAACCTTGAATATTATAGAAAACATTATTTATATAGTTTCAGATAGATCTAAATAAAGCAAATAAAGAGTGAGATATAAATGTTACATTAACATCTAAAAAAATTTCATCGTTAATGCTTCAGGTTACATTTAGCCTGCTGCCTCTTTTCAATTGTGATATATGATTACAGTACATGACTGGTTTTTTTACTCCACAATATCAGTGGAAAAAAGTTAAGGTACTAAAACAGATGTCCTACTTAAAACATTAAAAATAGTCACCAAAATACAAATACCTATAGTATTTACCTAGGGTGGGGCATATTGCATGCTTTTATGCCATACAAAAAAGCAGAACTATTGTAGCAAGTGCAGGTCTGGCAGCTTGCACAAAACCTACAAAGCTGAACAGCTTTTCTTATTTCATTTTAACAGCTGATGCTAAGAAAAACAGCTGTTGCTATTTGTTTCAGAATGTTTCATTTAAATAAATCCTCAGAAAATGTGGTTTTTTTTGATGTGCTAAATTTAAATAAGCTTAATAAATATACTAGTTCATCTATAATTAGGAGGAGATAATCTTGCAATCAATACAAAGCAAATGACCAAGATAAACATTTAGGGATTATGTGATATTAAATTACACTAAGTATTTTGATTATAAAAAACCTCAGACCACACACAGAGACAAGTATTAAGCAGTGGAGATGTCATATGAATGTTCTGAAAAAGTGTGAACATATGTGAAATAATAATTATTATTATTTAAAAGGTAGTATTGTACCTTCCAAAGACTTACTGTTGTGTAGTTCTTTACATGGTATGCTAAAGCATAAATGTTCTGAAAAGAAAAAAATGTACCTGTGAACTCTTCAGCAGGTTCGTGACTGTGGCTGCCTGTGTATGTGCTGTAGGTGATTTTCCAGGCAGTTTTATGGCTCTGTGACAAACTGTGTGCATTCCATTAATCTCTCTCAGCCTGGGTGATCTCATCCCACTGCTACCTGTAAGCTGTCTGGCCAATAACCTGCCATACTATGTGCAGGATTTTTTTCTGTAGAATGCTTTTTGGAGTGGTCCAAAACTGTTGCTCAGCATGAATTGAAGGGTTTTGCAATATAAATAGCCAAACTCCAGGGACAGTGAATGTTCTGTTGCAATAATTAGTTTAGAAGGTTGCCTTTTACCAGGTAAAAACCAGTACTTGCTGTACAATAACACCGTGCTCCCACAGTTATGAACTTTCACACATTAGAAAGGTTTTATTCAATCTTCTCCCAAAAGCTTTTTAAGGCAGAGATAGAAATGTTATTTATAACATGAAAAAAATATATCTTGAAATAAAAATGCAGACTCTTCCTTGGAAAACAGAAAATGGCATCAACATTTTCTGCAAGCAATAAACTGTATAGATATATGAACTCGAAATTAAATGCTAAAGAAGATTTTACAAGTATGACAACCTCTGATTTGAAAGTCAGTTTGAGAAACTGCTTGGCAGATGAACTTTTCCTGTCAGAAATTGAAATAATTAGTCTATAAAAATAACTTCTGAAGCAGTAGTACTTACATAAATAGTACTCAACAGAATGAGAACTACAGGAGTTATGACTTTGTGTCTATGAATGCACACAGTGGGAACTATTAAAAAATAATTGTCTGAGATTTGTTGTTTCTTGAAGAAAGCCTAGACTAATAATATTCAGAATGTGAAGAACTAAAAAGAAAAAGAATCATAAATTATACTTCCATTCAACATATTTAATATCAGATTATATGTTAGCATACAGGATTATGGCAAGTAAAACCCATGTAATATATTAGGGTGCAAATATATTTCAGTATTTTAACACGCATTATTTATCATTTAACATAAAATACAATGGAAAGGCAAATAAATATGTATAAAAATGAGGATTATGTTAGCACAAAGAAGTTTTATAATGCTTTTCACACAAACATAGCATTGCTTAGATGATTATTTTTTTTTTTCAAATTCATCCTTTTCATTATTTAAGACAAGCTAGTACCTGAAAATCTGCCATTGTTTTATGTATTGGAATGGCATTTCAATAGAATTTATTCCAAAGGAATTTCAACAACAGTTTGTTGGCTTTGCAGCTCATTTATGCACAGTCTTCGATTTCAGCTGTGCATATTTAAACACCTGAACTGCTTTTCTGGTAGGTTTGGGGTTTCTTTTTACCACCAGGTGACACTGACATTAAGACCATCTGTCAAGCTGTGAAGTTAATGATACTTTAGATGAAAAAGATATCTTTGCTGTGTATTTAATAAAAGTAGAAAAAATACTTTAAAAAAAAACCAAACAAACAACTATTAATCAGAATGTTCTATGGCTTAATTTTATTAGCCAGTATTTTTTGTTTTGGTTTGTTTGTTTTTATTGTTGATGGGTTTTTTTTTGTTTCTTGGAACATAAGTTATATGAAGAAGCAATAATGTTAATGATATGTCCTTTCTCTATTTCACTAGGTAAATATTAATGCTTCAGAGATGCCGTGTAATGAGAAAGACCTTTAGTTAGTACAGATCAAAGTAACTGTGTCAAGTTTGGAAAAGCACATAAATACTGGGTCCACCTCAATATCTATAATTAGGTTTCCAGATACATAAATCATTCAATCATAGCATTTGGTTTTCATATTAGATATCTGTTCTTCCTTTCTATATCTGCTAATAAATGTTTTTCTCTACAGCAAGCCTGTAAAGTTCTCTAAAGCCCAGAATACTCAGACCATCACATCACTGCTGTCATATAGCAGCTACAGTAGGGAATTAAGTGCTACTTAAAGAACTGTCAATATTTGGAAGTAAAAGCAAACGGCAAATAATAATATTAGTGTAACTATTCTCTTTATCCAATTTTATGATATAAGCTCATGACTTCCACAGATGAAAAGGTTTTTCTTTAAGAGACAAATGGAATAACACATCCGTACTTCTCTACTGGCTCCATCTAACTATGTTTTCAGGCTTCTTAAAAATGAAGAAAAAAATTACAAAAAAGGCATGGAATGTGAAGGTGGTAAGTGTAAATTTTTGGGTCAGAATGCTTGGAAACATACACAGGTTTAATAACATCTATAGTAAATCATAACATAAAGAGATATATTATATGAAAAAATGTTCAGTATGATTTTTCTGACTGATGGAGAGAATATCAATCCTTAATCACAGTCTGATTTCAAGAAAAGAAAATTCTGTCTCAACAGTCTTCTTATATGCCTCTGGTCTGAAATTTATAATTATACATTGGGTATTGTATCTATAGTAGATTAGGATATTTTATTACATGCTTAGTGGTTTGTTTGTCTTCACAGATACACAGTCAATTTACTGATAGGATTATGTTGGAACTGGAGACTTGCACAGAGAAGAGAAAAAAGTTACTGGCACTGTATAACCTACTCCTCAGAAAAATATAGTAATGAAACTTTTAAAATTTAACTAGTTCTTGCAGAAATTTTAAGAACAGAGATTCTGTATTCCTGTGTGCATACTCTACAAATCCACACATCGGCTAGTGCTAGAAAACAGAAAGGAATTATATGAGTGAAATACTCTTATAGGAATCTCATGGCACTGTGGTTTATGATGCAATTTTCCTAGACCATATGCTTTCTTCTTAGTACGAAAATTCCAAAATTTATTTACTTGGTCATTTTAGAAGTAAACAAACAGGTTGGTTCTCTGAGCAGCAGTTAATTTGGACTGAAACAACATTATAAAAAATTCTATGAACCCCAAAACCCATTCCCTCTCTTTTCCTCCATTCTGATCAACTGCTTAGTAACATAAGACCAATTTCAAAAAACAAGTAGACAATGTTAAGAAAGGAATTTCAAGATTAGATACTTTTTCTTCATCCTCTTGCCACAGAATCAGGATGCATCAGGCTTAGCTTTCAATCTTACTCAGTTCCTCATATTTGTGGGAATCAGTAACAGCTTCAAAAATCTGTTCCAAGGACTGGATTGGGAACAGAAAAGTGATGATGAACAGTTTGCTTTCTTGGGTCAGGTGATACTTCGGTCTGTATGTAAAGAAACTGTGGAACTGGAATGAAAATGGGATTCAAACAAGGCCTGGGATAGTTTTTTTAAAAACTAATATCTATGGAGCACTCGCTATTGTCCTTTGATCCAGAAATCAGAACAGGATTCAGTTATCCATTAAACTCTCCTCAAGCCTTCTGATAGCATTAAATAGATACTTACTAAATATAACTAATAACTTCCACTTGTAACTCTGGGAATGCACACGAACAGGAGCTGTGGGGGGAGTGGGTGGCTTTATGCAATCTGATCTCAAAATACAGTGTAACTCTATATGCACCTAAATGTGTCCAAAGCTACCCAAAACACCTCTAACGACAATATAGATGGAGAGGTTTTGGCTACTGTAGTCTTAAAATTTATTAACTGAAAATATACCAAATAAATGACATTCTAGGAATGTGACAACAAGATGAAATAAAAAGTTAGTGACATTTTTATTACAGAATGGGAAAAATGTGCATTAACAGTTAAATAAATAATAAGTCCTGATGAGTTTAGCTGCTATAGAAGTAGAGATATCCACTACAAGTGAAAAATACAGGTTATAGCCTGGAGGCATCCAACATGTCAAGCAAGTCTACTGTTCACTTCACAGCAAGGCATTCGACTGACTGAAAAGAGTGATTCCTAAACCTGAAGTTCATGAAGATGAACAGAACAGATATTTAGGTTACCAAACATATGGACAATTAAGATAGCTGGGATGCATAAACACACATCAGAATACATAGTACAGAAATAAGTAGAGAAAAAAACAACACTGAAAGTGTGAAATGAAAAATTAATTATGTTTGTGCTCATTTTATTGAATCATACTGATAAATAAGTTTGGTTGGTTTTGTTGGGTTTTTTGTTTTGTTTTTGCTTTTTGCTTGTTTGGTTTTTTGTTGTTGTTTGTTTGGTTGGTTTTGTTTTTGTTTTCAGAAAAACTCTTCCTGTTCATCTCTTCCTGTTTAACCTGTACAGGTAGTCTAGAGACATAAACTTGACATCCAGCACTTGATCCTGGTATTTATGCCTACACTGTAGGTGCTTATTTTGTGAAAATGAACACAAGTGATAGTTCTGCAGATGTTAACATGAATATTACATCTGAATGAATATATCTTCTTGAAAATGATAGCAGTTATGCAGTCTGAGTTTACATGTATTTTTTTTCCAAAGAAAATTAAGAAAAGGCACTTGTGACAAACGTATTCAATTATCCCTGAATAGACTAATGTAGTAATTCAAGCTCTATCAAAATGTTTTCATGCTTGCAAATCCTCTTTTTATGTGCTCCATTCAGAGTTCTTTTTGCTGTTTCAAAATGTTTTCCCGTGTGACTACATTTACCAAAAAAAAAAGAAAAAAATTCTAGTGGAATCACATTCCCCCTCCCTTCTGTCATCCATCCTTAATATGCTTAAATGACAAGTGACTTTTTTTCAATTATGGACTGTAAAATGTTTTATGAGAATGCTGGTACTCCTGGTGAATTGTGCTGAAAGTCCAGCAAGTTAAGCATTTTACACTATTCTAGCCTTTGATGGTTAAATATTTCTGTACTGATGTATGACACTGCACTGTAACATGCATTTGTGTGTCTTTTTTCTGTTTCTGAGCCTCAGACAATGAATTCTGGCTGATTCTCAGAACAAGAAAAGAAAAAAAAACCACCATATCATAGAATTCTAAAATATTTTATTTATTAGCATCACTATGTCAAGGGAAGAAGAAAATGAAGATAAATAAGGGCTTTATCTCAGGAACCATATTTGCATATAGGTCACCATAAAGTGGCTCTTTAACATCTATCTAACCCCCATTTTTAACATGCTCTCATGAGATCCTTCTGCTTCCTAGTATGGTATCAGAAATGCTGTGCTCTCTGGTGATTTGTTTCCCTTAGTGTTAAAGAATAAATCAGTAGACATGACATAAGCAAAAGCTGTAAGCCTGTGCTATCTGCCACCGTATATCATTACTTCTGAATCCTGCAAAACACCATAATGCTATTTTCCACTCTCATCCTGTAAAAATGCTATCTTGTTAATATAAATGAAGGGTGGTATTAATCTGATTTGCATGTCAGTTACACATTTGGGTCATCATCCAAATAAGAAGTCTAGGACTTATTTTCCTCTAGAGGAGAGCTGTGGTGAAGTATGAACATAAACCTATTTGAATAACCAGTGAGAACTCCAGAACACACCATACTTCGTATCTACTTGTAAGGGCTGTTGTAGAGTGACATGTTTTTATACCCAGTAGAGGTAAACAATATTTTTAAGGTCTCCAGAAGGACATGTTGTTTGTTCTGTTAGGAGTATTTCAGAGGCATCAATCTCTGTTCACTGACATTTAGGTATTTAGGAAGATTGTTTCACTTGACATCTGTAATTCAGATCCCACAGAGCAGGAAGTCTGGATCTCTACCTGGGTGACTTAATGTGACCATTTTTGCACAGAGAAGAAGACCCTTGCTATGATGAAGTAGGATAAAACCAGCAATTTTATTTTTATTTTTATTTTTATTTTTATCTTTATTTTTATTTTTATTTTTATCTTTATTTTTATTTTTATTTTTATTTTTATTTTTATTTTTATTTTTATTTTTATTTTTATTTTATTTTTTTATTTTTATTTTCTTTAAAGCTAGTGCAAAAAACAGAGATGGCTTCTACCTTGAAGATCTGCTAGTGTCTGCCAGATATGTTTTCTATGGTCTCCCTTTGGTTGGTCCCTCTGAAGTAAACACGAAACACAATAGCCTGTTTTTGGCTTGGTCCCTGATTTTCACCCATAAGCTCTCAACATGTTCACCACTGGTTTTCAAAGACCATTCTGTGTAGACAGTCCCATTTTTTCACAAAGAGAGCAACCCCTTTCCTCTCTTTTCTTGCCTGACCCTTCTAAGCAGTGTGGAGCTGCCAGCTGCAGTGCTTCAGTCGTGCAGTTTCTCCCACCACATTTCAGTAAGAGCACCCAGATCTTGGCTTTCTGGCTGCACAGTGTCTTCCAGCTCCTCCTCTTTGTTACCCAAGCTGTTGGCATTGGTATAGAGGTATTTCAGTTGGAGCAGTAACTGTGTTACCTTTTTAAAACAACTTAGCCTAATTCCTTTGAGGCATTTCATAATATTTTTCCCTACGAATTCCTAATACATTAGCAGCCCCTGGATCTTCGCTGTTACTCAAAACTCGATCCTCTCCTCCATTAAATCTAGTTTAAAGGTCTCCTTATGTGTCTAGCCAGTTTTTAACTAATCCTCATTTTGAATTTACCTCTTAATTCCCTTCTTCTAAAGGAACTCCTTTTCATTTTTTTACACAAAAAAACCTAATTAAAGGAATAGTAATATTTACTTCATAAAATATTAACGTTAAAGAACTCATTAAAAATAGAGAAGATTTTCTAATCCTTTTCTCATCTTAACACTCCACTATCTTAGCACCATCCTTTAAATACTGGTCCACAGGCCACCCTAAATAAAACAAGGTTGGATTAAAAGCCTCAGTCTCTCCCATTGGAATAATTGTTCTTCATATCTAGGGTAAAGATATTTTTTAAAAAGGTTTGGAAAGAAAGTGGAAGTGTCTTTCTTCAGCCTTACATTCAGGATATTATCTTGGACAGAGAAATTCTTCCTGAATTTCTGAACTACTCAGACAAACAATAGATTGTTTTACCAAACTGTTTGTTTGGGTTTTTTGTTTGTTTGTTTTCTTCCTTGAAAAATACTTCATGAAGTATCACTTTGAAGATTTCCTTCTCCTATGGTGATTGCCTTAAGCACTAGACAAGTAAGTTAGGACAAGTGAAATATTTAAAAAAAAAAAATCTTTCCAACTAATATCTGGTCCTATCTGATGCTTAGCATACAAGGCATATTCACATACAGTTCTAAATTCCCTCAGGCAGAGCTGTAACTCATTTCTGTTCTGGTTTAAATAACTAATTTTTTTTGAAATAAATTGAAGTACTGACATGATCAAACACCAGTATCAGCTGAAAGCTGTGACTAACAGCTGGAAGTGCAGACAAGCAACTTTCTGAGCCAGCATGTTTCAGAGAAGAGCTCTAAAAGATATTCTTTATAGTCACAAACCAACAACAGTACAATAAGTGTCATGCTCTCTGTGCACATGGGACCTCCTGAACTCCGTCTCTTGAGTTTTCCCATGTTAGCCAGTGTGTTCTGTGTGCTCTCAATGGATTAGACCTCATGTGTGGTACCAATATAGGACTAAGGCCACTATCACGTGTTGGCTCTATTTCCTCTTGTAGAGATGATGTTATCTATACAATTTTTAAAATTTTTTTTAAAGAATTGCCTAAATAATTTATATGCATTTTTGAAATATGCCAGTTCAATGACCAAAATATAATACAACATAGTATCATCTCACAACAATTTAATATTGACATTTTTCTTCAACACATTTCCTGTAAATATATATGTATCTGTAGATTACTTAATATGTTTTTAATTTTTGCTGCCTTTGGAATGAGTTTTCTTTCTTTAACATTGAATTTTTTCTAAGACAAAGAAACTCTCAAATTTAAAAGGCTTCCTTAAACGTGGAGAAAAAGGAAAGTAATCATGACATAGGCAGAAGCAAACATTTGTTTCCTAGAGGCATAGAACTGGATGGGATTTGTTTTATGTCTAGTTATTTTAGACAGAGAGTAGAACAGAGTGTAAGCTCAAATCTGTTTATCATCATGACTTCTAATGTAAGTGTCTAATTAATTATAAAATTTACTTGTCTAGTTCTAACATTTTGATTCCAGATTTTTTTCTAGCTCAGTTTTCTATTGACATCACTACTTTCTCAAATGTGACTTGATAATATTGACGTTGTAGGACTACAAAATACATCAGATAAAAAAAGCTGTTTGACATCCACTTCTGATGTAATAATTATCTTCCAGTGAATGTACCAAACCAGAAAGACAGGTGTTCTTCATCCACCAGATCAATCTGTGTCAATCCACATATGCCCTATTAGGTTTTTCCTCTCTATTTATTTGTTTAAGGTTGTATTCATGTTACCATTTTAGAAATACTGGCTGATGTCTTGAAATTTAATCCATTGAGGAGTCTACATCTACTACAGATATTTGTCTGAAAAATTTGCTTTTCAGTTATCTTTTAGTGTTTCACAGGAGACTGAGGTTGTTTTAGATATTTTTTTTTTCTTGAATTGCAAGATTCTCAACCTTTCCCCTTTTCATCTGTGTAACTCTAATTGAAATAAGCCTTTATATATATGTTTGTCTACAGCTGCTGTCTACACTGGCTTTTTCTTTATTTGATATGGTTTATTTCTCCTAGTTCTTGAGGCTTCTAACAATGTTTGAGTTATGCTTCAGACTGTCAAAAGTAGTGGTATACTGTCTTCTAATTACTGTCTCTTCTGCCACTCACTTCAGGGCTCGAAGGAAGCCTAAGAACAAGTTCAGCTTTCCGGTAATATCGCAAAATATTCAGCTATATCCTGCTCTGGTCAAAAGACATATTCTTTGTGGAAGAAGTTTTCCTTTCTTATATAAAGTAAAATTGAAAATGTATTTTTTATACAAACATTTTTATTATAATATGTGTTGAAACATCTAGTCTCCACACCTGCAGAGGAACACAGGGAAACCACGGCAGATGAGGAGCCCCAAAAATACTCTGCCAGGCCTAGCCCAGGGTCCATCAGCCCATCAAAAGACCATCTTCACAAACCAGAGGAGCACTGGGAAGCACAATGGCAAGCACAATGTGAGAGCCCCCATGTGTCTCTGAGGCTGAGACCACAGGGGGTGGCTATGAGGCTGGCTGTGGGCAGGGGGGGAAAGGAATTCATGTGAGTGAGCGAGTCAGTACTCAGCTGGGGTGGGGCTGTGGCTCTGGGGACTGCTATGTTCAGCTGGCAGCAACTGGGCAGGCTGGGATCCAGGGGTGGCTACTTGCCAGACGGAGTATCTGAGCCCAGCTGCTGGAGGGGTCACCTCGTACATATGCACATACACACATAAATACATACATATAAATGTATATTCTCACCAGTAGACCATTGTCCTGCTCAGTTGAAAAGTAGCAGGATGAAAATATTGGTTCTGGTTTTGTTCACATAAGTGCATGGACTGACTGGCTATGCTCTAGGGCTGTTGCCCAGGTATGTATGTAAGCATGCATGTATGTATATATGTATATACAACATACGTGCGTGTGTGCACTTTCTGTGTTTTCATCTGCTGGGAATTTTCAGCCTTTCTACAGGTTGGACCTGGGTGTTTGGCAGGGTCAGAATTGTTCCGTATGTTTTCCTCTGTATTTCATAGCATTATTTTACCTTTTTGACATTTTTAATACAGCATTTTATGTTTCAGTATTTCACAATCTATAAGAAATTTTTCACCTGTCCTACTCCTGACATTTATTTTTATTATCTTATTAAAGATTTCTGTAATTTAAACATTTAATCCTCCACTTTGATTGAATCACTGACTGCTGGCTATTGAAAATGTTTCAATAGATAAAGTAAAAGAAATACAATGTGAAAGCACTTTATTATACTTCAACAGTGACAAATAGAAAAACTGCAGAATGTAATATCAATATTGCAGTTTTGTGAATATCTGTCATTTGTGAAATTATATTAAAATAGAAAGTAAAAAATTGGTTTTAATTATGAACACCATATAAAGAAAAAGGGCAAATCTAAACCAGTCTAAGTGCATTGAAACTAAAATTAAGATGACAGTGACTCAGGTGTACAAAAGCAGATGGAGGAGAGAATGGTAAGGGTCAAAGTGTGCCAACTTGTGGCTTGAGGCAGTTTAATAGGTAAAGAAAAAGCTATGAGTGCAAGCAAAGTGAAAGAAGGAATTAATTTACTACTTCACATCAGCTGGTGGGTGCTCAGCCATCTTCAGGGAAACAGGGGGCCAGTATGTGTAAAGGTTGCTTGGGAAGAAAAAGGCCTTCCCTCCAGATGTCCTCTCTTCCTGCCTATTTTCCCATCTTTTAGTGATGAGCATGATTTTTTATAATATGGTATATTCCTTTGGTCAGTTTGGGTCATCTATCTCAGCTGCGACCCCTCCCAGCTTTGTGCCTGACCTCAGCTTGATCACTGGCCAGGCTGTGTGGCAACAGAGGTGGCCTTGGCACTCTGTAAGCACTGCTCAACAATACCTAACACATCAGTGGTCTGCTAACACAGTTTTGGTAACAAATCCAAACAATAGCACATGGGAGCTACTAAGAAGCAAATAACTCCTTCACAGACCAAACTAGTACATGTTGGGGTTTTACCCATAGTTAAAAAGAAAATAGAATGTAAGGATGCAAAAAAAAAAAATTTTGCAAGGATGTGCATCATTATCATTCAAAACTCTTAGTATTTCCCCTTGTTGAGCAGGCTAATAATCTGTTTAGTCATAAACAAGGTAGTACATCAAAAAATAAACAAACACCCTCCCCCTGAAATTATATGATGTTATTATTGAAGAATAAAAAGAATAAATGGAAATATTTTCTTCCTTTTTCTTTTTTTTTTTTTTTTTTTTTTTTAAATTATTGTACCTCTTTTCAGGGAAGAAAATTTCATTACATTAAATGTGACAGGTACTGTTGTGGCTTGAAAACCTCTTGCATGGAAGAAAAAAAATCATGTAAATTCAAATGTGAATCAAGTTCTGTCATGTTATATGGACAAAATCAATAACTGCTCTGTAGAAGATGGCTTTCTCAACAAACCTTGCATAAAGATTTATGGGGAAATGTATTTGAAATACATATTTCTTAACATTTTCCCAAAGGTTTTTGTTGATTCATACATAAAAATAACAACATCTTCAAATACTGAAAAACTGCATCAACCATCATAAAATATATATTTTGAGCTGCCATTAAAGATAATGAAAATATCAAGAATCACAGAATCACAGGAGTTAGACCAGTCCTCTAGAGATCATGCAGTCCAATCCCCCTGCTAGAGCAGGATTGCCCAGGGCACATTACACAGGACTGCATCCAAGTGAGTTTTGAATGTCTCCAGAGAAGAAGTCTCCACAACCTCTGTATCACCACTAAGGCTGCTGATGATACAAAAGTGGGAGGTGTGGCTGACAGCTCAGATGGGGTGTCTCTGCTGTCTTGGGGGCTGTGCTGCCAGCCAGAGTATCCTGGACAGGACGGACAACTGGGCAGAGGGCAAATGTAGGGTCCTGCACCTATGGAGAAAACCCGATGGCATCCTGGGGTGCATCAAGAAGAGCATGGCAAACAGGTTGAGCCAGTTCTGGGCTGCTCAGTATATGAAAAACAAGGAACTACTGGACAGAGTTCAGTACAGAGCCATGAAGATGATTAGGGGAGGGACAGGAGCACCTACTGTATGAGGAAAGGCTGAGAGCTGGATCTGTTCACCCTTGCAGAAGAGGAGGCTGAGGGGGGATCTCATCATTGTTTATAAATCTCTAAGGGCTGGAAGTCAGGAGGATGAGACCAGACTTTTTTCAGTGGTGGCCAGTGTCAGAACACGGGGCTATGATCACAACCTGGAACACAGAAGGTTTAGCATAAACATGAGGAAAAACTTCTCCACTGTAAGAGTGACAGAGCACGGGCAGAGGCTGCCAGAGGGGTTGTGGAGTCTGTTTCTGGAGGCATTCAAAACCCACATGGACATCACCTCGTGCAGCCTACTCTAAGTGATCCTGCTCTGTCAGGGGAGTTGGACTGGATGATCTACAGAGGTTCTTCCAGCCCCCTAACATTCTGTGCTCTGAACTGCCACTTGGGAAGCCAAGCCAAGATCCTACAATGTTAGCCCAAGTCTTTCTGTCTTTATTTTCAGCTCCACAGTGGAAGAAGCTAAGTTAGATTAAACTCTGTAAGTTTGGCTTAACTAAATGTATTCAGCCCTCTATTATGATGTGCCTCATATTGTTTCACAACTTTCCTATTTGAATATAAACTATCAGCAAATGTGCCAGGACCAGAATTTAATCCTGCTTGTGTATTCTGCTTAGAGATTTATATTTTACGTGATATTATTTCAAACAGAAGCATATTCTAACATATGTTTGTTTCAGCTTCTGTGAAGCTGAAAAACTATTATTTTAACTATTGATTTTTTCCCTGCTATAGATAGCCTAGATTTAACTTTGAAATTACTAATATATGCTTTGTTGAAGCCTTTTTTTGTTTATAACTAAAGTGTTGCTGCACAGTGAAGTAACAAAGGTTCAGAAATCCAAATTCATAATCAAAATAAAAACAAAAAAACCCTAAAACCATCATCTAGACTAGTACAGCATTTTCTACAAGAATAATTGGATAAATATAAAAGATAATTGACTATTATTAGGGCATCCATTATTTCAGTGAGGAGAAGCAATAAAATGACAACATTTGGCTTCTATAAGCTCTACATCTGTACACATTATCAAGGGAAAAGGAAAGAAAAGATTAAGTACAGGAACAGTAAATAATATAATACTTTCACTCTTTTTACTTTATAGTCTCTGGAGACAAATATAATGAATGTGCACTTATATATGGCCCTGCAAAAAATAGTTATGCACTTTCATGCCTTTAAGATTGTACTTTGTTTTCACTTCTGACCATTTCTAAGCTATGTAGATCACACTGTGTAAATAGTCAGGTGACAATCAGAGGGAGAACAACAGCTGAGAAGTTTTCAGGAGGTTCATTTTAGCAAAGATGCCCTGGGGAATGAAAGAATACAAAAAATGTATTCCATCTTTGAATTTTTGACAATGAAACAATATATTATCTTTAGGACCAGTGTTTCAATGCAAGAAGAAATCTCATCTACTCTAAGTGTGTTTTTAAAATGTCTAGTGTAGAACCAACAAGATTAAAATCTGAAAGAAAATATCCATTCCAATGGGGCTTCTTAAAAGGAAACAAAAAGGAGCATATATTGTGCCTTGAACAATCACCATTTTAGTATATGTTATCAGATTTTAACTTCTCCAAACACTTGGCTTGAATACAGAATGCTCAGAGTGAGCTCTAGTGACTAGCAAGTGTTAGAGAGCCATCAAGTTGTACTACATTGTTATTTACATCTTTCCTCATTAAATTTTTCAATATCTGTGAATGCTTCATATCATATCAAACAACACTCAATAACTGGTTTGTAACCTTTGTATATTTTTTTTCTTCATTTATCTTTTTTGGGTTGTTTTGTTTTGTTTTTCTCATTTAATTTTTGTGTTTACAAGTGAAATATTTTATATTTATGTTTTGCATGTTCCGGCTTCTCCTCCTCCCTCATTTGGAATAGGAATGAAAATATATCTTGAAAAGATTTAAGAATATCTGACAAATAAATAGATGTAAAAAAAATAAGGAAACCTCAAAACTAGTTAGGAAAAACAGTCAGGAAAACATTCCTTTGCCATCCTATGGTCTGACTGAAAGTCCACTGAACTTCCTCATTGGCTTCATCAAGTCTTATTTCAAGCCGTAATTAGACAGGTGAAAAAATGCAACACAAACTAAAGGCATTTTAGTCTAACAAAGCTGAATGCCTCATTAATATCTTGCACCTGTTTGCTTTTCATCACACTTCTTAATCCAAAAAGAATCAAAGTCTGATCAAAGACAATTCAAGTTGAACTTCTAGTTTGTATCTCAGCTTTGTGATTTGAGGTGTATTTCCATATCTGTGTACTTATTATACTGCTTTGATTCTGCAGTGGAAATCATTTGCCATATCACCGAGAAAGAGATGATGAGAGAGAAACACAAGAAATAGGAAACTTTGGCTATGGTAGGAGTAGGAAGACATCTTACAGACAAGAAGGATATTTACATTTAAAAACAGTGCTGCTAATCTTGCATCATCTAACCAATGTTACCTTGTTCAGTCCTTGTCTTTGTGCTCTGGTATGTCATATAAACCTTTATAAATTCAGAGTGTAGATACTGATTATTTTCTTTTACTTAAATCATTTTTCACTCTTAATGTAATGAAGAAGAAAAAGTTAACCAGAAAAAAAGCTTCACAATGATGCATTTCATAGAAGATGAATTATATATGACCATGTACTGTATAAATTCATATGCATAGCAATTATAATCATGTATCAGTGGAGGAAGAAATAACACTTCCACAATATACACTGTTTTTTATTCCAGGAGCACTGGGTGGTCTTCAGACAAAAACCATAATACTTCTCTTTGTTATACACTTCTAATCATATCTTATGTGAAATCAGTTTGGTGTTCTCTCTAAAATATATCTAGTTTCAGTCAGAAAGTTATTTTGTTAAAAAAAAAAAAAAAAGAGGAATTAATAAATAAACAGAATTGTCACTAAAACCAAATAAAATACAGAGAAACTGATAAAAACTGCACACTTTTAAAAAATTGAATGAAAAACCCAGAGAAAAGTTCAGCCACCAGTACACCACTTGAAATCTTCCAATTAAGAGTTTATAGAAAAGACCAACAAGATTAGGAAGTCACAATTTCATTTTGCAGCCACTACAATGTCTGCTTCTGGACACCCAATTTAAGATGTGTGTTTGAGTATATTTGTTCAAAACAGAGTGTTGAGCTACTGATGACTTCAGGTATGTATGTTTTTGGTGTTTTGGGGGGTTTTTCGAGTGAAAAAACAATGCTAGGGATCAGAGAAAAAAAAATTTGACAACTATAGCATCAAGACTTTACTATGGAGAGGTATGATTTTGCATTTAAAAATAAGGTAAAAGTTGAAGATGTTGTTAATGGCTAAGAGATCAATATGAAACTTTAAGAAAGAAAAAATAAAATAAAACAAACAAAAAACCAAAAAGACCTCTTTTTCTAGATCTGTGAACATTACAATCTGTCCAAAGCATGGACCAATATTTCAGGTTGCATTTCAGACCTGCAGCTTAAATATTCTGTTCAAAGAGAGATCTGAGTCCTTAATTGGAATGACACCTAAAGTGATCTTCATTGCCAAGATAAATCAGAGGAAAAGTACAGAGGGGCAAGCTGTGACAAGCAGGTGACTGAAATCCACCTGGCTCCTATCCTATTTCAGATAGTGACCCATAACGAGGGCTCTGAGTGCCCTGCCTTGCCTTGCCCTGCTTTCCCTTGCCTTCCCACTCTGCCTCACCTACCTTTCTTCACCCCAGTAAAGGCCACTAAAATCCACATGTTATGGCAATTACAGACTCCAAATAAAATATTAATTTATAAGCTGGAGGCCACTATTTTTAGAAAGGTAGAATAAGTGCTGCAGGGAATGCCAAGAATGACAGAAGGGTAAGAGACAGAGTAACAAATATAGAAATAGCATAAATAGTGGTTGAAAAGCAGAACAGGAGAGGACATGAGGAGGGTGGATATCAATGAAGACTATAACCTTGATCTGTGTTACCAAATATTAAGTTAAAGAAGGAAAAGGTAGTGGGTGGAAGCAATAAGAGCTGAAAGGTAAGAAAAGAAAGGCAACCTGGAAGGATAAATTGAGTGGAAATGAAAGCAGAAATAGAAAGCAGGTTGGGTGGGGGAACAATAAAATATTAGAACACTTTTCTCTCTGTAAATATGTACAAATGTATTTCTAGACAGAGCCTGTGAGAATTCTACAACAAAATGTCTTATGTTTTCTATCTTGGGTACAGTTTGTTTCCACCATCAATCTGATGTTATAGCATGCTAATACATCATCACAGTGACAGCACTATGATGATACACTACACTGATACATCACCAGAGTAACTGTGACAAGGGCTGTCACTCTGGTGATAGGTTATTCTGGTCCATCATAAAATAAACATGTATTCCAAAGAGATGTCTACAGATGTCACTAAATTTTTGTTGCCATTGCTTATTTATTCATTCACTTTCATAAAAGTCAATATGGAAAGCAAAATGCTTTTTAAATTACATTAAGTGTAAACCAATAAAATAATTTTAAACAAAAGAAGGAATATTTGGGCACAGACAATAAAAGAGGAAATGGGAGCTCAACAACTAACTACAAAACTTCAAGATAGCACATGAAACCACCTTTTGGTAAAACTACTATCACTAATTCATTCAAGTGTGTTCAAATGTTCCCTTACAAGCCATTATCTGGTAATCAGGCTCAGACTTGTAATATTTTATTTCTGCATGTATTAATCTATATTAAAACTTTAAATTATCCAACGCACATATAATTATCAATGCATTAATATAGGGAAGTTCTCCTAGGTAAAGCATTTATCTTCATATGTATCTGCAAAGTCTGTAATATTCCTATGATATATATATTATTATCAGCATGAGTGTTTCTGAAAATTCTAAACCATGCCTGAATTTGACCTTATAAGCTCAAAGTGGGAATGTTAAGTAAGTTGCCCCATGCAGTATCATTGGTCTCTATGTGCCAAAGCAGGTGTGGGAGATAATCAGTAGAATTCACCATGCTTGGTAGCCTCTCAGTGACATTGTAAATGTAAGCTCCTGGTAGGCAGCAATCTTGTCCAGAGAAATTGTCTGGATGACAATGAATGCTTCGGTGTTTCTAGGTAAGAAATATCTGGTAAGAAATACTTCATACAATTTTCTCTTGGCACTGGTTGTAATGGGAGTGAGACATTGAATAAACGTTGCATGGTCAGTTTCTTCTAGATTCTTTCAACTATCCGTGAGCTGTTCATTCTCCACTCACAGAGCACCGTGTTTGTCATGCAGGGGTACTTTAAAGAAAGGTCCGTCCCTCTGCCCTGAGCAGTAACTTATCTTGGATGTTACTTGTGTCAGCCAGCTACAGGTTGAATTCAGGCTTCCCTTCAGCTTGCACAGCCTCAAGATCAGGCTGTCACTCTGCCTGCTACAGCACACAGTACCGTTGTTCTACCACTCACGTTCCTGAATAATGGGCTGCCTTTTGAGTTCCTTTTGTAGCACAGCTACTTGTTTGAAGAGTTTTTCTAACTAGAAACACTCGCTGCTATGACATCTACCACTACCTTCAGGTGCTAGGGGGAATTTCAGGTGGTGGAGCTCCATGCACCCTGAGATCTGGAAGGCTATTTCATTCTCTAGGAGTTCTCTTTGGGTGAAGGTGCTGCCATAACTAGGCCATAGTGCATCAGCTTTGGATTCAGCCTCAGACTTACAGTTGCAGCAGGTGGACATCATTTTATTCCAGCAGGTCACAGTCACCGTATAGTTTCAAAAAATGGTAATTCTTTTGAAAAATGTCATCCTTCTAATTCCCTGGATTTCAAGCTAGCTGGGGTCATCACTAGGATGGCAGCCTAACTCTGAGGGTGAGCAGAGGAGGCAGCAGCCTGGCACTGGGCAGAGTGCATCACATGGCACCATGATCAGGATGCAGCTGATGGGTTAGATGCAACTACCCATGATTTGAACAGGCTGAAGGGACTGCTAGAACTGCCCTGCTCTTGAATGAGACAAGTTGCCTGCCTACACCCAGTTGTCCTTCCACACCCAGTCCTTGCCTTTGCCAGGTAAAACCGTACACTCACACCTTGTAGCTGTGTTAACATCATAGCATCGTAGACGCTTCTTCCTGTAGTGTCCTATGAAATGGATTTGGAATGATCTTAGTTTAAGAAGATCAAAATCACATAGAAATGTATTTTTTTATTCTGCTGACTAGTATTTCTATTTTTTTCCAGAAACCTTCTGATAAGCTTTTATGCTGACTTGGGTATTTATACTTGGTATTTTCCCTACTCAGCACTCTTTGAGGTCTTAAAGCATGAATTGTATACATTTTAGGAAGCATCAGTCTGTCACACTGCTGGCAATTGATAGCCAGACAGGAACTTTGGATCACAACATATTTAGTTTATTGATTTTTGTACAACATTGTGTGTTACAGCTCATTATACAGACTTTCAGTTGTCATACATGGAAACTGCATTAACAGCAGACATAAGTCTGCTGCTTATGCTAAAGAAAAGTCTCTTGAAAAAAAATGGAGCAATAAAATTTGGATTATTAGGGATTAGAGCAAAGAGGATTTGAGGGTTTAAAAAAAAAAAAAGAAATCTAGTATCTTAGGTCATTTTAAATATCAGCATCAAAACCACTTTGTTTGATGTGGGAGCTGGAAAGCTCTCTCTTTTTATCAGTGCCTGCTTAGAAATCTAAGTCATAAAATATAAAGAAGATAGTAACATTTTAAGGCTAAGCAGAGGTTTTAATTTTATACAGAAAATTTTTGTTATATTTTACCTTAGGTAGCTACTCAGTTTCCCGGGTGATACTCATCTGCTTTTCCCTCTCTACAAAGGCTAATGAATTTGTTACCTGTCTTGTTGCTTATATCCCTTTCTGCTCACCATTAGCCAATTGTCCTTTTGACAAATTATTTAACCAATTAATATATCTAAGTTAAACCTGAATAAATAAAAAAAAATATCTTGATGGTTTTAGCTTTTGAAGAGCTGTGTGCTTTCCTCCCACAAAATGTGCATTCCTTTGCAGCAATCTCAATTCTTGAGTTACTGAAAACACTATAATGTATGATTCATGTGGATGTAAAGGAAAAAATGAAGTTAAATAGCAGTGAATTCAAACAAAAGATAAGAAGGAAACAAGACAAATCAAACAAATTTTAAAAAGTTCTTATATTTTGCTACAATTCCAATAACCTTCTTGAGGAAAACCTAAACAATTACATGGGGGAGGACAAGCTGTACTGGGTGTAGGTAGTAAGGGTTTGGCAGTGGAAGATTATAGCTCATGCTCCAGCACATGCTGAAGCAGAGTCTTGACAGGAACTTTAGCCCATGGAAAGAAGCCCATTATTTGAAGCAGATTTTATAGTAGGAATTTTGGTCCGTGGAGGTAGTCTGTAGTCTGTTCCTGAAAGACTATAGCATGTGGAGAAGATACATACTGGGCCAGGGGAAAAGTGTGAAAAAGAAGGAGAGGCAGGGAGGAACTGCTATGAAGAGATTTTGTGTGAGCCAGGGCTCACACACCTGATGCCACATATCTCATAAAGAGGTCAATTTTCCTGCCTTGCCAGTGGAAAGGACAGATCTATGGAAACTTCAGGTGGGTTCATAGAGAAGCTATTCAGAAATATCCAGGGAGCTGAAAGCATCTGCCCTTCTGTTTTTCCCTAAAAGTTTTAGGATGAAGCCTGAGTAATCCGATGCAAATAGGTATATGTGATACATTTTCATATGGAATTCCTTACAGATTTATGAACTGACCAAAGAAATCTGAGATCTGGATGAGACAGTTTAAACCTAAGTAGTTCAAAACTAGTGTCTCTGCTTCTCAGGAAGGTGTACACACTGGGTCCTTAAATCTTGCCTAGTTTCTTGTTCAGCAAGTTCTGTGCTTTCTTTGATTGCAGTGCAGACCCGCTGCCACTTATGAGACTTAACTTCAGAACCTGGTGGTTCTGTCTGTATCTCCAAGAATCTGTCCAAACTGCTGCTTCTCAGTTTTGACATTCCATTAACTTCTCCCCTAATGAACAGGTACAGTTGCTTGAAGGCAGGGGCAATCTTCTTCTAAACGATTCCAACAAATTTAGTTTGCTGCAGTTTGATACAGCAAATATCCTAAGAATTTTTTCCAAACATAATGTACCTGAGCTTCATGTAAGTCATGAACAAACAAATTGTTAGCACCTACACCTGACAGAGTTATTTGGTGGAAATAGACAAGCTTCTGGCTTCATAATGTAGAATAGATAACAGGAAAATATTAAATTCCAGACATGTATTTTCCTTCCTTCCTAATGCACATGGTGGGTTGTTTTTTTTTAATGTTCACATGTATTTCCTCATCAAGTTAACACATGAGTATCACTTTTGGTCCTTCATTTGTACACAAAATAGTTTAAAAAAATGATAACCAGAATTTTTTTTTATTATTATTATTTTTGTTGTTCTGATTTTCATTAAAAGAGGTATTGAATGGAAATGCTCCTCAATAACATTGCTAGAGACTTATTCTTAACCTATAGGAACTTAAAATACTGTTATATTCCAATTCCCACAAACAAGTTGTAAAAGCAGATAGTTTTTCTTTTATCATATACTCATCACCAGGGTTTCTTAGCAACTCCAGTGTGGCATTTACAGCAATAAAAATTGTTCAGGCTTTACAGGATATTTAAAATGTGGCTCTTGTTGGAGGTTATCTTTCATTTCTAGGTTAGGTAATAAGAAGAACCACTCTCCAGCAGTTTGCACTGCTAAAACAGCTCAAAGAGGCAATTTATAAAACTGGAAAGAGAAAAGAAGAGGAACGCTTACGTAATACAATTGATTTTCTTTCTTTTCTATTCCGGTGAGTATTTCCAAATATAACTTTTGACCCGTTCTCTTGTTTTTGAGTATATTGCAGTGCTTGTGTTATTACTGAGTACACCATATCAATAAACAAAGAGGACAAATATATACGTGTATGTGGATGTGTGTATGCACACAAATTACAATTGTAGTGATGTGATGAACAATTAATAGAGAATTAATCAAACTATGTCACTTGGTATAAATTCCTAGGTGTTTGACAGCATATTATTCTTACTAACTTTTCCAAGTTTCTTGAAATTACTGTCAAAGAAATCTGCAAATGATAAACCCAATACTTTACTTCTAAAGTATAGACTTATTTGTAACTGGGACTATTTCCAATATACCTTGCAGTTAGCCTTACAGTCCATTTTGCAGACATTTTGGAGCTTGGCAACTCACACTGTATCCGCAATATCTGCATAAGACTTTAATGCCTCCCAGACACGATTTACTGTGTTAGCTGAGTAAGGATTCCTAATATTAAAAGTTTTCCAAATAGTACAGATATTATTCCTCTTGCATGTATTCAAGTCAGTTCAAGCATATGGCTATGGAAGTACATAAAATGAATATAACACTGTACAAATGATTACAGAATCAGACAGCTTACCATCATGCTGTTGAGTTTTTTAGTTTGTTCAAACAAGACAATTTGTATATTCTACAGAAGTATTTTAAAGATTAGAGAATTCCTTGTTACATTACTGTGACAAATGTAGACTGAATATGCTGGCAATGCCTAATGGAAGCATTTGTATGCTGGTTTTGTTCAGTGGCATAATGGAATTTATACAGCTTTTCCATTCAACGTTTTTCCTTCTCCACTTCTTATCTACAACTTAGAGCAAACTGATCTAAGAGTAGTTGTGTTATAGGGGCACTTGAGCATCAGTTTTTCCTAGTGTAGGACTACGCTTTATCAATCTGTTTCTCATACAATTTATAACAGATATTTGTTGATCCTAGTTTGCTCAGTAATGCTTTTGGTTCTTCATGAAGTTAATGTCCAACTAAGTTTAAACCTTTGAAAACCAGCGGATGGCGAATTGAAGAAGCAGAGATATAAATTATGAAAAATTGACAAACACACAAACCTCAGATTTCTAAAATTAAATTTCATGCCCTTTTACATTATCCATAAAGATATTTCAAGAATGGAGTGCTTTTCAAAATAAACAGAGAGCAAGGAAATATATGCAGTGAAAACTAGTGATATGATTGCAGATAAACTGTAGCTCAAAACATTAATACAAGAAATAAGACAATTGAGATAAAAATGGCTTAGACCAAGTTGCTCAAGCTGTCTAGCCACCTATTCAAATAAGCAATGCAATCTACATTTGCTCAAATAAATTATGCTATGTAGAATTAATCTAAAGTGAGATAAAATTCATTTCTCTCAAGTTGTTTGGTTTGGATACAAAGCACCTAGCCCCAGAAAATTGTTAAATATGCTTATCATAGCTTCATTGACTACCTTTGTATTTCCTGGAATGAGACAGGTGCTTCATAAGAGTTATGTCTGGAGTTTCTCTGCTCATGTTGGAAAATCCTTTAGTTGTTGTTTTTAGGAAAATGGCTGTATAAATAATCCATAAACCTCTATGAGGAATATGGTTGTCATTACAGATTTTTGAAAAATCAGTTAGTTACAGCCAAGAAACAGAAATTCCTAGTAGAAATGTTTCAGACTCCTGTCCTTTACTAATTCTGTTCCTCTGAATCAAGACCCTACTCACATAACATTCAAAACACTGGATAATTTCACGAAGAGAGACACTGAAGGATTTTTTCTGAACTTGGCTGATAGGCCCATCTTGTTCATAATTGCCTCTTGAACATTTAGGCTGAGAGTAGTGATAGTAGTGAGCCTGGGTTACATGACCTAATCTTTGTCAGGAATTCAAATATAAATTTGTAATTTGTAAATTTGTAATTTCTAATATGTAATCTCATTGAGGTTCCATTTACCATGAAATGTTTGGTCAGATATTCTTCTGCGGTTCCTTCCAATATAGACTATTCTATGATCTTACAATTCTATGTTTCATTAAGGAAAAATTAAGGTAAGATGCTAGTGGGTAATGAATGTAACAATTTACAATACAAGGAAAGAGCCAACCACTAATTTACCAGGAGCTGAAATATTACAAGGTATATGGTCCTTTCTATTGTAATAGCAAGGTTTTTCATTAAGAGGTTCCATTTTTTTCTCAGGTTGTGTGTGCTTTAAGGTTTTGTGTTATTTCAGTTTGTTTTGTTTTTTCTTATTTTGTTGTTGATGGTTTATTTGTTTTTTTTTTTGTTGTTGTTGTTTTGTTGGGTTTTGGTTTGGTTTGGGTGATTTGTTTTGTTTTGTTTTGTTTTTCAGGAGCCTCTAAGAGGTGGCCTCTTGATAAATATAGCTTAAAGCTTTCTTATCAAAACATACTCATGCATCTAGATCGTTTAGACTAAATGAATAGTCACAAAGATGTAATTGTCCTAAACTTTATGAATAGTCCATTTACATACATACTTGTCTGTATATTTAACTTTTTTTAGCAACATTTTAGTAATACATATTCAGTTATGGCAATGTTAACGGAACATTTTTTCCCCAGTTAGGAAACAAAATTCTGCTCTGGCAAAGCTGGGAACAACAAGCATATATGTGTCAATTTTGAAGTTATTTTCAGTATGAAGTTTTCTGAGACTGAGCATGGACTTTCTGATCAGTGAATTACAAAGCAAAATAAAAATATAGACCTTCAAACCTGCCCGCTTCAATTTATAATAGATTATTTAATTTCAAGTCTATTTTGCAAAAGTTTCAGTGATTTTGTTTTTCAGTCCAAAGTGAAATCACACTTTAAAACCTCAACACTTGCTGGAAAACTTCTGACACTCATCCTCCAAGATGCTATAAAATGTTAGCATTCATCCACTTTGTTCCAAGTTCCACAAATTAAAAGCTACAGATCTGGTAAATCAAAAATAATTTAAATTGGAAATGTCCTTGTTTTGCAAGTTGTATAGAGCTTTACTTTTTTCATTAACAGCTGCATGTACCATTGAAAATAAGTAAACATTTAATCAGATTTATTTCCAGAGTCTGGAATTATCTTTCTACCTATGATATTGATAAGAAACACATTTAATTGATTGGCAAATAGATGACTATGCAAGCAAAGTCGTTGTTTTAAAAGGATGTTGTATTAGAGCTAATGGCCTTAGCAAATAATTTCAGTCTTTTTGCAAGCTGCAAAAATTTTCCATTGTCTGATACTTTTAAACTCTATTTCAGATGATGCTTTGGTGTAAAGATAGTTAATGTCCTTATCTTATCTACCATGAAAGTATACATAATAAATATTGAGAGAAAAAGGCTAATACTATTCATGAATAACTAGCTTTTTATATAATAATAATAGTAAGCATTTTCATAGGGTTTTAATCTACCATTGCTTTTCATATTGCTGCTCTTCATATTTCTACTACCAATAACATTCTTATTCTGTGTCTGTGTTCATTTCTAATTCCTTTACATATGTAATATGTATATATGTTACACAAATGTTACCAAAATGTGACGTGGTTTTACTTCGCTATTATTAATATAGTTCTCTAACTTTCTGGGAGAATTTGATTTTACATTTTTATCGCAGAATTTAACCAAACAGTAAAAAACCTAAATTCTATTAAGATACGACTTAGCACATCAATTTATATGATGATTTAGAAGCCATAGAATTGTAGAATCTTAGAATGGTTTAGGTTGGGAGGGACATTATAGATAATCAAGATCCAACCCCCTCGTATGGGCAGGGATACCTCCCACTACACCAGGATGCATGAGGCCTAATGCAACCCGGCCTTAAATACTTGGAGTGAGGGGGCATCAACATCCTGCCTAGGCGACCTATTCCAGTATCTTACTACCCTCATGAAGAAGAATTTTTTCCTAATATCTAACCTAAATCTGCCCTCACGAGAGCAGAGGGGCAGAATCACCTCCCCCACCCTGCTGGCTATATCTCCTGTAGTGCAGCCCAGAATGTGGTTGGCCTTCTGACACTGACAGCTCATGTCGAGCTTCCCATCTACTGCTACCACCAAGTCCTTGTCCTCAGGGCTGCTCTATTCCGTACTGAACTAAGTCTATTCCATATTAAAAAGTGCTGGTTCATGAAGACTAGAAACAAAACTGTAGCCTAAGGAATAAAAGCTCAGGATCTTTCTTAAAAAGTCTCTGCAGAATAAACTGAGCTGAAGATGGAACAACTGGATATTGGACAAGTAAATATGAACATTATTTTTTCTTGAACTTTACTTCAAGTTATATTATTTTTCTATAAAATCTAGATTTATTTAACATTTTATTCTATGCGTTTAAACTCTGTTAATAAAAGTAAGCTTTGAGTGTTTTCAGTTATTCAATTACACTGAGGAAATCCTTGGTTAATAAAAGTTTAATACAATTTAAGCTTCCCAAGACCATTTAATCTCAAAGTCGTAATGCTTTCAAATGCATGTCATTGGAAGAGTTTCAGAATTTAATCTTTAAGCATTCTGCAATTTTAATGAATGCAAATCTCCACAGGAATAAAAGAAAATTCAGAGTCAGGTACACAAAATACTAATAGAGAAAGACCAAATTTTATCTTTATTTAGCACCTTTAGTTTTCCTCAAATGCTGCAAAGAAGTAATGAAAACTATGTAACTTCTGGACATTTGTTTATTGTTAGCAAAAATTCATGATTATACTATTATCAATATATGTTATATCCATTGAATACATTCTCTCAGATTAAAATCAGTGAATATTTGCCATCTCTAGCTGGATTATATTTAAACTCTATTTCGTTCCATGTAATCTGGATCTATATCTGGATTCTCACTAACCTCAGTAACTGATCAGACATCTCTAACTAGCAAGTACTTGTGCAGCCCTAGTAATTCAGAAGATATTTAACAATAATACAAGCATGTCACCATTGGAACAGGAGGAACTAAAGAAGGAGGGCTGTTGGACTCTAAGATGGGTGGAACACAAAGGGAGGGATCTATTCCCTCCCATTTCCTGCCATACTCTATAACAGATGAGAAATTCAGCAACTCCTCCCTCTTTTCTTCCAACTTCCTGATAGTTGTGCTTCTGTTTTGTTACCACCAACTCACTACTTGTTACCTATCAGGTTGTGTGTATATATATATATATAAGCATTCATATATATATCTGTGTACATATATATATATGTATATATTTGTATTTTTTATTACTTTATCTTTTACGTTATTACCTTTCCCTTGTGCTAGTAAAATCTATATCCAATTTTTTTCTGTTTCCAACTTAAAGTCTCCAGTCTTTATTCCCCTTTTTATCTTCTCTTTGAGAGTGGGGGAATAGAGAGGAATTCTGTCCTAGGTTTGTAGTCTGCCCAAACTGCTAAGCCGTGACAAAGGACTTTGGTGATTTGATCACTAAGAGTCAACACATTTTTTGATAATGTAAGTGTTGCATGAACTTGATTTAATATTAACAGAAAAAATCACCTTCTTTCCTATAACTTGAATAATGTTGTCGGATGCAGTTATCAGAACACCCAGAATGCCATTCGAAATACCTTCCACTATACCAATTCATCTCAGTGCAATTACACAAAGCTTGGTATTCCTGAGAAAATTTTCATAAAATTTTAAATTTAAAAATGTATTGCTGTGCATTTTTTTTAATATATATTAAATGTGTGTAATGATAGCCTCACTGTATAGCACCATCTGCCTCATTTCCTCTGATCAAAGTGGAAGAAAATGAAGTAGTTAAGTAATTTTTATAATTTTCCCTGATATATAAATATTTATTTCTTGTATATATAAATTATCACCACCTAAATTCCAAGGCAATTGATTGGATGACTTTAAAATGCCTCAAATTTTTGTGTGTACAGATGTAAAGTAACATTTCATTTGGAAGCATTGAGAAATTCAATTAACAACAGATAATTAAGCCTGATGAGGATCTTTAATCTCATCCAATCCCTTGAGTAACTTGCTCAGCTAGACTGAACATACATTCATGGCTTGAAACTTTCCCACACAGATTTCTGCATCAGAGAGGGTTTGAGATGGTTCATTGCACATGTGAGTAAGCCTTAGCAAAATATTTTTCTTCAACGTCAACATTTTTCTCCTGGTTTGCTTTAGCCAGATCTTAGTTTAGGGTTGCAAATATGTATATATAAATATGTGTATATGTATACATAAAAACATACACGTATATGTTGCTAAATAATATGGGAGTTCAGAGTTTTGTTTTGCCTTTTTATTTTTTGCTGTTTCAATTTAAATTAAATTATGGCTTTGAAATATGGAAGAATTTGTCTGTGGCAAATATGAAACCTCTGACAGGTTTCATAATTTCATAATAGAAATTGTCAAAGGGGAATATTAACAGAAATTATTCACTATATTTATTGCTATTAAAGACTTTTTCAATTCAAATAATCCTTCAATAAGCAGAAAAAATGTCTATCAATATCAAATATTGATAGCTGCATAACTCATCTTGTATCTTTATGCACAACTTCTGCTGAAAAACATCAAAATTTTATGGCTGTTCCTCAGATGAGAATGAGATATTTTATTGCAAATTATGTTCTAATTTTAAATTAGTTGCCCAGATCTTCATCTTTGCTAATATTTTGTAAAATGATTTTCACTGATAACAGACTACAGTGAATATATAGCCAAATCTTATTTACAGGGAATTTTAATTTAGCTCAGTCTGTACTAAATATATAGTACAAAGATTCTGTAGGGTTTTTTTCTTTCAAATGAAAGAACTGAATATCACTGGTGTAACTATTTTTTGTGTGTGGTAGTTTAGTTACTGACTTCAGTGTAAAAAAGCTTATGCTCACCTTGCAATGCACTTAAAACTTGTAGTAGGTAGCAGAATTCTGCATCTAGTGTAGTGTCCTGGTTTGGGCCAGGATAAAGGTGATTTTCTGGTTTGTACTTTTGCTTTCAGCTTAGTCTCTTGTAAGTAGTTGCCCTTGCTAAAATTAACAGCAAGTTTCTCAGTGTCTGCTTCTAGGACTGATAACACTGGATGTTTGTAGTCACTGCCAGAGACTGGTGTGAAGAGCCAAGGACACTGCTCGGCTCTGAGGAACATTTTACCCTGCAGAAGGAGTAAAGAGGTCCCACCTGAACCCCTCCTTTGGGGAGGACCAGACAAGGTAGATGCCAGAATTGACCAAACAGAGTATTCCATCCCATACACGTCATACTCAGTATAAATTTGAGGGACCACAAGGGTCAAACCCCTTTTCCTGCTCTTCCTGCTCTTCCTGCTCTTCCTGCCCTTCCTGCCCTTCCTGCTCTTCCTGCCCTTCCTTCACCTGTTCCCTGTTTGCTTCAGCATCCTGGGAGGATTCCATCCGTTCCTCTGCCTATGGTCCTGATCCGTGCCAGTCTGAATCTGTGTGTTCCTGCCTCCAGCTCCCGACTGCTGCTGACTCCAGGAGTCCAGCCTGGACTTTCCCAGGGCTGCCCTGCAGCCTCCGTGGTGACATGAGAGTTACTGGGGGAAAGCGAGGAGGAACATGGTATCAATATTTCCTGTATATTTGTATATATTTAGTAAATTTTTCCTATTTATCATTACTGTTTCATTAAAGTTGTGTAGTTTAGTTTCCAACCCATAAGCCTCTCCCCTTATTCTCTCTCCTTTCTTTATCAGGGAGGAGGGGGGGATTAATAGAGAACATCTGTTCTCTATTGCTGGGCCAGTGTTAAACTGTGACATGTAGCTAAATATTTATTGCTTTCATTTTATTTTAATTGATTCTCACAACAGATACTCACCAGTCTTTGAGTTTATTTTAAGGTTTTGTTTTTGTTTTTTTACATACATGTTGCCCTGACTGCAGGGATATTTTCTAAAAACTCTTCCATGGTATATAGAATTCAACTCTTCCCTTCTCTTTTGGCACTTCCAAAAGATCTCTCCTGATTCCTGGTAGCCACTTCTACTTATTTTCTCCTAGCTGCCTGATAGACATCTGTAAAATTAAGTATTCAGATTCTGCACAAATACTGTGCTAGCTTTGAGATACTCTAGAGCCCTGTGTTGGCAGCTTAGCACTTACCTGACGTAGCCTACTAGCACAGTGGAAAAAGAATACTGTTTGGAAGAACATCCATTTGGGATAGATGTGCCATGAAATTAAACACTTACTTGATAAGGCAAGGTAAATATACATTTCAAATCAAATATCACAGTGGTAAATCTTTAAAAAAATGGCACAAGTCGGGAAAAAAAAACAAACCACAAAACAAAACCCACCACAATAATTTCCCTGTTTATGCTGAATAATTAATCACCACTATCCTCTCACAGCATTTAGTTCTCTGGAGAAGGATTTATATTTGGGAAAAGCGACCAAAGACTCAATGATGATTCATCTGGCCAAAATTAATTTTACACAGTGTAGGCTTCTTGTCTAAGCTTGCCACTCTAAGTGATCTTTTTTGTCATGGAAGAGAAATACACAGTTTTAGAATCTCATCTTAAAACCAGAAATATGTAGATGAATTCTGTCCTTGTAATTTGTTTCTTTCTTTTCCATTGACTACAAAGGCTTCCTAGAGCATTTGATTCAGATGTATCATCCACACTGTAAACTTTTCTGAGAAATTAATTCTACATAACAAATCTGCATGTCCAACATCTCAGATTTATTTCAGTGACCTATTTTCGATTTAAAAGTGGTTGATTTCATGCAAACTCTTCTGGAGTCTTCCAGAGTTACTATTTAGATGGTGATGATCCCTGTGATCTTGATCCAAAAGCATTTAACAGAGCTTCCGTGGTCTCCATAGCTTACCTCCATACACTCATATTTCTCTTTTACGTAAAGTGCAACTTTACCTACTCTTCTTCCTATTCTGTCTTTCTGAAACTTCTTGTAGCAATCCGTTGTGGTCTTCCAGTCATGTGAGTTTTGCCACTAGATTTCTGTGATTCCTATGACATCTTAACTCAGATTGGGCATGGAGTTCCAGTTCCTTCTGTTTGTTACTCAGACTACCTGCATTGGTATACATGCACTTGAGGTGTCTGGACTAAGGTTTCTTACATTTGGAAAGGATTGAGTAACATCCCTCATTACCCTGCTAAGTGTGCTCATCCACCCAGTCACTTTTGAATATACAGGTTTCACAGCTTTGAACGCTGTCCTACGAGTTAGTTTAAAGCACTATGTACTAAGTCAGCCAATCGGCTAGTGAAGATTCTCCTCCTTCTTATAGATAGGTGGATCCCATATCTCCCCAGTAGGCTGTATTTGTCAAAGTATGTCCCATGACTGTAGGAATCAAAACTCTGGTGATGACACCAGCCACAACACCACCCAGGCACTGATGTATATGATTCATCAACTTCTGTCTCCCCTACTGTCTGACTGAGAAGTCAGACATTTAGCTGACTAGTTAAAAAATCAAAAACATAAACAAATCCAAATAATTAATATATTAACATAGCTGTTACTAGTAGCAAACTGTGAACAATTTCCTCTGCATCATTACCTGCTCTTTATTTTCTTTAAACAGGTGCTACTAAAATTACATAGCACTCCACAGCGTATCACAGACATATGCTCACTGGTCCTTTGTACTAAAACTTCAATATTTTTCTGTCTCAAATGAAAAAAAAATAGGGTCACACTAGTCTTTCCCTTTGCAGATAATCTCACACATGCAGGTTTTTGCTTCAGTGATATTTGCAGCTCTTGAGCTCCTAGATTACAGAAATTCTGTCTTTTGAGTCTCTAAATTCATGGCCTTGCACTTCTACAGTTACATTTTACCAGTTTGCTTTGGGTGTTGTTCATAAAGAGCTATAGAGTTCATCCTCAACAATAGTCAAGTCCTCTGCTGTTTTGGCAATATCTCAAAATTTTGAATCATCATGAAGTTTTCTGAGAAAGTTCTGGATTTTTTTCCACATAATAAGATAAAATGTTAAAATCTGGAGGACTGGTATACTAACAAGTTCTCCAAAATGATTCCTCCTGAATAAGAACTAGTTGTTGACTTTTTTTGCTCTGCTTTTAGTAGGATTTCATAATTCATAATACATAGACATTATTTTCTGTAATTGTAGTCTTTATTTTCTCTAGTTACATCTGGTTAATAGCATTTTATTATTGAAGTAAAAAAAAAAAAGATTCAATCAGTACATACACAAAAATATTGGGGGCTTTTGGTCGGTGTCTCCTAATAGTCACCAACTGCACTCTTCTGTGATTGAGAGAAAAAAAAAAAAACAAAAAAACCACCAAAACCACAAAAAAAGGTAGCAAAAATGAAAGCAATGAAAAGTTGTTCTTGATTATGGATTATGAACATGTACTCAGTGGCTAGACTACATCAAGTTTTAGAAATATTTAACATGGGTGAGTCAGGAGATACAATATGCTCTATCTACCAGTTTGAAGTAATCATAGAAGCACTACAAAGAAATCCACAGAAGAGAAATTACCTTTGCAGAGCAACCAACTAAATTACTGACATCAGGGAGAATGCCACAAGCATATAGCACCACTAACATTATTAATCTGAATGACAAGGGAAAAAAAAAAAGGAAAAAAAGATAACAATAGGTGCTGTCACACCATGAGCAGTGAATCAATTTACTGACGCTGATATTTTAGAAAGGACATTCATCTGATCACATGATAAAAAACCATCATTATCTGCGTACAAAAGTGAGTCAGAATCAGCGTAATCATCTTCATCACATTATGAAGTGCTGAAGATGTGATCTTCATCACATCATCTCTCACCATGAGAGAAGGAGATTCTGAAGAATCAGAGTGCTGTGTCACAAAATATTTACTTCATGCACCGTGATGGTCAAAATACTGTACTCAAAATTGCAAAATCACATATTCTCCTAAAATGTAATCTGGACAATCCTTGTGTAGGGTTACTGCTTTTCACAGCATGCTCCTGGGTGGGAGAAGAGATTTATTTGTGTTCAAGAAACCAAACTTCCTGGCTGCAGAGTGAGTACTTTCATCCTAAAGGTATTACAGCAAAGCTAGAAGGTTGCCCAGCCAACTCCTCTAGCTATGCTTTAAAACAAGGGCAAAATCTCCTGCCTGTAGCAGGCTCTAGGCTGCAAATCTTAGTCAGAATTTCATGTACTTAGTTTACTGTGCTTTAGGTGAAAAATCTATACAGAAAATAGGCTCATCGTTGTTCTAGAAAAGCAGAAGGGTCCTGCTCCACAATATCTCCCCTGCACTTATTTATGGAAGTGATAATTAAAAGTCCTTCTTGACTCCCATGTTACTAGTCAATACCTGAGATCTTCTTGATTTGTTTGATTTAAATACATTTCAGAATGTTAAGAATTTTTTTATTGAATACATTGTTGCTATATTTATTATCAATGCTGCACTTTCTCATTATTGTAGTTGTTTTGACAGATGGGTGAATGTTCTCTATATTCAACACCATAATTTCTTTTTAATAATCATTACTGTTTATCTTATTTAACCAAGCTTTAATTGTTTCACATTGTTAGTGGGCACCTGGGGATAACTCATACTTCGTGTTATTTTTCTTTCTTGTAACTGAGTATTAACATTTTTTAGGCTACTTACATATTTACATACTTACTCTTTCTTTAAAAGAAATTACCAAGAGGATCTGAGTAAACTCCCTCACTACAAATACCATATTTCTTTCCCTGTGAATGAATCTTCCTTGAATAAATCAGTAACAATTGTCTGAACTTCTTGTTTTACCCAATCTTGAAAGAATACTTAGACCTAATTCTTGTTTGTATCTAAAACAATAATCCTGGGTCCATGTTTTTGAAAGGGATCTACCATTTTGCATTCTGCTTTTGAAATTAATCACAAGAAAAATTGTATTTTACCAGTAGAGGGAGATATAATACTAGCAATATATTTTTCTTTTACATTATTTATTGCACGCTAGAGGAAGACATTTTTGTTAGGATTTTATTGTGTTAATTGACCACAGTTAGACAAATATTTCCAAGGCATAAGAATCAAAATGGCAAGCTAATGGAATATATATAGCCCAAATTATTTCCTGGAGACTGAAAAAATCACTCCTATCAGCAAAAATTTCATCAGCTCTACTGGAATCAAAATCAGATCCTTCATTGCTAGTTAAATTAACAGGTAGTTCATGCACAAGCCATGTGAAATAGTCCATATTGTTTCAGAATACGAGCTTGGAAAACTTCTTCCAGTAAAATCATACCAACCTTATTTCCACTGTACATAGAAAATTCCATTAGACTGTTTGTAGCTTTAAAAATCTGAGTAGAGGCTCTTTCATTAAAGTCAGATAGTTGTGCCCAGAAAAAAAAACAACCAGCAAGCACACACTCCCCCAAAACTCCATTTGAACTACCATGTACTCAAAGGTTATTTACCCCAACTAATTAGAAAGTGAAACAACTTCTTCACTCCTGAGTAAGAATACCTTTGTAATCTAACATTTTCTATATCCTAGCATCCCTGTTCCTTTCCATCCCCACCTTTCTTTATTTTAGCTTGTTAGTTTACTGAATCTTTGGAACACTCTCTCTTATGCATTTAACAACATCACAACAACCTCAGGAAAAATAAGGACACAAATTACATCCCTAATTATTGTTGTAAAAATACAAACCAGCAACGTACCCCTTCAGGAGAAAATAGATTACATTCATTAATGTGTCCAAGTACAATTTTACCATCTATAGTACTAAAAGGCCTACATAAATATTCTTATGGGACAGTATTTTACAGGCTTATCTTTTGAGCTCCATGGACTGCCATATGGATTTCAAATTAATTCTTTATGCAAACACAGTAAAATTGTTGTCATAATTTATTCTATCTCTTCTGTCCCTCCTCTCTTGCTCTTTAAAATAATATATTTTAGTCAATAATTATATATTAAGTAATAATCAAATAATTAATTTACATCAGAAGGCAGAAGACAGAGTAATTTTATATAAATTTTTAAAATGAGAATGTCTCTAAATTAGTGTAACAGCAATAGCAGTGTTACTATTTATTTTATTTTTGTACTGTTTATGAAAAAATGAACTTCCAAAAGCAGAGAAAAATAATTTACCATCTTCTTTACTTATACATATCAGTATGTCACTTCTTTGCTCTTGTCTTCCTATTCTTGTTTAGTCTTTTCTGCTATTAAGCATTTAAATTAATGTGGTTTTGAATTCTGTGTATTTGGGTTTTTTGTTTTTTTGTTTTTTTCCATAGGAATTCTGCAAGTGTCTCTACAGAATCCTTATGACAGTAAAACTGTCTTTCTGATGGCATGTAGATTAAAGGAAACTGTGCACAGAAACTGTGCACCTAGGAGAGCTTCCAGCCTTAAAGGCATCATGTTTTATCAGATACAAACTTTTCTCTGTTACCTAGTTGGTGATACAAATTTCTATTTTACAGTCTCTACTTCCTGGAATAAAGAAGCTTTCCATGGATAGATGTTTTCATTTTTAAATAGACACAACACTTCAGAAGCAGCAGAACTGATGCATCGTTCTATAGTTTGGCATGTTACCCTGTCTAATCTTCTCTGATAGTATAGCAGAAAAGTAGAATTAACATTAAAATGCAATGTACAGTGTCTTGTGGAATTCAGTGAAAAAAATAAAATTAGATAATAACAACAAAAGATTCTGCTGACATTGCAATGTTTTATGAGGGGCATTCTCATCTTCATATAACAGTAATTATTGATTGATTAGCATTTTAACTCATAATTTTAATATATTTGAGTAAATAAATTTTGGATCTTGGAGGAAAAGCTAAAATATTGCCAAAATTATTCCTGCTACTATGGATGTTCACAATAAGACAAATTATAGAATCAGTGATATTCGTTATAAAAACACATTAACTGAAACCAGACTTGTTAGAATTATGCCATATAATGTAAAATAACATATATTTGATTTTTTGCACATTTTATCTATCACTGACAAACAGATTATACAAAAATATATTTCACTTAGCTGATTTGATTAAAACTGCAAATAGTGCATCTGAGTGTTGCTGAAGAGTAACCTTTGTTGCTTAGTAACACCACATAGAATCCAAGTGGTGACATAGAAAGCTAGAATCCTGCTGACTATTAATCATGGAATTTGCTATGCTTACAAACATTTTGCTTAGTTTGGTGTAGTATATTTTACCAGTTTTAATATTTTGTCATAAAATTTGCCATCAGTATTGTCATAGTCATTTTTACGTTAATCTGAATATATTAGTGCTAATTCTTGTATAGTAGAGTGAAGAACATTTTTACTAATATATGAAAAATAAGATGCTGGTATATAGTAAAAATGGAAAGTAAAGAGCTTTATCTGCCTACACAGAACTTGGAAAAGAGAACTATTTTTCATCTGTATTAGGGCGGTGAAATATATAGGTGAAAAGGGCAGTGCTTCTAGTACCGCAGTTTTATTTACAATCTCATGATTGAACTGAAAATTTAAGATACTGAAATTTGGTTGCCCAGTGTTGTACCCTTTACCAGAAGCTGCACCAAGATATAAAGTTACAAATCTTATAAGAGATTTTGAAATTAGGATTTGGGAGGAAATTGAATTATTTTCATGGTGGCTTTAAAACTAAATCTCTTATTCATTATCTACTCATGTTTCTTGCTTACTTATTAGATTTTCAGCACTTATATTAGAGGCCTGAGGGGATTTGGGTTTTCATCTGGCTAAGAAACCTGGGACTACATCAAAAGACTCAATTTCTTTCAGATATTGGAAATTAAAATGTATCAGAAGGCTAACTTCAGGTGTAAAATTCATCACTACTCAGTTACTCCAACTGTGTAGAGATGCTTGAGAATCATAACCCTTTCTCTGGAGTCTTAAATAGTTCTGTCATTGTGAAAGAATGTAGACTTAAGATACTGCAATCAGACACTGATATACAACTTGAGTTGCAATTTTAACTACAAACACTTGCTTTGTGGAGTTTCTAACTTGTACATAAACCTTTGCTCTGGGCTAAACAGTGTTGCACAAGTTATACATTTACAGCATAAGTTATTGGGGTTTTGTTTGAAAAAAAAGGCACAGAAGAACCACTACTATACCTTGTGACTAAAATGTTAACAAAACATACTTTCACTGTGACTCAGACTGTATATTTAAATATTTCCCAATATTTTTTGTCATCTATGATAAAGAAAGCAAACGGGGTATCCACTGGAACTAGTGATATACAATGATGATATGCTAATTCAAAACACTACATTATAAAATAAAAACAATGTGTTTATGACAAAAAATTAGGATAATCTCCCTTAGAGAAGTCTTGAGAACCAATAGATAACATGCATCACACTATATGTAAAAACTGTCTTATATTGATATTTACAAGGAGGACAGATCTATACTGATCTATATTCCTATGAACATTTTTGTACTTAAATCATGTATGTTTTTAGTGTATATATTTAAGAAAAAATATTGAAACCTTAGGGAATTAAGCAAAAATATATTGTGAGTTTACATAGTATAATACACGGTTAGATGACAATATCGCTTTTGTTGTATTAAGAGAAAATTTTGGACTGTGGAAAAGTCATAACTGGAATTTATTGAGGACTGGGACCAATCTCAGTATCTCAATCTACGGTTCTGACCTTGGCTCAAAAGTTGAAGTGAGGTAATAGAATTAGATGATATCACAAAGTTGGCAGTCATTTTGAATAGAGGGGATCGGTGAAATATTACTCATAAATAAATTAATAGACTTAAGGAGTGAAGTAATAGGACGAGGGGGGATTTATGAGGACAAAGTGAAAGTCCATTCATTTAGAGTCTCAGAACAAGAATATAGAGCAGTCTTGGATCTTGAAACAAACTGGAATTTTCTCAGCTGGAAAAAAGATACGAATGGAAAAATAGACACTGGTATATTTGTAAAGTATGTTTCTATGAATGATAGTAAACCAATAATGGTATGAAGGTGTGAAAAAGGACAGTAATTGTCCCCCAGATCAGTAAGCAAGATGCTTCCAGATAAACAGAAGTCTTAGTACGCTAATGCAAGATGTCAGTGACACCTCATTTCGAGTCAGTGTACGGATTTAGTTACAGAAGAATCACAGGTGACTATGTGGAACTTTTTTTAAAAAAAGAAAAATAGAATTTTAATTTTAAAAAGGAATTAACAAAGATTACTTACCTTGTGAATGAATATTCAGAGATTTTGTTCATCCTCACCAGTAAAACACACTACGGCAATTTTTTATTGAAAAAGAATTTATTGAAAGCCATTTGGCCCACAATAGAAAGAAACAGGACTAAATAACGTAGGGGTTTGTTCCCAGGCTTATGTTCATTAAGTGAAGCACATTCATCACTGAATAAAAAGCTTATGGTTTGTGTCACAAAAATTCATATGGTTCTGACTTTAAAGCAGCACTAAGCTTCACAGACTAAAGATGAACTAGAGACCTACTCTTCCCAAAAGCTTGTTAATCTACTTACCTATATATCTACATGCTGAACAACTCTTTCTGTATGGTTATTAAGACATTCGTCATTGCCTGTAGAGAAGAGCCCATCCCAAACTATTTTGGTGCTTACTTCAGGTGACTCAGTCACCTTCTGAAGAAATCTATATTTCTCTATTTTATGAAATATGAACATAGTATTGTTGCCTTAGCATTTCAATTTAATACAAATACATAAAGTAACAATTGAGTAAATGTTTTTGAAAAGTAAGTTTGAAAATACGCCAATAGCAACTTCTCAGCATTCAGTATCAACAAAAATATAGTAATAATCAGTAGATTTTATACACTTGCTTTGCCACTTATTTGTATTTCCCTTTTTTATATACATAGAAAAATGTAGTATTTTAAATTAACAGTGCCATAGGGTAAATATCCTGAATATGATCCATGATATTACTTTTCCCATCTTAAAATGAAAACTATTCTCTATAATTATTCTCTACTAGTATTTATTTAGTATTAACTAGTAACTCTCTACTAGTTATTCTCTACTATTTTTAGTCCAAAATTTCTGGGCTTAATGGTCAAATTCAAGATGTGTTTGAAACAGAAATTTACACCCAAAAAGGTATTTTATTTTTTCTTTCTTTCCAAATAGTTTTTCCAAAATTTGCTTTTATTTTTTAACCATTATTTATCTGGTGCCAATTTTTCTTTATTACAAAGTCTTACTTCTTAAGTAACAGCCAGGGCAAAGTGCCTGTGTTATACCTTTTCTTCTTTTCCAATGACTTTATGCCTGCCTAAACTGAGTTTGATTTTTCCATGATGATGCACAATTTCTTGATGTAATAAACTCTGTTTTTGAAGGTGTTTATGCAGTTTTCCAGGATCTAGTTTTATGTTCTAGTTGTCTAGGATAAGTCCACGCTATCAGCAAATTTTCTGCACTTGCTAGTTCATTTATGAATATGTTGAACAGCACAAATCCAAGCACAGACCAATGGTGAACTGTAGTGATTTCTAGTGACCACTTTTTTTTACCCTCTTCACTGACATGTACACACTTACTTATCCATTCAAATTCATTCCTTCCTCTACTTTGCCTTTTTAGTTTCTTTAGATGTCCTGAATGAAGGGAAGTGTCAAAAGCATGGTGGAAATCCAGTGAGACTAACTGAATTATCCTTAACCACACCTGTAGACTCTTCTAGATTATGTCAATAATTTAAAAGAGCAATTCACTCTATTCTGGGTTGATGTTGTGCCATTTTTGGTAGTTGGGGAGGGTCCTCAGGGGTGACATGAAAGCTCATGTGTCTAAAAATTCCGTCCCCACATCTGGCTAATGTTGAGCTCATCAGTGGCAATGGATGCACCTGCGCTATTAACATATTCAAGAAGTGGGTGTAAGACCTCTGGGCAGAAGAAAGAGCAATATCAGATGTGAGAGCAATGCCAGTGCAGAAATACCAAGGTCAATGAGGAAGGAGCAGGAGAAGATTCTTGAGCAGAGATTCCCCTGCAACCCATGGTGAGATGGTAGGCTGGCCCCCTGCAACCCATGGAGGATCATGGTGGAGCAGCCCATGAAGAATCTTGGTGCGGCAGATGTGGACCCACAGCCTGTGGAAGAAGATGGTGGGGCAGAAGTGCACCTGTGGCCATGGAGGACCCCATGCCAGACGAGGTGGCTGTTCCCAAAGCAGGTTGTGACTCCGTGGTCAGCCCACACACTGGAGCAGTCTGTTCCTGAAGGACTGCACCTCATGGGAGGGACTCATGTCAGAGGGGTGCACGAAAGACACAAAGACTGTCTCCCATAAAAGGGGCCCTGCATTGGAGTGGGGAAAAGCTGTAAGGAGTGCTCCCTCTAAGGAAGGAGCAGCAGAAAGCCACACGTAGCAAATGGACCTTAAACCCCATTCCTGTGCTACTGGTGGGGGAAGATGTAGAGATATGGGCCTGGCAAGAAGGGAAGGGTGGGGTAAGGTATTTAAGCTCTGGGGTTTGTTTTCTCTTTACCCTATTTTGGTTTGATTAAGGATAAATTAAATTTATTTTTTCCCAAGTTGAGTCTGCTTTGACTGTGACCATAACTGGTGAGTGAAACACTCATACTCCTTATCTTGACCTACAAGGCTTAAGATGGATTTCCTCTTCACCATCCTGAAATGGGGAGATGGGGAGCAAGCAGCTGCATGGTCCTTTGCTGTTGGTTGGGCCTAACCACTATAAATTCATAGAATCATAGAATGATTTGAGTTGGAAGGGACATCTAGGGATCATCCAGTTCCAAACCTTCCCTGCAATGGACAGAGACATCTCCCACTAGACCAGGTTGCTTAAACCCGTGTCCAGTCTGGTCTTGAACACTTCCAGCAAGGGAGTGTCCACAACTTCATCTGGCAACCTGTTCCAGTATTTCACCACCCTCACATTAATGAATTTCTACCTAATATCTAATCTAAATCTACTATCTTCCAGTTTGAAACTGTTACTCTTTCTCCTACCATTACATGCCCTTGTAAAAACCTCCTCTCCAGCTTTCCTGTAGGTGCCCCACAGGTTCTGAAAGGCTGCTATAAAATCTTACTGAACCTTCTATTCTCCAGGCTGGACAACCCCAACTCTTTCTGCCTGTCATCTTAGGAGGGATACTCCAGCCCTCTGATCATCTTTGTGGCCCTCCTCTGGACTTTCTCCAGCAGTGCTGTCTCCTTCTTGTGGGACATGTCCCTTGTCTCCAGACAAGGGAGTCTGGAACTGAACACATTACTCCAGGTGGCCTTCTGAGTTGATTCCAGCTCATTCCAATTGAATCATATTTATGAAAATGTTCAGTTCTTCATAGTGTTTTCTACTAATTTGATAGTAGTTCTTCAACATTCACATTGGAAAAAATTGAAGTACTGGCATGGCATTTGCCATCTTCCACAGAATCACAGAATTGTTGATGCTGGAAAAGGCCTCTGAGGTCACCCAGGTCCAGCATGTGACCTAAAACCACCACATTGACCAGACATGGCACTAAGTGCTCCATGCAGCCTTTCCAACAACTCCAGGGACAGTGACTCTATCACTTCCCTGGGCAGTCCATTCCAATGTCTAATGTCCTCCATGAGGAAATGCTTCCTGATATCCAACCTAAACCTCCCACGGCACAGCTTCAGGCCATGTCCTCTTGTCCTGTCTCTAGGCGCCTGGGAAAAGAGCCTGACCCCCACCTGACTACAATTTCCCTTCAGGTAGTTGTAAGAGTGACAAGGTCGCCCCTGAGTCTCCTCTTCTCCAGGCTAAATAACCCGAGCTCCGTCAGGGTCTCCTTATAAGACTTTTCCCCTAGTCCCTTCACCAGCCTCCTTCTCCTCTGGACCCACTCCAGCACCTCAATATTTTTCATAAAGCGAGGAGCCCAAAATTGTATGCAGTACTTGAGGTGAAGCCTCAACAGTGCTGAGTACAGGGGGAGAATTACATCCCTCGTTCTGGGCCACTTTCAGGTGTTTAGGAATTTTTAAAAGACATTGGTATTAACCTAATGTTAAGGCAACTCTTAAGTTGTCTTATAGCTATTTGATGAATATTGGTAGATTCCCACAATTAATTGTGGTTCATTTAATGTTTGTTCCATTAAACTTTCTGTAATGACTATCTGACAAATCATTTACTAGTAAGATGCTACAGATAATAAAATTTCTTTCACAGTATAAGACTAATGTAAAGAATTTTTTTTAGCTACTTTGCAATGATCTTGTGTTCCCTGAGCACTCTATAACGTAGAGCCTTACAGACTCAGTAGTCTGTTTTCCCATTTGTGTTTGCAGAAAACTTCAGTACTGGATTTTATCCTTTTTGATATCTTTTCAGCAAACTATTTGTGGACTTCTTCATTGTACTTTTGCATTTAATCTGCTGTAACATTTTATTTCTGATTTCTTAAGTTAAACATTCTATCAGGCCTATTTTAAGACTGATTTGGGTTTTTTTCTTCAAAGAAACTCCTGTGAGAACACTTCTGCCTTCAGAGCCAGAAGAAAGCTCTTTATAATTGTTAGTGTATTCTGACTGTATCCTGAGTAAGAAGGATATACAGATTTTAATGTGGAACAAAATGAAAACACATATAGAAGAAACTAGTTTCATTTTGCAGGATAGGTTTTTGTTCTGATACCTCTTTTTCCTGAAGAGTATTTCACAATTACTGCTAGATACTTGAAAAGACTTGATAATTAAAATGACAGGTACATCAGATCTTTGGATAGGTGGCTAAATCTGATATTTGTAAAGCTCTATATTATTTTACTATACTGCAATGGGTACTAAGCTGGGAGCTCATAGGCAGGTATACTCTGCTGGGTTAAAAACTGACTGCGTGGCTGGGCCCAGAGTCAATAGAGTTAAATCCTATGGGTGGCCAGTCACCAGTGGTGTTCCCCCAAGCGCAGTTTTGGGGCCAATCCTGTTCAATATTTTCATCAATGATCTAGATGAGGGTATTGAGTGCTTTCTCATTGAGTTTGCAAATGACATCAAGTTGGGTGGGAGTGCTGATCTACTCGAGGGTAGGAAGGCTCTGCAGAGGGACCTAGACAGGCTGGATCAGTGGGTAAAAGGTAGTAACATAAGATTCAACAAGGATACAGCGCCAGGTCCTGCACTTTGGTTACAACAACCCCATGCAATGCTACAGGCTTGGGGAGGAGCGGCTGGAAAGCTGCCAGGAAGAAAAGGACCTGGGGGTGTTGGTCAGTGGCTGGCTGAATATGAACAAGAAGTGTGTCCAGGTGGCCAAGACAGGCAACAGCATCCTGGCTTCTATCAGGAACAGTGTGGCCAGCAGAAGAAAGGAAGTGACCATGCCCTTGTGTTCTGCACTGGTGAGTCCACACCTCCAGTACTGTGTTCTGGTCTGGACCCCTCACGATAAGCAGGACACTGAGTGGCTGGAGTGAGTTCAGAGAAGTTCAATCAAGCTGGTGAAGGGTCTGGAGAACAAGTCCTATGAGGAGAGGCTGAGGGAACTGGGAATTATTAGTTTGGAGAAAAAGCTGAGAGGAGACATTATTGCTCTCTACAACTACATGAAAGGATGTAGGGAGGTAGGCCCTGGCCTCTTCTCACAAGTAAATGATGATAGAGAAAGCATGCTGAAGTTGCAATAAGGGAGATTTAGACTGGATATTAGGAAGAATTTCTTTACTGAGAGTGTAGTTAGGTGTTGGAATGGGCTGACCAAGGAGGTGGTGGAGTCACCATCCCTGCAAGTATTTAAAAACAGTGTAGATGAGGCACTTCAACACATGCACTAGTGGGCAGGCTCATACAGATATTGATAAACTTATGGCTTTTTTTTTTTTTGGTTGGTTGGTTGGTTTTTGTTTTAGTTTTTTGGGGTTTTATTTATTTATTTATTTTTCATTTTAGTGGGAGGGGATGTTAATGGTTGGATGTGGTCATCTTGGAGGTTTTTCCAACTATAACAGTTCTGTGATTCTGTGATACTATATCAGCTCCAGAAAGGAAAACACACTGTAGATGCAAAATGAGACAAAGAAAAAAGCACATTCTAATATTATGTCATTGCTAACACTCATGTTCATATTTTAATTTTCCTGTATTTATTTTTATTCAGTAAATTTATTTAATCCCGTTTCAGCTCTGCATAACCTATTATGTTAGGTTGTATACTAACTCATCATTTTTCTTCTAGAAAACTGTATTACCATGGCTACATAATGTGCACAGTACATCCATACTTCTGAGTAACAAGGTCTGCAACATTTTTTGTAATCCGTTATTGGTACATTGTAATATCACTTAATAGCATAACACATGTTTTAGGCCTCTTCCAGCTGGCATGGTCAGCTACTGCTAACTCCCAAGTTCCCAGATAATGTGAATTTGATGATTGTTCTCTGTTTCAGAGATACAAGAGTGCATAGCAATGGAGCTAATGACCAGTTCTGTATCTATAATGTCCTTATAAAGATTTGTCACAATGACATGGATAAAGGAGGTCTGACTCTCATTTAAAATGCCAGTGCTCTATATCTCCACAATTTCAAGCCTATTTAACACAAACCACAGGATTCTGATGAGTGCTAGTAGAAGGGAAAATCAGGCCAAGATGAAGTAATAATGTGGGGAAACATTAATGGATTTATTTTTTATCTGGCAGACATAGCAGTGATTTGCATGTGTAGATGGGTATATCCACTGCCTCTCTTTGCAGACAGTCTTTCCTAATTTAGAACCATAGATTCACAGAACAGTTTGTGTTGTAAGGGGCCTTTAAAGGTCATCTGGTCCAACTCTTCTGCAATAACCAGGGACATCTTCAACTACATCAGGTTGTTCAAAGCCCTGTCTAACCTGACTGTGAATTTTTCCAGGGATGGGGCATCTACCACCTACCATGAGTCTGTGCAAGTTGTTCCAGTATATCTCTATCACCAAATATAAGGAGACATTCATAAAGTGAATAGAGTAAAAGAGATCAATTAAAAAGACAAGTTTTTTCAAATTGACATATGTACAAGAAATTGAAAGAAATTATGGATAATATAAAATCTCCAATTTTAATCTAACAAATAAAATCAAGAACTTTATTGGCAGAAATATTAGCATGCTCTTTTCTTATCGAAAAAAAACCCCAACAACCAACAGTAGTTTTAAATATAGAAATATCTCAACTGTAAGCATTTTGATAACAGAAAATCATTTTGTGCATATATGATTTCTTATGCAAGTATGGCATAGTAAAGAATACTCCAAAAACTATGCCACCAAGTGCATTAAAATTTTGATTAACAGAAACATTCTTGATATAATAGCCACACATTTTATTTTTCATTAATTTTTTTGTTGTGGTTCTAAATGAAGCATTCTAGACCAACAGAACTTATATGACCACATGATTGGAAAACAGCTATACTTAGTCCTGAAATATGTGTGCTAAAGATAAATTTTTGTGCTGGGGATTCATATTTTCTTTTCAGAATCTGAAATAAAAATGACATTTATAAAGTGCAAACACTCAAAGAAAAGATATGGGGTAAGGTTTCTGGCATAGTGTATTATATGACATATAGAAGGACTTTTCTAAGGACTTCCCAATTTCAACTACATAGATATCTGCATCTTGTTTAATCAATTAGATTTTGTTAATAATTAAGAGTGATACATATTACTTCCAAAACAAAGCTCTTCTAACCATTTTATAGATGTATATGATGTGTCGTGTTCTCAAATTGCCCATTTTTATTCAAGGAATAAAACCTCTAGTCGGCAAGCTCAGATATACATGTCTGCATCATAAAAATTTAAAGGCAAAAATGAGATAAATTCCATTGCATTTGACTTATATCTGTGGAAAAGACTATTAATTGTTACATAACTCTTACTAAGCATCTTGTATTGTGGAAGGTAATTACATTATCATTTGTATTAGAACTAGTGGAGCTAAAGATAAGTTTTTGCTATTTATGATGTCTTCCAATGTTACATTTATTTCTTCTGTTCTACAGCATCATTTTAAAAATGAAGCAAACATTAAGGTTCTGTCTGAAGAAGCATAAAGGGGAAGGCTGTGTAAGTTATTCCTGCTCGATTAAAAGTGCCTCAAGCCTTTCATTTTATAGTAGTCAACTACATACTTCTAAACATGCATTAGGTTAATCTACTACATTCATTAGTAGATTAACCAGTATTACATTTTAATAAGGAATACCTTTGATCCATACTGATAATGAATGCATCATTATTTTTATGCCATATCTTGTTCCTCTCCTGCATTTTGGATATGATATAGTGGGAACTGAGAGTGCGTCATGACTCAGTCTTCTTTATGCACTTGCCACCACTAGTAAGAAATAATGACCACCTATTTTTATGTTCACAAGTACTGTCACTTCAATCACTTGGAAGGAGTACACTGTCAGGAAGAAGGATACAGGAAAGATTTTGGTATGTCTTCCTTTCATAAGGGTTGCCAGTAGCTACCACATAAAAGAAAAAAAAAATACAGGTGGAAGGAAGGTCAGAATTAAAATAAAAATCCAAGCAACAATTGACTAGGCAACCTTTGTAAAACCCAAACCTTGATCTTTTTTTGCCAGCAAGTAAGAAGGAATTATTGGGGAATATTAAGAAGGTATATTTAACCACAGCTTCAAAGAATTTTCCCTTAATATATTACATCAAATTCAACTATTTTAGGGTAAGCCAGCTGGTACGTATGCTTACTAGAATATAATATTTTATATTCAAGAAAATATTTTCTTGTCCATAGTTAAATAATATAGTGTTTACTGGCAATAGATCTTATACACTATAAAATTTAAGTCACTTACCAAAATTTTGCAATTATGAAGTGGTGACCTTTTTTTACCAGAATACATTTCTTAAGCTTTCTTTTTCACTGTTCAATATCAAACTTTAACATGAAGTATGGGAAAAATTAGAGAAGTACTGAGTAAGGAAAAGTTTCATTTTTGCAAATAAAATATAAATATTAAATGTAAATATAAAATGTTCAGCAATTTCTTTTAAAACTCTGTTTCAGTGCGGATCTATCGCCCCTTAGTGATGCACTGAGACAAGATGGGCCAAATGTTAATACTTCTAACATAAATTTTTGAGAAAAGACAGAATGTAGTACACTTTGCATGTAGTTATAGAAAGCATTCTAGCCTAAGGCTGGAGGAGTGCTGGCTTTGGATCACTTGAATGAATAAACTTGATCATTATTTTTCTGAATAAATGAGAATGAATGTGGTTTATAATTTTCTACTTGTGAATGGTAAATTATTTATTTGGGAAGAATAAGGGATGGAGGTAAAGATGAATAAATTTTAGTTGCAGAATTTACTTAAAATATCTTGTCCTTTTTATGTCCCTTAATTATGCCCCATACCCCTTTTATAAGTTCATCTGACTTCTCTAAGCAGTACAGTCCATATGTCTCTTAATATCAACAAATTAACAAGAATAGTTATACTAAGCAGTCTGGAAAACTATTATGTATATTTGATGGAATAATTTATCCTGATGAATTGCAATAAAAGGCAATTTTGTCTAATTACACTGAGCATATTGAAATGTTAGCTTTTCCCTCATGGGTACTAAGACCAGACTTGTAATTGTTGATGGTATTGAATTTAAAATGTCCCTCCATTTGGGAATTAGGAGACCTAAGTTTGCTCTTGAATATATGACCCTTACTTTTTGAAGTCTGAAGTATCCTTACTGTGTTAATACAGATGTGTTTATGCTAACATGAGACAAAGAGTGAATTTTTTTAGAGTTTCCAATTTTCAATTTTGATCTATTTAACTTGATAATCCATACATTTGATTAATGTAGTATAGAAATAAAAGTAAACAAAAGTGGAAATATTTTGTAAATTTTGTTTTCATTTTTTTAGCTGTTGATTGAGTGAAGAGATAATAAATGAAGGTACACAGTCAGCCTTATGAACACAACTTAAACCATAAAGTCCTGGATGACAAATTATGACATGTATGTTTCAGGGTAATGAAATAACCAGCCCTCAGAAAAAATACATGCAACTTTCATTTGTTTCCCCCAATAATATCCCATCTATACTGTCTTCTCCATAAAAATCAGTGATAAAAAGATACAAAGAGAAAAAAAAGTGTAACAGCACACTGCTTTAAAACAATACTTCCATTTATTGAGCTATGCAGTGGTAAATGAGTTTTTCTAATAGCTAGGGTTTTAAGGGACCTTAAAGATCATCAAGATCCAACCCCCCTTCATGAGAACGGGACACCTTCCACTAGACCAGGTTGCTCAAGGCCCCATCCAACCTGGCTTTGAACACTTCCAGGGAGAGGGCAGCCACAACTTCCTTGGGCAACCTGTGCCAGTTGCTGGTCCACCCTCAAATTAAAGAATTAATATAATTTTATTCTTTGTTCCTTGCACTGTGGACATTTTATTTTCAAATATCAACATGTATAGTCTTTGTGCAACTGCACTCTCATGGACTTACATCCAATATGATAAAGATTAAAAGGGAGATCAGTGAAGTTATAATAAGCCACAGAATGAATGGAATAGTTGAGATAAGTGCAAACACAATCTGTTGTCCAAATTCTGAATGGATCTTTTTTGATACTTTCATTAGTTGTGGCTTTGTTTGGTTGGTTTTTGGTGGGTTTTTTTGTTTGCTTGTTTGTGTTTTGTTTTGGTTTGGGTTTTTTTGCTGTTGTGTTTTGGTTTTTTTTTTTCCTTTTCATTATCATTACTAGTAATATTTTTACTGATCCCACACTTATCTTTGACATAAAGATTGACGGAGATAACAGATAAAATGATTGCTGCAGTATCTCTCCTAAACATATGTATTTACTATTTTTGGATTAAATGATTCTCTAAAAATGGAATTAGTTCTCTCTAGATTAATCAGAAGTTTAAAAAATAAAAGCCATCAAGATATATTAGAAAAAAAAAATAAGTACAATGATTAAAAATGAGGAAAACTCACAAACTATACAGAGAAAGCCCAGATGAAAATATTGCTATGGCAGCCACTTAAAAAAATGTGCTTTATGATAAGCCTCCTCTCTAGTTGGGAAATAAAATTGAGTATTTCCCTCTATTTTCTTTTCATCTTTCTAAGTGATGCTTTGAAATATAATAGAGCCAATGTGCTAAACCTTCTATTAGTTGTTGCCTTTGTTAATTCATCAGAATTCATCTGATAATCCAGGTAAGGTTTCGTGCACCAGGCTGAAGAGGACATATGAGTTACGTTTACTCAGTGGAAACAGAACAAGCCTCAGCTGCCTCAGAGAACATTTCCTTGTTAAAAATGTGAAAGAGGAAGGATGATGGATGGATGAAGGATGTTCTGGGCTTCTTGTAGGTGCATGGATTAAACATCTGGTGTATGTAGGTGTATGGATTAAAACATCTGTCAGTGCACTTCTATTTCACTTTCTCTATTGACTTTAATTCCTAGTGGCCTAAAATGGTATTGCACGTGCAGCCCAATCCTCACTGTAGCACAAAAAAAGCCATTTCCTAAAGTTACACCTCTTAATGTAATGGAGGAAAATATTTTTTAAGAGTTCATTTATGTGCTTCTCTGTGGAAATGACAGGAATACTAATCAGAGGTTACTGAAGATTAAAACCACTGAGATGCCCAAGTGATAAATTCCAAAGGATGCTCAAAAAAGAGCTCCTTCAGCACTGATATAAGCAGTAGGAGCAGAAGAGTGAGTTTTTTGCTATCTTGTGCCATATGCATTTTAAAAGGAAGACATTTAGCTAGCAAAATAAATAAAGTGTAAAGGCATACACAGAAAATGTGTGGGAATCTGGAAGACACTGCAGTTATTCATCATTCCAAAGTAAATTTTTTTCCCACAATGTTATTTAAGCTTTGGCTTCCAGAAGACAGTCACTGATCTGGAAGACTGAAAAAATGTAATAATAATAATATTGAAAATGTCATTTAATGAACATGGTTCCAAAACCATATTGTACACATAAAGATATTTTTTTATAATCTGAAATATTTTTCCATCTTAATTTTTAGTATTATATAAAGTGACGAAATATTTTCAGTTATTTTCTTCTTATTTCACTACATGACAATAAATCCAACAATGCTCCATATTTTCCTCATTCTGGTGCCCATCTCGCATGAGGAGAAATACTGTATTCCAATCTGAGTTGAAAACAGTTGTAATATTTGATATAAATACACGTCTCTATATAGGTATACTTGTATGTATGCTTTGCATTTTTTTCTCATCACAGATTTGAAGAAACACTACTGCTATTACAGCCTTTTTGATCAGTGAACTGGTTCAACAAAATTTTTGTGTTAGGCTACTTATAAATTTTTCATGGACTGCCGTATGCCAAAAAAGAACATTGCTCCTCCATCCCAGCTTTTTGTAGCCTATTATCCTATTCTGAGAACTTTATGAGCACCCTAGTATTTCCAAAAACAATTAATAGCTTTGCATCATCATATGCAGCTGCCCACTGAAATCCTATGTAGGCATTTTGTAGATAATAACTTCCAAAGAAGAAATATCCTTGGTTTTTTCATGAATGAATGGATCAGATACAGTATGCACACTATTTACCTTCTCAAAGGACTTAAGAGATGGTGGGATGTTTGACCTGGCCAAATCCTACTGAAGTTCACAGGTGTCTTGTCAACATCAAGAGACTACAGCAAAGCCTGTGTAAATCATTGTGCAACAAAGAGGGCCTGATCTTTCCAGGAAAGTACTTACAATAGGCAAGAGTGTGTACTTAAGCAACAGATGGCCACATCTCCTGTAAGATGAGACAATAGGAACGACGTAGTGATTCAGACTAAGACGGACCTTATGATAAAAGAAAGAGAGAAAAAGGAACAAAGAAAGGGATAACTGTGAAGTGTTCTTTTATCACTCATCTATTTTCTAGCAACCAGTGTTTCTAGGACTTTCTGATACTCAATCTAATCCCTTTTTCAACATTTTTGCTTTTATGTATAAAAAATACCTTCTACCTGCTAGTTTCTCTAGTCTGAGAAAGTAATCCAAAACCTCTGAAAAATATATTTTATCATCAGCATGCTTTCACTGGTTAATTTATTGTTTTTTCAAATAATTTTTGGATAAAGTACACTGAGTATATGTTCCACAGACTAAGCCAGTCAGCTTGTTCTTACCTTTTGTTTACCATCTTTTCACACTTACTGATATAAAAGGAGGTATTTCTTCTTATCTGAATTTCTATAATGTAGTTCAACCTTTATCTACACATACACTATATATTTATCATTTTATTAATAGCTCTTGCCTTATATTCATACTAATGCATTAAGCAAGTCTTAAATTTAAAGAGTGATGTATTTAATTACTGGCCATTTGCATGTGTATTGAAAAATTTTACTGCAGTGACTTATTTGACAGATATATTAATAAGATTTTTTTTCTACTTAACTGTAGAGGTCCCAATATAAATACATGTGTAAGGAAATTGACCTAGGCAGACATGAATCTATCTCTAACATTTCAACACATTTTATTGAACAAATAGAAGGTACACTGACCTACCCTAAAATACACAAACTTGTCGGCATAAAAAATCACGTCTGCAAGTTGAAAACAACACAGTGAAGAAAAAATTCATGAAAGATTTAATATTACTAGAGGTAGATGAACACCAAGACTATCTTTATAATCAATAGGAGTGAACTGGCATGTCTAGGATGTGATTCTTGTCATTACAGAGTCAATATTTACATTTAACCAGAATAATCAGACAAAAACATGCTTTTTCTAAACAATGAAATTATCTAGTTTCTGGTCAATGAAGCTCCTGCACTGGAATTTGGAAACAAAATTTTCCATTGCTCATGTCTAAAATTAGATATGGCAAATTGTACTTTGAGAAATTTAATTGAAACAAATAAAAGCTGATATGCTGTTGTGCCTTTTGAACGTGATACCTCAATTTGATGATGAAGTGCAAATCTGCAGAACTAAATTCTAAAATGTTTTCCAGCATATTATTCTGATTATAATCTTTTCTTGAAAATGCCTTTGTATAAAAGACATTGTCACGGTTTGACACTGGCCCGGCAATTAAACCGAAAAACAGATTTTTATATTAATCCCCCTCTCCTCCCTGATAAGGAAAGGAGAGAGAATAAGAGAAAGAGGCTTATGGGTTGGAAACTAAACTACACAACTTTAATGAAACAGGAATGATAAATTGGGAAAAATTACTAAATATATACAAATATACAAATATACAGGAAAAGATTGATCCCACGTTCCTCCCCCCTTTCCCCCAATAACTCTCACGTCACCACGGAGGCTGCAGGGCAGCCCTGGGAAAGTCCAGGCTGGACTCCTGGGGTCAGGAGCAGTTGGGAGCTGGAGGCAGGAACACACAGATTCAGGCTGGCACGGATCAGGATCACAGGCAGACGAACGGGCGGAATCCTCCCAGGATGCCGAAGCACACAGGGAACCGGTGAAGGAAGGCAGGAAGGGAAAGAAAGGGAAAAAGGTGAAAAAGGAGCCGGAAAAGATGCCGACCCTCGTGATCCCTCAAATTTATACTGAGTATGACGTATATGGGATGGAATACTCTGTTTGGTCAGTTCTGGCATCTATCTTGTCTCGGGCCTCCCCAGAGGAGGGGTTCAGGTGGGACCTCTTTACTCCTTTTGCAGGGTAAAATGTTTTCCTCAGAGCTGAGAACTGTCCTTGAGTCTGCATACCAGTCTCTGGCAGTAACTATAAACATCAAGTGTTATCAGTCCTAGAAGCAGACACTGTCTGAGAAACTTCTGTTAATTTCAGCAAGTGCAGCTACTTACAAGAAACCTAGCTGAAAGCAAAAGTACAAACCAGAAAATCACCTTATCCTGGCTCAAACCAGGACAGACATATATAAATTTATTTAATTAATATGATGTCAGTAAAGACAGGCAAGTTTAGATTATTATTTAAAAGAATAAACTAAATAGATGGTATGATGAACTTCTGAAAGTTTGTTTCTCTTGGATGTCACTATGATCTATTCTGTTATAAAGTTTTGGCATGGAGTATAGAGTGATTATATATTTTTACTTTTTTTGTTGTTTTACAAAAGACTGGCATGTGGAAAATACAAGAAGTTTTCCAAATTCATGTAAAAATATACCTACCCATCAATATTTGTGTCAGAGTGCTGAACTTGAGAAGCAGAGGTCTCTCTTTTATTCTTTCTTTTTTACACAAGAAACTACACAATTACACAAGTGGAACTTCAACCAATATTTCTTGTGATAACATAAGTTGAAAGAAGAAAAAGTATTTCCACAGGTATAAATAAATTCCTGAATACTTGATATACATGACATTTTATTCTCTTCAGAAACCTTTTCACTCTCTGTGGCAATTTCACTGCAATTAGACTGGTGGTAGCAAGGCAGTGTTGTGAGGGATGCAGTCTTTTCACCCCAAAGCCACACAGAGTTCATGGGTTCAAGAAAAATGTGACTGAGCGATGTCTTGCTTGTCATTTAAATTACCTAGGTAAGGTGCAAAAGACATGAGACTCTGAGAGATAATTCCTAAAATGTGCTGTAAATTGTATAGTCACACACAACTTTACATGCATGTGCAAAGTATTTTCCACATAAGTGTGTATGTAAATGTCTATCAGACTTGCAATTTATTCGTTTTGCCAGTACAGTGTGAATTATATACTTAGAAAATGGATCTTAGTATTTAAATGGATAAATCCAAGAGAAAGTTCTTGTTTAGAACACTCAGNACATTTTATTGAACAAATAGAAGGTACACTGACCTACCCTAAAATACACAAACTTGTCGGCATAAAAAATCACGTGTGCAAGTTGAAAACAACACAGTGAAGAAAAAATTCATGAAAGATTTAATATTGCTAGAGGTAGATGAACACCAAGACTATCTTTATAATCAATAGGAGTGAACTGGCATGTCTAGGATGTGATTCTTGTCATTACAGAGTCAATATTTACATTTAACTAGAATAATCAGACAAAAACATGCTGTTTCTAAACAATGAAATTATCTAGTTTCTGGTCAATGAAGCTCCTGCACTGGAATTTGGAAACAAAATTTTCCATTGCTCATGTCTAAAATTAGATATGGCAAATTGTACTTTGAGAAATTTAATTGAAACAAATAAAAGCTGATATGCTGTTGTGCCTTTTGAACGTGATACCTCAATTTGATGATGAAGTGCAAATCTGCAGAACTAAATTCTAAAATGTTTTCCAGCATATTATTCTGATTATAATTTTTTCTTGAAAATGCCTTTGTATAAAAGACGTATATAAATTTATTTAATTAATATGATGTCAGTAAAGACAGGCAAGTTTAGATTATTATTTAAAAGAATAAACTAAATAGATGGTATGATGAACTTCTGAAAGTTTATTTCTCTTGGATGTCACTATGATCTATTCTGTTATAAAGTTTTGGCATGGAGTATAGAGTGATTATATATTTTTACTTTTTTTGTTGTTTTACAAAAGACTGGCATGTGGAAAATACAAGAAATTTTCCAAATTCATGTAAAAATATACCTACCCATCAATATTTGTATCAGAGTGCTGAACTTGAGAAGCAGAGGTCTCTCTTTTATTCTTTCTTTTTTACACAAGAAACTACACAATTACACAAGTGGAACTTCAACCAATATTTCTTGTGATAACATAAGTTGAAAGAAGAAAAAGTATTTCCACAGGTATAAATAAATTCCTGAATACTTGATATACATGACATTTTATTCTCTTCAGAAACCTTTTCACTCTCTGTGGCAATTTCACTGCAATTAGACTGGTGGTAGCAAGGCAGTGTTGTGAGGGATGCAGTCTTTTCACCCCAAAGCCACACAGAGTGCATGGGGTCAAGAAAAATGTGACTGAGCGATGTCTTGCTTGTCATTTAAATTACCTAGGTAAGGTGCAAAAGGCATGAGACTCTGAGAGAGAATTCCTAGAGTGTGCTGTAAATCACATAGTCACACACAACTTTACATGCATGTGCAAAATATTTTCCACATAAGTGTGTATGTGAATGTCTATCAGACTTGCAATTTATTAGTTTTGCCAGTACAGTGTGACTTATATACTTAGAAAATGGATCTTAGTATTTAAATGGATAAATCCAAGAGAAAGTTCTTGTTTAGAACACTCAGTAAACTTTTCCAGGGTGGAAGAATGCTATTTTTCAGTGTGTTGTTCTCTGTTGAGTTACTTGAGCAGTTTCCCTGCAAAAATAGAATCAGAAGTCTGTTTGGGTTGGCAGGATCCTCAGGAGGTGATTTAGTCCAACCTCCTGCTCCAAGCAGGATTACCAGTGCATTCGGACTGTGTTGCTTAGGGTTTTGTTCATCAAAGTACTGAAAAACTCCATGGAGAGAGTCTGCACAATATCTCTCAGCAGCCAGCTCTGCTGCTTAAGTATAGTCTGCAATTTTTATTTCTCTTTATCCAGCTGGCATCATCTTGTTTCAATTTAGGACCACTTTCTTTTTCTCCTGCTATGCACTACTTCTCAATAACCTCCCGGTAAGCAATGTGGGGGCTGCTCTTAGGTCTCTCACATTTGTTTCTTCTCCAAGATCAGAAAGACCCAGTCCCTCAAGTTCTCCTTAAAGATCAAGTGCTCCAGCCTTGAACATCCTGGTGGACTTGGTTAAATTTACTGTAGTCTTTTCTGTCTCAGGGGGCCTGGAACAGCATGCACTGTTTGTGATGTAGTACAATGAGTGACAAAGAAATGTTAATGTTCCTTGATTTACTGGTTTATAGAATTTATTGGAATTAGTTGTGATGTTGGAAAGGTTTGGAAATCAGAACAACTATTCGTGTCAGCAATTTGAGAAAGTCTACTTAAAATGACTTTTACTTTAGTTCTTAAAATAATGCAGATTCATAGAATCCTTAAATTGCTTGGGTTGTAAAGGACCTCAAAGATCATTTAGTTCTTTGAACTTCCTTCTACATCTCTGGAAAATCTGTGTCTGTCTCTCATCACCCTCACAGTGAATAATTTCTTCCTAATGTCTAGTGTAAATCTACCCTCTTCTAGACTAAAGGTATTACTCTGATTATTTTGCAATATTATTTTCATATTAAAAGATCTATGGAGCATGAGGTTTCATGTCTATTTTTAGTTTAATTTGATTTCACTTTAGCAGCTTTTCTTTTCAGCAAGCTTCTAGCTCTTCATTTAACTTTACCACTAATATAAATGCTGTGAGAATAAATGCATCACAATATTCTCCTAACTGCCAGACTATTGCCAGGAAAAACCCTTTAATGCCTTTAAAAATTTCTCAGATACAATAATGTTACAGCAAGTTCTTTTTCTTTTTTAAAGTACATTTAGACACAGATCTAAGAAGATGTGCATGTGAAAGGAGATGTGCATGTGAAAGGAGATGTGCATGTGCATTTATGGCTACTAATGCATGTGCATGTACAAGCATTATGTAATCATAGAATCAAAGAATGGTTTGGGTTGGAAGGGACCTTAAAGGTCGTGTAGTTCCAAGCCCCCTGCATGGGCAGAGACAACTCCCACAAGGCATTTCATAGAGTCCCTCCTACCTGGCTATGAACACTTCCAGGGAAGTTTGCAATGTTTTTGACAGAGTCATCAACTAAGCCTTAAATGCCATTATTAATCTACTAGTACACATTAATAATAACTTTATTTCAGCCTGTTTGGAAAAGGTTGGTGGCAAAGAAATTTCACTGAAAAATAGAAATAATAATTTGATGAGTGTACCTAGAATGCATTGTGACCTCCTACAGGCACAGGACATTGAGACCTTTCTGCTTGGAAAAGAGTAACAATAAATAATTTGCAATTAGTTTAAAAAATAGAATCACAAATAATAGCATTGCAGTATATTGACATTAATAAGAAATGTAATTCAATTTAAAATGTAGTCATCATTGCATCAAAGGAAAGAGAAATAATGATAGAATTATATATAAAATTAAATACTGAATTTCTGTTCAGAAATTCATGTTACATGCAGGTGAGTATATTTTTCTACATACTTTCTTAGCAGTCACAGAGTCTATACTGCACTCATTTCCCTCTAGTGAGCTCCAAGATGCTGGTGTACCTGAGGTTGATAGCATTGGCTAACAGCCAATTTCTCACCCAGCTCCTCACTCACAGTTTACTGCAAGTTCACAGCATATGACAGTTTATCTCTGCTGCTGTTTCATCCTCACAAACTTTGACCTTGATCAAGCATGGACACTTCACAGTTCACAAGCTCCTTCAGGAGGCATACGTCTTCTCCAGTATGGGGTCCTTGTGGGCTGCGTCTGCTTTAGCACCATGAAGCACCTCCTCTTCCTTATTCTCTTTTTGCTTTTTCTCTTTTCTCTCCTCCTCTTCCTGTCCACTACTTTTTCCCCTTTCTGAAACACACTTTCCCACAGTCACAACCAGTTAGGTTGCTAGATTCAGCTGTGTTCTCTGGTGGGTCTTTTGGAGTTGTCTGGAAACACCCAAGTCCCTGGTACGAACCAGTCCCTGGCCTCTTCCCACACCTGCACTCCCCCACTCCTGCTACCAAAACCTTGCCCTATACCCAATGTAGAACAATTTTTCAAACTTAGTATTTTAATGGAAAAAAAAGAAATGTCTCTGATAATTTGGATGGTGTTTCTTATTTCAGTCACTGATTCCTGTGGTTAAATATTCTTCTATATGCTGCTTTCCTTCTGGTACTACTTTTGCTACGTGTTGCACATACACTAGAAAGATATAAACTTTATATATAACTCAAAAAAATTGCATTACAATAGATCCCTCCAAGTAAGTAAAATAATGGTAGGACAAAAATGCCTGTGAAGTTGAGAAAGAAAGCCTATAAGTGACACCACATTTTGAATCTGTACTGCTAGATTCGGGTCCTCATTTTACTGGTTTTAGGTTAGTATCTTAAGTGTGCAGCAGAATTAATTAAGAGTTGAAAATAAGCTTAGCTCTAGATTTTTTTCTACATGACTCTCCTGCTAGTGAAGTCTACCAGTGAAGTCTCATTAATGAGACATAGAATATATATCAAGTAGATGTGAAGAAAAAACTCATCCTTTCCCCTACTTTTTAATGGTTTCTTTGCAAAATCACTGAGCATTAGATTTACAGAGTTTCACGTGCTTGCCTTAAAGGAACATATACATTGTTCAGAAAGTAAGTCTGAAGCAACTCACTGCATTCTGTATGAGGATTTTTTAAATCCCTACCTCCTAATAATTACTTCCTGCCATCAAGACCGAGGGCTTCATTTAGTTTTCACTAGGCTTCATTAATCTGCATACTTCACTTGGGCTTAAGTTGGACTACTCTGGTATCTCTAATCTCAACCTGTAATAAAATATATTGCTTGGCATATTGTTTACTTTGACAGGATGTATGTCAGAAAAGACTGTTCAAAACTCTTATGCCAAAATCTTAATCAAAGTAATTTATGAATCTATTTCTGATAGGTTACTAATAGACAGTGAACCCTGTATTCAGAATCAATATTGGTAATACAACATACAAACCATGACAGTACTTTCATACAGAGCTAAGAAACAGTTGGATGCTGTCCCTCTGCTAACCAGCTGAAGGTTTCTATCAGTGACCCTTGGGGAGACTGTGCTGCCAAGCCTGGGCAGTGGTCAGGTACCCTGGGATCATTGCCAGCAAGGACAGACTTCCATGACTGTTCCTTTCCCAAGTCTCCAGCTCAGTGCTAGACAAATTCATGCCTCTTACGAGGGTGATTCCTCCTCTACTCCTCCTACTCACTAGCAGTGAGTTGCTTCAGACTTACTTTCTGAACAATGTATATGTTCCTTTAAGGCAAGCACATGAAACTCTGTAAATCTGATGCTCAGTGATTTTGCAAAGAAACCATTAAAAAAAAAACCAACTTTGGTATTTACCAGGTACTGTTGAATCCAGGTGCTCATTGGTTTGGGGCTGCTCCTTTTCTTCCTCTTTAGTATGATGTTTTTGACAAATGCCAGCAGAGCTGCTGTGTTTTTTCAATATAGACACACACAGACACTGGGATTCATAAACACAATGGATGCCCTCACTCTTAAGAACTGCTTGTTCAGGCCTGTGGGTCATGTAGGTATCCTCATAGCTTCCTTCCCTAACCATTTTTTTGTAATTTCCAAGTTATCCTGAGGTCATGATAGAGGAATGATTGTCCAAAGAGATGTGTGAGAGGTAGGAGCCGCTTGGCTTGTTCTCTTCTGCAACTTCTCAGAACTATGTGAACACATGCACACACAGGCACATGTTTTTTAAGGTATCAGGGAATATTTGAATTGTCTCTTTTAATTATTATATTTTTATTAAATATTTCTCAAAAATGAATACAGTTCTGTATGCTGGAGCATATGAAATATTTTAAACAGAACTTTTCTCCAAGGACAAAATTCCAGGCAGATATTTACAGAGGCAAGCATAAGAAATAACAGCTCGAGACACATTTCCAGAAAATTGCTAAAGGCAAGGTTTAAATGAACAGCAGAGTGGTCCTGTTTAAGTTCAATGGACACACCGTGTCACTTTGAGACACTTTCTTATCCTAGCTATGGACTGATCAGAACAGAGCTCTCTTCCTGGTTCTGCCATACAGGATAAATGACCTTCTCAGCCTTGTCAACCTGTCAGCATGGCTTGACCAATAACATAGACCTAACTTTTGCTGTGAACAACTTTTAACATATTGATTCCCCAAAAGAAATGTGGATGTTGCACAGTATCTGGGACTGATTCTTGAAAAATACTGTCACATTGTTAAGTCTCAGAAACATTTTCTAACCCCTTAAAGGGGAAATAAAAGGTGTGAAAAACATAAAATCTTTCTTCCAGTCTATTTAGTGGGCTGCAGCTCAAGATTTTAAATGTCAGATGTTAGATCAAGTGCCCTCAAATTTTGATCATTGACTCAACACATCCCAACCAGGAAGCCCAATGCATGTCACGTCGTCACTAAAATAAGGGTGTCAGAAGAATTAGAAAAATCTTCTGATATAGAACAAGGTAGCCTGAACGTAACTACTGAATAGAAGAGTTCTTATTCCTCTGTAATTTTTTTGGATCCTGTCTGTTTTCCCATGTCTATCTGCTGTCTTTTATATCTATAAACATATTAAATCAAAATTATAAAAGAAGTCTTTTTTTCTGTGTTGTTTAAATACTAATTTTGTAATGCTGGCTTTGTTCAAATTTACTTGAACATAAGCTTGAACAAAGTACTGCTACACTAAGCACTTGAAAAATATAGATAAGCTATTAGAATTTGATTTAAAAAAATAATTAAACATTATTAAGAAAAAAAACAAATTTTGCTAAACCTTTCACAACTGGTATTAAATTGATGAAAAACAAGCAAGTGAAAACTTTATATTTGAACAGTTTTAAGACTAAAGTGCACAGATAAATTCTTGGTCCCTTTGCCTCTCTTAATTGTGAACTAGATATTTCATGTTCTCTACAAAAAAATATAGACTGGATGCTGAATTATGACATTTACATATTTTTAAGACATGGATTCCAACATTGAAAAAAAGCCCTGCATATGATGGACAGCGGGAAATTTCAAAATGCAGAAAATGAAAAAGGCTTTGAGATTGTATAAGTAGAAAGAAGAGTTAGTAATAATGCTTGTGTCACACTCCTACTTACGTAAGAGTCTAGCATAGTTTTAGAAATTGGCAAAAGAAAGAAGGTTTCAATCTTTCAATAGGAACTTTATTAATGATTTTCACCTACATTACATTTTCTATTTTGAGAACTTTAAGCAGATGGAAAACAGCCTGGAGGACTATAAAGATTTCATGATATTGAATTCAGAGACTGAAGAAGTCAGGAAGAGGTAGGATATTCATAGAACTGTAGAATGGTTAGGGTTGGCAGGGACCTTAAAAATCATCAAGATCCAACCCCCCTGCATGGGCAGGGACACTGCCTACTAGACCATGTTGCACAAGGCCTCATTCAACTTGTCCTTAAACACTTCCAGGGAAGGGGCATCAACAACCTTCCTAGGCAACCTCTTCCAATAACTTACTACCCTCATGGTGAAGAATTTTTTTAAATATTCTTATATTTTTCCTAATATTCCTATATATTCCTCACCCACTAGAGTGAACAGCACACAGCACCATTCTCCACGTGCCTTGTACTGATAACACTGATCTAATGATAAATGAAGGAAACACATGATACCAGATCAGCTACCTGAAGAAAGGAACATGTTTTCTTTGCATGCTGGATCTGCTACTGGAAAACAGCACAAAGGAAATTGCATGTTTTTCCATTTTTCTTATTTAAATATAATTTCTGTAACAATTATGTCAGTGACGGAAAGATTTAAAACATCAGCTGCATTATTTCAAAAAATACGTCCTTTTCTTCTAAAGTGAGGGTGGGAATTCCTAGAAGGGGCTAACTACACATAGAGATTGGTTTTGCAGTTATGAAGATAGAACTGTTCCAAGACAGAAGTAACTGAACCTAAAGTCATATATTATTGTTCATAAAGCTATCCATCAACATAAAATACTCTTCATTTAACTGTGATCAAAGAAATGATTGTATAAAAGTGTTATCAATCTATGCAATACTCTTTAATTATTGAATTATTTAATTACACATTGAAGATGAATTAAATTTACTTTCATTTTCTTTACATTATAGTAATTATATTGATAAAACTGTTACAAATAATATTAATAAAATCAGAGACTGAAACACTGATAAGAAGACCAAAAAGTTTAGGCATACCCCAACTGAGATCCTTGTAAAACCAAAACAAAAGAAAATGTAAAAAAATAAACAAAACAAAACAAAATTAAACACAAATGCATTTTGGATGGATGCTTTTTTTTAAGAGCAAACAAGAAAGTCTATGAAAGTAAACTTTAAAAGTCTGTCTTTCAGATCATTTATATGTAATTTTATTTCTGTTTGTTTCATTCTGACCTGTTTCTGAGTTATCTTTTCAACTTCCTGTTCACACATGCTCCTGAAATAAAATGTATGGATCTGGGGAGGGAGAAGGAAGATCCTATGAGGGAAAGGTTGCTCACACTCTTGGCATGGGCTGGACACATCCAAATCAAACTTCCTGCACAGAGAAATAATTTAATCTGTGTATATAACTTATACAGGTACATGCTGCTTTCCTTGTGTGCATTTTAGTCTTTATAAAGTATGAATAGCAGTATATATATGCAGTACTATGTTGTAATTGTCACATTGACTACATCTTTTCTCCATATACAGATGAGTTCATTTCCTTGTAGAATTGTCCTTGTCCTATCTTTAGCTGAGTGTTTCATGTTATTAATGTGTTAATATTAACAGCAGCCATATAAGAATAACTGTGCATAATCACCTCTTACAAATATGAAACATGATCTGTAAGTGTTGCTTAAGTCTAAGGTCTCTGTGATTGTACTGTAATTCACATGTTCAAAATTCTGCTGTCTTGAAATTCCTCATAGCTGACAGTATTTTTTGTGAACATTTAGGATTTTTTGAATGTTTGCTGGCATCAAATTCAACTCCTAAAAAGTGACAAGCACAGACCAGCGAATTGAGAAAGAGATGTTAGCAGGCAATTCAATATTATTGCACAACAAAACCAGTGAAATCTCCAGAAAATAACAACATTCTGACATATTTTTAATTTTTTACTTTTAATTCCAAGACAACGTCTGCATTGTGCAGTGCTTCCATTCATGCTGAGGGGAAAAAAAAAAAAAGAAAAAAAAAAAGTAATTCTGTGTATTTAATAGTCAAAGAATCAAAGCCTTATGGCACATGCTCAAAGGCATCAGCAATGGTTTTCTTGTTTCCTCCATTCTAGGTACTCAGCTTCTCAAGTTAAACCTCAGAAAGTCTCACAGAACAGCCACTCCATGTTTAAGACTTAAAACATAGACATACTGGAGAGAGTTCAGCAAAAGGCTACTAACAAGGTGAATGGATTGGCATAGCTCTCCTGTGTGAAAAGGTTGAAGGAGCTGGGACTGTTCAATCTGGAGAAGAGAAAGCTCCAGGGGATCTTATCAATGTATAAAAACATCTGAAGGTGAGGTGCAAAGATGATGCAGCCAGGCTCTTTTCAGTGGTGTTCAGAGACAGGACAAGAGCAATGGGGACAAACAAACCCAGGACATGCTGTCTGAGTATCAGGAAACACATTTTCACTGTGAGAAGATGACTAAGCACTGTCACAGGTTGCTCGGAGAGGTTGTAGAGTTTCTCACCTTGGAGATATTCAAAAGCCAGCTGGACATGGTGCTGGGCAACCAGATTTAGGTGGCTCTGCCTAAACAGGAGAGTTACACATGATACCCTTGAAGTCACCTCCAATCTCAATCATCCTGTGATTTATCCATTTTTATTTATTGGTTTTCAGAACTTTCGGACTTTAGTAAAGCACAGGGGCAAATACTGGGTGAATGTTTTTTACAGTCAAAAAAGTGTGTATTTAGTTATATCAAATCCTTATAAATAATTACAATATTTACAATATATTATACAAATATTGTAAAATACTACTCTTACTAAGAATAATTATATACCCTATAATTAATGTTTAAAGCAGGTTGGTTATAAAAGAAATGAAACCTGAATTGTAAACTGAACAATTATACAGTGGTTTACTTGCTGTTGTCTCTCAGTATCTTCGAACAGAGACTCCCCAGTTGACACCAAATTAGTAGGGCAGTTATGCACAATGAAGTTCTATTCCAATCAAAATTACTCAGAACTCTGACCAATCAAAGTAAACCACAAGTTTGGATGTCATACAGGAGTGAAATATTATACAACATATAATGAATGGCCCTTTTAGAGATACGACCCAAAATATACACACATTCACCAAAAGGGAGAAACTCCCACTCAAAGGTACCCCAAAAAAATGAATCAATCACCCAGAGGGGAACAAGGGCTCATTTAAGGATATCCAGAAGAATGATCACTCACTGGAAGGCTTTCAATCTCAGGGAGTTTCCTTAGGTAGCAACCCAGTCCCAAGGGGGAATGGAAGATTTTAAGTAATAATACACTTCGAATTAATCAAAAGAATCATAACATCATATGAAATTGTCTATTTTAAGAAATCTAATCACCATAATTTTGCTGTTTAATTCTGCTTATCAGTCTTCTTTAGAAATGTTATTTTACCAGCTGTATTTAATACAGAATGTCTATGGCATCTAACTAAAAATAATGTTTAGTGTTGACTGCATAAGAACCTGGCACATATTAAAATGGAAAAAAAAGTAAAAAAAAAAATTGTAAAATGTGTTTTTTGCTTGAAATGGTAATATCATATTTCCACATTGTATGAATAATTCAGGAATCCAAAAATGGATTCTCCAGTTATTAGTATTTAATGACATCCCACTAGTAATTATCTTATGAAGTGGTGAGGAACTTAGAAGAAATATGTGAATGATTGGCAGCAAATTAAAATGATAAAGAAATGTGTAACATTGAGCTGTGTGTCACTATGTGCTGGACATACGTTTAGGAGGGATCATACTCTTTTCAAAAGAAAGAGGAGCTGAAGATTTTGCACTTATTGTGTTTGGGGAACTCTGAAAACAAGTGTGAAAGTTGTCACTAAATAATGTTTGTTTCCCTGGCCTGGATAAAGAAGATATTTCCTGATATGATCATTAAATGCTCACTTCATGTAAGGAAAAAAAGAGGCACATAATTAGCTTTTCAAATAAACTAATTAGAAGAAAAGTAATAACAAAGTTATACATGTGAGAGTGTGGTAGTTAAAAAGAGGAGCACAAATAATCATACAATGATAATTAAATGATGTGGTAAATGATAGATGCTGCTTGCTAACTTTTTGTATTTCATTGCTTTATTTTGTTTTCATTTGTTTTTGAGACTCGTTTGTTATATATTAGTTCTGATTTAACCCCTTGTCAAAAAAGAAATTTCCTACAAAGTCCACGTGGATATTTGTTGAAATTCTTCATTTTATTTTTCATCTCACACAGGCAATTAGCTCAGTCCTTGAGGGCCTTTTTATGTACATTTGAATTCCTGTAGTTTTAGACTTTTAAGAAAAGAGGGAAATAATAATACCTAGTAAATATTAATCTGTTCTTTAAAGAAAACTATCCAACACTCTTGAATATGGCTTCCAAGGCGCATATGTTTGAAAATATTGGGTACTATTGAAAATAGTGCCTATCTTCCTCACATAGTTTAAGCAAGTATGTATCTCACACAGAGAATTAGGGAAATTTTGCACTTATCCTGCAAGTGTCAAACTGTTCTTATGAAGTGAAACTACATGTTTGATAAAACATATTTTGTGTTGTATATAGTACAGAAATAGCCTAGGATATTTTGTACTAGTATTCCTTTTTAAAGCATCTGCAACATCAAAATTTGTACGCTTACATCCAAGATAGACTTCCAAAAAGTCCCTAGAGGCTCAGGTTCCTGCATACTTAGCAGACAGAAGTGCAAAAGGGCTATGATGCAGTGAAAGGAAGAACAAAGAGGAGTCATGGAGTGGGCAAGAAAGAGTAATGAATATGGAACAAACTGGAAAACAGGGTGCATTGGGAGAGGAGACTCCCAGATAAAGGAGACCCTGAGTGGCCTTAACATGAACAGTAGATCAGGGTCTATCTGCTTTTATTTTTTCCAAGCATCCCTTCCATTTGCCCTCTTTGCTTCAGTGAATTCTAATGTTACAAGGAATAGCTCTTTTCCCTTGGCTATACTGTAGAACATGGTTTCTTCTTTTGAAAAATCCTCTAGATCATGGTTGATACAACTTTCCAAAACATTAAACCACTCAGAGAATACAGGCTGAGGAATTTCAAGGTCATTTTTAGTTTTGCTTGTTTCACCGCCTAAGTTTGTTGTCTGAAAAAAAAAAAAAATTGCATGTAAATAGGGGCTGTAAAGTGATGCCATTTTCAAAATTATCTCATAAAACTCAGTGATTTAAAGAACACTGACAGTGAATAAAGCCTTACTTGTACACACCCTACATAAATTCTTCAAAAGACCTAGGAGTTTTGCAGTTCATTTTTGTCAGAAAATCATAGCATGGTTGGAAGGGTTTGCATTGGAGGGACCTTCAAGATAGCCTAGTTCTAACACCCCTGTCATCGGAGGGGACACCTCCCCCCTAAACTAGGTTGCTCAGAGACCAAACTGATCTCTGCCTGAACATCAAGCAGTTGACTACTACTGTTTGAGTGCAGTCATCCAACCATTACCTTATCCACCAAGTGGTACATCCATCAAGTCCATGTCTTTCTAATTGAGTTACCAGATTTTCATGTGGGACAGTGAAAAATAGCTTGCACAAGTCCAAGGAGATGATGTCACTTGCTCACTCTTTATCCACTGATGCTTTGAACCCATTTTAAAATTACACCAAATTTATCAGTCACAATTGGCACCTAGTGAAGCCATGTTGTCTGTCACCAATCACCTTGCTTTCCCTGTTCCCTAGCATAGTTTCCAGAATGATCTGCTCCCCTATCTTTCGAAGCACAGAGGTGAGACTGACTGGCCTGTAATTCCTTGGGTCTTTTTTTTTTTTCTTTTTTTAAAATATGGATTACGTTTCCCCGTTTACAGTCATTGGTAACTTCCCTGGGAACTCATATCTCATTACAGTCAGTTGCCTAAGAGGCTTCCAAAAAAAATCCTATTCATATGATGAAGATATAAATTGTTTTTTCATATTCAAGTACTAAGCTTCCTAAGAATTTAGCTGATCATTCATGGAATATTGGGATCTTTTAAAGACCTTTTTTTTAAAAAATGTCATCAGAAAACAGAAAGTATTTTCTCTAAATGTATTTGTTAATGTGCATGTACATGTATATACCATATACACATATGCATACATATGCTTACACATATGAAATACATTGTCATTTGTCTTTGAAATTAGGACATGAACATCAGAATCTGTTTAGTGTTTATTTAAATGGTCAGTGTTGTAATCATAGGGGAAATATTTCTTCCTAAGACACAGTTGCTATATGAGGATGATTTATCTTCCCTGCCCTGCTCTACCGTTCTCTTCCGCTTGCTCTTTCTCTTCCCTTTCTCCCTCCCCTTCCCCTTCACCATATCTATAAAATTCTACCAAGCCCTGGAAATCAAAACATGAAGAAAGAGTCAACCTGCTTTCACTGTGTGTAAGTTCACAGAATCACAGAATACCTACGTTTGTAAGGGACCTCTTGAGGCCATCTGGCCTAATCCTTTTGCTCAAGCAGGGCTAATTGGGGCCAGTTTCCCAGTACCATGTCCAGACGGCTCAAAATAAAAAAGGTTTTTCCTAATGTTCAGAAGGAACCTCTCGTGTTCCAGTTCATGCCTGTTGCACGAACACTGTCACTGGACACCACTGAGCAGAACCTGGCTTCATCTTGTCAGAACTTCTTTGAATGCAGTGTATTTAATGCTTTTTTGCAACAAAAGTTAATCAGAGAGAATGAACAATATCCACATTTCATGTGCATCCTAAAATCATTGAGCCAACCAAAATGAAAAAAAAAACAAGCTTCCAAGTTTCCTTTTTTTTTTTTTTTTTTTTTTAAATGATTGATTGCTGCAATAAAGGTGGAAGCTCTTGACTTTTATAATTTTGATTGAAGAAGCAGAAAACATCCAGATTTATAATACTGGGGGAAAAATTACACTAACCTTTTCAATGAAAATGGCATTAAAATTAAAACATGGAAAAATAGGTCTTTCTGTTGATCAGATAGTAATTGAAATTTCCTTTGCACAGATCTAGTAAAATAACCTTGTCATTTGTTAACAAAACAAAATCTTATAAATAGTAAGTACCTTTAGTAGCTGGATTGTTGACTTTTTGCACTCAGTTTCTCAGTTTGGTAGCTCTTAGAAGACATCACTTTTTATTGCTTATCCATTCTAGAATTAATTCAATAAAGTTCAGATTTATTGACCTGGAGAGATGCCTTAAAGATTGTTTATTTATCTAACCTGTCAGTGGAGTGTGCTGTGCAGAAAATGACTTTTGTGCAGACATTAGTGTCCCACACATTTCCTTAAAATGAAGAAATACACAACATAAAATGCATTAAAACCCACTTCAAAGCATATGGTGTTTTTCAAATAAAATGAAAAACAGAGTATTCAGTCCTTTTTATAAGTCCTTATACTATATCTTTTAGTCTTCCCAGTAATGATGTAAAATTCCTCTTTTGTACATGTGAATTATGCATATTCATGTGTTTATATGCTAGAGATATAGAGGATTAAGAATGTCTGATATTATTTAGCACCAAAAAGTAATAAAATCCATTCATGGCAGATTACCCAATTTGTTAATTATCTGTAAAATCACAGAAAGTTAGGGGTTGGAAGGGACCTTGAAAGATCATCTACTCCAACCCCCCTGCTAGAGCAGGATCACCAACAGCAGGTCACACAGCACACATCCAGGTGGGTTTTGAGTGGCTCCAGAGAAGGAGACTCCACAACATCCCTGGGAAGACTGTGCCAGTGTGCTTTGACCCTCACAGTGAAAAAGTTTTTCCTTATATTTATGTGGAACCTCCTATGCTCAAGCTTGTAACCATTGCCCCTTGTCCTATCGTTGGACATAACTGAAAAGACCCTGGCTCTGTCCTCCTGGCTCTTGCCCTTTACATATTTGTAAACATTAATAGGGTCGCCCCCTCAGGCTCCTCCAAGCTGAGGAGCCCCAGCTCCCTCAGCCTTTTCTCATAAAGGAGATGTTCCACTCCCTTAATGATCTTAGAGGCTCTGTATTGGACTCTGTCAAGCAGTACCCTGTCCTTCTTGATCCAAGGGGCCTAGAACTGGACACAATATTCCAGATGTGACCTCACCAGGGCAGAGTGGAGGGGACCTCTACCTATTAACAACCCCCCTTCTAATGCACCCCAGGATGCTATTGGCTTCTTGGCCACAAAGGCACACTGTTGGCTCATGGTCACCCTTCCACCCACCAGTAACCCCTGGTTCCCTTTCCCAAAACTGATTTGTAATGATTTCCCCAAAATTATTTGAAATAATTTATTGACTTAAAATCTGATAAATTTGGAGCAAGTTGTATGGCAATTCTTTTATCTGTAAATAAACTTCAAATAAAGAAAAGTCAGGCCACTTGTCTGTGAAAAAAAATTAATAATAGAAATTAATAAGAGAACCTCAAGTCACTTTTTGCAATATGTGATCCAAGAGACAACAATGGGATAGTTATCATAGACTGCAATGTACTGTTTTAATCCAGAGAAAAGGATTTTGGTGCATGGTTAAGTATGATTAAACAATGGGAAGTTAATGGAACAAACTGTATTGTATATACACTGATATATACCACATAAAGTGAAACTGGCCACTTCACCCCTGAAAAAGAGAAAAATGAAAAAAAAAAGAAAAAGAGAATTTTCAATTGTTGCCAGGATACTTTGCATAACTTTGACATGATCTATATCAACCTCTGAAATGGGATGTTAAGTTTGACATATTTAATATTTTGAGGGCTAAATCACTTTCAAGTATATGTTTCATATGGCGACCAGATAGCTGACTAACTGAAAAGAAAAATTAATATTTTCATAGAGTCTCTGTGTTTCTATTGACATCACTTTGTCAGCTGTTCATGAAATAAGGAAAAAAATATCTTTTTCTCTCTTCATTGTTCCTCACAACTCTTTGCTAGTGATAATTAAATCTTACTTACAAAATTATTCACATCGTGCTTTATATTAAATGAAAAGAAATTCAGTCTAAGTTTCTGAACTGATAAAGAATGGTATAGGCTATGTGAGTTGTGTTCTGATGGTAGATTTGAATGAAGGGAAGGGAAGAGAAAGGAAGGGAAGGGAAAAGTCATCCTCGCATAGCAAACTGCATCTTAGGAAGAGATCTTTTCCTTATGATTATGACACTTTAAATAAGCATGGAATAGATTTTGTTTTTCCGCTCCTAATTTCAAAGAAATATGACTTATTATTATTTATTGACTTACTAGAAATCTTAGAAATATTTAATCTATAAAATACAAAGCATGAAGTGATCAGTTACAAGCATAGACAGAAGTATAGTCCTATAACTTGTCCTCTGCTTACTCATGCCTCGTAATACTAGGCATAGCCACAATGCCTTGTATTTATCCATCAACAACCTGATCTGAGAGTCAGCCTATGCAAGGAAGACTCAGAGTACAAGGTTATTCTTCAAGGAGTTTCTCACATTTATCTCATTATCTCCTCTGTCCTACTCTACTTCTTTGTCTAATAGCATCTTGCATCTTTGAAAGTATTTCCTCTACATAAATGTGACAAATTTATAAGGTCACTCACACAGTTTCAGCTTGTTTCCTTTATATCTTCATTCAAGCAAGAGGAAATAGACAGTGATAAATTATCAGTTCTGCTAGTTTTGGCTGGGATAGAGCTAACTTTCTCCAATGTAGGCGGACAGAGCTATGTTTTGGATTTGTGATGAAAATAGTGTAGATAACACAGATATTTTAGTTATTGATGAGCAGCACTCACACAAAGTCAAGGCCTTTTCTGTTTCTCACAGTGCCCCCCCACCAATGAGTAGGCTGAGGATACAAAAATAGCTGAAAGGAGACACAGGCAGGATGCTGACCCCAAATGGTTAAAGAAATATTGTATACCATATAATATCATGCTCAGCATATAAAGCTGGGGGAAGAGGAAGGCAGTGAAGGTCACGTTCAGAATGATGAGGTTTGTCTTCCCAAGTACCTGTTAGGCATGATGGAGCCCTTTTTTTCCTGTAAATGGCTGAACACCTTCCTGCTGACAGGAAGTAGGGAATCATAGAATCATAGAATCATAGAATTAGCCGGGTTGGAAGGGACCTCAGAGATCATCAAGTCCAACCCTTGACCCACCGCTGCAGTTGCTAGACCATGGCACTGAGTGCCACATCCAGTCTCTTTTTAAATATCTCCAGGGAAGGAGAATCTACCACCTCACCGGGCAGCCCATTCCAATGCCTGATCACCCTCTCCATAAAGAAATTCTTTCTAATATCTAACCTAAATCTCCCTGGCACAACTTAAGACTGTGTCCTCTTGTCTTGCTGAGAGGTGCCTGGGAAAAGAGACCAACCCCCCCCTGGCTACACCCTCCTTTCAGGGAGTTGTAGAGAGTGATGAGGTCTCCTCTGAGCCTCCTCTTCTCCAGGCTGAACAGCCCCAGCTCCCTCAGCCTCTCCTCATAGGATCTGTGCTCAAGTCCCTTCAATAGCCTGGTTGACCTCCTTTGGACCTGCTCCGGCACCTCAATCTCCTTCCTGAACTGAGGGGCCCAGAACTGGACACAGTACTCGAGGTGTGGCCTCACCAGCGCTGAGTACAGGGGAAGAATCACTTCCCTGGACCTGCTGGCCACGCTGTTCCTGATACAGGCCAGGATGCCATTGGCCTTCTTGGCCACCTGGGCACACTGCTGGCTCATGTTCAGCTTCTTGTCAATCCAGACTCCCAGGTCCCTCTCTGCCTGGCTGCTCTCCAGCCACTCTGTCCCCAGCCTGTAGCACTGCATGGGGTTGTTGTGGCCAAAGTGCAGGACCCGGCACTTGGCTGTGTTGAACCTCATCCCATTGGAATCAGCCCAACTCTCCAGTCTGTCCAGGTCCCTCTGCAGAGCCCTCCTGCCTTCCAGCTGATCCACACTGCTCCCCCAACTTAGTGTTATCTGTAAATTTGGTAATGGTGGACTCAATCCCCTCATCTAAATCATCAATAAAGATATTAAACAGTACTGGGCCCAGCACTGATCCCTGGGGGACACCACTGGTGACCGGCCGCCAACTGGATGCAGCCCCGTTCACCACCACTCTCTGGGCCCGGCCCTCCAGCCAGTTCCTAACCCAGCACAGGGTGCCCCTGTCCAAGCTGTGGGCTGACAGCTTTTTCTGGGACAGTGTCAAAGGCTTTGCTGAAGTCCAGGTAGACCAATGTATTCCTTCTTTTAATCTGCTTATGCACACAGCTTTTGTTTTGTCTAATAAGCTGTTTTTACCTCAGCCCATGTGTGTTTACCTTTCCCATTACCTCCATATCCCACTGGGCAGGAGTGAAGGTCTGTATGATGCTCTGTTTCCAGATGGGATTAAACCCCATCATCACTTCATTTGCATATTTAAACAAATAATAACGTGTTTATGTGCAATTATGCCTCCCAGAATATCATGGGTATTCAATAAAATCCATGGATGTTTTAAAAATATTTTCTTTATTTTTTCATCACTTTTCCTGTATCTGACACTTCAATTTCTGCTTTTTGCTGAGTCACAGAGTTGATTTATCTCTAATAATCAGATCAGCATCATGAAATGGCACATATCATTGTGGTATCATTGAGAAGGTTCATGGCTCATAGATTCCCTGATTCCTTATTTTCATGTGTAGAAAAAGAAGCAACTCTGCAGCAAATATCAAAGACAGAATATTTCTGACAATCCTTATAAAATAGAAACTTAATTTATAAAGTATTATTCAATAACTTCCATAAGTTATTATGGAAGCTCACTTAATAACTTATTTTGACATTATCTTAATGTCCTTAATTTCTTATTATATTCTTCCATTGAGGATGTTAAATTTACTACTTGCTTTTGTCATATACAGAGATACAGCACCACAGATATTTGCATTAAGAGAGAGATTACACTGTAATTTATTTTGAAATTGGTCTTTTTGTGGTTGGTATTTTGAAAACATTAAGTCATACATTTATTTTACCTAAAGAATTTACAGTGATGTGACATAATACTGGGCATACAGAGTGAATCTTAATAAGTGAAAAAGAAACAATTAGAAACAACAGCTTTTTTTTTCTGAAATTGAAGAACTAATATTATTTAATGACAGAAATCTTAATTCATCCTTTCTCCTCTGTTTCAGGCACTGATGAGCATAATAAGTAATTTTCAGCCTCGTTATTTAGTGTGAGCAATAGTGACTGAGATTCTTAAATAATTTTTAGTGTCTATAATATAATGACTAAAGGAAACTACAGTCATAAGACAAATACAGGTAATATAACATTGTGAAATATATGCTTATTATAATTAAATAATAACCTCTTAAAATATTACATATTTATAAGAGGCAAAAATAGATATGGCAAATGAAATTTTCCTTCTAGTTTTCAGACTTTTTAATAAACACATTTTTCCCAAGTTCACTATATCATAGGTTCACTCTTTTTTTTTCAATTTTTTTTCACTTTTTTTTTTTACTTTGCATGCATTATTAAATTCAATTAGCTTATTCAAGTTAATTTATTACTGAGAAAAAGGCAATAGGAAATTTTCTCCAAATTAATCCAATTTCTTCAAAAAACAGCTTAGCTTTTGTAAAGAATCCTAAAGCTTTAATGCCCTAAAGGGACACATAGGAATTTATAAAGAGCTCATTCTGAAGTTTTTAATTCTTTTGGTAATAATGCATTCACATCTGCTAAAATTGTAAGCTCCTGTACGTCACAGTTGTATATGCATATTATACACCTGAGAGATGCTAGCAGTTTTTTTCATGTAATCATGAGGCTGTGGCCAGATGTACAAAAGCTGAATGGAATTTCTGTACAATAGACCTGTCCAGCAACTCCTATACTTGTTTTTCTTAAAAGCACTTAAATAGTGTCCCAAAAGTGAATAATAAAATAAAATAAAATATTTAAAATATTGACAAATTAAAATATTACGTATTTATTGTGAAAATTATCACTTGTAAAAATAATATTTTTCTAAATATTGTTTACTTTGGGGTAAAAATATTTTAAAAGAACAAAGACAAAAACGGAAAAAATTAGATGTTTAACTTGATACTTAATTCTTTCTATTTCATATTATTCTCCAAATAAAACATTGAAGATGAAATAATATTTGTCCTTCATGCAGCTTCACATTTGAGGACAATTTTTGAAATTGCTTAATGAAGCAGTGGTCCTCTGCTTAGGGGCTGAAATGTGTAAAATTAAAGGCTGCACAAGGGATAATATTATATTCTTATCTGATGCTTCATAAGTTGGGACTACCCCGTTAGTCAGATGAAACACACAATCTCTCTTCCTATTTGTCAAAGAAAGTAACAGAACTATCTCTTGCAAGAACAATGACCCCCACACAGTGAAGACATGTTGGAAAACAGATGAGATGCCTTTAGCCTGGAAAGCACTGACCACAGGAAATTGGGGGGGGGGACTGTGTGTTTTTCAAGAAAAATATTCTTTTTTCTAGAGAAAAATGTCTTCCAGTAACATCTCCTTAAGTTTAAAGTAAGAAGGACAGAATATAAACATTTTTTCAGGAACGAAAAACCCCTAGAGTTTATGGTCTTTGGAAGAAAGGGCAGACAACTCAGGAGGACTACAGAATTCTTTTGAGGTTATGAAGGAAGAAAATTAGAAGGGACAAAACCCAAATAAAACTGGCTACAGCTGTAAAAGTCAATGCAAAATATTTCTATAGACAAAAAAGGAAAGCTAAAAAGAATCTCCATTCTTTATTCGATGTGGGGGGAAACATAGTGGTGAAGGATGTGGAAAAAGCTGAGGTACTCAATGCCTTCTTTGCCTCAGTCTTTAGTAGTGAAACTGCCACTACCCAACCCCCTGAGCCAGAAGACAGGGACAGGGTGATGAAAAAAGAGGAAATGGTTAGTGACCTTCTACATCACTTAGACACAGACAAGTCTCTGGGACCAGATGGGATTACACCCAAAGGTATTAAGGAAGCTGGCAGAAGCGCTCACCAAGCCACTTTCCATCATTTAGCAGCAATCCTGGATAACTTATTTTACTGGAGGTTAGCAAATGAGTCACCTACCTAGAAGAAAGGCTGGAAAGAGGATCTGGGGAACTGCAAGCCTGTTAGTCTGACCTTGGTGCTGAGAAAGGTTATGGAGCAGATGTGCTTTGAATGCTATCACACAGCATGCAGGACAACAAAGCTATCAAGCCCAGACAGCATGGGTTTATGAAAGGCAGGTTACACATGACTACACTTCTCCTTCTATGACAAAGAGACCTGATTAAGAGATGGGGGAAAGGGTGTGGATGTTGTCTACTTAGACTTTGGTATTGCAAGATTCAGGAAACTAATGACCTGTCATTCTGACCTTGCTGACAAGGTGGTTTATGGAGCAGATTATCTTGAATGATGCCACATGACACATACAGGAAAACCAAGTCATTGGGCCCAGTCAACATCAGGACAATGTAGTGCTGAAGCATGTCCAAAGAAGGACAATGAAGTTAGTGAGGGATCTAAAGATCAAGTTTTATGAGGAGTATTTGAGGGAGCTGGGGCTGTTTAGTCTGGACAAAGGAACACAGAAGGGAGACCTTACCACTCTCTACAACAATCTGAAAAGAGGTTGCACTGAGGTGGGTGTCAGTCTTTTCTTCCAAGTAACAAGCAATAGACCAAGAGGAAATGTCCTCAATTGCTACTATTATTTCAACTATACTGCTTAATAAAGTACTAATGAAAAACTGTTACATTCAGTTATTGGCCGATGCTGGTAAAATATGGTTTAGATTCCTTGTTCTCATGCTTATTTTTCTAAGAAGGAACAGATGCCAAAGTGAGAGAATAAAGCAGAGGAGTTGGTGTTCCAGGTGCCAGATAAAATACTCCCCTGTAACTCATGGAGAAGACCATCAAGAAGCAATTTGTCCCTCTGCAGCTAGTGGGGATAACCTTGCCAAACCACATATCCACACTTCAGTCCATAGAGGCCCTCATATCACAGCAGGTGCATGCATCCTGAAGGAGACTTCAACCTGTGGACAGCCCGTACAGAAACAGCCTCCTGGTTCCAATTGTGGCCCACACAGAGGAGCCCATGCAGCAGGAGGTTTTCTGGCAGGACTTGAGGTTTGTCAGGGACCCATGCTGGACAAGTCTGTTCCTGAAAATCTGCAGTCCATGGGAAGGACTCATTCTAGAGTAGAAAAAATTTGTCAAGAGACAGAGATGTCAGATGGGAGCTGTTCTGTACTGAGAGCAGCCCATTCACCATCCTTCCCATTCCACTTTGAGGAGTATCAGCATTAGGAATGAATGCATGAAGCTGAGCCTTGGCTGGAGGTGGAGAGAGGGAGGTGTTTTCAGTTTTGTCTTCAGTCCAGTCTGAAGATCTGAGGGCACTAGTGATTCCTTATCTGAGACAGATAAATCATGTGAGACAGCTGAACACAGTATTAATATTTCCCTTTTCTCTACCTGTTTATCCCACTTTTAACCAAAACAGATGGGAAGTGTAACAGGAAATGACATGCTTTACCCTTATTTTATTCAATGAATAACAGAAACTCCTCTTTGCCTGAACTAATTGTTTTGAAATGGTGTAGTCCCCTAGAATTATTTAATTTTTATATATATTTTGTGTGTGAGGATTTTACAGGACAAGACTATTATCCAATATGTACTTCTGATTTGTTTAATTTTGATCCAATTATGCATTTCATAACCTGAAAGAGAAATTATATTTACTAAGAAATAGGACAGATTAAAAATATCCCTAGTGTTGGGAGGTATTTAAGTCTAGTCCAGGTTGCAGTATATAGTGTTTGAATGTATTTTCACTGCGTACATGAAATGGTATTTAGCTAAGAAACTAAGAACACCAGCTCTTTGTATATCTAGTGAAATCAAATTCAGCAGACTGACAAGATGAGATGAGAGTGCTGTCAAAACCTACAACGTGAAAAAGCTACTGTAGATAATCATAAAAATGAAATTAAGGGCTGAATTTTTTGGCAAAATCTTTGCACAGTGCCAGCTGAACAAACTTCTCTTATAAAGCATTAGAGGACTATCCTTGTGGAGAATAAATTGGTGGCTCTAAACATAATCTAAATTTCCTTGTCCCTCTGTGAACACCTTGCTGAAAATTTGTGTAGAAAAAGAGAATGTCCAAAAAGTACTTTTTTTTTTTTTTCCACACATGAATCCTCAGCTGCTGGCCTAGTTGCTAAGCACCGTGGGCTGCAGAAGTAAGAGAGTACTGTTGTCACTGGAAAAATTGTTCTGCATTCCTTGGCCATGAATCAGTGTAGGTTTTTAATTGTTTTGCATAAAGGTTTAGCAGATATGTAATCTAGCTGTCACCAACAAGCGAGCACGACATTTCACTTTCCAAAATATAAATGCATGTATGTATCTGAATGTATGAAAGAGAGGGCACTGAAATTATCTTGTCTGAGCCCTTTGGTAATTCATGTAAGTCTTTCATGAATAAAATCTGCCTTGGCCACACATTAAAAAATATCACAAACATCTGCTAATTAAAGATGAACTTGGGCATTATTACTTTTGAAATAACTTTAGAGACTTCCCATGGATTTAATAGGCTTTATTAATAACGGTGGGATTGCACTGACTGAAGTGGACTGTTTGAATAACTGTTAAAAATGAATTATTATTTGAGCTGACTTGTCAGAACTGCTAAATGAAAACCAGTGAATGAAACTGTGAACCTAAAGAGGAGGGAGAATAATTTCAGTTTATATCCAGCTATTATATACTTTTATCTCTAATATCTATCACAATCACAGCCATACACTGCTCTACTTGTTTAGAAGAATTGCAAGAGGAAATTTACTACCAATCATACTATTGTATTTTTCTGTCTTTTACTCTAGAAGGTAATACTAATTACTCATCTGTATTTTTATCCTTCATGTGTTACTAGATGAACTACAATATGCACAAAAAATATTTTAATACAAGTTCTTTTTAATTAGGATAAATTAAACCATAAATTAATCTTTCCTGAAACTTTTTCTAAAAATATTTTCTAATAAGTGTTATTTCTGATATAATTGTCACTTCTGTATCTGAATTTAAAATGCTAATTATTTAAAAGTAACGTCTTGCCTGAAACAGATTTGCAATACACAGTTTCTACTTAACTTTATGATTGCTGTATGTTGCGTAAGCATATACTTACCTCAATACAAAGGAAGGCTGAGATCTTCTTTGATGGGTTCCTGAGTCATTATGTTGAACCTTTCCAGGTCATGGTGATTATTATCATTCCCAACATAGGGGTTTTTTGTTACCTGACTCTGATGCTTGCTGTAAAATGTGCAATAGAAATTAACTACAATATTAAAAAATAAAATAATTTTTTATTATTTTTCAGTAACAATTTAGCAATGTATGACTTTTCTGTGACTTAAATTATCCAAAAATGAACGTCAGCCTTTCAGTATTTCAGACAAATGAACATTCTCAGTCCTTATTCTAATTGAAGACATTTGCTCTGAGGAGATGAGACTGGAGAGTGAAGTGAACAAAAAGGAAAACAACAACAACAAAAAAAAGGCAAAGAAGGATGTGAGAAACTAGTAACGATCACCTTTCTCACAATCCTTATTTCACTTACCTTTAGGTTGGCCAATATTTGATAGAAAAGTGCACTGGTGTACAATTATATTACTGAGTCCTGAGCACAAGCAAGTAATGCATCTGTTGGAGAAAGTCCAGACAAGGACCACAAAATACAGAGGAATGGAACACTAAAAAATACGGAGCTGTTGATGTGCTGAGGGGAAGGAAAGCCATCCAGAGGGACTTTGACAGGTTTGAAAAGAAGGCCCATGTAGTTCATCAGGGTCAAGTGCAAGGTCCTACAATGGGATGGGGTAATCCCAAGTACATATAGAGGCTGAGCTGAAAATGGAATGAGAACAGCACTGAGGAGAAGGGCTTGGGGTTGTTGATTGATTGATTGATGAGAAGTTCAACATGTGCACTTGAAGCCCAAAATGCAAACTGCATTCTGGGATGCATCTAATGAGGTGCTCCCCCTGGAGTTCCACTATGGAGCACTGTGTCTGATCCTCTAGTCCCCAGCATAAGAAGGACATGGAACTCTTGGACCAAGTTCATAGGAGGGCCACAAAGATGGTCAGAGGACTGCAGATTCTCTCCTATGAGGACAGGCTGATAAAGTTTGGGTTGTTCAGTCTGGAGAAGAGGAAGCTCCAGGGAGACATAGCAGCCTTCTTGTACCTGAAGGGGTACCTACAGAAAAGCTGGGGAGGGACTTTTACAAGGGTTTGTCATGGTAGATCAATGGGCAAGGTCTCTAAACTGGAAGTCGGAAGATTTAGGTTAGACATTAGGAGGACCTTTTTTACTGTGAGGGTGGTGAGACACTGGAAGATGTTGCCCAAGGAAGTTGTGGGTGCCCACACTCTGGAAGTGTTCAGCATCAGGTTGAATGAGGCTTTGAGCAACCTGGTCGAGTGGGACAACATGTCAAGGGGATTGGAACTAGGTGACCCTTACGATCTCTTCAAACCCACAGCATTCTATGATTGCATATTTTTCCTCCTTCCATGGAGAAATTCAGAAATATATACACAGTATTACGTGTAGATCAGAGAACAGTGCAGGCATAGCAGAAGTCAACCTGAGGCATAATTAATTGCAGCACATAATTATGGTATCTTTGAGGACAGAATGACAATTTAGTTAAGAAATAGTGTTAAAGTTAAAATAGAAAAATACTGTAATGTGTATTTCAAATGTTGTAGGATGATTCTGGTCATTACAGACAATGGAAGACATGTCTTAGCCCACAGACACTTCAGAATGTCAATTTGTACTGAAATAATTTTCTCCTCTGGTGTTCCTGGCTTTTCCAAATTCTACCTAAGTGCTATTCTTACATGGACTTCTGTATGTCCGTATGCATTATGTTTATTTTTGTTAGCCAGTACATTACTGGAATTGATGCTCTTGGTAGCAGCAGTCTAAGAGCCTAAAATCAGTATAAGAGCCTAGACATAGTCCCTGAAAAGATGGAAACACTAAAAAGAAACACTTTCTTTTCACTACTGTTTAAGTGGTGATAAATACTTCCAAGCTATCAAGCTTCTATGCTTCCGAGCTAGTAGGATGCACTCATCCATCAGCATGTGAATATATTAATGATATCTGAGTCAGATGCCAATAGTTCTAATGTAATAAAACTTGAAGCAATAAACAGTATTATCAGTAAAATTCAAAACAGATGTTTGTTTTCCAAAATTTTGTTTTACTTTTAACAGTCCAATGACTCACACTGATTAGAATTTTATTCTAAATATATCCCTTGATATATTTGTGGAATATTACTGGAACTACCAGTACAATGTGATATACAGTTCAAATTCATAAAAGACAGAGTTAAATTCAGTGATACATTAAAGGAAAAAATAATCAGCTTATCGTTATACCTCCAGATAGTTCATTCGTATCTGAAATCATGCCTAAAGAAATCAGACATAAACCAGCTAATAGCAAATTTAACTTCCAGAAAATGTAGCAGTTTTGTTTCAGTTCACATTAGATGAAATTATATTTTCCTGACAAAGTTAAATCATTATTTAGTTCTGTTTGGAAAAAAACTTGATCCCTTTCTACATTAGAGATTTCATCTTAATTGAGGAGACAGTAGAAGTTGCACAGTGCTGGGGCATACCCAAACAGGCAGTTCTCTGTATTTACATCTGATTTCTTGAAGCAGACTGAATAAGAAAATACAACAGACATGTTGATGTCTAGAAATAGGTTGGCAGCTTCTATTTAAAATGTTTTCAATAAAAAGTATTTCAGGCCTCTTTCCTTTGAACTAGAGACTAAAAAGACAACATAAAAGCATCTAGAATAGATGAATTTGTATTAATTGTTATATCAAAGAGGAACTAAGTTCAAGGAATTTTGACATTCCAGTTAAGGTAATTTAATTTACATAAAGAGACTTTATGATTGTACAGTACAAATACAATCTTGTCATGTTACTTTTTGAATTTTGCTCTGTTATGGTTTTTTACAGTTCTGTTATTAAGTATAAGAATTATGAAGAAAGTAGACAGCTGCTTATGAGAGCTATTTACTTTGAAAATAAACAAGTATTTAGCATAAAAGCCCTTTTCTGAACTCCCTGTTTAGGGTATCAAAATCTATTTTATTAATGTAGTGAAAAATTAATTTATACTAGAAAAAATAATAACTAAAAAAACCCCTCCTGTTGTTATCCCTTTTGCACTGAAAAAGATTCTTGAACCTCGCCTGTCATTCTTGAATTTACCATCACTCTTTCACAAAGAAATGGAATGAAGCTGGGTCAGGCGAGTTCAGACTGAATTTCAGAAAATGGTTCTTCACTGAGAGAGTTGTCCTTCACTAGAAGAAGCCTCTCAGGAAAGTGGTCACAGCACCAAACCTGTCAGAGTTCAAGGAGTGTCTGGATGATTCTCCTAGTCATGTGGTTTAGATCTAGGTAGTCCTGTGAGAAGCAAAGACTTGGAATCAATGATCCTTGTGAGCTTCTTCCAGCTTGAGGTATTCTATGATTCTTTGGTTTCCCAGCAAGTATGAACCACCAGTTCAGTGGTGGTTCAAATCAAAAGGACTTTATTGTATAAATGCACTTCTGAAACAGTTGGGTTAAGGAAATTAGATATGATTTCAGGCAGTATTCAGACAGAAATAAAAGAACTCAAAAAGATAAAATATAAAAGGAAGTTTTGTGGCAAATTTTATATTCTATCATTTATACCATCTTCTCTCAGAGTCATCTGGTCTTTTTCACAAGTGTGATTGTCAGGAAAATGTCTCCTTTTGTTATTTGAAGCTATTGATATGATGTATTATTAATCTTAAAAAAAAAATAGATTTTCTACAGTGAAATAGAGGTATTTTCATTACCCTATTAGTTGAACATGAGTTCTCAAGATTGTGAAAAAATAAAAAGGTGGGGCTTACAATTGTACTATTTGTTTCCTACGGAATCTGCAGCTCAGTGTGAATTTTGTTTGTGAGTGTCTAAGTGCAGGAAAATTATTCACTATTTTTCAGATATTATCATGCAGTAGTCACACTGACGTGCCTTATTATTACTTATTGTTCCACTATGTAGGCACATTGCCCAACACTAACAAAAATCAGAACTTTCATCATGTAATGGGGTGCTTTTAAAGTTTCCTTTAGATTCAGATCACCTGTTTTGGTTTTGACACCTGCATGATGTTATTTATTTGTGTAAAAATTGTATACGTTTTTTCATCTAGGTATATAAACAGCAATTTATCTATGTGTTATTTGTAACAGAATTCTGAAATACCCTTTTCCTGTAGTGGTTTTCCTTGCACCAGGGACCTACATACTGTAGATAATTCAGAAAGTGCAGACATGGTCTAGCTGTCTTTCTGTAAGGGTAAAAAGGTAAAAGTATATGTACCATTTGTAATTTTATTTAGTCAATAGTTTAAAAATTAATACCAAGAGGAGTGTTGGAGAAAAAAAAAACAACACAACTAACCAACCAACCAAACAAAAAAACCCAACCAAATAAGGAAAAAAGAATATATGAAATATATTTTAAATATAATGGAAGTAATTATTCAAGTAGGAACTTTTGAACTTCCATGATTCAGAGGTCACTACATTCAGAGCACTACACTTGATCAAATATCCATGAAAATTAAATACAAGCATTCAGCTAAACAGCTATACCTTTTAAAGAGTTTTATGCTTATATTTAAAACTGATAGTTAACCAAGTGAGAATAGTATTTACAAATGAGATATCTAGGCCAGAAACCTATCTGGCACCAACTGATCTACAGCAAGGCATGGCTGAGTCCCTCAGACAAGATGGTGACATTTCTATAATAATATATTTAAGCAAAGGAAATATCTGCCTAACAGTGCAAGGAATGAGGAGGCAAAAAGTATGAGAAACAGTGCTATGAACATCAAGGTGAGAGAATAAGGAGGGTGAGAGTGTGCTCCAGTCCCCTGCAGCCCATGAAGAGATATAAAGTGAAGCAGGTATTTTCCTACCCTGCATGAAGAGGACCCACTGGAACAAATATCCATACTGAAGCCTGTGAAGGGTCCACTCTAGTTCATAGTTCTCCTGAAGTATACAGGAAGATGTCTTAGTTTTTTTTTTCTTATTTTCTCACTACTTAACTCTATTTTAATTGAAAATAAATTTAATCATTTTTTGCAAAGTCAAGTTTGTCTTACCTGTGGTGGTAATTGTTACCATTACTGCCTTTATCTCACCTCATGAGTTTTTCCACCAACTTCCTCCATCCTATTGAGGAGGAGGAGTGAGACAGCTGCTGAATGTGGGGTCCAGTAGACCATGAAGGTTAACTCAGCACATTAGGGAAGAAGATAGTAACAAAGAATGGATGGAATGAAGGATATCTAACTTCTGGGAAAATGCTTTTATTTCTTCTGAAGAGACGGTACTTCAGCTGAAATCAGTGAAAAGTTTTTCCTTGGGGGTGACAAATTTTCTTCAGAACTTTTTATCACACATGGAAGGGAGGGAATGGGGATGAATAAGCATTTTTTAAAACGTACTATGAAATTGAGTTTGCAAAATGATGGATTGCTTAGATGACTCCCAAAGACCTTTTCCAGTTCCAGAATAGACCTAGAATCAACTGTTCATACTATGGTATTCATGATTGTCCCAGATTCAGATATCTTACAAGATCATAAGACACAGGAATCTCCATAATGCCTTAGAGGTTGCCTGGTCTGTTTTGACACTCTTAAAAAAGCTAGATGAGTATGACTAATAATTTTCTTAAAAAAAAAATCTCATAGATTATACTTAACTTAAAACACATACTAAAAGTAATACTGGGATTTTTCCCCATAAGTACTTTTGTACACCTCACTGTATTGAGGCCTGTGTGGTTTTCTCTGACTTATGAACTGAGTGTTCATAAATTACAAATGGGCACAATTTAGTTTAGAAACAAAAAAACACCACAACCAACATACTGAATAAAAACCAACCCCAATCCCAATTGAGTAAAAAAACCCACGAACATTTGAAGAATAATATTATTCTTAGCATTCATTTTGTAAATTTTATTCATAATATTTCAGTGATACTTTCACTTTCAGTGAAAATGTCATATTTTGCTACTGAGGGAACTTGTTGTTAGAGAAAGGAAGATGTGAAGTCATTAATAATCTCTCAGCACTGTCCAATAATTCACATAGAACCTTGAATCTGTATCTCACTTATGGGGTTTACTGTTGTGCAAAATTATGGGAAAGGTCATGTTTTTCTACAGTAGTAAACAGGTTAAAAATAGAAAAAAAACCCCAACGTGTGAACAGAAAAAAACATTCCTTATCCTATCTTTAAATAAGCAGTATTTAAATCAAACAGATGGCAAAAAAATTCTTTGATGGGTTTTATAAATTAGATATTGCTTGCAAGAAATCATGGACGATAGCTGGCATATTGGCCAGGGGCTGCCATTTCACATTTTTCCATTGCCTTCCATTGCCTTCTCTTCATTTATGTGTTTTGTTTTGTTGTTGGTTTGTTGGGTTTTTTGTTTGATTTTTTTGTTTGTTTGGTTGGTTTGGTTTTGTTGTTTGTTTTTTTTTCTCTACTATACAACCTCAAGAGTGTGAAATGATAATAAAACCAAACCTGATCACAGTATTTTTTGTCTTTCTGTCAAGGCAAAAACCTAAACAAAAAATATAAACCGTCAAGAAACATTTATTTGAACTATGAAGAAAGGAAAGATTTTTATTTGATTATCTATGGTAGCTACTTAATTTAAAATTGTTGTTAGTCTTGATTAATTAAAAATATTAAATATGGGAGAATGACAAGTTATAATAAGAAGAAAAATGAGAGGAATGTGTTATGTGTAGTCATCCCACTGAAAAACGTTTATGCTATCTATCTGACTGCATACAAACTTCAGTGGCATCAGGGGGAAAATAATGACATTCTCAGAAGCTGTTAAGTGAAAAACTATACTATGTACTAAGCCCAGAGTACAGTACTTAATTTAAAATGCTTGAGTAAAGTGGATCATTAAAATGGGCTTCAATTGCAGATACAGAAATTTATGATAGGCACTGGGGCATGAAGCATCTAAAAGTGAAGACTGGTAGATAATACAATAAATTGTTTAGGGACTGTTTATTCCTTGTGATATTTGAAAAGAATTTTAATAAATATTTCCCAGATGATGGAATAAATAAACTTTTTTTTTTCTTTTAATCTCCCTCTTCCCCAAGACTTTTAATGAAGGAATACAACTATTTGTGAGTAAAAAAAATCCATGGCCTTTCCTGTTTCTTTTTTTTGTTTGTTTCCTTTAAAATTACTGTTTCAGAGAACAGAGATAACCAATAAAATATTTAACATTTAACTAAAAATATTGTCACTTCAGAAAAAAAAAAGCTTTATTGCCATACCTTTTTTTTTTTTTTTAAACAAAATGATAGCAACAAACCTAAACTGACCTGCTTCCTGCCAGTGCCTCTTTCACAGACATTGTCAGATAGCTGAGAATAATGTACAGATTTAAGTGCATCTGCAAAGGAAGTTGTTACAAAAAGGTATCTGTACCAGGTATTCCAGGTTCTTAGGTATAATGAATTAGATAAGCTGCTGTAAAAGTACTTGTCTCTCCCACCTAACTATAGGAAGAGCTGACATAGATGGTTTAGGAAATATGTTTAATTCTAAGACAGCTGAAATTACAAGAAATTAATGCTATTCTACTTGTATGTGATCTACAATGAACTAAAGCCTTTTTGGGATTCTTACAAAGGTGAATGCTTCACTTGATATATGAAAAATTTGATTTTTATTCTATACAGATACAGATACATACAGAAATTAAACTAGAATCCTGATCAATGATCCTGATAAGAACTAATTATAAACTGTGAAAGTAATGGAAATAAATTGCACGACTTCCATAGTACACTTGAGAAATTTCAGCATCGTTTGTGGTTTCATATAATCAAAACCAAGAAATCAAAGAGATTTGCTTTACAGGCTTTGCTCTAGAAAAAACAGAATATGAATGAGTTTTGATTCATATTGTAGGTGCACAATTAATTATTTTTTTAAAAATTAATTATTTTCCCAGGAATTTTGCTTAACAAGTTACGTCTCCCTTGGCTGACTTTAATGTTGAGCTTTAATCTCGGCATCACTTTATGTGTCATGAACGAAATGAATGATAATTTGCAAAGTAGACCAAACATTGATGAGAAAGCAGATGCTAGATATTCAGTAGGTTTTAAATGCATTTATTTTGTGTTTCAGAGCTAAGTTTCAATTCTGACTGCATATATTAATTTGAGACCAGTTTCAAAGATGTAAATGAGACAAAGTTATTTGTAATGAATAAAAGATTTAAAAAAAATATACCCAGAATAATTAGTATTGAAACAGAGAAGGAGTATAATGTTTTGAAACAAAATTAGCAAGAGTTTTAGTTATTTGCACCTTACAGTTACTAAAAGAAAAAAAAAAAAGAAAAAAAAAGTATAAAAGTTTGGGGGAAAAAAAAATGCAATTTCAATATGGTGGCTTCAGTGACATCAGTGAAACCCAGCCAAAAGCCATAATAATTACATTTTAAACACAGAACTCATAATGAAGCGTATTGATAAATGATGCACTCAAGAGCACATGCAGACACTCTGCTCCAACAGTATATTTGCAATAATGAGGGGTCAGTATAGCCAGTAATGCATTTATTACTCAACTGTCAAATGGCCCTCCACATAAATTCGTGCCGTTGTTAATTAACTTCCAAAAGTCATCAAAAAGAACAAAGTAATATTCATGGTCTCTTGTGCACTTTTGTAGTCTGAGAGAATAGGGTGAAAAGAGCATCTTAGTGAGAATAGAATATAATTTACAAAAAATTATCAAGCATAAGGGAAGGAGGGAGGAATTTATTTGTCCTAACAATAGCCACATTCTAAGGTAGATAATCTTAAGTAGAATTCTTGGTTTTCTCAAATCAGTAGATACTCTCAAATACCCCTCTGAGGGTTGAAAGGATCACCTGGGGGACCTGAGTCCTTTAAAATATGCCTAAAATTTTAAGTTATTCAATCCTACTTAAAAGGTGAAACAAGTGTGATGATTCATTATCTTCCTATAAATCTTGCATATTTAAGGATTTGAACATCTGTGCCTTTGTCTATTACTTCTTGGCAGTCATCTAAAAATGAAAACTGTCGGTGCAGAACATCTCCTGAAAGACAAGTTGAAGTATACCTGCCCAAAAAAGCACTGAACGATTCAAAACCTGCAATAAATAACCAGTGAGCAGAAACCCCTTATCCATGCTTCCCAATAAAAAGAGAAAAGAACTACGCTGCATTAGACTTTTCAAAAAGGCTTTCCAAATACCATTTCAGTAGCTGTTCATTAATCTATTTGCTCTGAAATCAATGTGCTTACAGTGATATGTGATACATGACATGTTCAAGGACAGTGCATTTATTTAAAACAGATTAAAAAAAAATAATCCCACAACTTTTATGCAGACAAGTCACTCACTATTATTTAAAAAGTTGTTTAGTATAACTGAAATGAGGTCCCCTACTGAAAAAATTATTACTGACTTCTGACTGCAACTAAACTCACCTGCAGCTGTTAGTAACACACCTTTTTGTGTCTTACTGTCCAAATATGAGATCTCTTACAGCTACTATGACTACAGACTAGTCCTGACTCAAGAGAACTCAGGCAATCCAGTCTTGCACCTGCCTGGAGCCCAGATAGGTCTGGAGAATGTGCAGACTCATTAACTGATGGTAGCTATAGTTCCAATCATACAGACAGCAGTTTTGAACACATTCCTAATGCTACAGACACTTTCACTGACTTACAACATTCCCCTAGAAGATTCTTATTTGGGTAGCTCCAACAATAGTTTGAAGATTTAAGATTCATATTAGTGAAGTTTCATAAACTGCAAGCTGGCAAATGATGGCACATTGCAAAATGTGAGAAGTGGAACACCAGTCCTTTGAAATCACATATATTTTAAAGATTATGTTCTGAATATCAGCTCAGGAGTGCACCAAAGACCACTGAAAGGAAAAAGATTTCTCTGAAAGGAGTTTGCTAAGCTGGTCCCAAGAAAGGTAATTTGATGACCTGTAGAGATGTTCTATATACCAAATAGGTTTTGTGTGTGGTGAAATGGGACAATGAAGTATATAGTAAAGATAGGAACGCATTTAAAATGTGTTTCTTTTTATTATTTAGTATTTATTTATTATTTTTATTTTTTTTCTTTGCCTAGAAACTTTGCATTGGGGACTTCTAGGTTCAGCTATCCAGTTCTGGAATAATCAACATCAGGATTAATATAGCGTCTCTTCTCAAAGGATTTTGTTCAGATCAGTTCACTGATTTTCAAGATTTATTATAATTCTTCACTTTCTCTACTTCAGTGTTTCCCTTTAGGGCATTTTGAGCACTCACTTGAAACCCAGAAACAAGATTTCAAGGACTTACCAAGTTGCATGATTCTGAAGCTGATTGATCCCTAACTTTGCATTAAATACTAACTAATCCTGTGAGCTTGAGCATCTCTATTGAAAATAATTTCTGCAAGAAAAAAAACCAAACAAACAACAAACAAAACATAACAGTCTTCATCAACTTACATTGCCAGAAGACAGAAAGAGCAACTCAGAGAGGGACTCTCATCTAAGATGTTCACTTGAAAGAAAGAGGTTCCCTCACACCAGATTTAAGACTTATGCCCATAGATGTTTTCAGTGATTTAAAGGAGCCCAAGGGATTTACATATGCGGAATCATCCTGAAATGTCACAGTAGCTATATTTAGCTTCACAAGCAAATATATTTTGACAGCATCAGTATTTCAAATTATCTTAAAGAAGAATCAAACTCTGCTCTGATTTCCTGAAATAACAGATATCCCCAGATCAAAATTCAGTGTAAATACAGGGACAATGAACTTTTTTTTTTTTAAATTGGTCTTTTTTGAAGCAAAAATAGTAAGACTTTGTAAGGTAACAGCTAATCATTTAAATTACTAAGTGAAATAAGGAAACAATTTTAAAAAATTCATTATTTTTGCCAGAAGTCTATGTATCAAGTTTTTAACACACCATTTCTATTTCAAGACTATTCCTAATCTATCACAAAATATTTAAATGAGCTAAAAAAAAGACAAAAGTTTTACCTCTAGTTTAGGCATCAAGCGTACATTATCATGATTTTTTTTTTTTACATGAGTTATATTTTTCACATGGATCCACTTCTCAGATGACTGCAATATTTCTGCATACCCTTAACAAGGAAAAATAGGACTTAAAATTTTATAGTGCATTTACAAGTCTTGTTGAACAGTTTATTTTTCTTTTAAAAAAAGAAAAAAAGAAGACTAAACCACACACAAACAAATCCCCCAAACAAAAATAAAAACCAAAACCTACAAAAACCACAAAGCCCACCAACAAATAAAAACCAACAAAAAAACAAAACCAAAAAGAAAAAAACAAGCTTCTAGAATAGCAGTGTCTTCTTGCCTCACTAAATTGACCTGGCAATCTTCTGCTTAATATTTCATATTTTTATTTTTAAAATAAAAATACAAAACACTTAGATTTCACTCCTTTTGAATGTAGAAAACAAGATTTTTAAAAATATAAAATATAATAAAAGAATAATAAATGTATTTAGTCTCTTGTTGTCTCCTTTAAGTTTTTGCTTATTCATTTGAAACACAGAAACTCTTTTCTGACACTTTGCCACACAGAATTATTTTTTATCATATGGTTTCTTCTGTGAAATTCAGACATATAACGTGAGTTGAGGTAGTAAAGATGATATGATCTGGGTGGAATGAAGGTGTTATTTCTCTTGCAGAACTTGAGTAATTTATGAGATTATTGCAATTAATTGAAAGTTTTGTACGATATTTAACTGAATTATTTTCTTGGGTTAGTGCAGTGGTGTTTGAAAATTGGTGGGGGTGCACAGTGGTGGCTCCTGTGAGAAGCTGCTGGAAGTTCCCCCAGTTCCGATCTCTGCCCTGCCTCTGCCCAAGGCTGAGAAAACATGGGAAGCTGGATGTGCCTCTGTAAGTAACATATTCTACAATGGGAAAATGAAACTGCAAAAATATAAGAAGATATTAAATTAGTTTTTTTCTTCCCAGGTTGAATCTGTCTGCTTTTTTGCCTGTAACTGTAAACTGGTGAATGAAAACCTCCTTATCCTTGTCTTGATTAATGAACCTTAAGGTGGATTTTCTGCTCCCTGACTCATGGTGAGGGTGGTGGGTTAGCCATCAGAGGACTGGTTGACACCAGCTGGCCCTAAACTATGTCAATTTTTTATTCATATATTCAATATTTTTGTTTGCCAAATAACTTTTTTCTAAGAGAAAAATCACAAAGACTGTAAAGAAAAAATCATAACTACTCTATTTAATGAGTAACAAGTTATCCCAGGAGAGGGAACTGTTACTTGCTAGCACAGTTTTTGTTGTCATTACAGGAAAAATTGTTTCTCTTCACTGGCACTTCAATGAAAACTTGAAAGTTTCTGTGGGAAGCAAGAAGGCTATTCACTTATTAATCAAATAGCTTTATTTGCAAAAGCAATACATAAGAAGTAGTTTTCAGACCCTAGAAAGAGATCTCTGCTGCTGCATTGTGTGCTATGTCCTTTCAGATGCCCTACGAATGTTCTTGTAATATGCTGCAATGTTACTAGAAACACTTGTGGATTACCTTGGGCAGACACCAGAGATAAATTTCCAGGACTACTGGGGACTAACATTTTCTCTATACAAAAGAGGTAGTAAGAAATGGTAGGAGAGAAAATACTGAAATATTAAATATCAGCTTCTACAGTTCATATTTGTGATATACAATGGGGATTCCAGAAGCCAAGAAGTTTCTGCTTTATTATATTATTTTTTGTTTGTTTATTGTGTGTATGATTATTCATTTCTAAGTATAATTCTTCCCCAGTGTTTTTAATTAATACTGTTCAGAATTATGTGCTGACCTTCTTCAAAAGCTCTTCATTTCAGACACAGTCAGTTCACAGTGCTGCTGTATCCCTGTTGCTTTATTTTTGGAACAATGTCTTTGAAGTATCATGGTATTATTTATTGCTTGCTGAGCATTTAAGCATTTATTTTCAGAAAATCTTTAAGCTTAGTAAGAGGATCCTCTTCATAATGTCTTCAGTTACCACAGATAGAGACAACTTCAGAATCTCATTAGCATAAGTTTATAAAATAAAACAATTGCAAGAGACAGTCTCGAGTGGATCAAAGTAATTGTGATAAAGTTAACAATGACTTTAAAAGGATGACAAGAAAGAGATAAGTGGAAGTAGTTACATACTTAACAGAGGATATTATAAAAAGTAGAACACTCTTCCACAAATGGAACACAAAACCTAGCAAAGAAAATATAAGGTATAAGACTGTAAAAAAAAAAATAAAAATTTTTTTCATATGCAACTTGCTATAGGCATTAAAACTAATATTAAAAACTTCTTCCAGCACATCAGAAAGAGAAAATTTTTCAGAGACTTGACAGGGTTGACATGATAATTTAAAAAATGGAATACTACAGGAAAGATAAAATATAATAGAAAAGCTAAATGAATTATTTTTATTAGCATTCACAGAAAATCAGTTTAGAGAGATTCCTATTCCACATAATGTCTTTATAGAGGAAAATCTAAGAGAATACCACACATTGACATGTTAACAGTGCACTTCTAGAACAAATCAATAAAGGGTATAGAACTACATTATTTCAATCAAAATTATAAAGAAATCCAACATGGTACTAACAAACTGTTAACTGGTATGTTATACATCATCTAAATTGGCCTTATTTTCATGTCATGAGGAGGTAACTAAGGAAATGATTTTTAGAAAAAGTTTCAGTGTGGATGATAGGGAAAAAAATGGAAAATTCTTTTAAAGTGAAATACAAAAAAATGTATATAGATGGAGAGATAAAATATATGGGAAGAATCAAGACTGATTTTATATCCAGAAATTTTGCTTTAATAAACTTTCAGAGTGCTCTGAAATTGTTAATAGCCATCTGATTGAAGACTGAAAAATTGATTGAATGAACTTGGATTTTCAAAAAGCTTTTGACTTTGAAAGTTACTTTAAGACACTTCAGGGAACTGTAAAGTTTATTATATGTAAAATTTATTGCCTTCTCACATATTAGTAACTCTCTTACAGGGAACAAAGGGAAAGAATGGACAAGTTCTTTATGAGAGAGAAAATTGAATCATGATATTTACTGATAATTGTCCTGTTTATCATACCTGTAAAATTATGAAAAAAACCCAGGGTCAATAGCATGTACGGTATTAGTGTTTCAACAGTAAGTGAGTTCTAATATCACAACATTTTCAAAGTAATCAAAACTAATGTAAACCATGATGAGAAGAATTTACCATTATTTCAAATTATGAATATATGGAGAAAAGCCTTTTGATTTGCACCTGCTTTAGTGAGGTACTTTAAAACTGCATTTTTACAGGTAAAACTAATTGATATAATTAAAAAAAAGAAGGAATGAGACGAAATACTAGAATCGTGACTGTTAACGTATTCTCAATTTTTGGTTTTGACCTTTTAAAGAAAAGACAAATTACTTGTTTCAGCACCTACAGTATGATAAGGTAAGAGAATAAAAAAGGTTGCACATAGCAAGCTGTCTTTTCTAACTGCATCCAGACCACATGCAAGCAAGTTTGTAATCACGGTCACCACCTCTGTTGTCATATATTCATTCACCCATCACTGTAGAGCTTCATTGCAAAAGTAGTAGCTGTGACCTATGGATCTCCCTTTTGAAACAATAGAGCTACTGGGCCTTGCTATATCATTCTTTTCTTCCCACTCTCCCATGATAATGAAAATCATTTGTCACAGAAATGAAGCACGACCAACTGCCTCTATGTTCGTTCGTATCTTCTGCCTCCCCACCTATTTAGCAAGGCATACACTGCTGGGTGTTGCTGCATCAACAGATGGAACATTTTGTACTAATTTGATGACATATAAATGCTCAAATATGTGAGCAGGGGATCCCACTGGAGCCCAAGACCCACAGAGCTATGGTATCAGAGCTTTGCTACTTCTAGTTGGGCTAGTACAGAGTTGATGAAACTTTGTCTATCTGACATATAAAACAGGTGAATTCACCACTAAAAAGTAGCACTGCACTATTGCTTGCTTGAGACTATTAATTTGATTAAGGTGTTCCCTTGGACCTCACAAGGTAATCAGACTTTGATTGTAACAGTGTAAGTGTGCCAATTTATTTTCTGCTGGGAAAATACTAATGGAGATCATAGTTGTAATAAACTGCTATGTAGTAATATTTACTTTCCTTCTAGATATCCGCAGAGGAATTCTCCAGAGATGAATCACAGATCAGCTACAATATCCCCACAATCCAACTACCCTGGAGATGCTGTATGTCTATTCCAATTCTCTTTCATAGGAACTCATAACTAAGATTCTTGAACGCTGGGAATGTGATGTTAATGGTTACTATCATTAGTAATATGATTAACAACTTAGGATAATGATAGTGGAAGATGAGTTAGACCAATTCTTAGTTCTTTTTGTAAAATATGGCAATATTTAAGAAACTCCATTCAGAGTAAGGAACACAGGGCAGAGGAGATCAGAAAACTACTATTCTCCATGGTTCTCTATTAGAAATAAATTAAAAACATAATATAGTTTTCTTTTTGTGATGAAATTGTTCTAAAAATCTGTTCCCAATTGCCAGCTTCAAAAAGAAAACAGAATTTGTAGACATTATTATGTAAAAAAAAAAAAAGTCCTGGTTCAGATAGGTTATATTTCATTTTGATTTAAAACCTATGACAAAGGAGAGTACAATCTGCAGTGCCAGTTATCTAGATTTAAGAGCAGATTTTTCTTCCTATTCCCAAAGCTACTTTAGAGTGAACATAAAAAGAATATGAAATATTCAAAAGCAAAGTGAGTTTCCTGTCTTTATCATGAGAGCAAATGCATACGGGAGCATTGCTTGTGCCATTGAAATTGATGTGGCTGCATTCTATTTAAAGACAACCATATCTGTCAGCATATTAAATATCTAAATATAATAAAAAATAAAATTAATTGAGAGAAATTCTCCTTTTGAAAAGGATTCATCCAGGAAGCTCACAATTTAAGATGAACAATTTGGATGCATAGGCATGACTGATCCCACTATCAACATTTTCATATCTATACAGACTGACTGAGGAAACACAAACAAAACGAAAGCTCTTTGTTTTTTGTTTTTTTTTTCCAGCATTGTTCCTCTTCCCTCATGACTTTTTTGACAGCTCAAATTGAAAACACACTGTGGCTTCTCTGCATCTGATATACAGAGGATACTATGTCAAGATGCAGGACAGCTGTGAGATGTTGTGGAATTGCTGCACAGGGAGTGGAAGGGAGCAGGAGCAGCTGTAGCTGCAGTATTTGTCTCTTGTCAGGAATTCAGAGCAAATGGTATGAAATAATGTTAAAGACTGCTCTTTTGCCCTGTCTGATTTTAGATGCTGTAAATACTCCTGATCCACAAAGCTTACACAACCCCTGCCCAGAATGTCTGCTGTGCAACGACCTTCACTCTACTTCTCCAGGTGTAACAAAGGGGGTATTATTCCCTTTAAGTTTACAGTAGTATTTCACTCCTATTGGGATGCTTAATCTATTATATGGCATTTAGGATCAGAATTCTAGTGACTATCGTATTCAATTGTGAAGGCTAGTACTATCCTGGTATTCAAAAACATAACAAAAAGTTCAAAATTGTTTCAAAGAAAAATAACCTTAAATGGGAAGCCACAAATACTCAAAGAATAGAAGGACTGGTAAGAATTATTTGGTGTCACACTCTACCACAACTATATTAACATTTATTTGGTTTTGATTTTGCTTTTGTGGGGTTCTTCTTTCTTAGAAGGGGTGTGGTTAGTAGGTCGAGAGAATTTTTCCTCCCCCTCTACTCTTCCCTGGTGACGTCACATCTGGAATATTGTGTCCAGTTCTGGCCCCCTCACTTCCAGAAGGACAGGGAACTGCTTGAGAGAGTCCAGTGTGGAGCAACCAAAGTGATTAAGGGAGTGGAACATCTCCCTTATGAGGAAAGACTGAGGGAGCTGGGTCTCTTCAACTTGAAGAAGAAGAGAATGAAGGGTGACCTTATCAATGGTTATAAATATATGAGGGGCAAGCCCAAGGGAACAGAGTAAAACTTTTTCTCAGGGGTCACTAATAATATAGGAAAAGGGGCAATGTTTATAAACTGAAGCATAGGGAGTTCCATATAAATATTAGGAAGAATTTTTTTCCTGTGAGGGCACTAGAACAGGTGGCCCAGGGAGGCCATGGATTCTCCTTCTCTGGAAACATTCAAAGCCCACCTGGATGTGTCCTGTGTGACCTGTATAGGAAACCCTGCTTTGGCAGGGTGAGTTGGACTACATGATCTTTCAAGGTCCCTTCCAACCCCTGACTTTCTATGATTCTGTGATTCTAGGCTCAATGTTTATAGTTACGACTAGAGAATGGTATGCAGAACCAAAGCCACCACTAGATTCTGAGGAACATCTTATACTCCAGAAAGATAAAGGGAGTAAAGGGGCCACACCTGTGATGCTTCTTTAGGGAAAAGTAGACAAGACGTGACCAAAATGGAGTATTCCATCCCATAAGCATCATACTTGGTATAAATTTGAGGGATCACAAGGGTCAAGACCTTTGACCTTCTTTTCCCTTCTGTCCAGCCCTTCTTTGCCTGTTCTTTTTTGCTTGAGCATCCTGGAAGGATTCTGTTTGTTCATCTGCCTGTTGTCCCAATCCATGCCAGCCTGAATTTGTGTGCTCCTGCCTCCAGCTCCTGACTTGTGATGACTCCAGGAGTCCAGCCTGGAAGACTTTTCTAGGACTGCCCTGCTGTCTCACTGGTGACATGAACATTATTGGAGGGGGAGGAACTTGGCATTTTTTTTTCTGTGTATTCAATAAAACCAGCTAACCAAAAAGAAAAACAATCAAAAACACCACAAAAACCCAAAACCTAAAAAAACAACCAAACAAGAAAAACTCACAAAACCCAAATAAAAAAACTAACCACAAACACGCAAACAAAAAAGAAATTCCTGAAATTCAGGAGCTGATTCTCAAAAGGATGCCTCTGCTAGAAATGCATTGAAGAGAAAAATAATAAAGGGAACATCTCTATTAAAAGAACATAAGAAAGATGTAGCTTCTTTGATATGGAAAAATGAAAGTTGAAAATGCGTGTTTATAAACAAATCAGGAGAGTAAACACACAAACAAGAGCTGCTACAGTTGGATGACAATTTGTTCACAATGAAAAGTAATACAAACTGTCTGCATGCAACATTAAGCTGAAAATCTTAAGAAAGCTTCTGAACAGAGCAGAAAGAATATTCAATGGCTTTTTCAATGGCTTTCCAGATGGAAGTAGATGATATTACATTCTGCTACTTACATATTTTACTAGGAAAAAAAAAATCCAAGACCCCCATGAAAACCTGCCAAACACATTATTGTTATTGTTACTGTTATTGTTGTCGTTGTTATTATCATCCTTGCTGTTGTTTTGTTGCTCTTGTTGGTAATATTATTACCAACATTATTATTATTATAATATTATTATTTTCATTATTTTGCTGCCTTGCTTTACATGAGGTAGAGGTTAATATTCAAGAAATACAAAAAGCAGAAAAACTCAGATAGCAAACAGTGGATAATGAATAGGGTATTGTTGGCTTTCTGGTCTGCAAGAACACATTGCTGGCTCATGTTGATTTTCTCATAAACCGACATCCTCAAGTCCTTCTCCTCAGGGCTGGTTACACTCAATTCTCCAGCTAACCTGTATTTGTGTTTGGGATTGCCCTGACCCATGTGCAGGATGTTGGACTTGACCTTGTTTAACTTCAGGGGGCTGGCAGGGGTCCAACTCTAAAGCCTCTCAAGGTCCCTCTGGATGGCCTCCCTTCCCTCCAGAATGTTGACCACACCACCCATCTTGGTGTCATCAACAAACCTAATGAGAGGTCATTCAATTCCACTGTCCATGTCACTGACACTGTTGTTAAACAGTGTCAGTCCCAGTACAAAGCCTAGAGTAATGCCAGTTATTAATGTTAATGAATATATGTTCATAATTAACATATGAGAAAACTAAGTGTCTGCACAATGATGTTAAAGGAACATTGAAAGACGGAGAGAGCTTTCTTAGAGGAATGACTTTGATAAGTTTTATGGTTTAATGCTGAACATGCACCATTAGTTTTCAACTATTCCTAATTAACTCACTCACTAATAGCTTATATCTTAAATAATTCAGCACATGAAATAAATATCTAAAATTATTTGAGGTTTTGTTTTTGTTTTTGTTTTTTTTTTAACTATATTTTTTTGAAAAAGAAAATCGAAGCATTTAGATGCTTCTGAAAACATACAAACAAAAAAACCTTTACTGTAATAGCCTGATATTATTTCCTTTCCTGTCACCATTTTATCACTTTTTGTCTCCAGGTTTTGTGGTTGTTGGTTTTTTGTTTAGTTTTTTTTTGTGGTTGGTTTGGGTTTTTTTAATAAATGTTTCAAAAAACTAGACTTGTGGAGCAGGCATCAAGGAAGATGAGGCTTGTCCCATATATCATCTCTTTAGAAACTATGAACCTTGAATAATTCTAAAATCCAAGGTCCACAATCAAGATGTGAACGTTTACTAAGCTGTTTACTAGGTATCAGTTTAATCTTTGATGTGATATGCCTCTAAGATTGATAGTGTTCGGCAAAGGGAACACGAACCCAGCAGAACTTATTGCAGTATTCAATGGCGTACAAATATGTATAAAATAAATCAAACTCATTCCATCATGTGACAGTAGACTAGCATGTATCCATCAAGGTGAAAGTCTGATTCAGAAACAATGATGCAGCAGCAAAGAATACATGCCTCTTCATGGGTAGTTCTGCAGGTAATTATCAATAAGTTTTTTGCTCATCATTCTTTGGCTGAAAACTGATAAGGTGAGACTTGTTGCTGTTGGGAAACTAAAGGAGCGTTCAAAACTGGGCTCAGAAGAAAGGATCTAAAAGCAGCTACTCAGACAAAGATAAACAAAGATCTATTTGTTCTAGCAAAAATCCTCTTATTGTCTGCACTTCTTTGAGTGGGTATCAAAGCAGCATACTGGAGAATAGTGGACTGTAGTAGGCACCTGGTTTGAGTTTCTAACAACCAAAAGCAATTCACTGGAGTTCAGAACAGAAAGCATGCTTTCAGTTTGTTAGTGTCCCTGTAATCCCTGATCAGTGATCCCTGAAATCTTCTCATATCCAACCACACATAATCTATGGTTAATAACTGCCTTTGTGCTTTTTTATACTTTTCATAATTTCCCTCTTTTCTCTCCCTCCCTTTCTCAATTCCTTCTCTTCCAACAGAATTCTTTTACTCTACTTTTCTAATGTAGTCAAGGGACTTTCAAAAGGTCGTGATAACTCCTGATTTCTTCTAGGTTGGGCTGTTGGTTTCAGCAACACAATTTGACTGAATGTCTGAATTATTCACATCTAACTGTACAGACATCTATTGGAAATGTCCATTTGCATACTTCAGTCCCTGTAAGTCTTGATTCTGAAAAGCAGAAATAATTAGGAAATACCAGAGAGCATTTCTCAGTATTAATGATGTAAAACATCTTTGTCAGCCTCTGCTGGCCTTAGTGACCCTGCCCTGCCTCCTCTCGTACCTCCCACCACCCAGTCCACAGCTCAGTGCCCCATTTCAGCTTATTCCTGAGCCCTCAGTCCCTGCCCCATGACATCACATCAGTGCCAGATGCCAGCTCCTCACAACCTTGTGCTGCCTGGCTATGGGTCTGTCTGGGCACTCGTCACCACAACGTTGTACTGAACTCTTTATTTCCATGCATTACAAAAGTGTAGCAATATATTTCAGAATGAGTTTGCTGCTTAGTTTAATAACACCGCTAGTACATCAGTTGTTCAGGCTTACCAGTCAAGAAATATCTTTACTCAAGAATATAACACCTTAATTTCATAGACTTACTTTTTACAAACTTTTCTTCTTTACAAAAACATCTAAATGGCAATCCTGTTTTGCAAGCATTACAGTTAACCATATAGCAAACTATATATCTTAGGGGAAAAAATTCTCTACACTAAAGGTATGTCCCAAAGAGTTTCATTCTACACATTGATTCCTTGCTTTCCAGATTTGTCCACTGATTGTCTTCTAAGAATGTGTCTATTTCTTTTATCTGGTATAAACTTTTACAAATAGGACCCTCTCCTGAGATCCCAAGTATCTGGATACTGAAGAAATTATAATAAGGCTATTACTTTAACTGACCACTGCTTTTATCTCCAAGGAATAAATAATTTGATGAAATATTTACATAGAAATCAAAATACAGGAATAAGCATTAAACAGGTCAGAGAAATGTCTCTGCATGTCTCTGACTGTGCTCTCTACAAAGAGCACAGTGAATAATAACCTCAGATTACACTAGAAGCATGTCATTTTGAGTACCTATAAATTATATTAAATAAACATGAGTTCTTCAGTTCTGGACATACTGAAAACATGTCACAAGCAGGCTTTTAATTCTGATGTAACACCCACAGGTATGAATGAACATAGTCCCTTTGACAGTTTCAAATGTTATTTGAAATTCATCTCTCAGAGTGTACTGTTAAGACTTAACCTTGTATGAATCACAAAGATTCATAATAACTGGGTTTGCCTGTGGTTCTTTATACCCTAAAATCTAGTGTAATTGGCTTGAAACAAATACATCTTTAGAGAATGAGTTGCACTTTAAACTTCTATGTAGGGTGTACAAATCCTTAGTCATGCAGCCTCTATGTGTCTATTTATGCATGTCTCTGTTCCTTTCTGTCATGTTTAATGAAATAATTCATCATTTGTAATAAAGTACAACAAAACTGCCAGTAGAATGTTGTTAGCTATTATGGCAGGTTACATTCATAATTTTTAAATATTTTTAGTGTCCAAACTAAAGCTGTAAATAAGTTGTTCTGTTAGACTTAGCGGGTGCATTTCTGGATATATTGGAAATGCTACATTTTAAATACTTTCAGCTACTTCCATGAAAAAAAAATCACAAAACATATACAATCCCAACATATACAACTAGTCCTTCTTACTGGATGCTTAAATACAAAAATGAAAAAAATCTAAAAAAATGACAAAAACCTAGATCACTGTTTACATTGGTCTGGGTGCATGTGAATTCTGTTGTCAGAGTCTGATCTGTTTTGAAATTGTCTCAAAAGAACAATTTTGAAGCGAATAGCCCTGGCTAGGGTGGAGGAAGATGCTAATGTCCCTGGCCTGGCCAGAGCTGAGCAGGGGGTGACACCTCGAGAAGAGATAAGAACTAAGAACTAACTGCTGGGTGGAGACTACTCCCCTTTCCTGAGGGCCAGCCTGCAATGCTGGGACATCCCTCCAGGCACGATTGCCCTGGCCAGGGTGGAGGAAGCCACCTTGATTGTACTGATGCTGATGTACCTGGCTGAGGGGGCTGGAACGGAGCGGGGAGTGGAGCCTGGAAAGAGATAAGAGCTGTGTGCTGGAAGCCCCCCCTCCAGGCAGCCTGTCTGCAATGGCTCTGATGCCAATGACCCTGGCTGCTGTGGCAGCTGACTGACAGCTGCCCCTTTGGCACAAAAGGAACTCAGGGGTATATATGGCTGTCCATGCTGTGGCTGTTTGGTCGCCTCTTGACCCACCGCCACCTCGCATCGGGCCCTGTCCAGGATCAGCGCCATCTTGAAGGAACTCGCTGGACAGCTGGGCCCCTGGTGGTGACTCTCTGTCTCTCTCTCTCTCATTCTTTCTTCCCACTTCCTTACCCTTTTTCTCCACTCTTCTCTCTCCTTCCTTTCCTCTCTCCTTTTTTTTTTTTTCCTGGCTCTATATTTTTTGCCTGTGTCAATTGTCAAATAAAAGTCTGCTTGCACCCAACCCTTATGCAGTTGGACTTTGTTTCGCGGATCCAAAACAGAAATAAATTTTAATGTTACCTTGGACCATAACATCTGTAAATACCTTATTAGAGCTCAGCCAACAACTAGAGAACTATGCCTGCTCAGAACACATCAGTCCTGAGCGTGTTGTAATGTAAAAGTGACTCTACATAGCATTTAGAATCACTGTATCAGCTGGTTCAGTAAATGGGGCAAAGCAGGGAACAGTAACAAAGACACAGGACTAAAGGTGGAAATCTAGGAAAAAATACCCTCCAACATATAGATTTGGAATGAGATTAAACTACATCAGGAAAATATAGATCTAGGAAAGATATGGAGGAAAAATGATCCTCCTCTTTCATTCAGCTATATCAATCTTAGTTTGAATCCTGTCTTAATAGTTTTTGTTTCTTCTGTGTGGGCTTTTGGTTTTAATGTTGGGTTTTGGTTTTGGTTTTGGTTTTGGTTTGGTTTACTCTAGCAGTTAATTAACAAGATAAAATATGATACTTACAAGTACTTACAAGACTACTTACTTAAGGTATTAGTTGCTACTGAGATCAAGACTTGTGTTTTCCTGAATTAATACATTAAATATTCCTCCTCCTCCTCTGTTTTATTTAATTGTCTTGCTTGTCCATGTTGAAAAAATTAGAGTGCACAGAAAGTAAAACCAGAAAATGTGTTTTATACTTCCTTTTATGCTCAAATTATATAGCTAGGATATATAGCTACCCTAGAAATAGCAGATGTTGCCTTCCTAAGTGACTGTAGCTCAAAAATCTCTGAGGTTGTGCTATAATGAGGAATTGTAAAATTCAAGCGTGAAAACATTTGACCTAAATCTTGGCCTAAATAATTTACACTGGAGTATTTGCAAAAAATAGAATCTCAGTAATAGCTTTCTGTCTGTAAATAAGCAGAGAACTGATTTTCACAAGTGTTTAGAATCTTCACTGCTTACCTGTTTTCTTTCTACTAAGAATATGTATGATTCATCTGCTTTAAATAAAGTACCTTCAAGCTGGATCTCAAAGTCTGACCTAGTAACTCAAAATTTTATCATTATATGTGTGGAGAGAAATAAATGCTTTATAAATAAATCATTTACAAGAAAATTAATTTGATCTTATGAGAAGGCATACTAAATGGATGCTCTTAATTATTATCTACATATAGCTATTTCCCTCTTTTGCAATTAAAAACATCCTTAAATAACTTTATCAGATTCAGAAGTCAGCCTTTTAGATGCATAAAGCTGGAGTGTTAGATCTAAGCATATCTGATTTCCACTGAAGACCACAAAATGAAATATCACATGCATATTCAATATTTTATGCATATACATATTTTCATATTTTGGCTTGCAAACTTTCCATAATTCAAGGATTTGATTTTTAACAATATATTACTGTGTTCATAATAGTTAATATTGATCTGCTCACATTGCTGCTCTGAAGCAACTTAAGCAGTTCAACACGATATTCATCAGACTTAAAAATCCCAAGGTGATATACTTTTTACTTAGATATTTAGTGAGACAGAATTTTAGAAATCTTTACATTTTACATCTGAACTCGTCTTAAAACTTATAATTAAAAACATTTGAATAAATAATTCTCATGCATGAACAGCAAAACATGAAGGTAAGGAAAGGGAATGTTTGATTCTTCAGTACTGAAAACTACACAGAGTCTTGCTGCAGGACTGAAATAAAAGCAGACTGGAAAAGTTGAGAGACGTCAAAGAATTGTTACAATATGTGTCATGAACAGATGAAGGAAATATTTCTGTAAGCAACGAGTATACAGAAGTTTGGATTAGTGGAATTACACACACAACATTGATAGAACCTGTGTGGCTATGTAACCACCATACCATTGGAGAACAATGGGAAAATGTCTTGGTTTTTAAGAATGACTTTTAGTTTTTAATTTTGTAAGTGGAACAGAGAATACTCTCTATAAGAATATGTGTGTGTGTGTGTGTTACTGAAGTCACAAAAGCAGTAAAAGACAATCCACACTAGAATATGACACTAGAAGCTAGTTTACATTTTTACTCAAGTAAATCACAGCCTGACAGTGAAATAGTGTTCCATGGTTTATATGTCAGTGAAAAAAAAATAATATTTTACACTGTTTTTGTTGTTGTTGTTGTTGTTGTTTTTTAAAGGCAAATTTTTTTGGATAGCTAAACTAGAAGTCAGACCTGATCATGTAGTTTTCAGGCTCAGAACCAAATAATGTCTGTATAATTATTTTTTCACTATTTTTCAGAGATTTCCTAGTAATTTTGCTACTAGGGAACTTTTTTTCTCATTCTCTGTAATCCCACTTTTGTATTGGTACGATGATGAGAATCAAATGCAGTATTACCTGTTTTGAACATTCTTCTGTATATATATACTATGTTGAATTTAGTGATGTTACTTGCAATATAGCTTAACTTTCTATATGAATATCAAAACAAAGTTTTTAGTATTTCCAGGCATTTTATGAAAATAGCTTCTAAAATTGTACCTAATATTATAACACTTCATCACACATCTTCTAGCTATCTTTTATCTAGTATATTGTTTATGGGTGGTTTCCCCCTTGAATTCAGACTTTGTTTTGCAATAATATAAATGAATATTTTTTCCAAAATACATATACTAAGATGTTTTCCCATCAGAATGTCTTGCTACCTGCAATAACAGAGCAGCAGATAAAAATAAAACATTACCATATTGCAGGTAAACTAGGTTATTATATAGTAAGAGACAAAGACATTGTAGCTTAATATACGGTTTTCTTTAAAAAAGGATGCATATTCTCACAAGCCAAATGAAAATGAACTTCAATTAGAATGATGGGTGAGGAATGAGTATACAATAAATCACTGAGATTGACATTTGTAAAGTTTTCAAGATTTTATGAAAATTTCATCACAAATATAAAGGACTGGTTTAGACTAAATGTAAGGAAGAATTTTTTTATAGTGAGGGTGGTGTAACACTGAAACATAGATCCTCATAGTTACTTATAGATGTCATAGGATCCTCATCCTTGGAAACATTCAGCCTTGGGTTGGACAGAGCTCTAGGCAGCCTGATCTAGTTGAATATGTCCCTGCTTACTGTACAGGGTTTGGACTAAATATGTTTAAAGGTCTTTTTCTACCCAAACTGTTCTGTAGTTCAGTGGTGACCTATTCACTCAGTTCTCCAGATAAATCTTTTTAGCTGAAAGTCCCACTGCTCGAGGGCTTGGTCAATAAACACACAAAAGACAGATAATACTACTCTGCACAGTTGTATGGAATGAGTATGAAATAGCCCGTATTTAGTGCCTATATTTGGTATATTTATAAATCACTTCACTGACAAGTCATTTTATGCTTATACCAGAGATGAGAATGGAAACTAAAAGCCATGCTAATGCAGCCACTACAGAAAGTAAAAAGGAATGATTTTCAGAGTGCTTATTTTAAAATACAGAATGCAAAGAGATACGGAGAAAGTTAATATTGATTTTTTTTTTTCCTGAATGAATTATTGGGTCAATTGTAAGACTGTAGGTGAGTAGTTAACTGACGAGAACTACCAGAGGAAGATAAAAAAAGTTCTAGTGTACTGAACCTGAAAAGTATGAAAATGTATAAGAAGGAAGCAAGCTGAAATGAGAAGGGAGGCACTTCGTGATATCATTTATAGGGATATACAAGAAGAGCAGATGCTATATCATGATGATAAAGAAGCAGAAAAGAAAATCTGTAGGGTATACTAACAAGAAAGAAAAAGAAACAAAGAAAACCTTTGAAAGAATCCAAAGGCAAATAAATGTCAATTACAAAATCTTTCAGAGATGAAGCAGCACCAGCAATATTAATTGCACAGGAATTTTAATTGAGCAATAAGGTGTTGTGTCTAGGCTAAAGGTTAATTTCAGTGAAATGAAAACCTGCTTATGTGGGAGATATTCTAATGCTGCATATTGTCTTCCAGTGCTGTTCAACAGTGCAAAGCAGATAGAACTCTATGAAGAAGACAAGGACATACGAGCAATTACAGAAAACAAGTTGAATTGTTTATTAGACAGTAATAATTTCGCAGTGATTACACTGGGTCAATGCTATTGTCTACTGGAAAGCAGGGAAGATGCATTGTTTATCTAATATGCATACTTAACCAAAATGGAGAAGATATATTTAAGAAAGTAAAACAAAGAAGATGGTAAATAGAGCAGAAAAATTACAGTTGCAATACGTTTTCCGTAATCAAACAGTAGATTCATTATGAAGGAAGATTTAGAAATATTTTGAAAACATTTGAACTAAATTTTATGTGAACATTCAGGTAATTATATGTAGTTTATTGCACACTTCGGAAGTATTATTTCATAATGGACTCTTCTATTGTCCACAATAAAAACTTTTCAATGGTCTTGATTTATAGCAGATACATTAGATGAGTAGCTTTTGATTTGCTACTATGTGCTCCTGACAACAGCTAGATTATCCCCACAGCTTGGAACATTTCACCCTTTTTATTTATCTTTTATTAAAATACACGTTTTCAATTTCAAATAAATTTTCTAATGGCAAAATACGGAGTTTGTCCATATTTTATGTGATTTCAATGTGGTCAAAAATTAATTGTAATGATACAATAATTTGTGGCAAATTCCATTTAGGTAAGGGATATGGAGTACAAAACCTCATATTTATCAGGACAAAATACTAGTAAAAAATATCTGTACATTTTGCTAATAAGTAATACATCAAGAGTATTTTTTTAATATGATTACTTTTTATACTTTTTATACTTTTTATACTTTTTATACTTTTTAAAAATAGTTTTACATTAGTATGCTTCTAAGGATGCAGTATGCTTGCTATGGAATGAATTTATGATTCGTTACTTATCTGATTTTTAGTACTAATTTGTTCCTGACAAACTGAAGCGTTAGGAGCTCCAATAATGGAAAGAGTTGAGACGTATCTGAAAATTATTTATTTTTTTGTTAAAAGATACACTGAATTGATTTACAGAATTACTTCTCATCATTTTAAAGTACTGGAGATTCTGATATACATGAAAAAGCTGAGACAGCTGGAATTTTTCCACAAGATAAGCCTTGAGGGAACTTAACCATGCTTGAATACCTGATGGGAAAAAGTTAAGAAGACAGAACCAGACTCATCTCATAAGGAGCCAGTGCAAAGATGGCAAAATAGCACAACTAAAATAGAAGAATTTTTTTTCATTGTGCGAGTGGTGAAGGACTGAGGTAGCTTTGTCACTGACTATGTCAATCATTCTTTTTTGGAAATGTTCAGACTGGACATGGAGCTTGTCACCCTACTATAGCTGACACTGCTTTGACTTGGGGGATTTGACAAACCAACTTACATTTTTGTCTATATATAGACAGAGAAAATTAGAATTTGATATAAAGTCTATAATGTTAAACAAGAGGATATCCACTGATATAATAGAATTATCAATTATAATTTCATTTAAAAAATTTAAGCCATATCGACTGGAATCACAAAAAGTGATAATTCAGTAAAATATTCTAGAAAAAAATTAATATTCCCTTTTTCCCAATGTATTGGAGCTTCATAAATATCTGCTTTTCGTAACTGTTTACACACACACAAGACTTGGGTCCCAGCTGGGTCAGTATTGTTAACAAGAAACATCAGAATTTTTACTAGATTTATGCTCTTGCTCTATCAAAAAGATGTAGATGTTGCACAGCATCTGCAACACAGTTTTGTTCACAGTGTGATTAGACAGAAATAGTTTTAATTAATGGTTGTTGTACTAAATAATGCAGTATGTCAACTGAAAAAATAATAAAGAGTAGATGAGTAAGTATAGTTTGCTCAAGTAGCAAAATGCTGCTCATTGGACAAAAGCACCTTCAGTGACTTCAGGCCCCCAAAATGGATGTGTACAATAAAATTTAAAAGTCTTTAATAATTCTTGATTTTTTAAAAATGTATATAATTTCTTTGAAATAAATTAAACTGGAGATTTCCAGACTTTCCTTAGGGGTATTCCTTCCAGGGAATTAATTGCAGAACCATTCTGTCATGATGTGTTTCTGCAGAACAGATGATTTACCATAGCTAATAATTAAATTTAAATAAATTGGCACAGAAATATTTTCTCATTTCACTTTTTCTTTAACTGGTCTGAAGGGTTTGGTAAAACATTAGAGACAATGAGACACAGACATAATGATTCAGTCATGTGTTAACTATTTCACATAGAGAAATTAATTACAACAAGCAAGAGGTTTAAATCACACAGAATCACCAAATCTTTCCAATGCTAAACCATATTCCTAAGCACTACATCTACATGGTTTTTAAACACCTCCAGAGATGGTGATTCAACTACCACAGTAGGCAGCCTATTCCAATGTTTAATAATGCTTTCAGTGAAGAAGTTTCTTCTAATATGTAAACCTCCCCTTTCACAACTTGATTCCATTTCCTATTTTTTGTTTCTTGTAAGCTGGGAGAAGAGACCATTCCTACCTTGCTGCAGCCTCCTCTCAGGAAGCTGTGAAGAACAATAAGGTCTCCCCTCAGCCTCCTTTTCTCCATACTGAAAAAACCCAGTTACCTCAGAGACTCCTCACAGGACTTGTGCTCTAGATCCTTCACCAGCTTGGTTACCCACCTCTGAACACACTTTTGACACCTCTATGTCATAGAATCATAGAATCATAGAATTGGCTGGGTTGGAAGGGACCTCAGAGATCATCAAGTCCAACCCTTGATCCACTACTGCTGCAGTTACTAGACCATGGCACTGAGTGCCACATCCAGTCTCTTTTTAAATATCTCCAGGGACGGAGAATCCACTACTTCCCTGGGCAGCCCATTCCAATGCCTCTTCACCCTCTCGATGAAGAAATTCTTTCTAATATCCAACCTAAACCTCCCCCGGCACAACTTAAGACCGTGTCCTCTTGTCTTGTTGATAGTTGCCTGGGAAAAGAGACCAACTCCCACCTGGCTACACCCTCCTTTCAGGGAGTTGTAGAGAGTGATGAGGTCTCCCCTGAGCCGCCTCTTCTCCAGGCTGAACAGCCCCAGCTCCCTCAGCCTCTCCTCATATGATCTGTGCTCAAGTCCCTTCAATAGCCTGGTTGCCCTCCTTTGGACCTGCTCCAGCACCTCAATCTCCTTCCTGAACTGAGGGGCCCAGAACTGGACACAGTACTCGAGGTGTGGCCTCACCAGCGCTGAGTACAGGGGCAGAATCACTTCCCTGGACCTGCTGGCCACGCTGTTCCTGATACAGGCCAGGATGCCATTGGCCTTCTTGGCCACCTGGGCACACTGCTGGCTCATGTTCAGCTTCCTGTTGATCCAAAACCCCAGGTCCCTCTCTGCCTGGCTGCTCTCCAGCCACTCTGTGCCCAGCCTGGAGCTCCCCATGGGGTTGTTGTGGCCAAAGTGCAGGACCCGGCACTTGGACATGTTGAACCTCATCCCATTGGAATCAGCCCAACTCTCCAACCTATCCAGGTCCCTCTGCAGAGCCCTCCTGCCTTCCAGCTGATCCACACTCCCCCCCCCAGCTTACTGTCATCTGCAAATTTGCTGATGATGGACTCAATCCCCTTGTCTAAATCATCAATAAAGATATTAAACAGAACTGGGCCCGACACTGATCCCTGGGGGACATCGCTAGTGACAGGCCGCCAACTGGATGCAGCACCGTTCAGCACCACTCTCTGGGCCCGGCCCTCCAGCCAGTTCCTAACCCAGCACAGGGTGCTCCTGTCCAAGCTGTGGGCTGACAGCTTTTTCAGGAGAATGCTGTGGGAGATGGTGTCAAAGGCTTTGCTGAAATCCAGGTAGACCACATCCACAGCCTTCCCCTCATCCACCAGGCGGGTCACCCGATCATAAAAGGAGATCAGGTTGGTCAGACAGGACCTGCCCTTCCTAAACCCGTGCTGGCTGGGTCTGATCCCTTGCCCATCCTGCAGGTGCTGTGTGATTGCACTGAGGATGATCTGTTCCATGACCTTTCCAGGCACTGAGATCAGGCTGACGGGCCTGTAGTTTCCTGGGTCCTCCTTCCGTCCCTTTTTGAGGATTGGCATGACATTCGCCAACTTCCAATCATCTTTCAATCATCTGGGACGTCCTTCTTGTAGTGAGGGGTACAAAGCTGAAAACAATATTTGAAGTGTGGACTCACTAGTGCTGAGTACAGGGGGACAATCACTTCTTGAGTCCTGCTGGTCATACCATTTCTGATACAAGCCAGGATGATGGCTTGTGCCCTCCTGACCACCTGGGCACAGTTATGGCTCATATGCAGATGACTGTCAGTCATTATGCCCAGGTTCTTTTTTTTTCCAGGCAACTTTTCAGACATTTTTCCTCAAGACTGTAGATTTTCACAAAGTTGTTGCAGCCCATGTACAGGACCTGGCACTTGGTCTTGTTGAATCTCACAGAGTTGGCCTCGGCCAACATCACAAAACTTTTCATGATTATAAATTTATGTTAAACTTTTAATATATCATACTAGGCTCCTTTTTCTAGGCAATATGCTTTTTACCATGGCATGCTAGAATTTTTTTCCCATAGATGCACCAACTCTTGTTACCAAAGCTATAAAGCTAGCAATAATAATTCCTTACAACTTTTTTACATTACATTGTTCTTCCTGTTGAACAAGCAAGAAACATCAGAACTTCTTTTCTCCAACATGCCTAAGATATGCAAGGGTTTGGCAGTTTCAGGTTGACCAAGCAGGAAATACAGACCACTCCCATGAGTGGGAATTGTGTATTCCTGCTGATACTGAAAGTTGTTTTCCTTCTACAACTCTGGAGAGCTGAGTCTGAAGTACTTAATAAATTCAAATGATATATTGACTTAAATGGCTTACCACAAGAAAAAAAACCCTTACCTCCTCATCTGCATAAACACATATAGACAAAACATTTCTGGCATATATTCAGACAAAGTATTATTTAGGTAAAAAATCTGAGAAGTGCTTTTTTTTGTCTGTAGGTAGTTTTTTCCTTATTTTCTGCTTAGTTCTAGTTACCAGTTTTATTAAAAATTGGTAAAATTGCCTTAAATTTTTATTTTTATTATTAATCTTCATTTTTCAATTTATAGAATTACTGTTGTTTCTCTCATATGGAATTAAATCATCAATTACAGAGAAGTTATTCATGAGATAATTTCTGTGATTAAATATGCGGTCTTCTGCATTAAAAGTTTGCATAATTGTAGTATAGCACATTTACTTTGAGATTCCTGCATAGCAATCCATAGAAAATTGAGTTTGGAATGATCTCCTCAGGGACATAAGGAGAGACCCTGCCTGAACAGTATCTTGTATGATATGCCATAACTTATAGAAATTATTAATGGCATAGTTTGTATAAAACATTAACATTCTGATTTAGTAGATGTTCAAATGTATTTTGCACTGAAAGAAATTGCTGTATGCAGTACTGAGCAGAAGAAAATCAAAACCACTTATCTTTAACTTGAATATAGAAATATTTGGGATGAAATGCCATTTTTTTAAGAAAACATTTATAGAAATATCTTGTCTTATAAACAAAAAGGAATCTATTCAGAACATGAATAAAGAAAGAAAAATTCCAAAGTAAAATTTTTGGGTTTGATAATTTTTTCCTAATGATAGGGCTGTTATCAAAAAAATCTGTCCTAGAAAAGTTTTAGTAAGAGTACTTGTGTTTAAAAATAAATATTAGCTTTTTTTTTTTTTTTTCTTTTTTTTTTTTGTGTGTGATATGGATGTAATTAAAAATTCCTCATTTAATTTTCTATGTTCTTCTGCATATTTACTAGTTCCTTTCCCTTTCCTCTTTCTGCTGACACTTGAGATGTAAGAAATGGAGGATGCATTTGGCATGATATTTCCAAGGCAGAGAATTAGTTATTTTGGAACGGCAAAGCTGAAGCAAGATAAAGCTGAAGAGTAAAAACCCTATATATTTCAATCACAGATTTTTACATAATGCCATAATAATTGAATTAAAAACCTATATCTGGTCTCTCCATTAGTGTGTTGTGATTTATCCATAAGTTTACCACTTGGTCTATATTATTTGACTCATTTAAATGCTACTTATTGTGAGCAGAATGACTTGGGCCTTGGGAGGCTACATATCTGCTGTGCCTCCAAGCAACAAACCAATCCTCATAAAAATTTTTAAGAAATGTAAATAGATATAAAACTCTCAAACTTGTTACCAAGTTGAGTGAATGAAAATATGGGGAATGAAGGAGCACAAGGACAGCATATTTCATATTTTGATGTTTTTAAATAACAAAAGAAACTTTTTTTAACTCATTTTTCCCCACAATTAATTCAGCCAATTTGAAACAAGTACCTTTAGCATAAATCTGTCTCTTTCTTCCATTTAGCTCTTTTGCAAAACAGCCTCCTATTGTCCTTGACTGTTGCCCATTAAGCCTACTCTCCATAAATCTTAATTGCACACAGCAGTGCACCACTTACTCACAGTCTCCAAAAAGCTGCTTAACTCTTTAGGCACTGGCACAAATATTGTTACCACTTTACACAATGGGAGGGAAATATAAATGGGGATGGGGGTAAAGTTTTTAAAGGGAGAAAGAAGGCAATAGCTATCACTGGAAAAGACAAAGAGAACAAAGATAAAATGTCACAATCAATATTTTTTGTTTGTATGTGTATATATAAATTTGCATGTTATTATTTTTGAGAGGGTAATATTCTGAAGTGCTTTCTCTTAAATCTTGGCTTGGTTTTACTGGGCATCATGCACGTAAGTGATATCAGAACACATACTTGCCTAGTAAAGTACGCATTCCTCTTAGCTCTTGTGATCCTTCACTAGAATTGCAAAGAATTATTTTTATTACAGTCCATAGACAACAATGCATACACAATACTGTCACTAAATGATCACAGTTTTTATTTCATATTTCATTTCATCTTTCTTGTACTTAAATTCACATTTGCCATATTCATCTTCTGTGTGTGGAAGAATGCTACTTTCATAAATATAAAATACATGCATTATCATTGCCATAGTGCTTATCCCAATGAACCAAACATACCTTGTAGAAGCTGTGTCTTTGACATGTGAAAACAAATCTTCCAAGACATATCAAAAAATATACTATGCATAGCTACATTTTGGAGAGAAGTTATACAGCCCATAGATGTTTGTATAAATCCGGGGGAAAAAATGTGAATACATAATACTGCTAATAGAAAGCAAAACAATTGCATATTTTCTAGGGTACTTCATTTTGCCACGAGGAATCTTCTCAATACAACATTGTGGAACACAAACTATGTTCTTTAATCCCCTACTGAGCATTTTTTCCATGCAGCTCTTCTCAAGCACATGGAAGTAAGAACTTTCTCTCCACCCTGGAAATGGACTTAAAGCACCAAACAAAATAGTGCTCCAAACTTAAATACATTCTGTGGAGACTATTGCAATTCTATCTACAGTCGGTGTTTATAACCCTAAATAGCATTTCCAGTTCATCTGACAGATCTTCAGTGGATTAAGATTGTATTTTATACAATATTTATGTATTCTATTCAGCATGAAAGACCCACAGGTTATATATAGCAAATAATATTCTGAATCTCCAACTGCTCACTTGTGATTGTGTCAGTAAACAGACACTCAATGAAGCAAACCTGAAAGTCACAAAAATGTCCTGAATGACTTCTTCCACCTCCTTCAATGTTATACACACCACAGAGGAAAACAAAACTTAAATTCTATATAGAACTCCTGCAGAGATATACCAAACCTGCAGTGTGCAGATATTGCCTTCTTTAATCCTGTCTGCTAGTCTCACAGTAAGATAAAAACTGACAATACATAAAAAGCTTCCTGTACATCATCAGTCTACAGGCAGAATACAGATAGGCTGAACCTATCTGGCCACTGGCTGCTGCTGTTGCTTCAGACAGAAGTGGCAGCAAACTCATTAAACTGGCTGCTGATCCTATAATTAATGAAGACAAAAATATTGGGAGCCAGTTCTTTCAGGACCAGTCTTGTAGCGACAGATGCCATACGCTAAGTTTTGAAAGCATGTTGTTTGTCTGTGCTGAAGGAAGATCTTTTTATCAGATATAATTTCTTGCAACTTTTAACACCATGACACCTTTAGCTTTCAAGGGTTCTTAATGCATTTTATTGAGCAAGGTGAAATTTATTCCTTGATATATATACACGCACAAAAAAAGAAGAAAAACATAACATTTTTTAAAAATTGGGTATGTCTCATATTCAAAGCAGAAATGCACTAATTTTTATATTTTTTAATTATTTCCCTGATTTCTGCTATAGTGAATGCTAGATTAGTATCTATTAAGATTAATTATAAATGGAACATTCACAGGCTGTGTGACAGAACATTAAAGCATCTATTTCTGTGGTATGATTCTACCAGTATCTCAGAGATGAATGAATACTGGCATATGATTGAGCTTGATGTGATCAAGCTGTCTGCTTTTCCTTTGATTATATTTCAGTGTTACAGTACTACATAATGTACTTATGACCCTTGCTATCATAATTTATCAAAATGTCTGTGTTCCAGAGGAGCTGAAAAAGAATGTAGTCAAGGATCCTAGTTCTGTTACACTTAGGCTGGAATGGCCCAGGTACCTTAGATAGCAAGTCTATTCAGTTACAGAGAAAGAAAAATTCTTTAGATATGCTAACAAAAACTATGGATCACATATATTAAAAGCTTATGCACTCCTATTAGTAGATGTTGATTCTCAAAACAGGAAGACAATAATTCTGCCTAGGAAAAAACCACACAAAGTAGCGTGTTAACTTTGTTGGGATTTTTTTTTTCCCCACGAAAACTGGGAAATTGGACTGCTGCTCCATAAATTTAATTCTTTTCTACAGTGGTGAACCTTCTTCAGTTAACATGCAAATGGCTAAACACCTAGCAATGAAATCCTCTCAACAGCTCCTCTTTCCAAGGCTGGAGTGACCACCAAATCAAATTTGGTCAGTACAAGGCTATTTTTATTTTTTTTTACATAGGTAACAAATGTTGTCTCCTACTTGCACTAAAATTAAATGAAAAACAGTCAAGCTAAGCAAAGAATTTGCCAAACTTATCACAAAAAAAAAAAAAAAATAAAAAGGACTTTTTTTTTTTTTTTTGTGGAGAAAGGAAAAACTAACCAAACTGAATTGGGTATCAATAGAAATGTAGGAATAATAAATCTACTGTAAAATTCTCCCTTCCCCTTCTTAACTGTACAATGATAAGAAGGATAACAATCTGGTTCAGCTCATTATAAATGTAACAATTTCTTAAACTCATATCTTGAGACTGATGGAATTTCAATAAGTATTTTAAGTAGCATTCAGTCTAGAACAATCATACCTTGGTTGGAGATTAAGTACAAAAGAAAGGAAATGGACAGTTAAGATATTTTTTTCTAAGGAAGTTAAGAACTTTGGTAGGTTTCAGGAGACTGACTAATTCTAAGAAAAAAAATTCTCACAAAGAAGCTTCTTGGTTTGGAGTGGCTCCCGTCTTATATCGTGCTTTGCCTTGTGCACACATGGCACTGAAGAAGATGGAACTACAAACATATCTTTTCCCCTTTTCTGGTTCCTCTGTTCTCTGTTCCTGAGAGGACTGGGAAAGGAATATACAATTTTGGGATCAGAGAGCTGGTACACACTCTCCCTCTCTCTGTTTCTCTCAATAGTAGAACCTGAACTACTAGGGAGTTGCTTACACATCTGTCTCAGAACAGGTATTAGGCAGGAACAGGAAGATCCTATTAAGAAGAAAGCAATAGATTTCTTGAACTATGTCTATTTATTAGAAAAAATACTCCTAAAAAGTTGGTTTTTTTTTTAAAGATAAAAGAGAGATAAAGGTAAAAGCTAATGAGACAGGTAGCAAAAAGGAATCTGATCTCACTTTGTCATTACTAATTCATATTTCTCAGATTTACTTCAATGACTAAATAATAATAGTATAAAAAAATTTTAAGGAAAAAACCCCAACACAACAGCTCTTGAGTGACAGAAAGCAAAATCATGTATCTTTTGTGAATGTTATCCATGTACAAAGTTGAATATGGGAAGAAACTATTTCCACTTTCCTTCCAAGTATATAATCACTGTTTCTAAGGTAAAGAAGCAGTATGAAGAGGAATCTGAAGATTGAACACGGGCTATCCATGCTAGATTTACTTGTATTATTCATTCCTTTTCAGACTCTATCATCCAGGAAGCTGTGAAAATGAACAGTATGATTACTGGGGCCTGAAAATAAAAACTATTTTATCGCTGTAATTTAGGTTTGATCTATTATCAAGCATGCCTGCAATGTGTTCAAAGCCTTTCTAAAAAAGAACATCCAAAAGTTTTAGCACCTCATTACAATACTGCAGATTGCTTTATAATGAGAATCATGTAACTGGATTAATGAATTTTGCTGCATTACCATCACTGACGGAAAAACTGCCTTACCTTCTAGCTTTTTTTCCTGAGGTGAAAAATAATATCATTCTTGTTTGAGAAATGCTTTTCTCTGGGCCAAGCTTTTACCCCCCATGTTTTTGCATCCATCTGAGAGACGAAAAAAAAAAATAAATTTGCTTGGATTTCCATATATGTGGCTGTCTTTTCCTTTAAAAGGTCTGAGAAGTTTAAGTAGCATATAGATTTTAACTCCAAATTCTTAACCTTAATTCTCTCCCCTGTTATTTGGTTGGAATTAAGATTCTTTTTACTCAGATTATGGCATTATTCAGAAACATATGTGGAAGGAAGACAGAAAATTTGAGAAGATTTTAAAATTAATTTAAGAATATTTGTTAACCCCTCTTCATAATTAAAGAATTAATAAGCACAGAACTCATAAAGTTACAGAGAGAAGTTTGCATGTTTCTGTGGATAATAATACCAAAGACATTCAACTGCTCTGAAAGGTATAGGAAGAAAATAATATAAGGCAGCCCTAAGGAAATTATGCACAAAGCTCAAGATATAATCTGAAACAGCAATTACAGATAACAATTGTTCTGTTGTTTGACAGTGGAATGAGCTTCTTATTTTCTTATTCATTCATGCTGAATAATTATTAATGTGTTTATTTCCCAAGGTTTTAGAAACCAATGTTCATTCCCAGGGAGCAAATCTTGTAACGAGAGATTGTACAATAATGAGCAAAGCACATTTTTGACAACTAGAAAAAGTTAGGTGAAATCTGACAAAAATATAATGAAAAAAATGTCCTTAGTGATAATTTATCAATTTTAGAATAACAGGGATGCTATTCCATGCAATTGCTAGCATAGGAAGCCAGTTAGAAAGGTTATAGCACTGACTTCTAAACTATTTTTTCACCGATGATTAGTGGAAAGAAAAAATAGTTGATTTAGTCTTACTCAATTAATAAAATTTCTGAAATAACTCTACTTGGTTCTGTCAGAACTCAGTAATAACATATTTTCGTGAGAAGTCTTAAGATTATTTTTTTAAAATTCTTAGCCTTCACCACAAGCAATAACATTCTTTCTAAAATGCTAAAACTAACAACATTAAACTCTTTTGAAGGTATACAAATTTAGCTTTTACTTGACAGTCGGAGGCATTAATTCTGAATTTCTTTTTCATGTATGTTTAATAAGGGAAAGTAAAAGCAACAGCAGTATAGGTCAAAGGAAGCTTTTGTAATGTCATACACACCTGGATAATCTTGCAGGAGATCTGCCACAAACCACAACTACAACCCATAGTTGTAAGAGGAAGATACAGTTCAGAGGTTTGGGCTTTTTTCTTTTTAGATGAGGAAAGAAAAATTATTCCTGATATCAAAGCTCATATTTTTTAATTCTGCTGAAAATAAAAAATATGTTATTTGAATAACTTTTTTTGTTATTTTACTGAAAAGGAAAAAAATACAATCTCTTTAGAAATCATTCCCTCCCTTGCCTTGGAGATTTCTTGTTGAAAGCCTTATGATAGATCATAAACTACTAAAATAGAATTTTCAAATACCTCATTTGATATTTCTTTGTTAAGTGAGGTTTATTTGTGAATTAGATAATAAAATATAAACAACTTAATGGAACAGTACTTTACTGAATGTTTACCTTTTTTTCCTTCTACTGATATTTATCATGATTGTGACATTTTGTTAACATATTTGATAACAAAAAAGGAAATTGTCATTTTAGAATTAGAACAATTATATTTCAGTGGCAGGATTAATAAGTAAATCATACAGTCATTTTGGAAAAGGTTTTGAAAGAGCCATGTCAAAAGCCAATGCCTACCTGACATAGAATCCTGACAAATCAGTTTCACTGCCCTTTCATTTTTCAGTTGTAATCGATAAGTTTTAAACCACATATCAGTTCAAATTTTGAAGTCCTAAGATAATATAAATTATTTTCATTGGAAAAGGTAACTTATTTAATTAAACATTGATACAAATTACTTTGAAGTTTACGAAATATTTGACCTCAGAGGACCTCGTATCAGCCTTTTATAATTTGTTCCTTCGTCACATCAATATGGCATGATGTAGCTTGGGAAAGAGGTTTAGTTTTTATCACTCTACTGAAGAGATTACTCTAATATGTGTTTTTTCTTTTGGGGCATGAATAATAAGGGAATTAATTTTTACGATTTTCAGTTTTCCTGTCCCAGCAGAAACAAAATTTTGAAAACTTTTTTCTTCTTGAATAAACTATTCAGCTTATTTTCCTCCACAGTCTGTGCTCTGTCTTCTAGTTAAACCCCATTTCCATTTTTTTTTTCCTGAGTGATGAGATTTTCATTCTGTGTCCCAGGTTTCAGTGCTAGCAACTGGAAGAGAGGCCATGTGTCACAAGGGCCCATACTTCTGCTTACCAACAATTGCACGGACAAGGCTGTAAATAAATTTCCCTTGGGAATGTGAGTCCTGTGTGTATGCATGCATGTATGAGAATTTCACTTGTATGTATGAGTAAACTTCAAGTCATAGCAGTTGAAAAGTAACTGCCCAGTAAGATAAGAGGTCTAGTGGCAAGCTTCCAGAGAGTGCTGGAAAGATCAGGGCTGAAAGAGTCAGCTACAGGGTGGAGGTGGTGTTGTTCATATATATGTTGGAGGAGACACTGTAATAATTGAAGGAAAATAACCAGAAACATGACCTCCTACCACTTGTTTATTTTTTTCAAGAGATAGCATATAGTAAATGAAGAAATTTTTCCTTCTAAAGCCAGGTGCTGCTCTCTAGTATTCTTGCACTTCTTCTTCGTGTGAACTTGTTCATCTGCCTTGCCAGGATTATTTTTTTAAAGCACCAGGCAATGGAGGGACCTGGGTCATGGCACAGTCCTTTCTTCCCATTTATGTCAATCTTTCTTTTTGGGTAATCTTCAAAAAGTAGTTCTGTATTCAAACTAAGAAGGAAAACCAGAAAGAAATTAGTGATTTGGATTGTCAGATACCAGCAGATAGTCTTCAGTGCTTCTTTTTCCTCTATGGGAGAAAAATTAATACCTCAGTCTTCCTTTATGGGTAAACACCCTAACAGAACTTAGTTATTTTCATAGCAAAATGGGAAACAATAGGGACACATAATCACACAGTGCAGTTAAAAACTCTGTTGTCATAACATGGATGTCAAGTTTTGTATGAGACATTGAGAAACTTTCATGGAGCAATTACAAATTGTACAAATCATAGAAGAGAGCTGGACTGATAGTTGGAGGCCAGACAAGTATCTGTGTTCATTGAAACATAAGAAGTCCTTAGTTAATAGATAATAAATTTAATCCCTCTTAATTTTATTATCTTGATTAATTTTCTATTAATTATAGCAGGTTTAGAGGCTTAATTTAAATGAAAATGCCTAAATCTAGGACTCTTCATATAAGATTGAATCCTACCTGAATGAGCTCTACTATAGAGTCATAGAATGGCTTGGCTTGGGCCTTTGGACCTTGGCCTCTAGTTCCCCCCCTTGCCATGGAAAGGGACCTTCTGCACCAGATTTCTTAGAGCTCCACCCAGCCTGTCCTTGAACACTTCCAGAGAGGGAGCATCACAACTTCTGTTCATGATGTATATCCTGTTAGAATAAATAATTATTTGTAGATTTCTTTTTCTTTTTTTTAAATGTCAATATCAATGTGAAGTACCTGAACTTCAGTATGGTAGAAGCAGAAATAAAAAATGCCATGTACTGAAAATTGTTTCTCTCAAAGAAGTGACAATATGATCTGAGTAAGATGAAATAAAATAAAATTTAGAAGTTCTATAAATATACATTCTATGATATATTCAAATATAATGATGTAAAAATTACCTACGTTAATTTGCCACAAGATGTCAATGTCTCCATGAATGAAGTAAAAAATGTACATGCTTTCTGCAGAATCTTAAAACAAATATAGCTATGTTTATAGCTGTTTCTGCAAAAGCTCTGTCAAAGGTATGACTAAAATGATAACATTAACATGAACTTTTATCAAAGAAATGTGTGTGGGCCTAATGGCTTACTCAAAACTCAGTGAACAAATCTGTGTTAATCTTCACATCTGTCGGGCAAGATAACATTGTTTCTAGAACTATAGTGTGAATTCCTCAAACTATAACTGACCTGTATCTATAGCATCTTCATTGAACCATAGTATCATAGAATCATAGAATCATAGAATTAGCTGGGTTGGAAGGGACCTCAGAGATCATCTAGTCCAACCCTTGACCCACCGGTGCAGTTGCTAGACCATGGCCCTGAGTGCCACATCCAGTCTTTTTTTAAATGTCTCCAGGGACGGAGAATCTACCACCTCACCGGGCAGTCCATTCCATAGCCTAATCACCCTCTCCGTGAAGAAACTCTTTCTAATATCTAACCTAAAGCTCCCCTGGTACAACTTAAGACTGTGTCCTCTTGTCTTGTTGAAGGTCGTCTGTGAAAAGAGTCCAACTCCCACCTCGCTACAGCCTCCTTTCAGGTAGTTGTAGACAGCAATGAGGTCTCCCCTGAGCCTCCTCTTCCTCAGGCTGAACAGCCCCAGCTCTCTCAGCCTCTCCTCATAGGGCCTGTGCTCGAGTCCCTTCACCAGCTTGGTTGCCCTCCTTAACTCTTAACTCTTAAGTGAAGTGAGTATCTTCACTCAAGACTTGTTCTGGATGTATAAGAGCCCTACCCAGGGAAGGAAATATATACCATTCTACGACAGCTGGATGTAAACTCGCACAGTCATAGAGACAGGGAGAAAACAGTCACAGAGCTGTCAGTCATAGAAGCAGAGGTCTTGAGGTGTCAGTGCCAAGCCCTACTTGGGTATTGACATGGACAATGGAGGAAGTGGAGGTTGTGTTTCTTCAGGCTGGCAGGCTGGGCTGTGCTGACTTACTGATGTGTACTGAAGATGATCCAAATTAACCAAAATGTGTTACACGTGTATTTAGGACACTGCATCTGCAAATGTTTTCTGACACAGAATGTCTCTCACTTGACCCACTTCATATATCAATCTTAAAAAGATCCTGTTGTTTGATGGTCACCGCACAGTGACAAGGGGTAAATCAGACTGTTCATGAAAATGTCGTGTACAAAGAAGAATATGCAGTCTGGAATTTCAGCAAGGCTAAAATTACAAAAAAAAAACAAACAAACAAACAAACAAACAAAAAAACCCACAACTTTTTTCTTAGCGATAACAATATTTATGTTAACTCAATAAGTAAAAAAACAGAAAATGTAAAGAAATTAAGATATCTTTGTTTTTCCCTCCGTACCTGAGGGTAAAATATTAGATACCAGACATGTAGAATCCTATGTAAGAAGAGGTAAGTATAGTTTAAGCTAAGAGAAGAAAGAAGACCTCATACACAAAAAGATATTGTTATTTGATCATCATATAAGCAAATTACTCTGTGAGTAGTTGGACCGGTGCAACCCAAGTAATGGCAGTGATAAAACTTGATTTCTTATGGAATCTTTACCTTATATTTAAGTTCTTTCTTCTGTTTTCACTGTTCCTTCCTTTTTGTTATGAAATATTTATTTTTGTCCTCATATATCTTTTATTTGTTTCTATGACCAAATAGTAGCACATGATGTGGCTTGTTCATTTTTGCAGAAATATGTTAGGTTTTTTCATTGATATTAATTTGTAGCTGGTGTACATTCACCAATGATTTCATTAAACCTTTTGTCTTTGCAAATTCTTCTACTTCAGCTGCAACTGACCAATGGACTGAAAGAGTCAATAGTAAAAAGAGTGATTACATCTGCTTTGTAATTCACTTGTGAGATGAAATTGATTATGGGGACTGGTACATAGCACATTTATTTGTCACAGGAAGTTCATCCTAATATTTCCACAGACTATTACCCCGTGTTGCCAATGAAGGTCAACAAACTTTAAGACGTGATTTTCATCTGTACTGTTAAAGTATTTCAAAATATTATCTTACTTTTCTTATTCGTGATTGCTTTCTCTGCTTTCTTTGCACACAGACTCAATGATACATTTTTCTGGCCTTATTTCCTTAAAATTCTGGATCCCAGATCATGTATGTGAGTTAGCACAGTTACACAATGAAGAAGATAGACAGAATGACAGAATTATTGAGGCTGGAAAAGACCTCAGACATCAAATCCAACTTAGGAACTAACGCCCCCACACTGGCTGGAAGATGTACTATAAAGATTATTAGTATTTACAGTTCAAGGGGTAAACTGTTTTGGTTTTGAAGTCAGAAAGAAATTTCGCCATACTATGCACATGGCTGTCACATTTCAGATATTTTTCTTATATATCATCAAATCACAGCTTGGCTTCACAAAAGAAGGTTTCAGAAGGGCTCTCCCCATGCTTGCTGCAAGGACGCTGATGGCTCATAAGGCCCATGGGGGACAGTCAGTGGGGCTGCAAAAGTCACAGCAGAAAGTCTCCTGTGAGGGGACAGCCAAGGCATGGGTCTTTCTGTGCTGTCTTTTCTCCTCGAAACTGATTCTACTGTGTTCTCAAAGGAGGCAGCAGCTTTATGGTGGTGTCTCCATGTCTCCTGACTGAAGGCCAGAGCAGACCACTGATGGCAGTCAATGTGGCCAAAGCTGAGGGGTTGTTTCAGGGAGTCCTGGTACCTCCTCTCCGGGGGTCCTCAGGGACCCCTGCCTGCTCAAGGACGGGAACACTGGTCATGTGGTCAGTCCCATGGATGTTTAGGATTGTCCAGAGGCAGTGCTGATGGAAGTGTTCATGGAGTCTGCGAGGTTGATCCACCGCTTGTTATAGATGTCTCAAAATTTCTGTTGGAGCTTACTGCATGCAAGACGAAAGGCTGCTTTTCTTACGTGGCAAGAGGGTTGAGCAAGGTGTGCTTGTTGAGTGGTTCTCTTCTTTGTCAAGAATTCTTGGATTTCTTGGTTGTTTTCATCAAACCAATCTTTGTTTTTCTTTGAGGAGAACCCTAGGGATTCTGCACAGGACTGCAGGATGCTATTTTTAATGTGTTGCCAAAGTGCTTCAGGAGAGGGATCTATGGTATGATCTAAGTCTAGCTTGAAGGTTTAGCTGGAAGCTGTTTCTCACTGTATCTTTTTGAAGACTGTTAACTTTGAGCCTCCTCCTTGGGATGACACCCCTCTTAGGTTTGGGCTTAAAGTAGAGGGTAAATTTGCATCGCTCAAGGCGTTGGTCTGTGTGACATTCTGCACTGGGCATCGCTGGGGTATGACGGACATGGCCACTGTTTCTCTAAGACATAGTCAATGAGGTGCCAGAGCTCGGATTGAGGATGCATCCAGGTTGTCTTCAGGCTGTCTTTCTGCTGGAAGATTGTTGGTGATTGTGAGCTGCTGCTCAGCACAAAACTCTTGTAGGAGACATCCATTGTCATTACAGTTTCCAACACCACGCTTGCCTAATACTCTTTTTCAGGCTTCATAATTCCTTCTTACTCTGGCACTGAAGTCACCAAGGATTATGATCTTATCACCTGCAAGAACCTTTTGGGTGAGGTCGCGCAGGTCGGTGTAGAATTTGACTTTTTCTGTATGGTCAGCTTGGAGTGTTGGGGCATATATACTGAAGAGAACAACATGTTGCGTGTTCTGTAGTGGGAGGCGTAAGGAAATACTGAAATTGGAATGACCCATCGGCAAAGTTTCAAGTTTGGAAGCAATGGAGTTTTTAATCATGAAGCCAACTCCTGAAAGTTGTCTTTTAGTTTTGGGTTTGCCTGAACAATAGAGTGTGTAGCCAGCTCCATGTTCTTTAAGACTGCCTCACTCATTGTCGTGATCCAAGTTATTATTTTAATATTTTGTTTATGAGGAAATCTCAGCCTCTGCTTCAGAGACGACGCACAGAATTGCAGGCTAACACGTGTTGAACTTAAACAGGTAGCAAAGATTTATTTTTAAGGAAAGGCAACAAGTTATCACCGTTAGTACAGAGTAAACATGATTGTTGAGGAAATAAAGATAGTAACAATGTATAATTTAAAACTGTTTCACCGTTCCGAGGCTACTGCCGAGTTCTGGCTTCGGTCTGGCCGCTTTTCCCTCAGGGCAGGTCACTCTGCGAAGTTCTGGCTTCGGCCTGGCTGGCTCACAGGAAAATGGCAGGAAAGCCTTTGTTTTTTTTTTTCTCTCAGGTGTCTCGGGATGGGCAGGAGAAGCAGCTACCTCCAGGCTTCTTGCAGGCTTCTGGCAGGCTTCTTTTCAGGGGTATTTTTATAATGAAAAAGGGGAGTGAGCCCCCCCTTTTTTGCTCCCTCATGCAAGTTACTGGTAAACTGTTTTTTTCTGGAGGAGCATTCTTCCGTAGACAACTTATCAGTCGATTTAGATATGTTAATTTTCTATTGTCTAGCCCAAAATTCCAGGCGCCAGGAGACTGGTTTGCCTGTTTACCGTCTTCGGATATGTAAATGTGTTTGATATGTAAGCTTAAGGAAGAAACTTACTCAAGAATCAATTATTTTTTAAAGGGTTCACATCACTCATGAAGACAAACTTCACTGAGAGCATCAATGTCAATGTTAATTTGTGACAGTTTGTGGGCAATTAGAGAAGAACGACGCACAGGACGCCCACTGTATGCTGTATCAAGCATGGTTCTGATGTTCCAACATACGAGTGTCAATCTGAACACAGCTTTAGAGGTGGGTGTATGCCTTTGCCTCTTTGTCTTTGCTTTTTGTCTTTGTTTCTAGGCCCCTCTCTGTGTGGAGCAAGCAGTGCTCTCCTTGAAAAAGGTTGCTTGGTCACTCAGGATGCTGCCAAACAAGATCGTCATCTCCTGGGTCACTCTCGAGTGACCAGAGTCCTGGGCTGCCTGCATGCAGGGTTGGGTCTGTGGCTTCCAGTGCACCTTTCACCTCCGATTTCGACACATGCCTGTCTCTGCAGGGCTTTGCAAGTGTGGGTACACCCTTCGAGCCTGCGCTGTGACTTTTTTAGGTGAGACCCACCGTGCGTGAAACTGGCCCCACCCTTTACTCCTAAGGTTCATCTGCCAAGGCCCAGCAAGCTTGGACGGGGACAGCGAAGTCCTCAGGACGTAGGTTGCTGGAGTATCCTTCTCTTAGAGGGATGGCCTTACAGGGCTAAACGAGCTCCATCTGCCCAGGTTTGGAGTTAGAGTCGTCCTTCTCCTAGGATGGTTGCCTGAAGGCTGGTGAGCCCATCCTGCCCATGGACACACTTTGTGACCTGTCTGGCATGGGAGACCCTGCTGGAGGCACATGCCACTGCCAGCATAACTCACATCCTCACAAGGGCATGCAAGCTCCTCCCCCACGACATGGGGATGCCTGCGGAGGGTTTCTTACACAACAGGCTTCAGGAAAAACTCCTATGTAGAATGACAGACCATTAAAATGAGTAGTTGTAGTTTTTAATGCAGTTTCTAATATTTATTATTTTTAATATATTTTTGTAAATGTAATAAGACTTTGTATTAACATATGTGATATTCCAGTAATATTGCATAAGACCAATATGTAATGAACTATAAAGAGGTATCCTGGGCTTTTCACATCAGTATCTGTATCTATGGCAAATTAATAAAGCCAATCTGACAAGATATAAAACTCTTCTTAGTGCTTATACAAAGCAAGTAGAAAGTAATCACTTGTTCCTTGAAAGTTACAGTGAAAGCAGACAGACTTTGGATTTTCAAGGTCCATAAAATAGGGATGTCATGAACTTTATAAACTGTAATGATTATATTTTTATTAATTTTATTTTTAAAATTTTGTAGTATTATAGATTAATACGTGGTCTAAAATATGAACTGTTTATGAAACATTAAAACCGGTAAATTTTCCTCAGAAACAGGGTACTGTACTTTTAAATTTCTATAGTTAAATATTCACAAAGTTGCAGAAGGTCGAATTTGTGGGTTTAGTTTCATAATTACTCTTCTCCTACACACACAAACAGTAATTAACCAAATATGCTTTTCTGATAACCTGGATTGCTCAGGGAATCCTCCTTCAGCCACTTTGAAAGCTTGTATCACTTCTAATCATAAACACAGGCGGTGAAACAGCCTTCCTTTGGAAGCACTCATATCCCCTGCTTTGCAGCACATTGTTTCAACTAGTATTTCAATGGTGGAATCTTTCTTAACTAGATCTATAATAACTATTAACTTTAATGGTACTGAGAATCAATAGAAAAATCTGATATCAGAGCTAAATGTGGTTTTGAGACCATAACATAATTGCAGCACTGGTGAATACACAGATGCTGAAGTTTTTGAGGGCTGGAAACCTCTCATTGAGTTTTTTTTTCCTAAAATATAGCCATGGCATTTCAGTTTGTCACAGCTGGTTAACAGAGACGGGGGAAGGAAAGAATAACTCACCTTGTGGTGTGACTGTTGTCATTGATTATAAAAGGAGACTTTATGATTAGTTTATGTGAAATGTTCAACCTCTATGTAGATAAAGCTAAGTAAGATGAATTCCATCTTCACTCTTGACAGGATGTAAAGTGAGTTAAATTGCTGTGAAATATTCCACTTGTCTTCTTATGTCAGCGTGGCAAGAAAGCATCTTATTTACCTTTTGTGCAGATAGCTTAAGTGAAACATGTTTTTTCTTACTTTTTTTTTCTACCACTCCCCAAACAAGCCTGCTACATTCTTAGTATACAATAATTTTTTCCCTTTTAAAAAAATAATATTGAAAGATATACAATACAGCTGACATAATGGTATATACTTCTTGTTTTCCTGATGAATTGAAGGTTCACTCTCTTCTCATTATTTCTGATAAATACATAGTCTTAATATTTTTAATTTTTTCTTTATTGCGAAGAATCTAATATTAGAAGAGAATGATTAAATTTAAAATTTCATGCTCCTGCTTAAAAGATTATCTAAGTACTGAAGAAATTTGCACAAAACTGTTGTGATCCAAGGTTAACACCTTTGTTTTGAATTTTATGGAAATTCAGATTGATTGGAACTTATATTGGTTATGTCTTAACCCAACTCAGTTATAGAGTTACTACTATAACAACCTAGTTATAGAATACTAGATTTATTTTTTTTTTAAGTACTAAAAGGAAGTGTATTACTTCATACATTCTGTAATGAACTGTATATTTTGTTTATTGTTCTGTTAAGGAGAAGTCATATGGATTGTATGAGAGGCACAGTGGATGTTAGAAGCCTATATAAACTACATATATTTTACAAAGAAAGAAACTGTTATATTCTGGATTGTACAGAAAACAAATAAAAATTTTTATACTCTTTTGCTTGGGATGATGAGCCAAATGTCATTGTAAACCTTTTTTAGTTGACAGAACTTGTTCATATAGAAAAGTTTTGAACTAATGCTAAGATATCATACAAAATTCAAGGGATTTTAGGCAAGATACAACCTGAAACAAGGGAACTATTTATAGTTCTGATACCCTCCCCCTAACAAAACTGCAGTCCACATAAATATACAGATCTACTTAAATTATTTGTGTTTATTCATTTATCTTGGAAAGAAATTTTTGTAGGTCTCACTTTTAATAATAAAGGTGAGCCACAGAGTTATTACTATGCCTTTATTATCTTAGTGTCTACGATGTTCTCTCACATTTATTATTCCAGATTATTTTTATCACCAAAACTTTAAAACTAAATCTACTTTTAAATGTACTAATTAAGTTTTCCTCTTATATAGATTAGAACTAGCAATCCTTAGGGCTTTAGAAAATCTAGCATGACTCAAATAAGCATGCGTGATGTGCATTTTAAGTTTACTAAAGAAAAAAATAATTAAAAATCAAGTTTTTCAGAATATCACCTGCAAAACTATTGATGAGAAACAATGAGAATAGTGACTTTATGAAGTTGACTTAAAAAGCTGAGTGAGTACTTTTATAGATGTTGCAGTTGTCAGTAACATGAAGGTCCTAACATAAATTCTATCAAAGTCTATAAATAATTCTAGTAAAATTTGCTAAACTATTAGGCTGCTTCTATATTTTTTGAACTTTTTTTTCAGGGAAGACATAAACAAAAGTCCTGTTGGTATTAAATGACAAAAGGTGCTATAGCTGATATCATGTCTGTGGAGGTCCTCAAAAGCCAAAAGGGAAATAAAAGTCTTTTTTTGCAAGCTTTTCATGGATAACCAAAATATTAAACTCATAAAGAATAGACTTAAGTTATAGTCCTTAAGTCCTTAAGTCCTTATGCTGGAGGAAGATGGTGAACTGTCCAGTAAGCTTGCTTAGAGATTTTTGCAAGTGTTTAGAACAGCATGTTTTAACAATGTTTTAAAGAAAGTATTCCCAGTGGGAAAAAATGTTAGGCCTTTTTATGTCTTATGTTCCTGTAAACAGGTTCTAGCAATAACTATGTTTATAGAAGCTAACAAGAAGGAGTTAGAGTTATATTTACCAAGGTTTTATCCAAGCATAAACTGTGTGGTGAAAAGTTATTTTGCTTGACATCTTGAAAAATGTGTATTTTCCCTTGCTTTGACAGTATAATTCTGAGTAACAGTAAAGCTCAAGTAGGTATCTTGGCAACAAAACCAATTCTTCAATAAATTCAGCGGTGGTTTCCTTGAAGGTTTTTTTTGTGTGGCACTACTTTTCAGTATTGAAAGTATTAGTATCTTGTTAATTGTCTGGCACACATGATTATTTCTGGTATTTCATTTTGAAAAAGCAGCAGGCAGAGACAGCTAATAGTAAATTCATATGATATTATATTTAAATCTATAATAATAATATATAATAAAATATAATAATTTATTAAGCACCAACAGACTATACTAGAAAGAACTCCTGAATTTTCCCAGAATTTGAACACCTCTGTAAGATGAAAGTCTGACAAAAAAAAAAAAAAAAAAAAAAAGCATATTGCTTTTGCTCATATATAAAATGTAGTCATGGAAAAAGATATGGAAGTTACATGGAAATTGGAAGAAGTTAGCGTGGAAAATAACACTGAGAAACAGTAAGGATTAAAAGAGAAAACCATGTAGAAGGATTAGCTGATTATTGTTCCTAGAGACTGAATTTAATTCAAACAGAAAGGTGTGGTAGATGTGTTTTAATCTATTTTTAAAATGAGGTGAACAGATACAAATCAGAAGTGTCTCTGAGTTTTTGGATATGATGCACACAAAAAATACAGAAACTTGTCATACATTGAAGACAACATTTTTAAGATTTGCAGAATGTATATATTAACTCTAATATTACATGAGATAACTAAATTCATGTTTGTCAGTATGTTCTTTACTAATCTTTAAAAAATGTTTACATTAATTATTACATAGTATTCATGACCACAATATTTTTGGTACATTGAACAAAATTTTGAAAGGCGTTAGGAAGTTACAACTCAGTAAACATGTAGAGTATATAACACTTCCCAAAACGGAGCTCAAATAATGCATTTTGGACTCTACCAAGGTTTTCACAAGACTTGAGAAAGTTCCTTTTAAAATACATATATGTTTAGACTATAGTTCTAAGTGATACTTAAGTACTGCCTTTTCAACAAGAACTGGTTTCATTGGTTCAAAGACATTAACAGGAGATGAATTTTTTTTTTTCTTAGGTTATTTCATCATATACAGATGTAACTCTTGATTTTAACTCACTCAGATTTTGATATGAAAAAGAAAAACAGAAATTATGTCTCTAATAACTCTACTGTGTTTCAGATGATCATATATGTGCATTTAATTGCAAAATAGGTTGGGGTACTATCTATAAACATCTTTACAATTAAACCACAAGTCTGGACATGCTGAAATCTGTTCTTTTTCCAACTTTAGCAGGGGAAAGCATGTCCACCGATTGCTCAGAGGTGCACATACTTCCAAAATCCTTGTCAAGAAAACTACCAGGACCAGGAGGACTTCTGATGATTCGCTGAAGTGCTAAGATCATCTGCTGTATCCAACTGATGTAGATCCCCAAGAAGCCCTTACTAGTCACAGCCTAACTCACTAGTCACCAGTGATTTTTCTGGTGAGCTAATATGAATAATAAGGCAGAAGTCAGAGGCCTTGTTCTTACCTAAGTATTAAAAAAAGTTATGAATATAAATGGGTCATTTTAGTGTATGAAACAGAACAGCGGTTTAGGCTGAAACTAAGATATAATTGAGAATTCTAACTCAGAAGAGGGAAGCTTTTTCAGGTACTGTTAAACATTGATAGCTTGCCCACATATAGTGAAAGAAAGCAAAGTGAGAAGGTGTGTCATTGACATGGTTGCATTTCTCAAGAGTTTCTACTTCAACCTCTTGGACTTTCAGAAGTAGATTTATTCTAAAGAGGGCTGGGATTTTTTTCACATTTTTCCTAAATTTTAAATGACTTCATGCATCTTAAGTTTAAATGTTTTCCATTGTCATTTTTCTTTAAGAGTGGATGGTACTGGAAATGAAGAAATGGGAGAAGCTTCTTAATCTACCTTTGCACATATAGAGAGAAATTCTGATAATATCTATATGCCCTCCATTCTTTTGTGGAATTTTTTTCATCATCATCTAATAGGTACTTACCTTTAAATGTTTAAAGGTGTGCTTAGGGCTAAATTCTCCATATCCATACAAAACAGTGTTTTCAGCTAACCCTCTGTCAAGGCTGATCACAGCTCTGCCGCAACTTTTCTGTCATCTGCATACTGTTGCCTGAAGCTGCTCTGATTGTTTGTATTGCACTCACCATTACTATCCCACCTGAGCCCCTGTGAAGTGAAGGTCTTAAGATGAGACTTGACTTCCACTATTTGTAGAAAGACACAGAATATTTTTATTTTAGCCTTTGAGGTAAAAGTAGCGCCAGGGAAAATAAACAGAAAAGAAAACATGAACATGATTTATGTAAGCTCCAGAATAGCACAGATCAGTAGATCTGTGAAGATAGTAACGATAAAAGGTAACAACTCAAATAAAAAAATATTAGTATTGTGACAAAAAAAGGGAAATATGCATTGGTGATTGTACTTTCTTCTTGGTATGGACTGTGAAAATGGGGCTTGGGTAAAGGCAATTATAGCTCAGAAGCTCTTAACTTGACATATATTGGGTTGTAGAGGTGCCTTAGCTTCCAAATTTCATTAAGAAATATTTTTAGTAATGTCACATAAACCATTTTGTCTCAAGGGTTTCTGTAATGGTGGGATGCCTTACGCATTTGTCTCAAACAGTCTGAAGGACTTAAGAAGAGACAGTTCTTTGATAAGAGGGGAGGTCACAAAGCCAGACACTTGATTCTGCTGAGAAGAGACAATTCCTTGACCAAGAGACTGTTGATTTCTTGCTAGGCGGCCACTTGACGTAAATTTACGAGCAACAGCTGGCCTAGAATTGTGGAGCAGCAAGAAATTGATAGCATAAAAAAGCAGAAAGACAATAACCCTCTGTGCCTCTCCTAGGATTGGACCACAACCCCCCATCTACCACGAGATCAATGGGATGCAACTGGATCTTTTGGTGGTGAATACACTATAACATCTTTATTTCCCTTTCTTTCTCTCTCTTTTCTCTTCTATAACTAGAGTTTTAAAGGACTGGTCTGCAGGGAGTGGTGTCGCAGCACCATTGTAAGCCCTGGAACAAATACTTGTTGACATTCCTAAAGGACTGCCTGGTGCCTATGGAAATAATGGCCTGCACATGGCCTAGGACCTACACATGGAGACAATGGTAGAGATAATGGTTGAGGAGCAAATGAGCAGAGGTCTGCTCCAGTTGTTCAATCTGATATGTCTCAACCACGTTTACTCATCACTGTGAAGCAGTTGTTTGAGCATAACAGGGCTATAAAAGGAGCTGTGATGGTGGGCTTCTGTGGGAGTTTCACTGATACCACCACTTCCCAGTAGCCTGGCCCAATGCTGGACACAGAACTGGTAATTTTCTGTTATCTACCTCTCTGGTGAAAAGCCCCTCCTCATTTTTCCTGTAAGCCCTTGTCATGTACTGGAAGGCTTCTATAAGGTCTTATTTGAGCCTTCTCTTGTCCAGGCTGAACAACCCCAACTATCTCAGTCTGTTTTTGTAGTAGAGGTGCTCCAGCCCTCTGATCATCTTTGTAGCTCTTCTCTGGACCCTCTCAAATCTTTCCTGTGCTGGGCACTCTGAAGCTGTATGTAGTATTCCAGGTGTGGTCTCACAAGAGCAGAGCAGAGGGCCAGAATCCCCTCCCTTACCCTCCTGGTCATACTTCATCTGATGCTGCTGGACTTCTGGGCTGCAAGTGCACACTGGCATCTCTTGTCAACCTCATCTACTACTGTCCCCAAGTCTTTTTCCTGAAGGCTTCTCTCTATCCATTCTCCCTCCAGCCTGTATTTTTGCTTGGGGTTGTGCTGATCCAGGTGCAGGGCCTTGTACTTGGTCATCTTGAACTTCATTAAGTTGGCATGGGACCACCACTCCAGCCTTTCAAGGTCCCTCTGGATGGCCTGTCTTCCCTCCAAGGTGTCAACCATACCATACAGCTTGGTATCCTCATCAAACTTGCAGAGGATACACTCTATCCAACTGTCTGTGTCTCCAATGAAGGTGTTAAAGAACACTTGTCACAAAATTGACCTCTGAGGAATATTCTCAATCATGCTTTAGAATTTAATAAGTTATTTCTAGTTGCCTGATGTTTATTGTGCAAGTAGTCAGTAAGATTTCCTAAAACACCTAAGGGAATGAGCACCCTGTTCATCACTAGTACGGGACACAGGTTTGCAAGTGGTGAAAAAAGCAAGTGAGAAAACACTTCTGTCTCTTTGGAGACACTGCCCCACACAAGTAATGTCTCCAAGTCTCGATTAAAGAACAACATAATCATAAGATTACATTAAGGCATTACCTTCAGAGGGGGCTGAAAGAAAAGGTTTGGTCATAAGAGTTGGATACCTCTGCGTTTTCCTCTTGTTTTTTTCAGTTTACTTTCATTTCTCCAGATTAGTTTCTCCTTTCACAAAATATTTGGGATGATGCTTCTTATGTACTTTGATCAGTAAATGAACTCTGTTCCTGTGTGTTTTATTATGGTGGTAACCCCACAAATATGAAAACAAGAGAGACAGCTAGAATTAAAGATTTAAAAATAAGCCACTGCCTTCTTTAGAGGTAGACAGACAGGCGGTATTAACTCTTTTGTGCAAAAAAAAAAAAAAATTTCCATAAAAAATTTAAATAAAAATAATTTAAAATTACAGTAACTTTATTTATGTTTTTTAGGGAAAAAAAATTCCTAGAATCAGTAAATACTAATTTCCTGTCTTCATCCTTCCTTCAGCTCCTCCAGCCTCCACACCCTGGTTCCAGTGGAAATCAGAACCTATTATACCTGCTGAATTCATATGCCAGTTTTCAACACCATCAGTGTGATGATGAATTTCAGTAGTCATTCAGGTGAATCATCCAGCAGTGCTCTGCCATGAATCAGTTAAAATGCTTTGGAGATGTTACCTTGGTCTTATCATGACCTAAAGAATTACCTGCCCTGTGGGTGTATAGAGATTGAGACCTCAGGATTTCATAATATACACAAAACCACTGAGGTTTTACTCTCTTTATTTCTTCAGTTTTGTCTCAAAAATCACTAGCAATTATATCTCTGAGTAAAAAAGTTAATGCATATATCCAGCTGTTATAAATTATCACCAATTGATAGGAGCAGTGATTAATAGTATAGCAATGATCAATTACAGCAACAATCAATAATAGCAACACAGTAATGGCAACAATAAAAATATAGATAATATTACAGGTAACGAACTTATCACTAATGAACCAAATATCAATAATATGACAGCAAATATAGTTACAATAGATTTCTTTTACACTCTTTTACTTTTTAAAAAAATATTACCTCTTCTATGAGGACAGGCTGAGAAAGTTGGAATGGTTTAGCCCAGAGAAGAGAAGGCTCCAGGAAGACATTATAGCAGTCTTCCAGTATCTGAAGAGCACCTATAGGAAAGCTTTCTCCAAGGGCATATGGTGATGAGGGGTAATCTTTTTAACCTGGAAGGGGTTAAAAAGAAGAGGTCCATGTTGGATGGGGTTTGAGGAACCTGGTCTCGTGAGAGGTGTCTCTGTCCATGCAGGGGGGTTGGAACTAGATGATCTTTTACACTCCTTCCATCCCCACCCGTTCTATGACCCTGTGATATACATACAGTAACAATTGCATGAAACAGATTCCAGAAGGCAACCAAAAATATACCAGAAGTGAGAGGACAAACTAAACAGACCCCAGAAGTGGGATCAGAGGGGAATCAATACAACAACAGTCTAACTTCAAAGATAATCTGCAAAGTCTGAAGTCAAACAGACACCCCCAGAGAGAATCCAACATCTTGTAGAAAGTTCACGCAGATGTGTTTTCAAAAGAGAAACACACATGCAGCACAGAAAAACTTCATGGACAGAAGTTTAATTTTGTATAATAATTAAGTAGTTTTCATATAACAGAGACATAACATGGTGCAAGACATTACCACTTTGAGCAGTGAATATATGATAATCATTTCTGGTTTTGACCTGGAACATCCAACAGACAATGATATTTTCAACTCTCTCAGGCTAATTTTTATTTTTCTAGATTATTTTCCTGATGTTGCAAATAAAATAGCCAGTAACACAGAATCACAGAATCATAGAATCGCAGAATCTCCTGGGTTGGAAGGGACCTCTGAGATCATCAAGTCCAGCCCTTGATCCACTACCACTGTGGTTACCAGACCATGGCACTGAGTGCCACATCCAGTCTCTTTTTAAATATCTCCAGGGACAGAGAATCCACCACCTCCCCAGTCAGCCCATTCCAATGCCTGATCACCCTCTCTGTAAAGAATTTCTTCCTAATATCCAACTTAAACCTCCCCTGGCAGAGCTCAAATCCATGCCTTCTTGTCTTGCTAATAGCTGCCTGGGAGAAGAGACCAACACTCTCCTGGCTACACCCTCCTTTCAGGGAGCTGTAGAGAGTAATGAGGTCTCCCCTGAGCCTACTCTTCTCCAGACTCAGCAGTTACCAGTTCTTTCTTTCTCAGGATGTTTTCCCCCTTTTCCAGGCTGTTTTTCACCTTTTCAGTAGATAAGTTACAGTTCTTTGTTTTGGGGTTTATCAATGGTATATCAGGATTCAGGTGAGTGTCAATGACACAAATCATTTAATTAATCTTTAACACTAGCAAACCTTAGCCAGCCCTCCTAAAGCACATTAAAAGGGAAACATGAATAATTTTAGGATGTGAAACATGTGCCTTAGATCGCTATAAGAAACACTAAAACATACAGTCTTGCTAGATCACATCGAGACTGAAAAATAATATTCCAAAAGATAGTATTATTTTCAATTATTACTTCCTGGAACTCTTTGATACAAAGCAGTTTAAAATAGTTTTTAAAAAATGTAGCTACTTGAAGAGAGGTTAGCTGACCAAAGAAATACACAGAAGATTACAGGTGAGAAAAAAATAGAATAGTCACATGAAAAAAACAAAACAAAACAAACAAACAAACAAAAAAACCAAAACCAAACAAGCACAAGAAGTAGTCTTGTAGAGCTAGGAAAAAAAAAATTCAGTAAAAAACATCTGCTTGTTGCCTGATAAAATCCTAGTAGCTTTTTGAGATCTTGTGAAGTTGGTTCATCTGCAAGTCCAGTAGATATAGAAGGTATTTTTCTAAACAGTATTTCTGATTCTTTTTATCTCCAGGATGGTGTCATGTCTAGGCAACACTGATTATCACTTCAAAAAGTGTCTTCTCTCTTGGTCTAATATAACATCTCTGAAGCTCCCAGTGTTGAAGAAAGGAATCTGATAAAAACAACTGGGAACTGAAAATCATGGATTTAGGGCTTTATTCCTAGGTTTGCCCCTCATTCCTTCTCAACCTGCACAGTGTAATTTCCTCCTCTTTATTTCTCCTTCTTTCACACTATGGAAATTACACGGTCATGTGTGAAGCAGTCTTTCAAAGCTTAGCTAAATGTTGTTCATTTATCAGATAAGTGCCATTCTGAAGTGCAAAAATTAGCAATGATTTTAAAAAGCAGATTATTCAGAATTGACTGCATATTTCATGTGGTGCTTCTTCTGGAAGAAGGCAGCAACAGTATGAATAATTATGTAATGACCAACTACTTCATCCTGCCAAGAAAGCTTGGACAGCTGTTTGATCCTTGAGTAGAATGTCCACAAGATCAGATAAAAAACCCTGACAGTTTTAAAGACACGGATTCAGGGATTCAGAATTACTTAAAATCAGCAGTGTGTTCAGAACAGTTCAAAACAATTTTGCTTGTTTAGACACCACACAAAATTTTGCTTTTATTTATGCTTCTTTGAAATAAAATATTTTAGTATGAAGTAAAGTCCTAAGAAAACAATCATAATATTTGTATTAACTTGAACTACCTAAAACTGGTAGACATATAGCCTATCACTGTAGGTTAACAAAATTATAAAATGGTAAGCAATATTACTGCAACACCAACCTGAGCCAAACTCTAACATTTAAATGCACAAATTAATTTTGAGAGCTATTTAATAACTATCTTATTTTTTTAGTAGAAGAAATGTATGGCTTTTTTACTACTCTTCTAATTTTAGGTCTGTATAATTTTCTGAAATGTCAGTAACTTCTATTTTTCTTCACAACTGTGGAAACTAGGTATCATGCACAAGTTTTATGCTGCATTTCAGCAATGATTACTGTTCAGCATTTTTTAATTTTTTAAAAAAATGCCAGTATTGTGTTGCAGATACCAAGAAGATATTTTCAAATCAAATAGCCCACAAACAAGAATTCAATATTCGTAATATACTCTAGGAGCCTGTTGCCCTTCTTTACATGAGAGTGCATTGCTGGCTCATATCCAACTTGCTGTTCACCAGGCGGCCTACGTTCTCTTTCTGCAAAGCTGTTTTGCAGCAAATCAACCCCAAGACTGTCCTGATGACTGGGGTTACTTCTCTCCACGTGTAGGAAATCCTTGAAAACCATGAGGTACCTGTCATACTGTACTTCTCTACCCTGTCACAGAATCACAGAATCACACAATGTCAGGTTAGAAGGGACCAACCTCAAGGATTATCTGGTCCAACTCTTCTAATATTGTTGTTTATATGAGATGTGTCATCACCCCTTTGAGCTGAGACATCAAACTTTCCAAAGTGGGGGAATCCACCACTTCTTTGGGAAACCATTCCAATGTCTGACTGTGCTCAGATTGAAAAATTTACCTCTGTTGTCCAATCTGAATCTTCCCAGGAGCAGCCTCTGCACATTACCCCTTGTTTTATCCATGCGACTCCTTGTAAATTGGGAATCTTTGTCTTTGTAGCCACTTGGACTTTTTGGCTGCATGGATCATATATTTCTGTGTATAATAAAAGGGATGATTTAACATAAAAATGACCTCTAAATCTTTAATTTTTTTCTAGGTAAGTCTAAGAGTTATATCACCAAAAAAGTTCCATTTGATCCTTTGGCATGCAGATGTTACAATTCCCTCTCCTTGGGCCAACAAAAGAGTAGTGAATCATTTTCCTGGAATAGCAAGAATTTGGGGGTATATAAGCAACACTGAGGTTCCCATGTCTTTGCCATCTTCCCCCAATCCACCATCCTGCCTTGGGCCCTACCCAGAGCTGGAATGCCATCTTGAACAAGAAACTCTCACCAGACACCTCTGCACCCATGGTGGTGACTTTCTCATACTCCCTCATTCTTTTATTTCGTTCTTTCTTTCTTACTTTTTTCTTTCCCTTCTTTCTCTTTCTCTCTCTCTCCCTTCCTTGCATCTTCTCCTTTTTTCTCTCTCTCTTTTGCATCTCAACATATTTGATATACCATCATGGGGTTATATCACTTTTCTTGTGTTATTTGTCAGATGAAACTTTATGCTTGCACCTGACCCTTGGTGGTTGGACTTTGTTCTCGTGGATCCAAAAATTGTAAGTTACTTTGAACCGTAGCATTTCACGTAGTCGGCAGGATAAGAACCTGTGTACCGTTATTGTAGTAAACTACCAAATTATCTACGGGTAGTATTTGCCTTTAGTCTTCATTGTGAGAAAATCAATAATAGGAACTTTCAGGTGAGCAATGGTGTCTTCAGAATAGCATATCTCTGGGTGATTTGGGTACAAAGAACACCTGAATTCTCCACATAGCATTCTGTAAGTACATAAAAAAAATTTCTATTTAGTTCTGTTACGTAGCCATTTTACTTTTATTACAATAGTCTCCTAATTTTTATGTCATATTTTATTCAGTACAAAATCTCCGAGTCTAAATCTTTGGAGCTAAAGGGGAGGCTACAAACAGAGGATTTCTTTCTTGTAATAAATTGCTGCAGTACAGTAAGTTTAGAGACTATGAGTATTCTGAAAATGGGAATGTTTAAACTCCAGTTTTAATACCAAAGTATGTCAGTATCATTCATATTATTACTGGTAAATTTTCAGATTATGAAAGTCACTGTTAATCACTTAGAAAAAAATGTAAGGAATGCTTGCAGTATAAAAGTGATGTGGCATTTCTAAATCTCTTTTATCTCCACTATAACATTTCTTCTTTCATTTAGAGGATTTTTTAACCACAAAATTTTACTCACTGCAGGAAGAGTCCTCCATTATGAGCAAAGAAAAATATTTCCAAGAGCTCATAATAGAGTGAACACTGAAACATATTTTTCTTTCACAGTTAACTTGGAATTCAGTTTTCATTGCATTTTTGGCAATTTAAGAATGTATGAAAGATTGCCCTGCATCTAGGTCAACCAACAACCTATTTTGAAGAACAACTAGTAGTACAAACTAAGTAAAGGAGATGAAAATAAGAATCTCCTAAATTTTCCCAAGTCCCTGTGGTCATATAGACCTCCTTTTTTTCTTTCACTTTTTTTTTTTTTTTTTTTTTTTTTTTTTTTTTTTTTTTCCCCATTACCTGCATATTGGACAATGTGCAATCACACTAGGCCTATCTAAACTGTTTTTTTACTGTTTACTGAAAGATACTCACTTTTAGACAAGTATCTTTGTGCATTGGAGATAAAGTGAAGATCTATAGCTTCTTTAGAAACATGTATTTTCTTTGTTCTATTGCCAATAAACAGAGTATTTGACAAGCACCCAGATGCTTCTCATCAAGTTAAGCATAAAAACCCAATTCTGTAACAAGTACATAAGAAAGAAATTAATGCTGAGATTACAGGAAATGCAGAAAGCTTTTTAATTTTTTTTAACTAAATTAATATGGGCATGAATTACGGACACCATTCAAGACATTGCCTTGTGTTATCACAGATGTAAGTTAATCTGTATTGTACTGCACTGCAATTTAATAGAGATGAGTAAAGATGTAGGTTTTAGCAAAATTTACATAGGTTAAAGGATCAGAGCATCTTACATCCAAAGATGCTGAGCAAGTTGGAACTGTGTATCCTGGAGAAGAGAAGGATCATCAGGGATCTCAACCTGTTAAAAGAGAGGAACAAGAAGCAGCCAGAATTCTAGTGGTGCCAAAGGACAGACAATGGGCACAAATGGAAACAGGGGCAATGGGCACAAATGGAAACAGGGAATTACATTTCAATATAAGAATTTATTTTTTTTTTCTGTAATAGTGATGGAAAACTGGAACAGATTACCTTCCTGAGATGTGGTGTAGTCTCCTTTGGTAGAGATATTAAAAAATTAACTGGATACAGCCCTGGGGAACATGTTCTAGGCAATCCTCAATGACCTTCACAGGTCCAACTTTTCTGTATTCTGTGTTTCCTTTTATGAAGGATTAGTTTTTAGAAGTTAAGACTTAATAGTAAGATTTTTTATCAGAATTAAGCTTTCCTTCCTTTTAATTTCTTTCTAAATCCAATTCATAAAAACAATAATTTCAGCTTGAACTTGTCTTCTGTTTGGAACATACTTTTTTCCCACACCTCCTCAACAATGTTTCTATTTTTTTTTCTTATACAAGGAATTCCCTCCCTACCCTGCTGATTTATATCCACCTTTTCTTTTTGCTGGCTTATGCAAAGCAGAGTAATAAATGGTTTTCTGTTAGCTTGTGTTCTGTTTCCTTGAAATAAGACAGCTGATGATTTACAAGTCACAAAAGGATTGATGATTGATGGTGAAAGTAACCTAACATGTTTGTTTTAGGAAAATATTTGCAAGTCAGAAAATAGAAAAAAAAAGTTATTCACATTAACATTTAGTATTACAATTGCATAATCTTTAGCATGCTTTTAGATACTTAATTCTGTATCTGTACATATTTATTCCTAGGCAGTATTTCTGAAACCCTAAAGTTAAAAATTATCAAGGTTATCAAATCTATATATAAAGTTTATGATAGGTATGAAGAAGTCTATCTTTTCACAATTCCAGTTATATTTACATGTATTCCTTACTTTATGTGCCATTTACTATTCAATATCCAAAACAATAATTTGGTACATGAGAAATATTTACTGAAGCTAAAGCCTAAATCTATTTGATTAGATTAGAAGTTGCAGCTTCTGTAAATGTAAGTGCATGCTTGTGTATATTGTCTATATGTGTACACATGCACATATAATGATCAGTGCATTGTGGTTTTATTTATGTTGGGTGGAGACTACTCCCCTTTCCTGAGGGCCAGCCTGCAATGCTGGGACGTCCCTCCAGGCACGATTGCCCTGGCCAGGGTGGAGGAAGCCACCTTGATTGTACTGATGCTGATGTACCTGGCTGAGGGGGCTGGAACTGAGCAGGGAGTGGAGCCTGGAAAGAGATAAGAGCTGTGTGCTGGAAGCCCCTCGTCCAGGCAGCCTTTTTGCAATGGCTCTGATGCTAATGGACCTGGCCTGGCCAAAGAAGAACAGGGGTGACACCTGGAAGGAGGTAAGAACTGATGAGTGGGTGGGGGACTGCACCCTTCTGCGGAATCTCCCCTCCAGGCAGCCTGTCTGCAATGGCTCTGATGCCAATGACCCTGGCTGCTGTGGCAGCTGACTGACTGACAGCTGCCCCTTTGGCACAAAAGGAACTCAGGGGTATATATGGCTGTCCATGCTGTGGCTGTTTGGTTGTCTCTTGACCCACCGCCATCTCGCATCGGGCCCTGTCCAGGATCAGCGCCATCTTGAAGGAACTCGCTGGACAGCTGGGCCCCTGGTGGTGACTCTCTCTCTCTCTCTCTCTCTCTTTCATTCTTTCTTCACACTTTCTTACCCTTTTTTTCTTCACTTTTCATTCTCTCTCTCTTATATCTTCTTTTCCTCTCTCCCTCTTTTGCCTGGTTCTATAATTTTGCCTGTGTCAATTGTCAAATAAAAGTCTACTTGCACCCAACCCTTATGCAGTTGGACTTTGTTTCGTGAATCCAAAACAAAAATAAATTTTAATGTTACCTCGGACCGTAACAGAAACGAGCAAACAAATAAAACCCAAAGCACCTACATACAAAAAACCCCACATACTCAAATAACTCAAACCAACAAAAAAACTCCCCCCCCAAAACAACCAAACAAATAAAGCCAATAAATCTAAAACACGGAACTCCCCTCTTTTCAGCAAGCTGTTTTCCCATGCTCTCCATTCTTTAAGGTACCATATAGACACCCTAAATGACTAGCTTGTTAAAAACATCTTACTTTCAGTTAGGTATGTATAACTATTGTGAGATATGAAATTCTTTCAAAACAATTAGAAAGTCATCTCACCATTAGTTTTCAAGGTTGTATTAAAATTTAAGAAATTTTATTGAAATTTGGTATGGCTCTAAGAGATGCTTAAGAAATTAACAGCTTTGTAAATTTTTCTAGTTCTTTAAAATTTGGGATTTTATATTTATTATTTAATTAATTTTAGTGAATTTACAGCCTCAAAGGGACTTTTTATCAGGGAATGACAAAGTCTAACGGCTTTTAACTGGAAGAGGGTAGATTTAGATTAGACATTAAGAAGACATTAAATAAATGTGAGGGTGGTGAGACACCGGAATGGCTTGCTCAAGGAAGCTGAGGTTGTCCTCTCCCTTGAATTGTTCAAGGACAGGTTGGATGGGGCTTCAAGCAACCTGGTATAGTGCAAGATGTCCCTGACTCTGGCAAGCAAATTGGAACTACATGATCTTCTAACCCAAACCAATCTATGATTCTATGGTTCTAAAAAATGAACAATCCTCTGCAAACCAATGGGGCTATCATTCTAAAGGTGTATTTGATTGAGATACACAGTATACCCATGATTATCCAAATGTGATGGAAATCGTTGCATAATTGCAGTTCATTTTAACTACTTTTAATCAAAAGCTGTAAGTCAATGAAGCTCTTCTAAGAGATGGAGCACCTCAGCTACTGATTTAAGAAGTTAATGTATAATTGTACATTTTATGTTGATGTATTTATTTTTGTTTTGAAAAGCTTTTCAATATTTTCCTAGGTGAAAATTAAAATAACAAGCTATTTGTAAAAATATCTGTTATGATTTGATTGAAGTAGGTTTTGAATGAAATGATTTTCTGTAAAAAAATCATGTCTACAATCTGAAATATATTTGCAGAATTTGAACAACAGAGTTCTGAGCAACTGAGATAATAGGACCTGTTAAGTTCATTTGTCTGATATTGTATGAAAAGTACAGTTTTTCAAAACCAAGAGTTTATTTGCTGTAGAATTCTTTTGGATTCTTACTTGCTAAGTAGATGTAGATAATCCCTGATGGTTCCATTTTCCTGGAAAAAACTGTTACATCTTTTTCATAACATTCCATTTGTCCTGGTTTAACACTGGCCAATTATATACATATTGCCAATAAATATGGAGAAATAGCAAATATATGATTACTGATAGATAGTTTTTTTTATAGTTCACACATTTTTTCTAACATTCAGAGTAATTGATTTCATACATCATAGTGCCATGAACCAAAAGAAGAAAATAAATTAAAATAATTTAAATTATTTTAAATTACAGAATTAATTATTTTAAAACTGAAAATAAATTAAAAAAAAATAATGTATGGGTTTTTTGCATAATATAATTCTTTAGCATATCTCTGTTTCTGAACTACTGCTTATTTCTGTTCTTCCTATATATGCACACTTGCAGAGGAAATACATAAAGACATAAAATTATGCCTTTAGAAGGAAATGATATTCAAGGCAAAGGAAATAGTTCTGTCATACTTATTTTTCTAAGTAAAGATTAGCAGTGTTTCTTTCAGTGCAGTCACACTTATTTTTCTCTGTGCTTCTTACAAGTTAGACAATTCGCACAGCTGCTGTTACCAGGAAAATCAAACAACCTCTGATGATCTTGAAACTTCTTTTTTTTTGCTAATTCAGTGTCACTGATGTTCTAACAAAAGATGAAATCCTTCATGTTCTAAGTACAAAGAAATTATATTTCTGGATCAGAAATACACATTCTACAGTTTGTTAATTTTACTACATAAGTGTGTCTATGAAGTTCTTTTAAGGAAGCAGCTACATGACGAATGTTTGCCTTCAAAACTGACACATAAGAACCTGTTAGCTCTTTTGTCTGTTACTGTATGGGAAAAAAAAAAAGTATTTGGGCAGACACGCTTCATACTTTTACTTACATACTTTTATCTTCAGTTATTCCATAAAATAAAACAACTACTCAAATACTCAGAAATTTCGTAAAGCTGTTTCTGGAAATAGCTGATTTTTAACAACATTACTGCATAAATACATGTTCCTGACATATTTTACTACAAAATACTGAAACGAGGGCATGATCATGTTGACCAGGAAATTAATTGATTGCTAGTCATTTGAAAACAATTTTCATCTGTTCATTACAATGAGATGTTACGTTACAGATTTGGCACAGTCCTTGTTAAAAAATAGATCTTCAAAACATTTCAGCTGTTCCAAAAATGAAACATCTAAGAATATTTATATGATTATATACTAATCATTTAACAAGCTGTACAATATGACTATAATTTGCTACTCAGAATTTAACAATTGCCTCCTCAAATAAAATATCTGCTACTGTGACAGTGATTACTAAGAAGATATATTAGGCATCTTAGTGTATAAAAACATCAAAGGAGTTTGATATATTACAATGGAAAATTCATGAGGTTTTGTAGTTTTATTTTTAACACCTGGAAAAAAAGATGTTTCGGAATCTTGGTGGCATTTTTTGAGTTTGATTTTTAAGATTATGTTCTCACTTGGTTAGGTTGTACATTTGTTAGAATTTAACTATAATCCTATCCAGATGATATTTATTATCATTTTCTACCAAGCCATGAAACCTTTCGTGACACTAATGTTGAATGGAACGGGTGTTCTTTTTTCCTCTTTATTCCTATATCCCATGTTAAAACTGCTTTAGTTCTCACATTATAAAGAAAAGGACTTGACATCTGACAAGACACACTTTTGTTAAGATTAAATATTTTCCTTTGCCTACAAGTCTGCTAAAATCCAGTGGGATTACATCTTTTGAGATGCTTTTCATGTTATAGACACAGGTATACACTGGTGTCTTGTTAAAATGTTCTTGTTAAAATGACTCCAGGACAAGTGGTCACCAAATCAAACAATTCAGATTGATCAGCATCCTTGTAGTTAGCACATTAGAAGTCCTGTCTCCAGTCAGTCTTCATCACCAAGAAAACCACTGTTCTTATTTCAGATTTGCACTCAGGCATGAAGAAATACATAGCCTATTGTACTCGGGCTTATAACTTCTTAAATATACTTTGTGGTCTTTGTTTTGTCTCAGTTTTCTGCTTTTCTCTTTTCTTCTTCTCTCTCTTCTCTTCTCTTCTCTTCTCTTCTCTTCTCTTCTCTTCTCTTCTCTTCTCTTCTCTTCTCTTCTCTTGATATAGATACCTATTCCATTTAAAAAATCTAATGATCTGCACAAGCTATCAGTTTCATAAAAGGAACATTCACTTTGGAAGACTTTTGTAACAGATTTCTGATCCTGCCTTGTTCTACACGTCATTTTGGAGCAAAGCATGAGTTGTAATTGAGCACTGTAATTTTGACTAAAACATTTCCAGTCTTTGTGTAGGATATAATTTTGAAACTCAGTGGGATGGCACAATGTAAGACAGACAGGAGGGAAAGATTATTTTGTTTCAGAACTTTCACACCCAGTGTCATATAAGACCACATACCAAGACATGTTGATTTTCAGGGGTTGTCCATTTTTCAGACATGAGGACATTTACATCAATGCACTCGTGTCCAGGATTTTTTGCAATGGTACACTGGGTAGCAGACACCAACCTGGAGACATGTAGGAATTGAGAATGCTTTTTTGTAGATTTCAGGAGTTGACGGTAAATAGTTTCTCCACGCTGGCTCACCATGTGAGACATCAAGATTTATTTACTGGCTTTTAACATTCAGTCTGTGTGCCCTGAGAAGCTGTACATGTATGTGCTGCAAGCTGTACAACTTACTAGACAAGGAGTCATGACATACTGTCACGCCTCACAAAGTCAGCATGGCTCCTCAGATGTGGGGTCCAAATCAAATATCACGTCCTGAAGAGTGGGCATGAGTAGAGTTCCCCAGACTGGGGGTCAACTCAGGGAGGTTTGGACTGGACTCCCTTGCTTTTTAAACTCCCTCAGAGAGGAGTCTAGATGTGGATGGGCCCAATCCTCCTCCACCACTTCTAATTAATCTCTTTTAACAACCCATTTGGCAATATTAAGTTTGGAAGGTACTCTAGGAATAAGATTATTATCCAGGAGGTTTGTATAAAATCGTAACTTTACTTAAAGTGAGTAAGGTTATAAAGCATGTCAGACTACAGACTACAACTAGCAGAATTATAAATTATGGTACTTTCAAAGCAATGGTTTATAATTTAGCAAAACTTACAGAAATTGTCAAAACAGCAGGTTACATCTAAAAAATTTAACAAAGCAACAGATAGTAAAACTTAAAAAAGTTGGAAACTATATTACCCTCATGTAACAAGATAAGATTAGAAACATAGACAAAAAGAGAGAGAGACATAAGGACAAGAGATAGGAAAGGTGTCACCACCCTTGGACACAGCAATGATCTTGGTAGGAAGTTGTGGTCCTTGGATGGCAGGCATGCATCCGGCATTCTGAGTATACCTCTTTTATGCCACCTGACCCCACATTTTCAAGGAGGGGTTTGGTATATCTTACACAGACAGGTGTTTAATTAGGCTGCTCCAGATGGGTTGACACAGCAATAACTCTTATTTCTGCACATGCCCCCTCTCCAGTGGCTTTACCCAGGGCACACACAAGATGTCACTCTGCCTCCGCAGGGTGCAGCTTGCCTGCCCCTGTCCCTTACAGAATAAGGACAGTGTCCTGCCTGTCAGGGTGGCCATCAGGCAGAGCTCCCCTGGCAAGGACAGTGTTCAGCTTATCAAGATAGCCACTGAAGGAGGGTCTGTTCTTGTGAGAATAGGGCCCTGTTTATCAGGGTGGTTCCCCAAATGAGGGTCTCTTCTTGAGAGAACAGAGTCCAGGTGGTTATTGGATGAGGCCTCCACCAGAGTGCAATGTCCACTTTGTCAGGGAGGCTGTGTTTTTAAACAAAAGAAGTGTCTCTTCACCCCTTGGGTTGTGCTTGCTGATGTGTGAACTGAATTTGGTTTATGTTGGCAATGTTTGACAATGATTGCTCCCATGACAGGGTCAAGCAATTCTCCAATATTTAACTTGGTCTTCAAGAGAGGTGCATTGGTATCATTCCTGGCATTGTTCCTGGAAACAGAAAACAAAGCAAGTGGAGGGTTGCCGGATGGACTTCCCTTTAAGTGGCTCATCTTGTTTAACTGCATGGACTAGAGGCAGAAGTTATTTTTTGCAGTTTGGAATATCTTTTTTTTTCCCTCTTCAAAGGCAACTGAGCAGAATAATACAGGTCTCTTTGGTCTGTCAGAGACAGTTTGGAATAGACTGCAATAAGTACCATGTTCTGCAGAACTCCATTTTGGGTCTAATTGTGCACTGCTGCTGCTGCTTACCCCACCAGTTCAGTGGAAGGGCTTCCAATTAAAGTATCTTTAATTTACTGATAGAGTTTCAAATCTTGTGAGAGTGACTGCTTAAAGCAGTTCTCCAAGTGCAGCATGAACATCTGTGAGATAATGTTTATATCCCTGTTGAATGTGTTAAAAGGGATATTATATGCCTTCCCAATTAAAGACAAATTTTACTTTCTCATTTTTGTGTAAGGAGACCATGAAGAATGTATCTTTTGCACACAGCACTGTCACCCATGTGTGTGTAGCTCCTTGCAAATATCTATTAAGTTTGCAATTTGGTACAGTATTTGGTACAGTATATTTGGTACAGTAGATGCTAGCAGAGTTGTGTCAGAATTTGGCAGCTGATTATCGATAGCTAAATGACACTTTCTGTCTGACTTTTGTACTGGCCAGACAGGTGAATTGTGTGGAGAGTGGTTTCTGGAGATTATTTATCATTTTTCTAAATCTGTTAACTTCAGAAATTCCACTTCATGCTGTGTCAGAAATTGGATGCTATGGAACATTGGTAATTTTTGAATCAGGGAGCGAAGGGCTTGTGCAGGGTGAAATCACTGTGTCCTGTCCTGATTTCTGTCAAGGTTAGAGTTGATGTTACAGTTCGTGGGTCGTTCAGCTGTCCAAATCAAAGCTTAAAATATTTGCATGGTGCTCCTTAATTCCGAAGCGAGTAGAGTCTTCTCTCTCACAAGCCATAAATTAACTTCTGTAGTTTGGCAGGTAGCACTTGCTCTGCTTTCTCCAGTAATTTTAATTTTTTGCCTACCAAGTCACAGACACAGGTTCTTGGCATCTTGTTGCCTTAGTATTGAAATTTGTACTCTTGTATCTATTAGAAGTTTTACCACTTTTTGTCTAGGACCAACTGAAATCAGAATGTATTTTTTTTACTGATGGCTCACCTAATATTCAGAAGAATCTGAGGTAAACATAAAATCATCTTCTGGTTTTCTATTGTGATCATAAGTGTAATTTTTTTTTTTTTTTTCCCCACTCTACCCTGTGATCTGGAAGTTTCTTCTACTGCAATATATTGCAGAGATTCTGGCAAATGGCTGGAGTTATTTTCATTTGAACTGCTACTGTCTGAATCAGTCCAAACAATTCTAGTTTTCAGGGCACACAATTAATTTCTTAATTTGTACAATGTCAGCATAAGCTGACATTCTAATGCATAAGCATAAGCTTCATTCTAATTTTTTCTTACAGCTGTTGGTTTTTCTCCTTTTCTTCTTGTAACTGTCTTTGCAGTTGCTCAGTTTTCAAATGTAGAATTAAGTCACCTGCCTTTCTGCCTTGTATTTCTTCTTTTAGGTGTTGGTCCCTTTTGTTTTATTTTTTCTGTCTTGATAATCAGCTTCTAAATAAGTGCCTAGCATTTTGTAAATAATACCCTCATCTTTAGTTGAGACTCTGGCAGCACTTAGCTGTTTTTCTTCTGATCACACCAGTGATCGCACACCAATCGCTGCATCATTTTTCTGAAAATCTGGGGTTTGGATTTATAACCATGTTTTTCGAAGTAATCAGTGATATTTCTTGCCATCCTGCTGAATGTGCCAATTGTTGCAGATGAGAGTGCAAGCTATTAAGATTGCTTAAAGAATCCCCAACAGATATCAGAAAAATCTTGGTTTTAATACAGATTTATGAAAGTGTGACTTAGAATTTGATGGCAAGGTTCACTCTATTGCTTACTATGTGGACGGGGTGTGTAAGGCATTGGAAATTAATAAAAATGATTTATACAGGGATCAGGGGGAATGATTTATGCAGGGTTAGGGGTGGCTGAGTTGGGGGCAGGATGAAGTGATTTTCATACGAATTGGGGAAAAGACTGTAGAAGACCCTCCCAATGAGTCACAGGGTTTAAAGTGAACCCCCTCGCTTTGTAAACTCCTTCTCAGAGAGGAGTCCAGGTGTGGCTAAATCCACTTGTAGTCCCAGACTTGCTCAACAGTTTACAATGAAGAGGTTTAAGTGTAGGAATTTTAGTGTAGTGCTTTAATAAATAATTATGGGTCTGGTGCGATTTGAAATAGCAGTAAAATAAGATTGATTAGTAATATTATAATAACATTAAGTTATATGTTTTTCTAATAACTTAATTAATAATCAAGATACAGTTCTAATCAATACAGAGATTCAAGTAAAAATCTAATTTTCCTAATTTGCATGCATGCACACACACAGAAGTATGGAGGCTAACCTGTTAAGATGTTACAGTTTGGTACCTAATATCATGAAAGAAATTGCCTTCTCTCTCCACTCCAGATTACCAAACACAGTCAAATTATACCAGCCCAATAGAATTTGATTTTCCCCCATACCTAAAAGAAGTGGCTGGCTACTTAGTCTTTCAAACAGATGAAGCAGCTTTCTTCATGAGACACGTGATGCAGGCTTCATCTCAGTGCAGTCCTGGAGAGCTCCAAAGAGACTCCTTCTTGGAACTAATATTTATAGACCCCAAGATAATTGACTTTGGTCAGAATTTTTCCACCATAGGCATGATTTGGATTAAGCAATTTGTGGCAACTTCCAGAGTGGGCCTGAGTTCTAAGCAGAACAGGTCTCAGATGTGTTCTGTAGTTTAAAATATGGTTAGGGAGTGCCTAATCGCCTCCTAATCACTGTGTTTGCACAGGGTCAAAAAGGTACCAAGTTATCTAGACTTACTTATCCATCAGGAAAGATCAGAAAATGCTAGATGATATCAGTCTATTGCACTTGTTATGGAAACAAGAAAAGTGTTAGGCTCACTGCACTTGTAACTCAGGCAAGAACAGTGTTGCCTGTTGATATTGTAATGTAGCTCAGTGAACAGAGTGTCTCTAAGTCCTATGAGGAGCGGCTGAGGGAGCTGGGGTTGTTTAGTTTGAAGAGGAGGCCCAGGGGACACCTCATCACTCTCTTCAGCTACCTCAAGCGAGGCTGGAGAGAGAAGGGAAACAGCCTCTTCTCTTTAGTGAACTGTGAAAGGACCAGAGGAAATGAATGGAAGCTGTGCCAGGGGAGGTTTAGGCAAGATGTTAGGAGATATTTTTCACTGAGAGGGTTGTCAGGCATTGGAATGGCCTGCCCAGAGCAGTGGTGGAGTCACCATCCCTGCAGCCATTTAAAAGGCATTTGGACCTGCCCCATAAGGACATGGTTTAGTAGTTGACTGTGGTGTTAGTCAAAGGTTGGACTGGATGATCTTGGACATTGCTTCCAACCTAAACATTCTCTGATTCTGTGATTCTGTGAAATGTTAAAATTGTTCTGAATGAATAATGAGAGGTGGACTGTGTGTATAGAAACATCAAAAAGTAAAAAAAAAAAATAAAATTGACCTAGACAGGCTGAAGAATTGGGCAGGGAAAATTTATGGAATAACAAGGGCAAGTGTAGTGTCTTGCATCTGGGAAAGATCAACCCCAGGTACCAGTATAAGCTGGGGACTGAGCTGTTGGGGAGCAGCATAAGTGGAAGGGATCTGGGAGTGCTGGTGGATGGAAGGATGACCATGCCAACAATGTGCCCTTGTGGCCAAGAAGGCCAATGGCATCCTGGGGTACATTAGAAGGTATGTGGCTAGTAGGTCAAGGGAGGTTTTCTTGCCCCTACTCTGCCCTGGTGAGGCTACATCTGGAATATTGTGTCCAGTTTTGGGCCTCTCCATTCCAGAAGGACAGGGAACTGCTTGAAAGAGTACAGTGCAGAGCCTCCAAGATGATAAAGGGAGTGGAACATCTCCCTTATGAGGAAAGGATGAGGAAGCTATGCCTCTTCAGCTTGGAGAAGAGGAAAATGAGGGGCAACCTCATTAAAAGGAGAAAGTCAAGAGAATGGTGCCAGGCTCTTCTCAGTTGTAGCCAGACAGGACAAGAGGCAACACATATAAGCTTGAGCATAGGAGGTTCCATATAAACATGAGGAAAAATTTTTTTGCTGTGAGGGTGACAGACCACTGCAACAGGCTGCCCAAGGAGGTTGTGGAGTCTCCTTCTCTAGAGACATTCAAAACCTGACTCAGTGTGTTCCTACATGACATCTAGTAGGTGACCCTTCTCTGGCAAGAGGTTTGGACTTGATGATCTTTTGAGGTCCCTTCCAACCCCTAACAATCTGTGATTCTGTGAGCATTGTTGGTGCAGTGCTATGCTCCCCTTGGCATGTCTTTTCTATCCCCACTGTCCTCACTACCAAGAATACTGAAGTTGTGGAGTATATCCAGAGAACGGAACTGAATCTGGTTAAGTGTCTGGAGAAAGCAAGTCTTATGAGGAGTGGATGAGGAAATTGGGATTGTTCAGTTTGGACAAGAGGAGGCTGAGGGGAGATGTTATTGCTCTCTGTAACTACCTGAAAAGCTGCTGTAGGCATGTGGGTGTTGGTCTCTTCTCCCAGGCAACCAGCATGTCTTGGCTGAACACAGTGGTCTTTTGGAAGTGGGGGGTGGCACAGGCACAGGGATGGCTCCTGTGAGAAGCTGCTGGAAGCTTCCCTGATTCCAATCCTAGCCCAGTCTCTGCCCAAGGTTGAGCAGATACAGGAAGCTTCATGTGCCTCCGTGAGCAACTAATTTAAGAAATGGTAGATGAACCTTCAAAATAATTATAAAAAAGGAGATCCGCAGAGCAGAGGAGAGGCGAGAGAGCAATGCTAGAGGAAAGGCACCAGGGTCAGTGAATAAGGAGGGGCAGAAGGTGCCCAGCAGAGATTTCCCCACAGCCTGTGGTGAGATGGAAGGCTGTCCCCTTGTAACCTGTGGAGGAGCAGAGGGGAGGAGCAGTCCCTGAAGGACCATGTAGAGATAAATGTGTATTTGTAGACACTGAAGATTTATGGTGGGCAGATGTGGATCTGCAGCCACGGAGGACTCCTTGCCAGAGGAGGAAGACCATGAGTCTGTGGGCAGCCAAGGTTGCAGTCTGTTCCCAAGGGACTGCACCTGGTAGGAGGGATTCATGTCAGAGGGGTTCATGAAGGACTCTCTCCCATGAAAGGGACCCTGCATTGGAGCAGGGGAACATGAAGAGGAGGAAAGAGCAGCAGAGACAATGTGTGGTGAACTGACCCACTCCATGTCCATGTCCCCCTGTGGTGCTGAGGAGGAGGCAGGAGTGAAATAATCAGCTCTCTGGAAGAAGGAAAGAGTGCAGGTGTGAGGAGGAAGGCATTCAGATCTCGCGATGTGTTCTTGTTTCCAATTTAGGTTTTTTCCTTCCCAAGTTGAATCTGGTTTTTTAATCCTCCCTCTCCTTGTCTCAGTTCATGAGCCTTTGAGTGGATTTTCTCCTCCCTGTTGCACAGTGGGGGTGGGAGGGTGAACAAGAGGAGGCTTGTTTCATACCAGCTGGACTTAAACTGTGACACAGCAACGGGATGAGAGGAAATTGCCTCAGGCGGCATGAGGGAAGGTTTAGATTATATATGAGGAAGAATTTCTTTAGTGAAAGAGTGGTCAAACATTGGAACAAGCTGCCCAGTGAAGCGGTGGAGTCATCATCTCCAGAGGTGTTAAAAAAAACTGTAGACATGACACTTCAGGAGATGGCTTAGTGGGAATGGTGGTTTTGGTCTGATGATTGGACTTGATTTTAGAGGTCTTTTCCAGCCTTACAAATTCTGTGTTTAATATGATTAATATGATACAGATGAAAAAGTCTCTTAAGGAGCAGTTCTTTCCATCTCAATGTAAATGTCTATGTCAGCCTCAAAAACTTCTTTATTTAGCAACAATATAGTTTACGTGGAAACTCTAATGTTGATGACATGTAATAAGTAAAAGAAAAATCAAGAAACAGATTATGTCAAAATAAATCCTTAAACTTTTAGCTTTGATTTTTGATCTATATTCTTTTTGAAATATCATCAGGAAAATTATATAGATATGCATGCTAAACTGCATGCTGATAAAGCAGGGAGGCATTCAAAGTGAATTTGAATCAATATTCAATGGAGCTGAATTAAATAAGCTACTTTTTTATAAGGTTAAAATAAATCCTAGATGAGTAAGACTTTTATTCAATATTTTCATTACGATTTTCTGCTATCATGGTTTTTTTCTATAGCCCCTATCTAAGAAATGTATTATTGAGCCTTGGTTCATTATCTGCATACCAATTAATTCTTGTTTTTTGCATCATTTATCCTTTTTCCTCTTGACTTTTATCTCAGTAAATTATCTCCTGGATAATGGAGATATATATGGAGAACAGGTGAACAGAGAAAGTGAGAAAGACTTATTCTTGGTTGCTAATGAAATTGTACGCTAAATTGCCTGAAATTCTATAAAGCAGTGCAGATAACACCTTTCCCTTTAAAGTAAAACTTACCATTTCGTCTGCATAGCCAGCTTCCACAGGATAAAGGTCAAAGATCATCAGGCTATTTTGAAGTTAAGTCTCAACCTGATAGAATAATTTGCTTCATCTATGCCACCAGCACCATCAGTTATGTTTAAACTATTTCTAACTTATAAATATCATATATATTTTCTTGCCTTTGATTACTTAATATATAATGACATGCTGTAATTATTCACTACTGAAGCACACAATATACCAATAGTGTCTAAGATACATAATTTCCCAAGTGTTCTGGGCTTTTAAAAATTATTTTTGGATGTAACTGCAGGTGAATGTATCAGCTACATTCATATAATACTGGAGTCCCATGCACAGCTGATCTGATGTAAGGGTCCACTTATTTCTGTAACAAATAAATATTATACTGTATAAAAATATTACTTTCTTATTTCAGACAATGCCATTCCTTCTAATCTGATCACATGTTTATCTTCTTAAAACCTTTTAACAAGATTATTCCCTATTTTTCCATGACCCTCAAAACTTCAGTTGTTTTACAAAAACTAGTGAATTACTTTTCATTAGTACACCCAAAATATGCTGAAAATTATCAGGGTACTTATTCAAAACTTTTAGTTTATCACAGAAGTGGAGGGGGGAAATAGTCCTAAAACAAATTATATGGTAATATGTTTCATGTCTAGCTAATTCACGAAAGACAAATGTAATTGTGGTTATGATCTCAGGGGATTTCTTTCTTGATCAGCAAAGGACATAAGCATATGTATTATTTCAGATGCTCCAAGTCATGCCCACTATTTGAAGGAAGTGAAGAATTTAGATTTTTCTATTGCTGAGTAACAATAACACAAACATTAAACCTAGAATTAAAAATTTCACTATATATCTCAAAACAAAACAAAAGTAATTTTTTATATATTCTGGAGGTAGAAAAGAAAGGAAATGACAATGGAGAATATGGACATGAAAAATGTTAAGTAACCACCTTTTCAATTTTCACTAACTTAGTTAAAATAAAAAATCAGTGCTGCATCCTTGATCCAAGTTATAGATGCTGTCTCTCACTAGCATTAAGCTAGTAAAGGAAGAACTGGTAACATTGCTGGAATATTTCTTCTAAATTTCCCATAAAATCAAATTTCAAAAATAGAGGAAATTCAGTGCATGCAGAAATGTTTTGCAGAGAATCACATTAAAAATATAGGCAGAAATAGTTTCATAATAGTTTCATTCTTTCACAGCCTTACTTATTAGTGTGACTTAAACTCATTGAGAAAAGTGAAATGTTTATGACTTCCAGTCTAAGTCTTTCTGCAGTAATGGCTATATCAAATTCCAATGAGAGATTGGAACTTACAAACTTGTCAAACATACAAACAAGTCCCAGACTTGGCACTTACAGGCCGAGTGCATGTAACATTTTAGATTCTGTCCATTAAAATAAACATATATTTAAGTATTTACACATGTATAAACTCATAAGGAATCTGATTTCAGAATTTAGTTCCAACTAAGAAGGACAATTTCATGTAGCATTACATTTATAAAGCTGAATAGTAAAAAAAGTAAGATGGAAAAATAGACATGGTGAAAAAAGAGTGAAGAGTTATTTAAGACAATAAGAAAGTTTGAATACATTATTAATAACCTTCTTAAAGTTTGGTTTCATTTTGATACATGTTGAAGTGATTGCCTAAAATGTTTTTATATCAAATCTGCTTGGATTGTCAAGAGAATATTCTGTGCCATTGAAAAATTGTAGGTTAGATGTGTATTATGATAGTCACAGAGCCTGGATCCACAGTCATCCAGACTGGACTATAGCTTTACCACAGGATATTTTCTTTTGAGTTTCCCCATTCAGATTTCCCAGAAAATTAGGGATGGTACAAACTGATTTCCTCTCCACCTAAAGCCAGTATGAAGTTAAAAGGTAACTGGGATATATGCCCAAACCCAAGAAGCAGTCAATAGTCTTAGGTTCTATAGTTATATTTCAATGTATTGGAAACAAATTTCCGTGTTGCCATCTATACGCAGGGAATCTTATACTATATAGCTAGCTTACATCTAGCTGACAGAAAACCTAAGCATACCAAGAATGCCCCCATTTATCTTGTGTTCAGAGCTCATGAATTAAGCTGAACACCAAGCATATCTGTCCACTGGGATTTAAAATAAGGAGTCTGTCTCTTAAAGGTGATGTTTAAATGAGTATGGTTCACTTTTTTAAGACACAAATAGCACCGACTGATTTTTTCATAGAAGTTTGAAGCTAAAGCACTCATCCAGAAAATGAGATAACTGGCTTCAGCTTTCATGCTGCTCTGAAGGGGCTCATATTCATGCAGCTCATTTTCTAGGAAACCGCATAAACTATTAAGAAAGGAAAGGTTTTCCATTTGCTTTGAGGCAGCTCTCAGTTCTGCCAATATGAGATTTACAGGAATAAGAGAAAAACAAGCAAGAAAAGCTTGAATTTAAATTTTTACCATTAGGACAGCAGCCCTAAGCTCGGAATACTATTTTAATGACTACTAATGTGCTATACCCTAGATGTCTATTGAAGAAAATCAGAAATACCATTGAGAATACTGTAACAGTAATATTTCTCCCAAATTACATAGGTATTAGGCTACAGTTTCAAGTTTGTACATACTGGGTTTGTATTACTTTCTTGTCCTGTGGAAATGCTGCTGGTTTCCTAGGTGAACCATTTTCAAGACCACAGAGTATCCTTTCCTGATGCTTTTTACCTTTGCGCTTCTTTCTTATTATTTGCTTAGTAACTTAACAATTACGTCAAACTTCTGGGAAATACTTTGGCTACAATGTCTTACTGAAAAAGTGGGTTACTGTATGTTCTGCCTTGTTATTAAATGGAAATCACTGAAGATGATATTTAGGGTTGAGCAAAATGAGGTGAAAGTGGATAGGATCCAGACATCTATCCTCCTGCTTGTGATTCAGGTCTTCTTTATGAACAAATGGGCACATCTACAGTACAGTTTGTCTCATTCTGCAGATGATTTTTAAACTAGCCAGCACCAGAAACACCACATCAAGTGTGCATTTCCCAGTTCTGTGCCCACCAGTACAAGAGAGACATAGGCATACAGGGACAAGTCCAGGGAAGGGCTCTGATCATGGCTAAAGTGCTGGAACACCTAACATACAAGAAGATACTAAGTGGGCTGGGACTGTTCAATCTGGAGAAGAGATAGCTCAGGTGGGATGTTATTCAGATATATAAATAGCTGTAAGGAGGAAGAGGGGCATGGAAGGAGACAAAGATAGAGTCAGGCTCAGGCTTTTCTCAGTGGTACTCAGTGATAAGACAAGAGACAATGAGAACAAACTGAAACACAAAAGACTTTGCCTGTATGCAAGAAAAAAAAAATTGTGAGGATGGTCAAACACAGCAACAAATTTCCCAGAGAGGTTACCAAGTCTCTTTATTTGGTGATATTTAAAACCCAAGTGCACATGGTCCAGACTGACCTGCTTCAGCTTGCTCTGCTTCAGCAGATTTGGATTGGATGACATCCAGAGGTGCTTTTCAACCTCAGCCATTCTGTAATTCTACAGTTTTCTGTGATTTGAACTCTGCTGAGTTCAGAAGAACCTGAGGGTCACTAGTTCAGATGTAGACATATCACAGTTACATTTTATCATACATAACCAATTTTTTGACAGTATTACTGCTTCTCTTTTGGGTAAATTATTTTGGGCATTCTTAGCCAAGCAGAGAGACATGCAAGCAAGTAGGATATATACAGATTGTAAATACAAGGCAGTCATCCATTGGTTAACTGCCAAATGCATAAAAGTTAATGCATAAAAGACAGTTAACTATATAAAAGACAGTAAAAACTTTGCAAGCTGCTACACTTAATACTGGTCACCACCCTAGTGAGGTGTCTTTCCTGGCTAGCCAGGAGCGAATGGGGTGGTCCCCTTGGCTCCATACAGTAGGTCCTCAGCTTTGCCTAGCTACTATCTGCTCCAGCTTCATCAACACTGTGGATGCTGATGGCCAAGCCTGAGACAGTGATCACTGTCCATTTCCAGATGGGACAGACCCTGCTTCGTGGCTCCCTGGCTTTGGTCTTTTAGGATTTTATATCTTTCCTTATGAAATTTTTCCCCATGAACACCTGAGCTACTAAGAATGATGTGTCACCAAGTCCAACCTGTTCCTGTTTTTTTCCTCATCTCCATGATCACTGTCTACTCTCAGCCACCCAAGGCCCAGTTATGCACCAGAGGTAAATGAGAGCTGGGCCTGTGTCCCTGGTGTACAGACAGATGACCTCTGGTACAGAGAAGCTTACAGTAGAGCCCATAGAGAAAAAACGGGTTATGAATGAGTCTCAGATTATGTCCTTATTCTTTTGATGGAGTCCAGGAACCAGTGTGCATCATCTGAACCAGTGGTGATTCATTAGGAGAAAGGTGTCTGCATGCCTAGATTGGGATTCTGCTGAGAAATTTTGCCTATCCTTACCTTTCAATGCCAAAATATAGGCTCTGACTGAAATCTAGTTTAAGAGCAACAGCAAAGAGGCATTTGTTTTTAATTGCTTTCTGAGACTGGCACTTAATTCTGCTCAGGTCTCATCAGACTTCTCAATGTTACTTAAAGTGTCTAAGACAGGACATCAGCAGAGGTTAGGTGTTGAAGTCCAGAAGTGTTGTACATAACTCTGCTTAGTAACCTATTTTTTCCACAACAAATCTACATTTTATTCTGAAGTTTCTCTTGGCACTCTGTGTGAGATGCACAAAATTTTTACTAANAAAATTATATAGATATGCATGCTAAACTGCATGCTGATAAAGCAGGGAGGCATTCAAAGTGAATTTGAATCAATATTCAATGGAGCTGAATTAAATAAGCTACTTTTTTATAAGGTTAAAATAAATCCTAGATGAGTAAGACTTTTATTCAATATTTTCATTACGATTTTCTGCTATCATGGTTTTTTTCTATAGCCCCTATCTAAGAAATGTATTATTGAGCCTTGGTTCATTATCTGCATACCAATTAATTCTTGTTTTTTGCATCATTTATCCTTTTTCCTCTTGACTTTTATCTCAGTAAATTATCTCCTGGATAATGGAGATATATATGGAGAACAGGTGAACAGAGAAAGTGAGAAAGACTTATTCTTGGTTGCTAATGAAATTGTACGCTAAATTGCCTGAAATTCTATAAAGCAGTGCAGATAACACCTTTCCCTTTAAAGTAAAACTTACCATTTCGTCTGCATAGCCAGCTTCCACAGGATAAAGGTCAAAGATCATCAGGCTATTTTGAAGTTAAGTCTCAACCTGATAGAATAATTTGCTTCATCTATGCCACCAGCACCATCAGTCATGTTTAAACTATTTCTAACTTATAAATATCATATATATATTCTTGCCTTTGATTACTTAATATATAATGACATGCTGTAATTATTCACTACTGAAGCACACAATATACCAATAGTGTCTAAGATACATAATTTCCCAAGTGTTCTGGGCTTTTAAAAATTATTTTTGGATGTGACTGCAGGTGAACGTATCAACTACATTCATATAATACTGGAGTTCTATGCACAGCTGATCTGATGTAAGGGTCCACTTATTTCTGTAAAAAATAAATCTTATACTGTACAAAAATATTACTTTCTTATTTCAGACAATGCCATTCCTTCTAATCTGATCACGTGTTTATCTTCTTAAAACCTTTTAACAAGATTATTCTCTCTTTTTCCATGACCCTCAAAACTTCAGTTTTTTTACAAAAACTAGTGAATTAGGTTTCATTAGTACACCCAAAATATGCTGAAAATTATCAGGGTACTTATCAAAACTTTTAGTTTATCACAGAAGGGGTGGGGGGGCATCCTTGATCCAAGTTATAGATGCTGTGTCTCACCAGCATTAAGCTAGTAAAGGAAGAACTGGTAGCATTGCTGGAATACTTCTTCTAAGTTTTCCATAAAATCAAATTTCAAAAATAGAGGAAATTCAGTGCATGCAGAAATGTTTTGCAGAGAATCACATTAAAAATATAGGCAGAAATAGTTTCATAATAGTTTCATTCTTTCACAGCCTTACCTATTAGTGTGACTTAAACTCATTGAGAAAAGTGAAATGTTTATGACTTCCAGTCTAAATCTTTCTACAGTAATGGCTATAATATCAAATTCCAATGAGAGATTGGAACTTACAAACTTGTCAAACTTACAAACAAGTCCCAAACTTGGCACTTACAGGCCAAGGGCGTGTAACATTTTAGATTCTGTCTATTAAATTAAACATATATTTAAGTATTTACACATGTATAAACTTATAAGGAAGCTGATTTCAGAATTTAGTTCCAACTAGGAAGGACATTTTCATGTAGCATTACATTTATAAAGCTGAATAGTAAAAAAAAGTAAGATGGAAAAATAGACATGGTGAAAAAAAAGTCAAGAGTGATTTAAGAAATTAAGAAAGTTTGAATACATTATTAATAACCTTCTTAAAGTTTGGTTTCATTTTGATACATGTTGAAGTGATTGCCTAAAATGTTTTTATATCAAATCTGCTTGGATTGTCAAGAGAATATTCTAAATGTTTTTATATCAAATCTGCTTGGATTGTCAAGAGAATATTCTGTGCCATTGAAAAATTGTAGGTTAGATGTGTATTATGATAGTCACAGAGCCTGGATCCACAGTCATCCAGACTGGACTATAGCTTTACCACAGGATATTTTCTTTTGAGTTTCCCCATTCAGATTTCCCAGAAAATTAGGGATGGTACAAACTGATTTCCTCTCCACCTAAAGCCAGTATGAAGTTAAAAGGTAACTGGGATGTATGCCCAAACCCAAGAAGCAGTCAATAGTCTTAGGTTCTATAGTTATATTTCAATGTATTGGAAACAAATTTCCGTGTTGCCATCTATATGCAGGGAATCTTATACTATATAGCTAGCTTACATCTAGCTGACAGAAAACCTAAGCATACCAAGAACGCCCCCATTTATCTTGTGTTCAGAGCTCATGAATTAAGCTGAACACCAAGCATATCTGTCCACTGGGATTTAAAATAAGGAGTCTGTCTCTTAAAGGTGATGTTTAAATGAGTATGGTTCACTTTTTTAAGACACAAATAGCACCGACTGATTTTTTCATAGAAGTTTGAAGCTAAAGCACTCATCCAGAAAATGAGATAACTGGCTTCAGCTTTCATGCTGCTCTGAAGGGGCTCATATTCATGCAGCTCATTTTCTAGGAAACCGCATAAACTATTAAGAAAGGAAAGGTTTTCCATTTGCTTTGAGGCAGCTCTCAGTTCTGCCAATATGAGATTTACAGGAATAAGAGAAAAACAAGCAAGAAAAGCTTGAATTTAAATTTTTACCATTAGGACAGCAGCCCTAAGCTCGGAATACTATTTTAATGACTACTAATGTGCTATACCCTAGATGTCTATTGAAGAAAATCAGAAATACCATTGAGAATACTGTAACAGTAATATTTCTCCCAAATTACATAGGTATTAGGCTACAGTTTCAAGTTTGTACATACTGGGTTTGTATTACTTTCTTGTCCTGTGGAAATGCTGCTGGTTTCCTAGGTGAACCATTTTCAAGACCACAGAGTATCCTTTCCTGATGCTTTTTACCTTTGCGCTTCTTTCTTATTATTTGCTTAGTAACTTAACAATTACGTCAAACTTCTGGGAAATACTTTGGCTACAATGTCTTACTGAAAAAGTGGGTTACTGTATGTTCTGCCTTGTTATTAAATGGAAATCACTGAAGATGATATTTAGGGTTGAGCAAAATGAGGTGAAAGTGGATAGGATCCAGACATCTATCCTCCTGCTTGTGATTCAGGTCTTCTTTATGAACAAATGGGCACATCTACAGTACAGTTTGTCTCATTCTGCAGATGATTTTTAAACTAGCCAGCACCAGAAACACCACATCAAGTGTGCATTTCCCAGTTCTGTGCCCACCAGTACAAGAGAGACATAGGCATACAGGGACAAGTCCAGGGAAGGGCTCTGATCATGGCTAAAGTGCTGGAACACCTAACATACAAGAAGATACTAAGTGGGCTGGGACTGTTCAATCTGGAGAAGAGATAGCTCAGGTGGGATGTTATTCAGATATATAAATAGCTGTAAGGAGGAAGAGGGGCATGGAAGGAGACAAAGATAGAGTCAGGCTCAGGCTTTTCTCAGTGGTACTCAGTGATAAGACAAGAGACAATGAGAACAAACTGAAACACAAAAGACTTTGCCTGTATGCAAGAAAAAAAAAATTGTGAGGATGGTCAAACACAGCAACAAATTTCCCAGAGAGGTTACCAAGTCTCTTTATTTGGTGATATTTAAAACCCAAGTGCACATGGTCCAGACTGACCTGCTTCAGCTTACTCTGCTTCAGCAGATTTGGATTGGATGACATCCAGAGGTGCTTTTCAACCTCAGCCATTCTGTAATTCTACAGTTTTCTGTGATTTGAAGTGTGTATTATTCTCTGCTGAGTTCAGAAGAACCTGAGGGTCACTAGTTCAGATGTAGACATATCACAGTTACATTTTATCATACATAACCAATTTTTTGACAGTATTACTGCTTCTCTTTTGGGTAAATTATTTTGGGCATTCTTAGCCAAGCAGAGAGACATGCAAGCAAGTAGGATATATACAGATTGTAAATACAAGGCAGTCATCCATTGGTTAACTGCCAAATGCATAAAAGTTAATGCATAAAAGACAGTTAACTATATAAAAGACAGTAAAAACTTTGCAAGCTGCTACACTTAATACTGGTCACCACCCTAGTGAGGTGTCTTTCCTGGCTAGCCAGGAGCGAATGGGGTGGTCCCCTTGGCTCCATACAGTAGGTCCTCAGCTTTGCCTAGCTACTATCTGCTCCAGCTTCATCAACACTGTGGATGCTGATGGCCAAGCCTGAGACAGTGATCACTGTCCATTTCCAGATGGGACAGACCCTGCTTCGTGGCTCCCTGGCTTTGGTCTTTTAGGATTTTATATCTTTCCTTATGAAATTTTTCCCCATGAACACCTGAGCTACTAAGAATGATGTGTCACCAAGTCCAACCTGTTCCTGTTTTTTTCCTCATCTCCATGATCACTGTCTACTCTCAGCCACCCAAGGCCCAGTTATGCACCAGAGGTAAATGAGAGCTGGGCCTGTGTCCCTGGTGTACAGACAGATGACCTCTGGTACAGAGAAGCTTACAGTAGAGCCCATAGAGAAAAAACGGATTATGAATGAGTCTCAGATTATGTCCTTATTCTTTTGATGGAGTCCAGGAACCAGTGTGCATCATCTGAACCAGTGGTGATTCATTAGGAGAAAGGTGTCTGCATGCCTAGATTGGGATTCTGCTGAGAAATTTTGCCTATCCTTACCTTTCAATGCCAAAATATAGGCTCTGACTGAAATCTAGTTTAAGAGCAACAGCAAAGAGGCATTTGTTTTTAATTGCTTTCTGAGACCGACACTTAATTCTGCTCAGGTCTCATCAGACTTCTCAATGTTACTTAAAGTGTCTAAGACAGGACATCAGCAGAGGTTAGGTGTTGAAGTCCAGAAGTGTTGTACATAACTCTGCTTAGTAACCTATTTTTTCCACAACAAATCTACATTTTATTCTGAAGTTTCTCTAGGCACTCTGTGTGAGATGCACAAAATTTTTACTAAAGGTCATCTTCTTTCACTGCTCCATCTGTAAAGAAGGGTGACTTAGCCTCCTAATGATCTCTGAGGATTATGTGCTCTTTACCACTGAGGTTCAGATACCTCTGAAAAAAATATTCTTTTATAACAGAGTTTCTGTCTTTCACACATCAGCAATTCATTACACAGTTTCACAGAAACAAATTCTCTATCAGTTTCATTACAACAATACACTTTGTGTAGTTTAAAGGAGCACAACTTATAGGGAAAACTAAGAATTATTTTTAGTCTAACTAAAGTCTTAACAACCCAGTCATGTGCTATTATTAGTCCAGTTGTAATGTCACTAATGCTTATAGTTCAAATTTCATAATGTTAATATGATATATACCCCAACTCACTCTGTCTAGTCCCTGACACCACTGGCTTTAGGTCAGGGAATCATCAGCATCCTCACTGCTTGCTGGGAGGTTGTCCACATTTTGATGTGGACAACTGATTTTTTCCTCTTTATTCTTGGATTCATTCAGGGTTATTTTTCATGTATCTGTCCCAATTCTACATTACATCCAAGCTTATTATGTATGGTTTGCTTTGCAGTAAATCATATGCTTATACTTTATTTTCTTTGTTAGCCCCTAAAACTATTGTTACATAGTTCTGAATACTGAAATCCTCCAAGGACCAGTAACCAAACACTGACAAAATAGTTACATCCTTGGAGATTCCAGTGCTCATGCTTTCACAGATTCCGTCATTATCCCAAGCCTGTACTATATGATATTTTATTTCACTCTAAGATGCTTGATAGTTCATGGCACTCTGAATAAGTAATTGTTACTACTAATTATTAGTTAAAAATAGAAATATTTGTGTGTGTATATTTATATATAAAACATTGTTACACTGTTGCGGATCGGGCTTGGAGTTCTCCATAACCGACCAATGTGGTTGAAGGAAAATCTCGTTTATTAAGCTGGATAGCTCAGAATATATACTTTTCTCTTATCAGTGTTACAAACATGGCATTACATTATTGGTTAACACGGTTCGAACCTGATATTAACTTATAAACTAATTGGCTAAAGGCTATTGTCCGTGCCTACAAAGGGCTGTCCTGATTTTAAAATAGTTGTTATTGCCGTTACTTTCATTATCTTGTTTTTCTCCAAAGCCAGTACTGGTGTTATTCTTTCCTGCAAGGTCAGTTCTTCAAAACATTCCTGAATGCAGCTTGTTCAGTACATGTCTGCCTGAATGGAAAAACCCCACATTACACCACTAAATTTTAAAAAGCCAAGCAAATCCTGTAAATTTTGAGGCCTCTGTGGTTACCTTATCACAGTCTGTTACAAACCTTATTTCCTATGCATGGGTCTATACGTAGTACCCTCCCTTAGAAGGAGCAAATAGATGGCCTTACTAATTTTGTCCAAAGTGTATCAAAATGCTCCAACAGATGAATCTGGATAGCATGCTTTCTTAGCACATCTCATGGGTTCCTTTTGCTTTTCATTTCTTTTAAGAAAAGGTTAAGGGTAATGTCCTTACTTGAGGCTGATGGGTACAGTTACCGCATGGGTTGTTACCATGTCATGTTTCATTCCAAGTATGATGAATGTGTCCTTGTGGACCCTAGAATTAAAAAATCCTGTGAGTCCACAAATGCAATCAAAAATTGTTTATTATCTAAATTTTATTAAATACCAAATAATGAGTGATGTTTTAATAATTTCATCTCAGGAAAGATTTAGTAAAACTTTAAAAGACTCAGAAAAAGTAAATAAGTCACTGCACGTAAAGAGTGGCTAAGTAAGCTAGTCTGGTATGGAGGTAAAATACGGGTAAAATAATTGAATTCTATAAAAATCATTAACATCATAAAAGTTATATTTTTGTCATATTTTCAAGTGTAAGAAGAATTATAAAATGCCATCTGAAATAAATAGGAAGCAGGTTAAAATAAAAATTAGGTAATTCATCACATGTAAAGATAAACTCTGAGCTCTTTATGATAATGTGGTTGCTGATGATTAGTCAGGGTAAAACTGGGAGAGATCATAGTAGAGAAATACACTGAGTGCTCCAGAATACATTAAATAAAAGAAAACTCAGGTCTTGCTATTGAAGTTTATTCTCTTCCCTAGGTATCAATTTTGACAACAGTTGGAGACAGGACACTGAATGATATTGTTTTTTTCTCTGAACAAATAAGACAGATTTCATATGTATTTTTTTCATTATTTCTCCAGTATTTCTAGTAGCTTGCTCTCGACTCTGTTCTGCTCATCATAAGAGCTTTTTATGAGACAGAGACACCTAGGCAAAACATTCTTAGTTTTGGGTTTTTGTTTGAAAGTCAGATACCTGCAAGCATTGTTACACCAAAGATGGGTTTACCTAAAACTTCAAATGACCAGTACAAGTGGCCAATTATGTTGATACTAATAATATGCTACTAATACATATATACTACTTATAATATGTTTATACATAGAATATATATATTAATATACTACTAATAATGTGTTGCTACTAATAATATAGCTTTTTTTTTTTTCTTAATTTATTTCAATAAGAAATTTAAATTATTTTGATTTTACACCAAAAAGGAGGGGAGGTTATAAAGTAAGCATGAAATAATGTAGGGGAAAATGGCAAGTACGTGTGCACTGACACTGAGAGAAAGAAGTTTTGACTGAGTTTGCTAGCTACCTCAAAAGTGTCTTTACCATAATTGTGAGTCTAAGAGTTAACATTGAAACTGTTGCTATTTAACTTTCATGTGCTCTACTGCATAATTCAAATTCATTTCATACTCAGAGCTTTTAGCAGTGATACCAGTGGGCATTTTACACACAGCATAAAGCTTCATAGGATGTAGAGATTCACATCACATAAAACATCTACTACAAGTATCAGAAAAAAACCCCAAGTGTCCCAGGTTTGCACACATAAAAAGCAAAATGTTCTTATTTGCATACCAAGATTGAAACAGACTCTTTTCCAAGCTCACAGTTACCTCCCAATGGGGATCGAGTCCTAGGAGGAAACTAAACAGTCACATCTACAATTAAGATCTTTTAGTGTTAAAAATTTAACTTAGTGTTAAAAATTTCCTGTAAGGATGTCTCTGAAGTAAAGAAGTATTTCCCTCGTGTTCCAGAAGGAAATCTGTCAATTTATATCTATTTTTTTTTCCTTTCCCCACATCCACTTTTATTTCTTCTTTCCCTTTTTCCCTGTCCCTTCTCATCTCCCACTTTCTGTCTATTGAGCAAAACATTTCCCTGAATTGTTTTTATTATTTTTTTAAATTAATATAGGTAAAAAACTCTTACAGAAGAAAAAATAACTTGACTTGCATAGATGATACTACCTTTTTTCCCCACAAAACTCTACATCAAAATATTTTTAAAGGCAAAACAAATTCATGAGAGAACTAATTTTTATTTTCTATAAATATTTATCTAGTTTTCTCAGTCTCTCATTCTAGAACAGTCTAAGTCTATGTGAACATTGTTATGATTTTATTATGCTAAATGTATTTATAGAACTAAGGAAAAAGTAAATATAAATATCAAGACTGATCTTGTAATAACAAGGTCTGTCATTCAAAGCAGATATCTGTGATATTTGCTTATGATTTACCATGCTTTAATTTCCTGATTTATTTATCTTCAAAGGCAGAAGGATATTTTTGTCATATTTTACCCTGCTAGAACACTGGAAAGGAGTGCAATGGGTAAAAAGTATTTCCAGCTCTCTATGCTTTTGAAGTACTGGAAAATGTATAAGTGACTTTTGTACTTTTATTTTACCCCGTTCAATTTAAAGAACTTTTTCACAATACTGCTTTTCTACATATATGCTTCACTATAATGCAATATAGAAATGTGCATGTTTTAACTATTCTAGTCTGATGCACTATTACTTTTAACTTTATATCTGTTACTTGAAGAATAGTGAATCTTCGGAGGTATAATAACATTGAGAAGTTAGCATTTACAAATTTAATACCCATGAAGTACAAATTTATGCAAAATGCAATTACTAGCATCCAAACTCTACTCTTCTTGTTTCTGGTGAATCATAAGTTATTCGCGGTCACTCTTGTGCTATGTTGTTATTCACACTAGTCATGTTGAGAAGGTAATGTGCTTTTGTACATAGAACTTTCAGTGGGCTTTTATATTCTGACTTTAAGCCAGTCCTTTGAAGTCAAAGGAATGTTTTTGTTAAATTTTTGCACCATTGCATAGTGGCTTCTGCCAGGAAAAATCAGGTAGAATAGCGCAAAGACTACTATACTGCTGTTTTAGGTTTTTTAATTAGTGTTTTAAAAACTTAGAAAATAGAAAATATTAGCCAAATACACATAATCACTTCTGCCACCAAAATAATTTTCTATTATTAGAGAAAATATACATCTTAATTACATATTGATCACTGGATGTATTCTGGCCTCATGACTTCCAGATTTCAAAGTTTATTTGTACAAAACAATCAATTGTTAATACTCTAAGTTTAATGTTGATAATTTACTAAGTCAAATAGCCAGATAAAGTGTATGAAGCACCTCGATCTTTCCATGTAAATTAAAACACTAATCTCAATTAACTGAGCTAAAAGTGTTGCCAAACTTCCCTCATTGCATAAACATCAGAACAAAAGCTGATTCACACTTCATGTAAGCTAGATGTACATTTTCCCTTTTCATTAAGGAGACATCACAGGAAACCTAAACTTCTTGCTTTGGTTCTCCGAATAAGAGATTTGTATACATGGTCTGTATGCAGTTTTGGGGATTAGCTTCAGAACTGGGACTGAAATGAGCAGAACACTCAAAGAGATGACAAATTACTGAAACCAGTGAAGGCTGAAACATTCTCTAACAAAGATTAACAACAGTAGTACCTGGAGAAGAGTGACAGAAGGAAAGCATCAGAAAATCCCAAGATGGTAGAGAATCTGTTGGAGAAAATAGATGAGGTATTTAGAGGAAGTAAATAAGTCATGGTACATCAGAAAAGAGAGTGATGTAAATCATGGAAGAAATGGAAATATTAGGGAAATTGTATAAGTTATTATGATAAGTCTCCCACCAATACACTTATGACAAGTTTAACAGTTAAATGAGGAAAAACTTAGCAGTATCTACTTTGTGACTACTCTGAAAATTCTTCTAAAAATTCTGTAAAAAATGCTCTTCACAGGACTGTAGATGACTATCCTATAGCATCTAAACCAAGACGTTCATCTGCATACATTTAGCAACTGCTATTTTGTATTAAAACATTACTTTTATCTGTTTGTTATAAAGAAAAGAATCAACAAATAACAAGCAATCACGATTGCTGCACAGTTGCTTAAAATATAAGCTTATATATTCAATTAAAAAAGAATGCAGCTAATGAGACCTTTAATATCACTAGAATCTGCTAGAAAAGAGTATTTTCATATTAAGATGTCTAACTAAGTTAACTTCTGCTACTGTCTTCCAAAAATAAGCACAGAAAAGTCAAAATAAATCCAAATTCCACTATGGTTTTGCATACTTTTAAACAATTCCTGTTGTTTGATCTTATTTTTCTGTTCTTGGTTTTATTAGTCACCCTTGTAGCCTTCTTGCTACAATAACCTTGCCACACAAACCCAATATAACTTGCCTACAGATTTCATTTTTCCTGTATAAGTCTGGAATTGGGACATATGCAATAGACTACCTGATTTCCTTCATTAGTTCTGGCCACATGCATGCTCTTTATGTATTTTTAAGAACTCTTGTTTTCACATAGGGATGGAACAAGCCAGACAACTCTTTCTCTGTGTTTCTCCAGACTTTTTCTAAGTTCTTTATAAAATATTCATCATGCTTTCTTTGAAGTCCAGAAGTAATTCCTTCCTGGAAATCTATCTTAAATTTACCCTTAGTTTACATGAATTATATTTTATTACAATTTTAATTTTCAGTTTTTAAATTAGCTCTATGGCCTTTTGTTTTATTCCGATAAACATATACCTAATTAAGCAATTTACACCTATAGTTATGAAAGTAAAATTACAAACTGTTTGTATTGCAAAGGATGGCTTTAACATGGTATTCTGCTTCATGCTTGGAGAGGGGAAGGGAGAGGGAGAAGGAGGGAGAGGGGAAGGGAGAGGGAGAAGGAAGGAGAAGGTATAGGAAGAGGGAAGAGGGAGAGGAAGAGAGAGACGGAAGGAAACAGTATAATTGCATTATTCTAGCTGTAGTATTTTACCAGTACCCTGCAGTTACTTTTTTTTCTCTTTTTCTTACATACATAAATATGTATGATCTTAACAAGCTATAAAACCAGAAGCTTCATAGTACTTTTGAAGATTGTAGAAAAAGAGAGTTCAGTGTTGAGTGATAAACTCATAGTGAGTTTAAAAAATCACAAACTCTTCATGATGTATCAAAAAACATAATTTGGTCCCTCCTGGGATACATTTGTGTCCCAGATATTAGGCACCTGAGTTGTATCACCTGACTATGGTGACTGAATGGAGTTGTCCTCTGAGGTTCTCTTGAAATTGATTTGCTGTGTCCAGTAGCACAGGAGCCTCTGAGGCACTATATTGAATAACTGCACCATCCTCATGTGTAATTCAGCTAGAGATTTAACCTGACTGCTACATCTGCATAGGCTGCTCCTGACATTGCCTCTATATTGTGGTGAGCAAATCCCTGGCATAAGGATCTTCTTCTAAAAGCATATATCAACCTCCTCGTCTCTCTCATTCAGATGATACATTGAATATTTGAAGTATCCTATGTTCTATAAATTGCACAAGCCAATGCTAGTTGTACACAGGTTTTTAGAAGATAACAACAAAAAAACTAAGAACAGAGTGGTGAAGAATCATAATGTACATTAATGATTGTATTTCTATGCTAACATAAGCCTCTTGTGGGCTAACTTATTACGTAGATAGTTCCCCTTTGTCTGACAGAGTACATCTGGTTTTGTTAGTCTGCTATGTGCACAGAATATTTTACAAACCAGACAGTTAGAAAGGAGAATTTTGTCTTAATGTTCTGATGTTGTAATGTCTTGCTATTGCAATAAGATATTTTGCAATCAATAGTTTTTTCTAATATTATATCCAAGGAAAAAAAAAACAAAACACATATTCCCACTCTAAATGTAATTAGTATTAGATCTGTATTTTTTCAGCAATGAAAAGAAAGAGATCCACACCCACTATAATTACAAATTAATTCAGAGAAAATTTTAAGTATGCAAAATTAGGTCATTCTTGATAATAAAGTTATTTTTCTTGATGCTGTTATTTGTAAACATTTTTTTTGTTTATATGTGGTATAGTGATCGCATCAAAAAATGATTGTTTTCGTCTTTGCTGGGAAGTTTTAATTTAGAAACAGACCTCGTTTCATTTATTCCTGCTTCTACTTCTACAATTAGGTTCCTAAAATTTAATCTGTTTGAAGATACTCTATATTACCATTTGAAAATTGAAGGTAGTCTAGAAGTCAGTATCCCTTTTGTACATCAATCAAACACTCCATTTTATGAGCTGGTAGCTGTCCTACTGGTAGAGCTAGTAGGATTTAGAATTCTGAGCAAATTATTAATATGACCTTTCTTAAGACTCAGATGCTTCAGAACTGATGCTTGTAGCTTTACTTTTTTTGCATTTTGGTTAAAAAAAAACAAAACAAAAAAGTTTTTTGACAATTTTAGACCTGATCCCACCACTCTACAAGATATGAAATATGATAAACTTCTTTGAGTGCAAGAAAACTGATGGTAAGTAAATGTTTTGAATGAGGCTTAACATGTTCACATTTCTTTTCCATCTCTTTTGATTCTCATCACTGATTTCTGCAATGGCCTGAACATTATAGCTAAAATACATTGAAGGAAGAGGTTATGGGTAACAGCAAACACCAGAAAATAACAGATAGTTAATCATCCTACGAACTGTAGTCTCTAGGAAACCTGGCTTTAAATTTTCCTTTTATGATAATTATTTAGAAGAAAACAAATTATTATTTAAAAATATTAATCTTAAAACCAGTAATATCACTAATGACAAATAAAAGAGATAAATAAATTAATATAGAAACATTTGTTTTATTGGGAATATAGAAAATAATATCTATCTTCATCATTATTTTACATGTATTTGCCTAAATACCTGAACTAATTGCACTGATATAAACGAGATGTTTCTTACTGGGTCATACGCAAACTCTATGATACTATATTGATACATTAAAGAATTTTTTTTCACAAAAAATTAATGGAAAATCCAAGCTCAGATTATGTTTGTGGGTTTTTTTGTGTGTGTGTTTGGTTTATTTTGGTTTGTCTGTTGTTTGTTTTTTGTTTGTTTTCAGTGTTTTTTTTTTAATTTATGTCATTAACTACTTTATTTTTATACCTTTGCAATGATAAAACAAAGAAGTAAAACCTTTTGGTAGTTTTTACGTTTCACAGAGAGAAAGTGCAATTTAGTGAATAATACGTTGGAGGACCAAAATAGTGTCTTAAGCATTTTTTTTTCTCTTTCTCACTTTTCTATACTAGGTATATTTACCTTGTGCTTCAGACTCCATTGCTTTAAAAATGGGGATCCTAAGATGAAAGCAGGTGATTTGTTTGTGACTGATAAAGGAACTGAAGCAGTCCAATTTTTGAGTTATAGCAGAACTGAAATATGAATTTAATTGGAACATATAAACTATATATATATAATATATATTATATATTATATAAAGCATAAAAATTAGGCTTGGCATTGGTTCTCAGGGTAGAGAATCTGTTGGAGTAGAGAATCTGATGGAGTAGGCTGCTTGAAAGTCCCTTTGCAATACACAAGACCTAGCTACATCCTTAAAGCATCCTTCAAAAAACCTCAAAACCTAGGAAGATAGGAGATGCTGTATAGCAAGCTGACTTCTGAACAAACATCTCATAAAAATTCTATACAGCACCTGCAGAGACATGGTGTCTTGGTTTGAGAGTATCAGGATAAAAATTTCATATAGCAATACTAAGCTAAGACTGCCCAGGAGAATCTTACTGACCCTGACTAGCCTCACCCAGGTCCAACTCCCATTCAGAGGTCCAGGAGCCATTTCAGCTCAACCTTGCATGTTCAGTCCTTGCTTGACCTAGATTTTTTTTTATATGCTTGTGTACTGAATCTATGTGGCAAGGTTTGGTTTTAGTACTTGGGCATTCCAGGGGCTGCCTGTCTGAGGAAAGACCAGGGGTTGCCCTGTGCCAGACAGAGCTGGTTCCAGCCATCTCAAACAGACTGACCACAGGGAAAAGCTGAGCCCCTCTGCCAAAACTGTGGTGCCTTGGTGTCTTGGGTTAGTGCAATGTTGTTTTGGAAGCAGAGCGAACACAGGGGTGTCTCCTGTGAGAAGCTACTGGAAGTTTCCCTGGTTCCAGTCCTGGCCCTGACTCTGGCCAAGGACAAGGAGTTATGGGAGGCTGGATGAGCCTTTCTGAGTAGCATATTCAAGAAAGGGGAAATGAAACTGCAAAAATTAAGTAAAAATAATAATAAAAGATCTGTAAAGCAGATAAGAAGAGGAGGTGAGAGAAATGCCAGAGTAAAGACACCAAGGTCAGTGAAGAAGGAGGGGAAGGAGGCTCCCGAGCAGAGATTTCTCTGCAGCCCATGGTGAGATGATAAGCTGTCCCCCAGCAATTATGGATGAGCATGGTGGATCAACCCTGAAGGACCAGAGGGGGAGCAGTCCCTAAAGGACAGGGAGGAGCTGTCTGTAGGGCAGACATGGATTTGTAGCCCCTGAAGGGTCATGTGAAGGATCACAGAGAGGGGCAGATGTGGATCTAGAGCCATGGAGGACTCCTTACCAGAGGAGGTGACTGTTCCCAAAGCAAACTGTGACCCAGTGGGCAGCCCACATTGGGTCAGTCTGTGCCTGAGGGACTGCATCTGGTGAGAGGGACTCACGCCAGAGGGGTTCATGAGGGACTCTCTCCCATGAGAAGGACCCCATGTTGGAGTGGGGGAAGAATGTGAGGTGTCCTCCTCCTGAGGAGGAAAGAGTGGCAGAAGCACCATATGGGGAACTGACCCTAAACCCCCACTCCGTGTCCCCCTGTGCTACTGAGGGGGAGGCAGCAGTGAAGTAGTCTGGCACCAGGAAGAAGGGAGGGGAGGGGGGAAGGTAGTGAGATATGGTCACTTCTCCTGATGGATTAAGTTCATTTTTTTCTTCCCAGGTTGAGTCTGTCTGGTTTTGCCTGTTACTGTAATTAGGGAGTGAAAACCTGCTTATCCTTGTCCCAATTAATGACCCTTTATGTGGATTTTCTCCTCCCTATCCCACAATGGGGGTGGGAAGTGAGTGAGCAGAGTCTGTTACCATCTGAGACTACACCATGACACTTGGGGATAATCTGTGTAAGAAAGGGTAAAATGCCATTTGAGAGGGCAGGAAGGAAAAAATGTGTGACAAACATCCCTGCAGATATGAAGGTCAGTGAAGGATGAGGCAGATGTTCTCCAGCACCAGCGCAGAGATTCCCTTTCCGTTCATGGAGAAGACCATGGAAGAGTACATATGCACTCTCTGTCCCATGGAGATCCCCATGTCAGAGCAGTTGGATATGTCCTAAGGAAGATGTGATACCATGAAAATCCCATGTAGGAGCAGGCTCCTGAGAGGACCTGTGTCCCTTGCAGAAAAACCCATGACCGAGAAAGTTTTCTGGCAGGAACTGTAGCTCTTGAGGAATCCACACTGGAGCAGTCCAGTCCTAAAGGACTGTACATCATGGAAAGGGTCCACACTGCATCACAGGAAAAGTGTGAGGAGGAAGGAGTGGCACAGAAGTGTTATCAGCTGACTGCAATATTTATTCCCCATCTCCTTGCACTGCTCATTGGATGGAATATAGAGGACCTGGGACTGCAGTAGTGAAGCTGAGACTGGAAAGATCGGGTAGGTGGGGAGAAGGTTTTTAGATTTGTTCATATTTCTCATTATCCTACTCAGTTTAAGTGCCAATAAGTCAAATTAATTCTCTAAGCTGAGTCTATTTTGCCAGTCTGTAAACAGGTAAGTGACCTATCTCCCTTTGTCTTGACCCTTGAGCTTTTCCATCGCATTTTCTCCCCCGGACCTGTTGAAGAGGGGAAGTGAGAGCATGGCTACTAGGGATCTGGCAGCTGGCCAACGTCAACATGCCACAACTTTCTTCAGTGCTGACTCCTTTGTGGACCTCAGATGTGAGCCGTAGACTTGTTTCTGACCCCATCTCTTGCCCTGTTTGTGTTCCTGTCTCTGTCTGCTCCTGTCAGGAATCCTGTGATCTGAATCCTGTGATCCTGTGAATCCCACCTTTCCCCACACCAGAAGTTTCAGGAGTTCAATGACACCCCACGCTCTGTCCCCCTCATTTGGGTGGCCCTGCCCCTGCTGACAGGAGACAGTATGTAACCAGAGCATGGAGAGAAGAGGAGGGACTATCACTGGGAGGGAAGTGTTGAAGCTACAGTAATGGAAAAATGTAGAACTTGAAGAAAGCTATTTGCTCTGTGGAAGCTTTTAATTGGAGGAAGCATAAGAAAATCTTTTAAATCATATTTATAGAGAAGAGCGTGATAACTACCAAAAAGCAATAGTATAATAAAAATATTTTACTTAAGATTTAGGCAGAGCTGAACAGAAAGCAGAACAATGTCATATATCAGGATTCATCTTTACTGAGATGCTACAACAAGAATATCATCATAATATAACATCATGCAGTTAGCAAATGCTCATCTCTTAAAAACTCACAAATGAAAGTGAATTATTTAACTCCTGCTGTTCATCACAGATTATAGTCATATGAGATCACATTCTTACTTGGAAATACTAAGAGTTGTCTTTGACATACATTTTTTTGACAACATAAAAAAATTATGCAGTTCTTGCTCAATTAGAAGTGTCTTATAATATGCTTAAATCTAAAGCCTGGCAGAATAATCATGCTGTTAAGGCTGTTACTGCAATGACTTTGTAATTCCTTGAGAGAAGGCTGCCCCAGCAAAGATACTATAATAAATAGGAGGCAGCAAATTGTTTCTAAACTATACTGTCATTATTATAGAGATTAGTGATCTCTGTGATTAAGGTTACTTCCAAGGTTCCTGATAAAGCTTTACTTTAATTTCTTTAAGACTTCACCTTTGAAAGCTGCTTTGTTTTGGTAATAATGTGCTATAATCTAATGGCAAAGGAGAATGTTTTTTTAAGATAGAAGAAAATAGAAAAATCATATGGTTTGCCTTTTCATTGTAAAGTAACCACTTGAAATGTTCTTTCAAAATATAAATAAATAATAAATAAATTGGGAAATAAATAAATAAATAAATAGAATAAAATCTTACTTTTATTGTAGGTAAAGTAGCCTCTTACAAGCCCTTTGTAAATTGTTTATACACATCTCTCCTTGCATAATTATGTGAAATGGTGATGCAATAGGATTTTTCTTCCCAGCAGAAAAAAGGAACATGCAAAGTAAAGAATACATTTTAAAAAATGCGATTTTAGTGGTATTTGTCATTCTGCTTAGAAATGAAGAAATCTGGAAGTTTCATATTAGAATTGTCTGGCATTTTTCACAGTGAGTCTGGTTATATTTTTTTTAAAAGATATTGTAAAGCTTTTAAAATATATTTGTTATTGAAAAGAAAAAAGTAATTTAACAAATAATATTACTCTTACATTGAACAGCTTGGGATCTTATATTTTGCTCTGATGATGAGTAAAAAAAAAATTCAGTTTTCTTCACATAAATGTAACTGATTAAAATGTGTTATTTTCCTGTAATAATGAGTAAAAAATCTTATAAAGCATACACGTTCTCCATATTTTGCCTGTGCACATACACACCTAAAGACTTTATATGTGAACTACTCAGGAGTACAGACAATTCACACAGGCCAAAGCATTGACAGTGATCTTTGTGTCTGCAACATTTTAAATCAATGACCCTACTGAATAGAATCATTAAGCATCCATACACTAGGTATGTAATCAATAAAATAAAAATAAAACTGTGATATTCCTTCTTTCCAATAAAATCCAAAGGGGAAGGAGCCCCAAGAAGTGAAAGTATCCTGTTAACATGAATTAGAAAGGAAAGGAACTAAAAATAATAATAAAAAAATACTTTATGAAAGTCAATTCTACTAAAATATAGTAATATAATAAATTAAAATGTTTCTAATCACCATATTTTTTGGATTAGCAAGCTATATGTAAATATCTTTAGGGTACTCATTTTAAAGTAAGGCTCAAATGTCCAGGCCTAGCACAATTTATAGCCTAGAAAAGAAAGGAAGAGGGCAGTAGACGTTGTGTAAGGAACTAAGTAGAACCTATGCAGACTTTTCAGCAACTAGGAGATAGAAGGAGCTCTTAAGAATCCCTCATTCACTGTAGGATGAGGTCAGCTGTAAGCACTAGAGATAATGTCACTTGTAGGTGACATACTGGACCTCAGCAGCTCTCCTGTGGTTAACCAAAACAGAAAGCAGTGCATGCGTCAGTCAGCAGAAAAATCAAGTGGCAGAACAACAGTTTGAGAGGAACATTGCAAAGCTTGAAAGGATGGCCAACAAAAGAAGCAGAAAGAAAGAATTTGTGGCACCATTCAATAGAATCAATTGATCTCACAAAGTCACTTCTTTGCTTAGATTGAGCTATGATGCAGTGGATGATTTATGGCACACTCAATAACCCCTCTCAGTACTCAAAATTAAACATGAGCTTGATTTAGCTACTTAAAAAATATTTCTCAGCTAAAACAAAGACTAAGAAAATGTTTCTTTAATAAGTGTTTCTTCTCCATTTTACATATAACTTAGCTCTGGCTGTATGGGTAGAGGTTTTAAGGTTTTAATCAACCTTCACATGTTTCTGGCTCTCCCCTCAGCACTTCTATTTTAATTTAGAATTATTATTTGCATCACATTCTTAAGCATTTTAAGCTTAGGATCCTTCATGGACTGTTTCAGAACTGCTCCTCTGTGATCTTTCAGGGACTTCTCAGCTGTGCTCCTCTATGGGTTACAGGGGGACAGCCTGCCATCTCACCATGGGATATAAAGGCACTTCTGTTCAAGGCACCTTCTCCCTCTCCTTCCTCACCCACCCTGGTCTCTCTCCTCCAGCACTGATCTCCTCTCTCTGGTATCATTTTTCCCTGGTATTCCTCTCTCCTCTGATATTCCTCTCTCCTTCTCCTCCTCTCTCTTCTGCCCTGAAGTCTTATCGCCACTCATTTCCCCTTCTTGAATATGTGAATTGCAGAGGTGCATCCATTGTCACTGATGGCCAAAACATTAGCCAGAGGTGGGGCCAGACATTTTTGGAGTCAGGGGAGCTTTCAGCAGTTACTCACAGGAGTCACCCCTGAGGCCCCTCTCTCAATGCCAGAAATGGCACCACATCAAAGCACCACTGCCTTTGAGACTGTGCTATAC
>JAAWXA010000003.1:33805046-33930877 GCA_038090715.1 Florisuga fusca
TCTCACAGCTGCTCACATTGACTAGTCACTATTTGTTATTTTTAGAGTATGATTGCTCATCTTATATGATATTGTTTTTGCTCCCAGATTGGCTCACACTGCACTATACTAAATGGGATAACAAAGAATAAGAGAGAATGGGGAATTATGACTGCCATCCTATGAGCAAATTTTAGACAAATAATTATTCGCACTACCTCCAGGATTCACAGACTTTTTTGGATGGCTAGTTGCAATCTGTATAATCAAGAACAATGGACAATAATGGCTCACACAGAACAATTAACTCACTGCTGTGTATTAGTGAGGATAGTTGTATATTATGATCTACATTATTTGACCAGCTGTTCCTACTTTGTTCATATGTGATCACAATGGTTCCCATAATCACCTATGCAGTATTAGTAACTTGGTTTTTAAAAGCTGCGTTTTGCAGACAAAAAAGCTTGGTACAATAGTAGGAAGTGGTCATTGTAATACGCTGAGAGTTGGAAATGGATGATAAATAAAATAGAAGATATCCTAAGAAAATATTCTGAAAGCTAGCAGTCCTTACAGAAATTATTACCATAAACACACCATGAAAAAAAAAACCCACAACAGGTATCCTTTCAGCTCAAGCTATGGATTATAGTTGTTGCAATGATCTGCAAAAGCAAATCTCAGAATCACAGTATAATTCTGGCTGAAGAAGACCTTTCAGATAATCAAGTCTAACCATAACTTTAATATGCTAACCATTAACATAACTCTACCAAGTCCAGCACTTAAACTGTATTCCTAAGCACTGCATCTCCATGTCTTTTACGAACCTCCCGGCATGGTGACACAACCATCTCACTGGGCAGCCTTTAATTGCCCTTCCACTGAAGAAGTTTCTTCTAAAACCTAATGTAAACCTGTGGCTCACCTTGAGACTTTTCATCACTACCACCCATTTTGCACCTAACTTCTGAATGAGTTAAGTCATGTGTCATATCTGTAGGACTGCAGGGTTGAATTTCAGTTGTCCTTTTATATGTCTTAAAAACACATAGGAAATGTATGTTAGTCATTCTATAATGAAAGGTAAGACAGAGAAGAATCTCATTCAGATAATTCACACTAAACCAAGATAAATGTTTTAGGCAATGTCCTCTGAAGGTGTTTATCTCTCTTCATTAGCCTATTTGAATAGGCTGCATCACTTCTGTAGAGTTAAAATGGGCTCAGATTAATTACCCCATAGCCACCAAAACTTCAGGGAGCAAGTTTCTCCTTCCTTCTCAGCTGTATTATAAGGTTTTGATTCTTTGTTCAGTTCTCTAGTGTGATGAAGAAGTGGAAACAAATTTTCTCAGGCTGATATATGCTTTAGAGCCATATTTTTCTTCTTTTATGTGCACAGATTATTGAGTAAAAAGCCTTTGGTATTAGGAATAATCTGAAATACCAGAAAAAAATTGAAAGTGGTTTCTTTGATTGCTCTACTTTATGGAGATAACAAAATTACACTTAAAACACATTTAAGGATTCTAAATATTTTGCTTAATATGACTTTTTTTTTTTGTGATGTTAATAACATCCCAGATAGTTCATCAATTAATTTTCTTTTTCGAACTTTTGTTTTTATTCACCTTGCAAGAGATTTTCTTCCCCCAGTAACTGAATTTCAGTATCCTCAGCCAGAGTCAAATTACCCTGTGATACACACTGGATCTCATCATTGCCCTGCATTACCCACCAGATGTGTCCAGGCCCTTGGTGAGAGAGAACCCCATAGATGGGTTTGCTTTTGCCCACACAGCTTTCCCCAAATGGTTCCTTTCATTTACAGTAGGGACTTTATCCCCTTCTACTGTATGTCAAATGCCTGATAGAGCAGGGTTGGCTCAGTTGATCAGCCCATTGGTTTTAAGTAAAACCAGGTGGTTTGTGCTAACTGTTTGTCACAATTTTTGGAAGTTCCATCACCCACTGTTTTCAGGATGGTTTCTAGCAAGCCATTATGACATTCAATCTTTCCAGAGGCTGGCTAATGATAAGGAGTATTATAGATTTACTCAATACAATGCTATTTGGCCCAATTAGCAATTTTTTTATTTTTTTTTTTTTTTTTAATGAGTTCCACTGTCTGACTCAATCCTCTCTGGGGTCTCACATCACCACAGAATTTGCCTTTCAAGGCCCAGAATAATATTATGGGCAGTGGCATGAAGCACAGGATATGTTTCCATCCATCTAGTCCTTTCTTCTACTGTCATAAGCACATAGTGCTTAACCTGGCAAGTTTGAGGGAGTGTGATACAATCAATCTGCCACACCTCTCTGTATTTCTATTTAATCCAGCATCCTTCACATCACAAAGGTTTTCAATGTCTGTCCTGCTTAATAGCAGCACAAATATTACACTCATGGATAACCTGGGTGATAACATCCATTGTTAAATCCACCCCTTGATCCCGATCCCATTTGGATGTTCCTGCTCTCCCTTTGATGACCAGAAGCATCGTGGGTCCACAACTAAGAATAATTCACCTTTGTGTTCCCAATCTAGATCTATTTGGAGCACCTTACCATTTTGGTCAACTTGGTAGTTGTTTCTCTGCTTCTCAGGAACCTGTTTTTTAGGCATGTGAACATATACACACTTTACCTTTACTACTAATTTGTCCAGTCAGGCACAATTATCCTGCCACATGTCAGCTGCCCAAATTGGTTGCCCCATCCACTTCCAGTTAATCTTTTTCCACCTTTTCAGACACCCCTATGAAGCATTAACTACCATCCAGCAACCACTGCATCTGTAGGAGTTACAACACTAATACAGCCACCACCCAAACTTTGACAGTGGCCTTTACTAATATCCTTGTGCCCATACTGTCATAGGTCTCTATTCTATAAGACCCTGCAGCAAGCACTGATGTCATTCCTCTGCCCATACCAACACAAGTTGCACCCATGATGGAGCAACACATCAGAGGATGTATTTGAAAAAGGGAGAAAAACAATCAACATTCTGTTGGAAGCTGTGTTTGCAGTTAAGGGAAGATTAAGAGACCTGCCCAAGAAATACAGTTCTTGGGAATTAAATGGCAAGATGTGCACTGCCACATTCCTATGGATGTAGTGAATAAGGCAACAGCCCAGCCTCCACCTATAAGTAAGAAAGAGACAAACTTTCTTGGATGTTGTAAGTTTCTGGAGGATGCATATTCCACTATAAAGTGACATTGTGAAGGCCCTCTGCGAAGCAGCTCAGAAAAGAAATAGTTTTGAATGGGTCCCTGAGCAAGTACAAGTATTTGAGCAGATAAAATAAGAAACTATACATGCCATGGCCCTGGAGCCTGTCCAAACAGCACCAGAGATAAAGAACGTGCTCCACACTGCAGTCAGGGATAATGGTCTTACCTGGAGCCTCTGGCAAAAAGCTCCAAGGGAGACTTGAGGACATACCCTAGGATTCTGGAGTCTGGGTTATAAAGGCTCAGAAACCAATTACAGTCCCATAGAAAAAGACAAACTGGCCACCTATAAATGAGTTAGATATTCTTCAGAAGTAATTGGCACTGGGGCACAGCTCCTTCTGGCACCACAACTTCCAGTCCTGACCTGGATGTGCAAGGGGAAGGTAGCATCCACCCACCATGTCACAGATGCTACCTGGAATAGGTGGATTTCCCTAATAAACAAGAGAGCATGAACAGGAAGAGGAGTGACAATAGTGCAAAAAGAATAGCAACGAAGAAACATGATCTTTCTCTGAGGAGGCTCCACTGTTAGCGCTCCTTTAGAAGTGCTAACTATTCATACTCAAAACCTGAAGTGACAATGACTTTACAAATTTTAACTTAGTCCATATTAGAACAGTCCACTAATGCAACCATTTTTTCTTTTTTTTTTCCCCTCTTATAGATAAGTTTTACAGTTGTCTACAAAATTACTTTTATTTTCAGTCTCCCAGAGAAACTTCTAATTCTTAAACACTGTATCTCACCATTTACCTGGTATTTCAGTAGTGTTTTGTGAATTATTTTTTCCATAATTAAATAAACAATGGATAGATTAGCATTCTTTTTAACTGACTTCAAGAAAATAACAAATAATGGCCTGAGTAATCAATAAATTGTGCAACATGAAGTGAATTAAATTCCCTGCTCTAACTGGATAATTGTGTGACTTGCAGAAATAAGAAAATCCTATGGCTTATGTAATAGTCAATAAACCCTCCTCCCACTTCTTTAATTGAAAAAAATTGAACAAGGGATAGCATTAAGTATATTTTTTCCTACCACTCATTTTACAGAGACAGCTTCTAATTTGTAATAAATAATCAGTAAGACACCTAGACACTGCTGTATTTAGCAGCAGTTGGAGGTCTCAGCTTATGAGACCTCCAACTGCTCTTTGGTTATTAAAATATGTTACAAAATACTTTCCCGAGACAAAGGAAATGTACATTCAATTTTGGAAAGGAGAGATCATTTAATATGTTATTTTCATGGTTTACTTAAGGATAAATAATATTTCTAGGCGACAATTAATTTCTTCGTAAAATAATGAGGTGAGAGATAAGAAGTGTTACCCATACTCTGGAGGTTCCAATTTCTCTCTGTAGATTACACAGGAAATCTACAGAAAGTTGGCTTGTACTGTATCATTTAACTTCTAAAATTAAATAATATTATTCTGATATTATGGAACACTAAACAGTACACAAGTTGCATGATTTTAAAAATAAACATCTAATGACAATTTTAAAGGAGTAAAAAAGGAGAAATAAATAATTTCCCAAATTGAAACAAGATCAGTTATGGAAAAAAATAGTTCACATAGCCTTAGAAAATATAAGTAATCCCTTCTTGAGGTGTCCTGACAGGACAAAACTCTGAGAAATGTGATCAAATTTCTAAATTGCTCTGCTTTGACTGGCATTTTGTTCAAGATAACTTCTTAAGGTTCTTTCCAGATGGCTTATTTCCCTTATATATTCATAAGCACTTACATCTACTTTAGCTTATCACTCATCTTCACTATAATATATATCAACCTTAATTGTTTGTAATAATAATCTCTTGTTTATATATATTTATGCAATTCATGGTGTTAAGTAATTATTTTATCCCAATCTAAATGAATGAAAACAGTGTTCATGAATGAAGGCAATCATACACGTATTTACTACCAGATGCCAAAGCTTCAATTCATAGACTTAATATATCTACAAAAAGGAAAATTACATACAGAATATTCTCACATAACCCATTGTTAATGTCTGTATTTTTAAATGAAGACACGAGGATCCTGGTAGCCTTTTAGGTGTATAAAGTATTTTTCATCTCCCCTCGACTTTCTGAAAATATCAGAAACTTCTGTTAACCTCTGTTAAGAGGATCATGTAGTTTAACTGCCTTTCCATCCACACACAATAAACTTTTTTGTAAGAACATTATAATGAAGCAGAGATGAAATTCTATGCTAGCTGAAGGAAACGTGAAGCAATTCTGTTAAGATAATATAGTGAGTAAGCAGCAACAATTCATATGAACAAATGTAAGCCTCTGCCTCTAAGTTATTGACCTGATGTGTCCGTTACTGTCAATAGAGAGAGACGCTTCCAATAAGCACTCAATCTCATTTTGTTTTCAGTGTATAAAATAGATCAAACAAATAGCACTCTTGCAATTGACTACAAAGGGGCCTAGGTGTGCTACACAGGTGTAAGTGAATCACACTGCAGTTCTTGACTCCCACTTAACAGACATTATACTAGACCTGAACAGAATTTGGAATTGTAGTTTCAAAGGGAATTTCAAATACTAATTATGCTTTTATTCCAAATTTTAAAATACATTCTTTTCTTCTCAGAAAATAAACTATATTTTACTAATTTTGACTCAGAATAATAATGTAGAAAATTATTTACTATCTAAATAAGACTGAATAACTATGATGTCTGTCCTTGGCTTATTCCAAAATTAAATTTGGTATTTTAAGGTATAATCATAGAGTCATAGAATTTGGAAGTTGGAAGGAATCCATCAGAATCATCAAGTCCAACTCCCTTCCCAGCCTAGGGCACCCCCAGGTTCACACCATGTGTCTGAGAGAATCATCCAAATGCTTCTTGAACTCAGGCAGGCTTGGTGCCATACCTACTTCCCTGGGGAGCCTGTTCCACGGCTCAGCCACCCTCTGGGCAAAAAACTTTTTCCTTATATCAAACCTAAACTTCCCCCAGCACATCTTCCTACCATTGCCTTGGGTCCTATCATCGATCACCAGAGAGAAGAGGTCGGGGTCTGCTTCTCCTCTTTCCCTAGTGAGGAAGCAGTGAGCTGCCATAAGGTCTCCCCTCAGTCTCATCTTCTTCAGGCTGAACAGAGTGCCTTTAGCCGCTCTTCATATTGCTTGCCCTCTAAACACTTCACCAACCTCATAGCCCTCCTCTGGACACTCTCTAGTAGCTCTATATAATTTTTTTACACAGTCCTCAAGATGGGACTACACCAGCGCAGAGTAAAGTGGGACAATCAACCAATCAACTCCCTCAGCTGGCTAGCAATGCCACTCTTGATGCACCCCAGGACTCAGTTGTCCCTCCTGGCTGCCAGGGCACGATTGTTATAATATAATTGTGGATAATGCCATAGAAGACAATTAAAAATATTCCTATACATACATTAGTTGCAAAAGGAGAGTGAAGAAGAATACCCATCCTTTACCAGATGCAGGGTGAAACACAGTGACAAAGGACAAGAAAAAGACTGAAGTACTTAATATCTTCTTTGTGTCAGCCTTGGGTTAGGAGACTTTTATTGTTGGGATAGCCAGCCTCCTGAGCTGAGAGACAGGGATGAGGAGAAGAAGGAGTCCCCATAATCTTAGGCAAAATACTGACCTGGCTGCACCTCTTAGACATACACAAGTCTATAGGGCTTGGCAGCTCCAGTCGAGGATACTGAGGGAGCTGGCAGAAGTGCTCACCAAGCTATTTTCCATCATTTACCTGCAGTCCTGGCTAACCAGGTAGATCACAGTTGTCTGAATGATAAAAAAGTGATGCTTACATACAAGAAAAGCTGAAAGGAAGTTCTGGCGAACTGCAGGTATGTTAGTCTGATCTTGGTTCTGGAGAAGGTTATGGACCTGATCATATGGAGTGCCATTGTATGGCACATGCAGGAAAACAAGGCAATCAAGCTGTCAGCATCCATTCAAGAGAGGCAGGTTCTGCTTGATGAACATAATATTCTTCTAATCACAAGGTGATCCTTATAGTGGATGTGGGATAGGCTGTGGATGTTGCTTACCTGGACTTTAGTAAAGGCTTTGACAAAGTTTCCTACAGCATTCTCCTGGAGGAACAGGTTGCTTATGGCTTGGATGTGTGTCCACTTCACTGAGAAAAAAAGCTAGCTGTATGGCTGGGCCCAAAGAGTTGTTGTGAATTAAATCCAGCTGGTGGCTGGTTACAAGTGTTCTCCAGGGCTCAGTACAGGGGACAATTCTGTTTAATATCTCTATCAATGGTATGGATGAGGGGCTTGAGTGCAGCCTCAGTAAGTTTGCAGATGCCACCAAGTTGAATGGGAGTGTTGATCTGTTGGAGGATGTGAAGGCAGTGATGTTTAGCAGTTGTACTTGATGATCTTAGGGGTCTCCTCCAACCAAAGGAGTCCATGATTCTGTGAATTTAAAGTAATAGGGGTAAACCACAAAGATCTACTATTTTAATTACATATATAATGTAGAAGAAAGATCTGAATAAAGTAAATATATTTGCACTAAAGTGAATTTGCTAGAATTGATGGTATAAGGGACTGAAATACAAGTATCTTCATTATTGTAGCAATAGCAAATGTGATATTAATTACTTCAGTGTAATGTGGAAAACTATTTGTATGCCCCATTTAATCATTCTTCATTGTGTAAGATTATTGCAAACTGCTTGACAGTGCAGTATCCTTTTAACATAAAGTAATACATAAATGGATTTTAAAATCATAATTTAAATTGATTATTTCAGATAAACAAATCACCACAGTCTCTAAATGAGCTTCCCATTACAATTCTCTAGAATTCTGAATTGTCCTATAGCATAATTTTACTTGATTTATTTCATTATCTATTTGAAAGTAATCGGCCAGGGAACCTCTGATGACTAGAAAGGAAGACAGCAAAAATCATGTAATATTTGCTGTATTTTTTTTAAATTAAATGAACTGATAATGATTAATGAATATGAAAACGAAACCTGAGAGATCACTTTCAAAATTGAGAACATATTATGTAAAATATGATTTATTTTGACTACAGACAGAAACATTGTTGGGTGTAAGACGGTGTAGTGGCATTTAAACTAAGAAATTACTAATAAAAATGGGGAGGGAAGGGGGAGGTGTCAGAAAGACAAAAAGCATCAGATATAATCACACAAGCAATGAAATCTCTGCAAATTTTAGCTGTTCAAGTTTTCAGAGTGGGGAAATATTAGTGTTACAGTTTCATCAAGATTGCTGCCTTGGAAGAGAATAATAAGCATTTACCATCTTTATGTAACTATAGATGCATTCATCTTCTAATGGATTGTTAATGCTGTAAGATGGACTACTGAAACACATTAGAACAGTGACTTAAAGATGTCCAGGCAACACTAATGAAATATTAATAATTTTTTTTTTTTTGTAAATCATAGCCTGAAGGCCATTGGAGACAACAAGGATTTTAACAAGGGACTCCGAAAGAACAAAGTCAAGATGACAGAGGCCTTGAAAGTACATGCACAAGATTATATCAGAGATTTGAGAGCTATAAGAAAAACCTCCAAATGACCAGTATCTGTTAGATTATCTGTCTCTGTTCATTAAAAGAACACAGGTTTTAGAGTGTGGCAAAACCTCTTTTAAAGACAGAAAGGTGACTGTTAAAACAAACAAACAAGAAAAACCATAAAAACCCATAAAAAATAATTTTAAGTGGACACAAATGTAAGAACAGACCCTGCTCAGACTTGTGCATGAAAGACCTCAAGACAGTGATGACTATTGCAGTCCCCACCCCTTTCTTATTGAACGTTAAGATCCAGAAAGTCATTAAAAAGTGAAAAAAGCATAAAAGGAAGATAGAAAGAATTCTAAGGGTATTTTGGAACAAGCTCTAATAACGGTATAATTGAATTTTGTGTAATATATCTTCATTGAATGGCTAAAACTTAATAATATTGACTACTAGTTCTTGATCCCAAATACAAAATGTTTCTTTAGGCTTTTCCCAGTGGTGACCAGCGATAGGACAAGGGGTAATGGGTATAAATTGGAGCATAGGAGGTTCAAGTTGAATATTCGAAAAAATTTTTTTACTGTAAGGGTGACAGAGCCCTGGAACAGGCTGCCCAGGGGGGTTGTGGCGTCTCCTTCACTGGAGACATTCAAAACCCGCCTGGACACGTTCCTATGTGATGTAGTCTAGGCGGCCCTGCTCTGGCAGGGGGGGTTGGACTAGATGATCTTGCGAGGTCCCTTCCAACCCCTATGATTCTATGATTCTATGATTCTATGATTCTTTAGCACACACAAACTGAACATGATGTTTGCTCATTCCTTGCCCTTGATGCTTCATCCTAACCATCCGAAGTTAATATGCAAGATGTAATTTTGAACTGAAGATTCTCTTTGTCCTGACAGAATTGAGACAAGCTGTCCCAGAAAAGTTCTTTATGTTCTTTCATGGTCATTTATACAAAAAGCTCAGATGAAATTCTTATGGTTTACATAGTTAAAATTTGGTGGTATGATTCTCATTTGCAGTACACAAACCCCCTCACTTTAAATGTGTAAACATGAAGTTTCACTGTAGTACATATTTTTATTATTCTAATATTGACTAGCAAAAGAGAAGGTAAGACATTTTTGAGAGATGTTTTTTTAATATGGGATGAGTCATGCTTTTGCATATATTGGGTTTTGTGACTAATTAAGACAAATATTTTTATTAAAAAATGTATGCACCTACTTAGTTTGAATAGACATTGTATTTATTTTCTTTTTAATGAAATGATTAAGAAAATAAAGAATATTGTTTTGATTGATGAATTTGAAGTAATTCTGATGCAGGAAGTCTATCAATTGTGAATGCGTGTATTTGGACATTGTTGAAAATATATATTCTGATCAAATATAAAAATAAATTTGTGGGGAAAAAAAAGTATTCAAATCAAAATTCAGCACAACTGCTGAAGGAGATATCATTAAAATTAATTATTCTAATAATGCAAATTATTCTTTTTCTCATTTATAAAAACAGATATGGCACAGGACAAACAGATAAGAAATTCCTGTAGGATTGAATACTGGAAAGATGAGATTTTGCTTCATTGTTTTATCATCCTGACATCCACACTGTCAGGAATCAGTGAAGATAATGACAATTTTTACTGCTACTGCAGCTGAGTAGAGGTGTCTTAAAGATGTGAGATTGTGTTCTCAGTTCTCATACTGTATGCCAAGTGTATTTATCTCTCCCTCAGTTCTCTTTACCTAAACTAAACGGTATCAGGGCATTGCTTGATATTTACAATGCCTGGTCCCACCTCTGGCCAAGGCCAAGCAGATATGGGAAGGTGGATGAGCCTCTGAGAGTAATATTCAAGAAAAAGGAAATGAAATTGAAAAAATATTTTAAAAATAGATGAGGAGAGGGTAAGGTGAGAGAGAAATGCCAGAGAAAAGACATCAAGGTCAGTGAAGACGGAGGAGAAAATGTGCCCAATTGGAGATTTCCCTGCAGCCCATGGTGAGATGGCAGCTGTCCCTATGCAACCTACAGAAGAGTACAGTGGAGCAGTCCCTGAAGGACCATGGTGGGGTAAATGTGGATTTTTAGCCCCTGAAGTGTCACAGATGGGCAGACATGAAGAGGCATCCTTGAAGGAATTATGGAGAGGGACAGATGCAGATCTGCAGCCATGAAGGATCCTGTGCCGGGGGATGTGACTGTTCCCAAAGCAGCCATCACTCTGTTGGCAGCCCAGGCTGAAAAGAATGCACCTCATGGGAGGGAATCATGTTGGGGTTCATGAAGGACTCTCTCCCATAAGAGGGTCTATTTACTGAAGTTGGGGAAGGCTGTAAGAAGTGTTTCCACTGAGGAGGAAAGAGTGGCAGAAACAATGTGTGGTGAACTGACGCTAAACCCCCACTCCTCACCCCCTGTGCCACTGAGGGGGAGGCAGGAGCAAAGTAGGGGGCCTGGGATGAAGTGAGAGGTGGGGAAGGTACTGATATCTAATCATGTTTTCTCTTTCTCCCCACAGAGTAAACTATTTTTTTAGTTCTTCTCAAGTGGAGTCTTTCTGGGTTTTGCCCATTACTGTAACTGGGGAATTCAAACCTCCCTGTCCTTGTCTTGATTAACAAACCTTTGTGTATCTGTCTGATGAGAAGCAAAACTGGACAGAAAAATTCAGAAGATGCTAAGTCTTTTTATACATGTCATCATTCTGGAGACACTTTGAAAACAATTTATAAAATCCAAAACTTTGTAATTTGAAGGTAAAACGTGAGTTTTATACTTCATAGTAATAAAAGTTATGGAAGCTGCAGATTAATAGCACTATTCTTGCAAATAAAAAAAGTGAAGAAGTTCAACATGGAAAAACATTTAAACTCAGAATTAGTCAAGAAGTTGTTATATTTCCCATGAGTTTTAGATAGCTTTTTTTTAGATAGCTCTTTAAAAAATAGATATCTGCTTCAAACAATTAATCCTGCAAGTTTCTTCCATGGTTTCCTGAAATAGATGGACAAGCAACCTATCTGGTCTAATACAATGGCTTAAGAGAATAAAGAAAAATTCTAAATGCACTGATCTTTTGCCACCAGTGATAGAAAGGGAAACAACTGTTACAGGATAAATTTTAGATAGCTAAAAGTAACTGGTGACTACCACTGTAAAGCATGGAACTTCTCATAAGAAGGATATCCAGATTTTGATAAATACTAAGAGATCTGAATTTTTAATAAATTAATTTTACTTTTTGGAGGTTAACTTTCATTTACTGTTTTTTCCTTTGCAATTTGTGGAATGAGGAAACATTTAGTGTCTGAAATATCCTGAAGAGATAATGCCAGATTACAGAAATTTTCTTAGAAAAATTGACTTAATAACTTTTTCACCTCAATAACTGGAACACAGATCTTCAATTACAGTAATATGTATTATTAAGTTCTATTTATTCTACAACAAACTCAGATGCTGTGATATTTTGCAGCGGTCAGGCTCCAATTCTGCATGATGATGTGCTGTAAACTGCTGTATTTGTGTCAGGCTCATTCTGACTTGTAAATGGAAGCACTGAATATCACAAGGTAAATTCTGAAGTATTAGCTGTTTTAAACAAACCTTTACTTCCTTGCTGAAGACAAAACTTAATGCAAACTTCAGCATGAATAATTAATCTGTGATCCATCAGTCATTTTTAAATGAAACACACATTTGCTTCCTTTTTGAATGAAAAGCTCTGTATTGCCTGCTGGCAAATGGAGGACTTTACGTGTTGTTTTGTTGGTTTTTTCTGTTGTGGGTTTATTTGGCTTTTTTATCACAACTTTTCATTACAACTGTAGCTTACATAAAAGCTGTTGTATTACTGAGAGTTATATTTGCATTTTTTAAAGAAAAAAAAAGAAAATAAAAATTTAAAAAATAAGGGAAAAATAAAAAAATAAAAAGATAAATAAAAATAAAAATTCCTTAAATTCATTGGCTTTGTTTTATCTGAATTCCTTTATATGCCACTGATATAATGTCCTCTCTGATGCCTTTAAATTAAGCAACTCAGCTCTTGCTTTCATTATCTTTCCATCTTTGAGGAGCAAAAATTGTTTCTTTTCATCAACCATCCTGAAGCTGGAAAAGCAAATTATTTTTCCCCCTGCTGACACTGCATCTCACAAACTTCAGTGGGTTTTTGATTATATATTCAAGCTCAAGCAGTTTTCTTATATTTTCAATTTTTTAGGATCTGTTTTTGAATTGCACATGCACCTTCCCATCTAAGAATTCAGATCACCTATATCCAACAGTGTTTGATGCCTAGGCCTCACAATACCTCCTGTGGTTCAGTACAAAATTGCTTTTTTGTCTTCAAAATAGAATGAAAACGTGAGTTCTGTCTTTTTGGTAGCCTAACCACAAAAAGATATGATTACAGAGCTGGAGGAGATTTTATCTTCAGCTAGTATGTGTCAGAATCAACTTTCATGGTCTACTGATTCAAGTAAATCAAAATGTCACTGAAGGAAAGTGCTATTTCAGTGTATGCAACCCATCACTCTACTTTAATGTGTCTACCTCTGCATTTGACTCCATACAGACTAAAATGTAAAGTGTTTGGCCTTATGCAGGAACGAAGTAAATGTAATTATTTGAAAAAGCCTAGAAAATTACAAAACTTATGAATTTAACAGAATGTGGAAATAAATATGCAGTTCTAATTGAAATAATTTTAGAGGCACTTTTACAAAGGGATTTTAAACATTGCTAGAGCTACTTTTTCAGTTGCACCATTTTGTGGTTGTTAAGAAAACTGTGCTGCTGAGATTTCCTTTCCCTTGTGATTTACAAGTTCATCCAAATAATCACAAACCCACAAATATTTAAGATGTAAAGCTCTCAATTTTCTGCCTTTGTGTACACAGTGTTGATTACACAGATTACACAGAAAATACATCTGAAGGGAATTTACCTCATCAAATCTTGCTATATAAAATCAAATTACTTGAAATACTTCTTAGGATTTTGTCACCTTGTCGTAAAAATGTTATTCTATGATATCCTTTGTTTTCTATAGCTTTCCATAAGTTCTACCATAAGCAGATATAGAAGTCATAACTTGACTAAAGCTTCTCTTTTTCATTTTGCTATGTCAGTTGGTAACTAGTCCATGTGGATATTCTTTATTTGTGTCTTCAGCATCAGGCCAAATTTGGTTGCTTATAGGGTGGAAAAAGCAGAAAGATTTTCTCATGTCAGTTTTTCAGGAACTCTTAACAGACCACAGATTCACAGGTCATTCTGAGTGTCTCTACATACACAAATGAGCAGAGGCATAGCTTTCCACTTGAGATCAGTAGTTTTCAAAAAAGTAGTTGTGTTTTTATTATCTGTATTACAAACATAATAGATTGCATCTACAGAAAATACATTTGTCTATCAGACTACTGAACTGAATATAGAAAGATGCTTGGTTGAAGATTTTAAATGCATTTTACCTTTTCCTCTTACATGGAAGACTTCTAACAGCCTACTTCTTGTGCTGATTTTCTTGATTTCTGCCATATATTTAAAAACCTAATTTCTTTCAAAATGATACAGAAACAAGTGGTATTTGAAAATTCAAAATTATCTTACACAATGTGTAGAAATAATTTATATTCTAATAGAAGCTTAAAAAAACTATTCTTATTTAAATTATGGCATTTATATCAAGATGGTTTATTGTATTTCTGGCAGAATTCCATTCCTCTCCCTTTCTTAATATTAAAAGATGTATTTATATAAATATTAAAATAAATCTATTTAAAGACATTAAGGAAAAGTTAAAACTATCTATGAACTGAGCTGATTAAGACTTTTTGGCCCATATCCAACTGATATTTCAATGGGAATCTAAGAACTTAAAGAAAAATTAGGTAAAATATTATTTGCTGGATCAGGGCCACTGTAACTAATGATGCAATAAACATCAAACAAGAAGAAAATAAAACCAGATAGGAGCAAACAATGGTTCCTTAGAGCATTTTAGAAGGATGTAGCATGTAGAAGTAGGTTGAACATGGGTCAAGAATCACCACAACACTCTTAATCCCTCTGGGAATATTTCTATTTAGGCTTTCTGATGGGATGGAAATTTTGAGGTTTCAAACATGCCTAGGTGTTGGAGTTTATAGGGCAGAAGAGATTATATCACTTTTTTGCTGCTTACCTAGTTGTACTTGTAGGATAGTAATTTTTCCAGTGGGAATAAAACTATTCCCTGTGATGCATGACAGTCCATGCACAAAGTAACCTGAACAATGGCAGTCTAGACAAATTTCTCTCCTGTATTCTGCTGTTGCCTGCAGAATACCTGTAACAATATGTTTCACTGAGGAAGTGCTTGTGGCAAAAGCACACCTCTTCTGCAGAACTCTCTTGGAATAGTCTGAGTCTCTTGGAAAGAGAAAGAGAGAACATGGGAATAAAGTTTGCAACAGAACAACATCAAGCATTTTGGTGGTGTCTGTAAGTGCAAGGGTCCCATTAGACAGCCTTGCTAAGGAAAAGATCTAAAACTGATTCTGGTTTCTTAATCAAGGAGCTTCATACCACATTGCTTAGGGCAAAATCTGGTTTTGGAAGATTCCAAAGATTCACTTCACAGGTTCCAAAACAAAGTCAGAGAAAAAGCTAATCAATAATTAATGTCAACAATAAGGGTTTGGGTGCTCAAGCTTTTTTCTTGGTCTTTTTTATCTAATGTTTTAGCTGACAGTACCTCAAAAGCCATGAGATGACTACATTTAGGCAAAAAATACTCCTGTTTAGTTTAAACTGTCTGCATAGACTGTCATCATTAACTGGGATATGCACCACCAGATCCTTTTTTATCTACGTTGATAATTAAAGTAAATAAGGTTCATCGTATGAGTCCTAGACTCAGAGGAAGAATTTAAGCAGCAGGCTATCTATCATACTTTAAAAAAAAATAAATATTTCTGCTAACTGGCACTGTAAATCTCATTTCTTTTAAGGGCAAAATCTGACTAGGATAGTGAAACATTTTCTTGTAAGAATTTTCCCATGTAATTTTTCCATATTGAAATTTTATGTAATGGGAAAAAATAGTGATGTTTATGGTTACACTCACAATAAGTATTGGAAATGGCAGAAATAAGGAAAATAATCCTCAGTCTAAATTTCATCCAAGGGAAATTACCACATTGTATGGAAAATAAATAGTAAATATAAATACATCACTGCATGTGTGATATGAAATCCTCTTTAAAGATCATTAACATTCTAATCATATGCAGGATGCTGACTATATACATGTAACAGGAATTAACCAAAGTGATCATTTTTAGTGAGTATTTTGAGATATTCAGCAATGGATTTAAAATTACCTGAAATAATTTGGTTTATTATATAAATTATGGAAGTTTCATTACAGAAATAAAGAAACAAGTATTGATTGGAAAGTATGATTGGTACTTTTTGAAAGCTAAATTAAAATCAGAATCAGAGAATGAGCTAGGTTCTTCCATCGTGCTCCCACAATAATTTTTCAAATAAAAATTTTGCAGACTTTTAAGAGGGAAGTGCAGTATTCTTAACATAAGTGTTTCCTGTTTATATTCTTTTCTTTCATTATCTATATAGATAAACCTTGATAAAAAGATCATCACTTTCCATTGTCCTTTTTCTTCAATTTCAGCTCTTGAATATATATGTTTGGGTTTGTTTGGTTTTTTTTTTCATATAGGAAGTCTGGTATAATATCCATTTATCAGTATCTTCTCATAATTTTCCAAGACTGAATAAAGCATGAAGTTATCAGCTAGTGAGGAAATTGGATAAAAACGGATGACCATTTTAATAATACGGATTCAGAGTTCTCTTTTTAAATCACAGCTGAATGTAACTCAATGATCTTTCTTTGGCAGCTCACACTGTGCTGAACATATGACAAAAATTGAACGAAAGTACAAGTTATGTTATATTATTTTATAATAATCTGTTGGATATTTGGGAATTTGTGATCACTGTAACAAAGAAAACTTGAAGGAAACTTGTCAAGTATATTTCATTAACGAATAAATTTCATTTTAAAGATTCTGACTTAATTTTCCTATATCTCTATTTATGAATACACAAATGCACCTAACTATAACAAAGTCAAGAATAGAACTGCGTGCCTTCTAGTTTTATCAGTTCTAAATTCTATTTAGTCATTCAAAGCAGGATAAGTTTACATAAGATAGAGTTATTATGTTGAAGAGCTGCCAAACCCCAGTGAAATTCAGAACGCAGGTTTTTTACCTTCCTAGTTTGTTTAAGGCAAATCTGGTGAACTCTCCGATGGAGGAGGATGTGGCTGCTGTTGGATCCATTTGTGGGACTGAAAAGCAGTAAGGTGAACCCACATTTCAGAAGCAAATACTCATGCACATGCATGGACACAGAAGAAATAAACATGGCTTGACACAGAACGTTGGATTAACAGCACCCACATCAACACCAATGGCTCTCACACTTAAGCCTCTCATTGCACATCCACATAAAGAGTAAGATCACACACAAAAAACCCCAGTTCAGAATATGATTTAATAAGAAGATGAGATAGACTGCAGTTATCAGAGGCAGATAAACGTGCTTACTTAGAGTTGACCAGTCATCTTCACTGCCTCACATTTTTTCCATGCTTGTTTTTCCCATATATCCTCAGCCTTCTTCTTTCTTACCCTTGCTACGTCCCAAACAAAAAATTACATTTTCTCCACTGTGATTTCAGTCTTACACGGTGTCACCAATAGAGATACGTGAGATTGTTCTCCCAAAAAGTCTCCCAATACTTCCTTTGAAACCTGCTTATCACTTGAATACCTCCACCTAATCAGTCTGTGTGATTTGGCCATCCCCCATGGAGCTCTCTAGCTTCTATCATTTTCCTGCACTGTTGCTTGTCATGAGCAGCCTATTTCCCATGTCAAGGTTCAGCATTTTCTCATTGTTCTATTGTCTAAACTGAATTCCAGAAACTAGTAATTTTCCTGCATACCTACACAAATAGTACATAAAATGTTGCATTTCTAGAATAGGTAAGTACAAATAGGTGACCCTGGCATCACGTTGATGACCTTTGAGCTTTGATAAACTTTTTTTTTTCCTTATATTCTTTTTCATTAGTAAATCTGTTAATACTGCAAGGTATAATCTTACACAAGAATTCTTATCATATGGCTGGAGAACAACTGATTTTTTACATCCATTTGATTATTTAGATATTACCAGATGCAGACCACTTACTTCAAATAATTACTTTCAAATTCCAGTTATCTCTGTGAAATTTGTTTTACTTTTTGAGGTGCATCTGAGAAAGCCATATTTCCACCTTTTTCACAAGGACAGAATTTTCAATGTTTAGACACTTCCTAATAGATTTGTGCAATTTGTTCAGCACTTGAACTTCTTTCCTCTTTAAAATAGTATCCTTAAAGAAGTATTCTGTAATTAAAATATAATTATACTGCAATTTCAGAGAGATTACCTGGTGATTTTTTGTAATCATTCATCATTGATTGATATAATTTGTTTTTGTTATATATGATTTATTAATACAGCCTGGGAATAAGAATCAGTTCTACTAACCTTGCTTAAATGAACACTATATGCCTAGCCAAAGCTTCACAGAAGCTTCACTTGAGGCAACTCAGTATTAATAGGTGGCTTTTATTATTTTACATTCACATATTTATTATTGTACCATGATATCAAATACAAATATCAAAAAAATGCACATTGGCATGATAAACCACAGAAAAAAAACCCACAGTTGTATTGGGATAAAATAGCTTTGTTTGGGGGTTTTGGATTTTTTTTTTCTTTACCCCTATGGTGCTGTTGTTTCATGAAAATTACTGATTTTTAAATAATCACTATCAATAATAGATTTTTTTGTTCATGGGATTTTGTTTTTTGTTTGTTTATGGGGTTTTTGTCAGAGTTTTTAGAGTATTTTGTTGTTATTTGAAGTGTTCCTCTTAACTACAAATACTTACAAAAGAGAAAAAAATGAATATTATAAAATTGTTTTTACCTATATGCAGCCTTGAAGTAGGATTCCATTTCAGTACATTGATAGGACAATTTCATAAAGGGGGATTTTAACAATTATAGCTTTTATGCATTACTGTAGTAAGTTGCATATAGGAATATGTTTTCACAGGGAATAGAATTATCATTCTATCACCAGTAAAAGAGCAAAGACCGATATAAACTACATATTAAAAATGTAAGAAGATAAATATTTTCATATTTTGTATCAAGCATTCTAATAACAAAATTCATCATACACAGATCATTAATTCAAAAGGAGATCATTTAACTACATGTCATTGATGTTACTCTTAATACTACATTTCTGCTAGAATAATTGTATTCTAATTATCTGAGGCTTTATAGTTTCTTAATCAAATTAATGCAAATTGCTTTTTGAGAATCCTAAAGATGTAACTCATTACCAGAGATTCAAGATAAAACTGAGTTCATTTGAAATTCTATTATTTTAGGTATTTAAACAAGGAAAAAAAAAACAGCCAAACAAAAAATTTTGTCTTATAGTTCCAGGAACAGTTAGGAGAAAACATTCAGTATATTTGATGAATCCCTCAGGCAAACTGTCATCAGTTCTGTGTAGACGCAGAATTAAATTAAAAAACAAATAAATAAATAAAAGCAAACAAACAAACCCACAAAAATCCTCTTACAGAATGGTTAAATGAACCAGGGTCAGTGAAGAAGGAGGGGGAGGAGGTACTCCAGGCATGGGAGCAGAGACTCTTCTGCAGTCCATGGTGAAGATCAGGGAAAATCAGGTTGTGCCCCTTCAGCCCACAGAGGATTCTGGTGAAGAAGACAATCTGCAACCTGTGGTGGACCCCAAGCTGGAGCAGGTTCCTGGCAGGAGCTGCAGCTTGTGAAGAGTATCCCATGTAGGAGAAGGTTTTCTGGAAGGCCTGTGAGGGACCCACACTGGAGCAGTCAGTTCTTGAAGAACTGCAGTCCGAGGGAAGGACACGCAGTGGAGAAGTTCACACAGGACTGGCTCAGGTAGAAGTGACCATAACCTGAAGCAGGGAAAGAGCATGAGATGGAAGAATTGGAGGAGGAAGGAGTGGGCAAGAGAAAATGTTATGAAGTGATCACCTTATCCTACCCTATTTTAAAGTAGCATTATATTTAACTGCTCCTCTCCAAGCTGAGTCTGGTTTGCTTGTGACAGTAATGGATGGGCGATATCCCTGTCCTTTTCTTGATTCATGAGTTTTTTATCTTATTTTCCCTCCCTGCCCTGTTGACGATGAGAAGTGAGAAAATAACTGTGGAGAGGTCTGAATACCAGCAAGGTATACCCACAACAATGGCTATAATGCTGTAATATGTGCATACTATATCCCATTTAATTATTTTCTTCAACAGTATGTATTAAGTTGATTTTATTTGTATGAAATTTGAGATATTACAAACAAACACAGTGTCTATGCTCTTCTACATGTTGTCATAATAATGACATTGATTACTTTCAGGATTTGGATAACTAATGATTTAGGTCTATGGATTTATGTACAATTGAAACACCTGGTACTTTAAATCTCCAATAGCATTCTAAAAATATTAATACTGTCTATTTATTTTGTAACATACATTCACAGTCTTAATTGTCTTTTGTGGTGACTCCGAGGTAATTCTAAAATTATCAACTACACATATTGAATTATTGTTGTATTACATCTTTCTGGAATTTGTGTAAAACATGTTAAACAATATGTCATCAACTGTACATTAACACAGTAAAAAGTTTTCATGTGTACATAATTTTTGTTGTAGAGGACATGATAAACAAGTTTTCAGACAGTGAGTTATGAGGTAATTGTGCTTTAATTTGATTTATTCAAATTAATAAATTTATTAGTATTTCAAATGAGATTATGGCATTAAATGGTTCATGTAAGGAAAAATTAATCCTTCCTAAGCTGATTAGAAAACGCAAAACACACAGCTGAACATAGTATTTTATATGTTTCTTTCTTTACAAGGGTTTGGGGTTTTTTTGACACTTTTAATTTAAGAGACTTTTAAGTATGCATAACTTAAATATGCCTGCATATAGAGTATTTTTATGTAGCATGCACCACTTTTTTTTTTGTACTTTCTTCCTCTGGCTAAGTCTATGGGTCCTGTTGGAATCCAGCCAAGGGTACTGATGGAGTTGGCAGGACTGATCACCAATCTCCTTTTCATCACCTATTAGCAGTTCTGTATAGCCAGGGAGATCCCAGGTGACTGGGATTGGGCAAATGTGACACCCATCTGTAGGAAGGGACATAAGGAGGATATGGGGAGCTACAGGCCTGTAAGTCTGACCTTGGTGTTGGGGAAGCTTGTGGAGCATATCACCATAGGTGCCATCATGCCACACATGCAGAACAAGGTGATCAGGCCCAGTCAGCATGGATTTATGAAAGGCAGGTCCTACTTGACCTACGTGATCTCCTTCTATGACAAGGTGACATCTTATGTACTGAGTGAGGAAAAGGCTATGGATGTTGTGAAAGTCTGTCAATGTTGTTTACCTAGATTTTAGGAAAGCTTTTGACACTCTTTCTCCCAACATTCTCGTGCAGAAACTGGCAGTTCATGGCATGGACATATGTATGTTTTGCTGTGTAAAAAACTAGCTGAATGTCCAGGCCTGAAGAGTAGTGGTGAATGGAATTAAATCCAGTCAGTGGCTGGTCACAAGTGGTGTTGCTCAGGGTTCAGTGTTAGGACCACTTTTGTTAAATATCTTTATTGATGGTCTGGATGAAGGGATCGCATGCACCCTCAGTAAGTCTGCAGACAACACCAAATTGGGTGGCAGTGTTGACCTGTTTGAAGGTGTGAAGGAAGGCTTTGTAGAGGGATCTGGATAAGCTGGATCAATGGGCTCAGGCCAGCTGTATAAGGTTCAAAAAGGCCAAGATCTGAGGCCTGCACTTAGGTCACAATAACCCCATGCAATGTTACACGCCTGGGGGAGAGTAGCTGAAAACCTGCCTGATGGAAATGAACCTACTGATCGACCACCTGCTGAATATGAGCCAGCAGTGTGCCCAGGTGGCCAAGAAGGCCAACAGCATTCTGGCTGGCATCAGAAATCATATGTGGCCACCAGGACTAGGGAACTGATAGTCCCCTGTACACAGGACTGGTGAGGCCACACCTCAAATACTTTGTTCTGTTTTGGGTCCCTCAGTACAATAAGTATATTGAGGTTCAGGATCATGGCTAAAACTGCAACGGTAATGAGCAACAAGAGGAGAGGAAGTGGCCTCAAACTGTGCCAGAGGAGGTTTAGATTGGATATTAGGTAAAATTTCTTCACGAGAAGGGTTGTCAAGCACTGGAAAAGGCTGCCCAAGAAAATGATGAAGTTGCCGGTCCTGGAGGTATTTAAAAGATATGCTGACGTGGCACCACAGTTTACTGGTGGACTTGGCAGCTCCGGGTTAGTGGTTGGACTTCATAGTCTTAAAGGTCTTTCCCAACCAAAACAATCTGATTTTGGATAGTCTTTCCAAGTTTAACCCCAAGAAAGACTGGGTGATTCTTGCTTTATCTTGTCAGGGGGTATGTGTAAATTTGGAGACTCCCTAAGCCATTTTGAAGGATTATTTCCTCTATAAAACTTTGATAAGAGAAAACTTCATATTTCATATACACAGATTTTTTTTGGTTGGAAAGGACCTTGAAGATCATCTAGTTTCAACCTGTCCACCATGTGCAGGAACACCTTCCATTAGACTAGGTTGCTCAAAGCCCCATCCAATCTCCCCTTGAACATTTCCAGAGAGGGCCAGACAGTTTCTTTGAACAAACTCTGCCAATGTCTTACCACCCTCACACTAAGAATTTCTTCCTAATATCTAACCTGAATCCACCCTCTTCCAGTTTAAAGCCATTACTTCTTGTCCTATCATTACATGCCCTTGTGAAAAGTCCCCCTCCTGCATTCCTGTAGGCTCCCTTCAGGAACCTAAAGGCATCCCTGGAGCCTTCTCTTCTCCAGGCTGAACAACATCATGATAATTTTTGTGGCCCTATTCTGGACTTGCTCCAAGAGTTATACGTCTTTCATACTTTGGGGGCTGCAGAACTGGACATGCGTATTTGTGAATTAATTGAACTGAAAGATAGAGGTCTCTCTCTCTTGTCATAAACATATTTGGACAAGGTTCCAAACATATTTATGAGTCAGATGAAGGTATTTAAATATATACTTTATAGAAATGTAAGCTGGTATAGTATATATATCCTCTAATAATGAAAAGTATGTGTAGGACATAGAGTTGCTGGTCATTACAGAAGCACAAGGGCATGGGACAGCTTCTCTGTCCAGTCTCAAGAATTCTGCTATAGATCTTACTTATTTATTATACTTCCTTATTTTCAAACATGTGGTGAGTTAGAGCTAGTTGCAAAGATCTGTTTAGCTTTGCTGATGATAAAAGGGTACACACACATGTTGCAGGGTTGTCTCATATGCATTTCAAACTGGAAGGAATTACTTTGATCAATAAATCCCCAAAGCTCTGTGTCTGATTTTGGCCTTTGCTTAATATGTCACAACAGCATACAGAATTATATACAGACTTTTTAAGCTAAGTGTGAAATCTGTCTGAGAAATATGGGGTTTACAATACCATTTTGTCATCTGGACTGTTTAATCTTTGATTATCCACTTCAAATGTAAAACATCTTTCTCTAAAGACTCCTTAGGCATATGTCTAAAAAGAAAGCTGACAAATTATGCTGAAAAGGTACCTTAATAATGTAATGTTGCTATTGTTATGTTAATATAATCAATGCAGTTAATTATTAATAAAATAATTTATATTATAAATAATAATGATGATAATAATAATAATGTATTGAATTTACATTCTGATTTGCATTTAAGTAGCACCGTGTGGATATTACATAATTAACTTTCCTCAACATAACTTTCTGGCAAATATTAGTGTGTCCAAGGTTATAGTGCAGTTTATCACAGATGCATACACAGAAAACTTTTACTTGCTAGTCTTTGGGATTTCTGTTTAGAAAAAAGAAAACATACAAACCCCACCCCTACCTAAATTTGTATTTAACACAGTTTTCTAAAAAATAATTTGTTTAAAATTACAGATAATTTTCTTACACATCTCCAAAAATTTTAAATGTCCTGATGAATTGGTAGGCATTTAATGAGGATAAAAAAGACTGACTTCAAAATATGTTCAAATGAATTTCTATGAAATTCTTTAGTGTGAGCATGGTGAGACACTGGAAGATGTTGCCCAAGGAAATTGTGGCTGCCTGCTCTCTGGAAGTGTTCAAGGAGAGATTGGATGGGGCTCTGAACAACCTGGACTAGTGGGAGGTATCCCTGCCCATGGTGGACAGGTTGGAAGTATATGATCTTCAAGGTCCTTTCTTGCCCAAACCTTTCTGTAATTCAAAGAGTCTAATTCTATCCAAGAAATATTTTACTTATACAACATCACTCATATTGGTTTACTTAACAAAGTGAAAGCTCCCTCCCTGTGTGAGCTACTACATAAAACATAACGGAGTCAGTATGTGACTGCATAAATATTTATAGAAATAGGGGTATGTAACTAAGCTTTTTGCCTTAGGTGGTTCCTCTGACACATGGCACTAGTATCCAGTTTGAGTGAATGTGATGTTAATATACATATACACTGTCTGTCTCTGGTAGCTCCAGGCATTGGCAATAACATTCATCAAGTCTTAGTGGCATCTGCTTTCTGTTGTTAGGATATGAATTGCAAGACATTAATTTGGTTAGTCAGTTATTAATTAGAACTAGGATTTTTTTCTGAAAAATAATTAAGATATGATTTTTGATGGGACATATTCTTATTCTTTTACCCAATGAAACCTGAAATTTGCATAAATAACTTCTGACCTACTGAACACACTTGTTTATGCTGCGTAATGGTATCAGTATGACTATCAGAAAAGAGATTTGCTGATACCATTATGGATAATTTTCAAAACGTTACCCATTAACTAGCTATAGCTAGTTATAGCTACCTGTAACAGTGTCAAATGTTTCTGGTAGTACTCACTGCATACAGTGAAGCATTTCTGTTGTAAGGAAGAGTGGAGCTTGACAGGATCTCTGAACAAAATAAAAGTATCAACTTCATAGAATTTCTAAAAGAGTACATGAACAAAATCCAAGCCAGTATCATATCCTGTGGAATCTCTGCACTCTGTTTTCTGAGGATTAGAAAAAGTAACTTCAAGTGTAATTTTACTTCACAACCAGCATTAAACTGTTGGTTCTTTTGATGAACTTATTTTTGTTTGCTTTTTTGTCTTAAGAGGCTCCTCTTTCCCTATATTTCATTCAGTTTATTTACAGACTGCAATCATATCCTTCTCAGCTTTTTCTTTCCTTTTATTTCCTTAGGCTAAGCCTGTCACTTTCTGGCACCTTGAAAATAGGAGACCCCAGGGCTAGAGACCCACTCCAACACACAAGTACACACACACAAGTACACACACACACGCAGTGCTGGCACAGACTTCACTGCCCCCTTTGAGAAACAGATCATCCCATGGTCTTGCCCATCAAAACACACATCCCTGTATCCCGAGCCACTTTATCTACTTGCCTGCCAGCTAGTCCATCTTGATTGAGCAGTCACACAGAGGTATCAGTCACAGGCAGCGCTGACAATAGGCACCTGTGATCCTGACTCCACTCCAGTGTCTGGCACTTGGGTTAAGTTGCTCTGTTCTTGTTAGTCACTGGCACATGGGCCATGGACCCAGTCTGTCAGCTGACACCCAGGCAGGCATTTGCACCCTGTAGTACACCAGTTGCTGCGTTCAGATTCCTACACACAAACACACACACAGAATGGAGATTGCTTCATTCAGGTAAAGGGTTAGAAACATGCAGAGAGGATGCTTGATTAGGAAAACGGCAGACTAGTGTGTACCATGTATAACATCATGTTATTCCTCATTTTCCCATGTTTGTTCCTCCCTAAATCACCATAATTATTTCCTTTCCCCATCCTTGCTTCTTTTCCCTAAAAATCCCACAATACATCCTGCACATTCCTGCAATGGTCCTCCTTTGCATCCCATATTCCCAGGCAGCAGCCCCCTTCAATCCCACACGTTTTAGTGTTGACTTGCCTTGATGGATTTCACACTTTGGCACAGGCTGAGGCTCTCCTGGACAGCCCTGGGAAGGGACTGTAGCGGGTGTACTTTCCTCTGAGTCTTTAATTCAGGTTTCCCCCTTCCACTGCACCTCTGTGCTCCTCTGAGAGGAAGCTTGTGAGGCTGATGGTTCCCCTGTGATGAGTCTGGAAATAGCCAGTGCAGAGTGTTGTTAGGACTTCTCCTTCTGCCATTGTCTCTTTCCATTCATTTTTTGGAAGAAGACAATGTTTCATCATATAAACTAATAACATAAGTGTAAACTTATGCAAATGAACTCTCATTATAGACAATGGAAATATACTCATCATGGTCAATGAAATCAGCAGAACTATTCAGATTACCAAATCAAAATGTCAGCTAACTAGACTTGCCTGATTATGTTCACTGTGTGAGCACGGGCTTGGCTAATTTACTTAACATTTGAATATAGCTGCATTTGAGAGCCCATAGGATACTGGTCATTCAGAAGAGAACAGCAGATGAGATATGGGACTTCTGTGACACCTGTGTTCTTCAAAAGTGAAAACTTGTTCAGATAATGAAAGTACTGATAATATTTTCATTTCTATTAACTTAAGAATATCTTAATAGACAAGAAGGGAAAAAATGGTGAGGTTTTTTTTTATAGTTCTGTTGTTGGCTGCTAAAAATATCTTTGTCTGAAGAACAACCTGGGTAGACAATTGTAGTGAATCAGCAGTGCATTAAACTAAGGCAATGAAGCACAAGGATTGCTTTCTTCAAATAAGCTTCCAAATGTAATTTAGATTTTGTTAGCTAGTAAATAGGTTCCGGCAGAACTGATACAGCTGAACCAATATCTAACATCAGTTCAGTGGAGTGTGGCTGTCCTCTGGGGTTGCAAATGTCAACACAGCAAAGCATTTTATGAGCAGGATGAAGTGAATGGCAGTCATCTGTATTCTAGACAGTTACATCAGGAACCATAATTTTATCAGCTTGAGTCTTGGTGTCTTCTCTTCACATCTGCACGTTATGGTACATTTTGCAAGGTAAGAAGCCTGGAAGCTATTTTGGTTTGCACACAGTGATCTTGTAATTGTTAATTAGTGCAGTTTCTGACTAGTTGGATGATTGTTCTTCTTAATTCACCTAGTGGTTGTACTGCTACATATTTTGCAGAACACAAGATTTCAAAGTGTATTGAATAAAAAACCCTAAAAAGTAAGCAATGTTTTAATGAAAATAATAGCAAAATTATCTAAATTTTTTTCTCTCACAATTTGTTCTTTTTCCTAAAGTTTCACATTCCTAAATGAATAGAGGCCATCAGGCATTCTTAAAGAGAAAGCACAAGAGCTTTTAAATGACTATGAAAAACATTATGATTGAAGTTCTAAAACCAAATATGTTGCCACTAAGTAGGAACACATTGTTTTAGATGGGAAGAGATTTAGTTAAACTACCTCTGTTAGATCTTATTTAAACAGTAAGTGAAACAAGAAATTCAGGTACTGGATCCTTGCCATAATAAAGCTAATGTTCACTTTCTAGCATGATAAACTAGAGGGCTTTACATGGGCTGATATAAAAATAGACTGAAAAGAAAAATTAAAAATAACATGTTAAACCATAAATAACAGGAGCATTTGCAAATGAGGAGGGGTATATTTGTTCCTTTTTTTTTTTTTCCCTGTAAATTAATAACTAACTCAAATCATACAGGCATTTCAATTCCTACAATAAATATATATTTATAAAGAAAAAGGTAAAACAGCTTAATATTTTCTGTTGAAATGAATTAACACATTGAAAGCTATTTCTGGAAAACAAACAAACAAAACCAGCCAAACTGTCTATCTCCACAACTATAAACTTATTTTAAATTTTTGTCAATGCAGAATGATGATGGGACAAGGGAACAAAAGGAAAAGAGGGATGAAGAAAAGAAAAAGGTAAACAAAAATTTAATTACACCTTTATTTCAGGACGCTGACTTCTGATACATATAGTGAGGGAGTGGCTGCATAATCTTCCTTCCCCTTCTATAGAAACATTTTCCCATTCCTGTGATCTTCTGCAAGACTGACTTCTCCCCATAAACTCATTTTGTATACTCTAATTTCTCACAATCTCATACTCTAAACTGAATCCAAACTTCACTGTCTCTTTTCCCTTCAATGTCCTTTTACATTTTGCTTGGAACCATCCTGCACAAGGAATCTAATCCCACGTGTTTATTTCTCCCACTCATCACAAGGACACACAGGTCTTCAAAACTTTATTTAGACTTAACTGTTATTTAGACTTAATCAGCATAGTTTTTTTTTCACTGTATCTGCTGTCTGGAAATTTCCCTGTAATCTATTTTTCATTAGAAAATCTAACTTCTACAAATACCAAATTTTTCCAGGAAAATAAATTATTTTGTAATCAGAAAAATATAGAAATTAATTACTTTAGACTATAATCATTTTAAACCAAGTAAAAATACTGAGTATTTTTTAAATGATTGTGGTTTTCTATTTTCGTGTTATGAAATGAAATAACTATAGCCTGCTAGTAAATACATCGGGTTCACACGATATAAAAAAAGCTGGGGTACTGAATGTCATCCTTGCCTCTCTTTACTTTCAAGACTTTCAGAACTGTCAGACACCAGAGATGAAGAAGATGCTTGAAAGCTCAAAGAAAACAAACGTTACTCATATCTTTTTGTGAGACCTGATAACATTTAGTTCACTTTATTCTAATCTTTAATTTCCCACACCTGTTTAAAACTGATGAGAAGAAAGTTATTTATTATTTTTTAATAGTTATTTAGTTTTAACAGTACTTTAAAGATATTTATTTTGAATGTAGTTTTTATCGCCGAATTAGTATCTACCAAAAGAATTTCTTATCTTAAAAAGTGAGCTTATGACTTTGAAAAGGCAGAGTTAAAGCATTTTATCAAAGACTCAGATGAAAGTAGGGATTTAAAAAAATAATATTGCTATACATACATTAAAGGATATATTAAAAGAAAGGGTTAAATGTCAAGTACATTTTATACAAATATGATTACTGTAAAACCTGCTGTGCAACTTAATTGTTCTGAATTCTAAGGCCTATTCTACAACAAATATGTGTACTATCAAAAAAGAATTTTAAGTGCTCTATTCTTATGTGAGCACAATAGGGATTTTCCCATGTTGTTTCAATGTGTTTTCTCGGGCTTTAATGTGTCTAGAATACATAATCCATAAAAAAAGCCCAACAAAATATTACATAGAAAAACAGAAAACAAATAATAGGAGCATGATAATATAATACACATAAAACATTTTCATTGAAAATTGAAAAAGGTTAACTACATCTATAAAGTTTACAAATTGCTTTATTTTATCAATGTTTTTGTAATGGAGATAGCTGCCTAGGATATTCACTAAAAGAATGCCAAGTAAGAGCAGAAAAATTCCAAACAAATATCCATGCTCTGTTCTATCAGAAATTCAATTCTAAGAATTGCATGATCACAAACAGGAGTCAGAAACAGTACAAGATGTCTGAGTGTAACAAGAATTGCCCTGGGCATTATACTAAAAACACAAATTCTACATTTGGGAAGCATGATTTTTTTTTTCTACACAAATACTTCACTTACAGATTTGGAAAAAAAAAATTACGGGCAATCTAGAGAGAAAGGTGACCGTTGATAAGTCTACTAATTATGACTTCATATTATAAGTAAAAAATATATTTATTTTTATAAACATGAAGACATCATAATTTAGGACTGCTTTTGGAAGAATTTGCACCTGACATATAGCATTTTCTACTAATATTTTTTTTCTTTTTATTCATTTATTCTTTATAACCATTGAACACATGATATTCATCCTTAGTCTTCATAATAGCATCTGTTAAAATCTTTTACAGTAGTCTGTAATTTCTTGTGTTGATTTTTGTTGCACATCCATAAACTAAGATAACATAAATATACTTTAATATTGCCTAAATATGTTGCATATGTTCATCTTGATGCAAAATAAAAGAAACACAAACAAATCAAAAGAAAACCAAATAAAAATAAAGCAAAATCAAAACCAATTTTATCCAATTATTCTATTTCATATATTCATAAAATATTTTCAGTTGTTTATGGAAAAATGCTTTAAAACACATGAGTTTTTGTGTTTGAGGCATTGATTCTTCTTAGAACAAAACTGCAAAATTAGTACGCAAAGGTTCAGAAATGTTGTAACAAAATATTAACATGTATAAACTAAATATTTTTTCTAGTTTATAAATTTGGATGATTCCAAGTAGGTGATGTATTAGTCAGTTTGTCCCAAAGTGTGCTGAACCAAAAATTCAAAATGAATGAGAAGGAGACTTAATATTTAGACTTCTCTGTGAAGGCAACAAATGCTCTTTAGCAGCAGCTAAAAAAACCTGTGGTTCAAATACATGGTAAAGGGACTTTCAATCTTCTTCTATAGAATGTTCTATATTACCTAGAATGTTTCCCTTGATAAAATTATTTCAGTTTATGTATTCCAATTGGAAATTTAAAGTGGAAACAAAAATTCTTACTTAGGCATCTATTTTAATCACTTTTAATCAACAAAAATGGTGAGATCTTATGAGTAGTGCATTTTTTCCTCTGAAATTATAACAATGTAGCAAATATTAGAGATTATATTAAAAACATCCTGGATATTTTACATATTGCCTTTAGACATACAATTTAGCAGTGTAGAGAAGTGTAAATCTGACCTGTAAGTCTGATTTTGTACAAGGGAAAATGCTAACAGGTCATCAGGTTTTCAGAAAGCCAACAGGAAAAAATTATTTCTAAGAAGTTGGCTTGACAAAAAATACTTATTTAAAGGCATAGAACAGATGAATGTTTGACCATTATGCAAACTGGTTATGGGAATTGTACTCTAGTGACTTGAGAATGCTTTAGGTATTCTCAGGAATTATATTTGGTTAGCAAGCTCAAGGGTCCACTGTTTATTCATCTATATGGAAAAATATGTTATCAGACACTGATATCAAATTAGATAAATAAGGGCTTGTTTAGGCCCTTCCCCTTCCCCTTCCCTTCCCTTCCCTTCCCTTCCCTTCCCTATTCTCTCTTTGACCATTCTTTGCTCAAATCTGTCGCTGCACTGACATCAGTTTCCTGACTCAGCTTTCGTGCTCTATGGGTAGAAGGCAGAGGGCTAAAAGTGGGATAGATTGTGTGTAATGTTACTTGGCTGTGCCTGTATTATTTGCTTCCTGGGAAACTGCCTGCAATGGCAAATCTGAGGGGGCAGCATTTCTTTCACTCTGCTTTTGATCGGTTTGCATGGCTTGCTATATGAATTGGAAGTGTAGTGAAAATGTTTGTCGCCTGGGGCAGGAAAATAATTAGGACTTGTTCTGGCTGGATGCCTTGGCACATCAACAACAGTGACCACAGTTAAAAGAATGTTTGGCAAGTCTTTTGCTGTTGGACTTTTGAAATATGTGAAAAAGACACAGCTGACGAGCCAGAAACAACTAGTAAGCTGTGAACATGAAAAAAAAAAAACAAAAAAACCACAAACAGATTTTTCATAAAACAGTACAAGAAAATGAATTAATTTAGATAACTATAATTCAAGCTAAAGTATACTATTAAACTATTTTTTTTTTTGCACAGAAAAAAAAAAATCTTATAAAGAAATATTGTAATGCTTCCACAGTGACAGGTTAAATATATACATTCTTGCTCTTCTTCCATCTCACTTGGACTTGATTACTGACTTCTAATTTAAAAATATCTAAAATTATTTCCCTAAATTTACATAAACTTATACATTTAATCTAAACTAGTCAGCTACAACACTTCTGCAGTTAATGAAGAAAGATTTGGAACACAAATTCTTCCACTTCTTTTAACTATCTAGAAGCCTTTAGACATGACTTTCTTTCCATTGATGAGACATTCTTGATGCGTCATACGGTGTTACCGTATCAGAACCATGATTCTGCATGACACAGTAAATACAAAAAGCAGTACCATCACTACCAGAATATCAACTGAAATACTTTTTTGCCATGACATCTAGTGAATGAAGTACTAACTGCTCTCAGAGTCTTTCCCCAAATAGTTTAGGTGTCTACTCTTTTCCTGTTTTAACAGCCCTCTCACCAGGACTACAGTCTTTGCTTTAACAGCACAAAAGAAGTAGAAATAGGCTTATCTTCCCTGTCTTTAGTATCGTTCCCTTTCCAAAATGTCAAAAGCAGCACTGTCACGTAGGCAGTCAGCAATAGTCTGCTGAGGCCGGGGTAATTAGTGAGGGGGTACAGTCGTGTCTTTCAATTCCAGAAATTCATCAGAAACCTTCATTGAAAGGTCACTGACACCACAATATTGGGCCATACCAAATTCCTTTGTTAAGCATCCTTGCATAAATGACTGAAATTATACTGTCCATGTGAAGACTGTGATGCATATATTATGAAGAAAGTGTTAATGAAATTATGCACTTACAGGTAGGTAAAAATAATTGCAGACCAGCTGCTGTGGTCGACAGCAGACAAAATTTATTGAGAGTCAGTGTAGTTCTGAATCTTCTAGAATATCAAAAAGCTCCAATAGCTACTAACAACTGCAACAGAGCTTTAAAAGATGTCCTTGATGAAAGTGGAGACATTCTAGTAGATTTATTGGGGTTATCTCATCCACCATTTTTGTCATTATTCACCAAGTACTAAATGAGCATGAATTATAGTTTTCCAGTACCCCTTGGTATATTTGATATTGATATTTTGCAATTGTATAAATACTTACTAGTCATGTTTTAAGAGAATACTAAAAAATCAATGAAGTGGAAAGATGGTTATGCACAGAGGTTATTGATTACACAGTGTGTGTATTCTGAAAATTCTTTTTTTCCAAATCTTTCATTTAAGTTCTGTTCTGTCTGGAAAATTTTATATGTTGTTCCCAGAATATAAAAATTATATATATATATATATATATGTGTGTGTGTGTGTGTGTGTGTGTGTGTGTGTATATATATATATATATACTTATGGAGTGTCCTGTTTTTACCAGATCTTCTCAGAAGCTAGATTTTTGGGGGTTTATTTCCTTCTGTAATGTGTATTCATAAAAAATACTGTTCATGTCAAGAGAGCTAAAAAGGTAAAGAACCAACAAGCTGGCTCAGCTGTTTTTGTTCTTTTCAGTAATGCATCATGCTTCCTAGAGTGCCTCTGCAACCAGTGTCTAGGTGTGGATAACAATTGTTTTATGATGCTAAAGGGCAGAAGTCCTCAGTATGATATCTAAAAAGAACCAATTGTGTATTTAATTTAAAATGTTTTCCAAGCCTTCTGAGCATGTATGTGCACTATATGAAAACTGTAGTCTTGTTAACCCACCAAACCCATAATTAGCACAAAACCCTTATTTTCAGTAGACACAGAAAAGCACATCTCTATAAAGAAGGCTTGAAATTATTCAATTTTCATTATGTTTTCAGGCTCAGATTGATTCTTGACAATTATATTGTATAGTAAGCTCATAAGTAATTTAAATAACTTGTGTCAAATTCATTAAAAATGAAGATAATGTGATGCTTTAGTATCTCCTCTTCCCTTTTATTTTTTAATTTTGGGAGGGCACATGTTTTTTTGTTTACATGATAATTTCAACATAAAAGTAAATAAGTTTAAGAAGAAATATCCCCTCTGAGATTTAAAAAAAAAAAAATACTTGTCTTATATGCATTCCTTCAAGTCATGTCCAGGACTAATATTTCTCATATTCAGTGTTTGCACCAACTGTATTAAAAGTCATATGATGATTTTGCTAGGTAGATGATTTTTTTAAAGCATTTGGGGTTTTTTTATGATTTATTCATGCTTTCCCGTAAAGAATTTGATACTTACCTAACTCACAATTACCTAATGAGGTAATTGTCATCTGGATTATATTTTAAAGCCAGTTTCTGGTACCTAGCTGCCTTTTTTTTTTTTTTTCTTTTAAGGTAGACTCTTCATTTACAGCTACATATCTCTTGAAGATGCTAATCTGAAGGTATAGCTCCATGTTATCCCTATCTTCTTGCTGTCATGTGAGAGACACAGGGGAAAATGATCTACAAAAAGGTCCTACAGGGACTGAAACATGTAAGAGACTTTCCTTAATGAAACCACAAAGATCAGAGAATATATGTTTTAGATCATTAGTTCGCAGACGCCTATGACATGTTTTCAATATACTGAATAATGATTGGTCTGACCTGTTCTGGTCAGATCAGTGGATGTCACAGAACCATAGAATCATTGAATGGCTTAGCATGGTTAAAGGTTGTGACATTTAAAGGTCACCTAGTCCAACCCCCCTGCAGTAAGCAGGGATCATCCTCAGCTTGATCAGGTTGCTCAGAGCCTTCCCAAGCTTCACCTTGAATATCTCCAGGGATGAGGTCTCAACTACCTCCCTGGGAAACCTGTTCCTCTTTTACTAATATCCAATCTGAATCTACTCTTCCCTAATTTAAAACCATTACCCCTCATCCTATCACTACAGACCTTTGCAAACAGTCCATCTTCAGCCTTCCTGTAAGGGTTGGACTTGATGATCTCTGAGGTCCCTTCCAACCTGGCTAATTCTATGATTCTATGATTCTATGATTCTATGACCCATTCAGATAATGGAAGGTTGATATTAGGTTTCCCTGGAGCCTTCTTTCCTCCAGACTGAACAACCCCAGCTCCTTCAGCCTGTCTTCATACAAGAGGTGCTCCAGCCCCCTGATAATTTTTGTGGCCCTCATCTGGACCTGCTCCATCAGATCCACATCATTCTTGTGTAGAGGAGGCTGAATTACTAGCCTGTAGCTAGTAACTCTGGAGTTACTCTAATAGAGCTAACAAATATCTCCAAGAACCTGAATATAAATCTGAGTGCTTTGCTCACTTGTAGTGTATTTAAGCATTTATTGATTGTTCAGTCCATTAGAAAGAAAATAAGTGTGAGTTTACACTTGCTCTTACATAGGACTTCATGCAAATATAAAGCAATAAGACTCCTGTAATACATGAAGCTGAGAATAATCATAAATAAATGGAGGAAAAGGATATAGTTTAAAAATTGTAAGAGTATTTCTCATACACTTTCCCTCTAAGTTATATGGTCTTAAAATTACCAAGTCTTTAGCTGTCACCTAAGAAAGCAGATTTACAACCAGTTAAGATCTTTGGTTCATTCCTTATTTTTCTAATATTCCCTGATACATGTTTAGGTACCAGTCTTCCCTTTTTGACTTCTCAGAGTAAGATTAAAAGTACAAAAGCAGGCTTTCAGAAATACCCCACAGACTTTATACTTACTTTTATTTCCTTCATGTGTTAGAGAGATATTCAACCCTTTTTTTCTTTTGACATTGACAGTGATAATACCAGTGAGAAGGATGTTCTTTGCTTAAGTATGAAACCTCGAATAGTCTTTCTACTTCAAAAAATGGTCATGTCTCTGAAGATGTACGGAATGGGTTATTTGGGTCAAAACTATATTTTTGGTATTCTTCTGGAAAAATCCAACATTTTTAGAGAGAGTTATTTTAACACAAATAAAAACGGAATATACCATATGATATTTGAAATCAGTTAGTTTGCTTTCCTTAAATCAAACTGAAAACCCATGCATGGTAAACATACCCATTTAAGGCTGAAAAGGTTAGTCCTAGATTATTTTATTGAGAGATTTGTTAAAATCTTGTTGAATGATAACCTACCTGAGAATAGAAGGAATGCTTCAGTTGAGCAATTCTTATCTGTTATTTTAAGTACCAAAGTCTTAACTTAATCTGAAAAAAATGGTGGAGTGTGTTTGTGCAGGGCAATTGGAAATGCCACCAAAATCAGTTAAAAACAGTAGAAAGTGAATATTTGTACCATAGACAGCAACTGCAGTACATTCTTTCCCACATAACTTATTATAAACTCTTCACCTAGAACCAAAGAAAAAAAAATAAACAGAAGGGGGAAAAAAAGAATCTCTCATCGCTGCAAAGATTGGACTGGATAATGGGGTCACAGAGGACAGGAAAAAGTTCAAATGGGCATTAGAGCTTTACTAGGAGGCAGAAAAGATTATGTTGCTTTGAGTTTCCCAGGCAACAATAAAATATAGCAGGAAAAAAAAAAAATAACCAACCTATTCACATTTTAAACGTAGATCAGCATCCTGTTTTTTGCACAGCCAAGGGCTGAATAGATGTTTATAAAACCCCTAAAACACACAAAACCCCCCCAGATCCAGTTATGACAGCATGCATGACACATTTTTATTAGTTGTCTTAAGATATGTACAAAGCATAATCTATTTTAACTACATATAAGATGTTGCCTTCCATGACAACTCTACATCTTCAAGAACAGTTCCTGTGCATATGCAATCTGATCAATTGTACAGCAGAAATTGTCAGGGGAGTCTATGGGATGGACAGGTTTTCCACAGATTTTCTGGGATATTAAATAACACAGTTAAGTACGTAAGTAATAATTACCTGTTGGTCCATGAACAGCAGAAAAGATCATGGGCACTGGCTATAAAAATAGGCATAGCCCTACTATCCAGCTTCATCACAATTGTTATTGTAGGACAAACTTGAGTTTCACCCTTATGTATCAATTACGACTTAATTCTTTAGATTTTTCACACACTAATAAAATAAAAATGTTATATATTGTGAAAGTTTATGGGTCACAAATTATCTATATGCTAAATAACAGGAATATCAACATTATTTTAAGAAAAAAAAAAGAAAAAGAAGTAAGCAAGAGTAACTGTAAGGCATCTATGGAGAGTCTCGAAACAGTGGGAGTTGACTTCCTACTTTTTTTTTTGCTTTTCATAGGAAAATGAGTACAATACTTGGTCAGGCAAATTGTTCTATTAAAGACTCCTGTTAATCATGGTTGCCAGTAACAGAAGCATTGAGGACACTATAAACAACAAGTTACACTACAGTTCTTGCCTAGTAAATCTTCTCAGTTTCATGGAAATCTCTGTTAGAAATTGCAGGAATGAAGCCTGCATCCAGATCATCCAAACAGATGATGTATCCATCATCCTTTATTTTGAATCTCTTTCTTAATGTTTGCCCTCCAAAACATTCTGAGATAAAAAGATTTAAGAGTGAGAAATGTGAAAGAAAACTGGTGGCTGGGAAAGCAAGCTAATTCTGACCATGAGAGGAGTAAGAATCTTTTCTCAGTTGGACACCATTCAATATCCAAAATCATCCCTGAAAATATGGTAAGTTGCTTGGTGTTTTGTTTTGGTTTTTTAATTTAAAAAAATCCTAGTGTGATTTACAGATTATACCTGATTATAGCTGCCAGGAGTAACCATAGTAACCATAGTGTCATGAATTTATCTAACACTTTCTTCATTTCTGCTTATATTTAATTTTTTTAATAGTTTTTATAGATGAGGATTGCTCTCACATTTTCACACAGAATATCTGTATGAATCAAGGGTGTTTTTATTGAGCATTAAAAATAATTTGGAATTATCTTAATTTAGATAATTATCGTATTTTCACTATGCACATTTTGATTTTTCTACATTACAGTCCATAAGTTGTGAAATCCTACATGACAAAACAACTTCTTGTTTTCAGCATTTATAGTGTAAGCATTTGCAATTGTAGTTTCTATTCATAGGAGGTGGAGGCAAACAGGCATTTTGATATGACTAGTTAATTTGTTGTTTTTTTTTTCCTGCAAGGTAAAACATATTGTATGGTAAGTGCATTTGTTGCTCTCCACTGAACATAACAGAATTCTAGATAACTATCTCAGATGTAGCCATTGATATCATAGACAGACTTAGGTGAACTGAACATCTCTCATTCAAGGTCTTTCCAAGACATCTAAGATAGAAAGATTTCATCCGAGATATACCAAACATGCTAGTTGAAACGTTATCCATCCACTCTGAATTATTACCTAATCATTTTGAGGACACAAAGTGTTTTGTAATAAATTTATCTTTTATTCACAGATAAACCACATTCTTAGTTCTTACTACTGAACTGATTGTTGGGGTTTATACTTTCTGAGATCAGTTTCTAAGTCAGCAATGGAAAAAAATTTTTCTTTAAGTGAACAAGCATTTTTTTTAAATGCTATAAAAAAAATAAATATGAAATCTAACCTAGAGATCAAATCTAATCTTCTACTCAGACTCTGTAAGAAACTTTAGTGTTCATCTGAAGAATTGACAACCTTTATGGAACTTCCCCTTCTGGAAGTAGTTTAAAATTTAGGTAAGGCTTTCTGTACTGGAAAATAGTTTATGGCCTCATAAAAGGAGTGGAAGCCTGTGAGTATGACAGCTGACACACTCCACAGGGGATTCATCTTTATAAACACTTGTTTTCTGCTGGGGTTTGTGGTGCGTATAAGAATTAAAAAGAAAGAAAAAAAGGTTTCATAGAATCTTAGCAACTTAATTAAAGTTTACTGCAAGTATGGATATTTTTGCTGGCATGAGGAAAGATGGTTGATTTTGTTTTACTGAAATAGCTGGATAAACTTTGTGGGCAAGTCACACAGATACAGAGTACAAATTCACAATTAATACTACAATTTCTGTATTTCTCAGTCTCAGCTCACACTATGTCTTCTTTGTAAACCTTTCTAATTTTCCTGCTTTACATTTTATACTGGCCTTGTTGGTATATTCTTTCAACCAAATTATATAAAAAATTGGAAAAAATGTTTTTAAACTCTTTCAATAAACAGTTACTGGGCACTATTCCACCATAACCATAACAAGTAATGACAGTATGGCAGCAAGTGAACAAACAAGTAACACAGATATTATATTGCTATTTTAAAATCAGGTGTTGCCAGATATGTCAGGTAGATAGACCAGGAGACTGTGTTATCTGCATTATCTTCAGAATTGAACTAAAATTTTTATGAAATAAAATATTCAAAGAATTAATAGTAAGTAATAACCATATCATGTTTGAAAATTATTGAGGTCTTGATACTAAGTCTTTTAGGTGCTAATGCACTTTAAATAGTTCCAGCCACAGCCTTATCTGGAATCACAGACTCGTCTAAAATTTAATTATATAATTGAAAAAAACTTTCCCACAAAAAACCCCAAAACCAAAACAAAGTTAAATTGGTTTGTGTGTAAAAGTCAGGATAAATATTTAAACAAGTGCACCACTACATAAGGAGAATATAGAAGCATACTCCAATAAAATAATACAGAAAAATCCTTTCCAGGCCTGTTTAGAGGATTAAGGTCTTGGTAGCTCCTTCATTACTTAAAGTTTTATCACCAGAATTCTTATTGGAACAATTACATTTGCTGAGATACCCACTTAAGTATTTATCTACCATGAAGTAATTTCAGATCTGGAAACTAGGTACTTGCATTTTTAAATCTTCTGGCAAACATTGTGTATTAGACCCTTTCAAACCAAGCTTAACTGCCCCTACCAGCAAAGAATTCAATTAGAAATGCAGCTGGAGCATCAATTGCCAATCATTTACATAACAGACACAGTCAAAAAAGTCTTTAAAACATGACTTCTGCAACCAGTACTGAATGATTGAATACTCAGGCTCACAAATTAATAGGAAAAGAAAGGACATAATATTGTGCTGGTCACCAGGTGCCCACCAAGATGTTATCTCACTAACCCTAGCTAGGAGGAGAAAAGGGAGAAAATGCAATGAATCAGTCAACATGAGGACATTGACATTACTCACCTGTTATTGTAATGGGAATAATGGACTCAGCTTAGGGAGACTGATTTAATTTACTGGAAATTATCAGAGTAGAATATTAAGAAACAAAAAACAAAATTAAAACCCAGTTTCCCCCACCCCTCTCTTCTACCCAGGGCTGACTTCACTCCTAAATCTTCTACCTTCTTGCCCTGACCAGCCCAGGGGGATGGAGGACCGGGAACAGGGGTTATGATCAGCTCAGAGCACTTCATCTCTGCTGCTCCTTCTCTTCCTGATATTCCCACACTCCAGCACTGGGTCTGTCCCATGGGAGATAGTCATTCATGAACTTCTCCAGTATGTGTTCTTCCCACAGGCTGCAGTTCTACAAGAACCAGTGCAGCATGGATCCCTCCCACCAGGCACAGGATTTTAGGAATGGAGTGCTCCAGCATGAGTGGCTTTTGCTAACTTGGTAATTAACAGAAAGAAAATAGCATCTCTAGACAATGGACAATATAATAATAAAATAGATACCTAAAATGGAAGGCATTAATCAATTTTTGAAACTTCCTGTCTTTTTTCTGAAAAAGCCCATATGATTAGCAAGAAATTGATACAACATCTAGAAAGTCAAAGTAAGGATAAAGATATGTGCCAAGATTGGTTTAGTTAATATTGTTTCCAGAAGAAACTTTCTGCAAAATTATATTCATGTATGATCAAAGAATTTTATTCCTGTGGTCCATTAGCACTGACTGATAAAGACTTACCACTGACATACCCTGCAAATGAGTTTATAAACTGGGAATTTTCCATTTATTAATAAAAATAATTTGGATTTGTCCCCAGATTAGCTGATCTGGGATATAAATTTGCAGTACATAAGGCATAATACTTACAAGACAGGCATCTTTGGCCACTACACTTGTGTCAAGATTTAATGATTAAACAGATGACAAATGCTCTCCATTAATCTTTCTTTCTTTCTTTCCCAGAAAGGGAAAGGGAAGACAATATGGGAGAGACTTATGGATTGGAAACTAAACTCTACAGTTTTAATGAAACAACTGTGATGAAAAAAAAAAAATTTACAAAACCACTCTCATGTTCCCCCCCTGAAAATGCTCATATCACCACTGAGGCTGCAGGAAAGCCCTGGGAAAATCCCAGACTGGACTCTTGGAGTCAGCAGCAGATGGGAGCTGGATACCAAAACTCACAGATTCAGGAATGAACTGATCAGGACCAAAGGCAGACAACTAGGATAGAATCTTCCCAGAACTTCCCCTCAGCCTTGAAGGAAGAGAACTTAATCCTCATGAACCCTATGCCAAGTATGATGTGTATGGGAGGCAATACTTCATTTGGCCAATTTTGGTCATCTGTCTGCTCTGCTCCTCCCCAGAGGTGGGTCACAGGTGTGACCATTTTACTCCCTTTTTCTTTCCAAAGCTTAAGATTTTTTTCACAACCAAGCAGTGGCCTTGGTTCTGCATACTGTTCTTTAGCAGTAGGTATAACCATCAGTTATTATCAGTCCTACAAACAAACACTGACTGAGAAACATGGTGATGATTTCAGCAAGTACAGATAATTAGCTGAAGGTAAGAATAGAAGAAAGAGAATTGGTTCTACTCTTCCTCAAACCAGGGCAGTCTGTTTTTCTGGTGACCATTACCGGAGGGTAAAAACTTCCCTGTCCTTGCCTTCGTTCATGAGCTTTGAGTTGGATTTTCTCACACTTGGGGTGGGAGGTGTGGGAGTGGAGGCCTCACTGTTACCATCTGGGCCTAAACTGCAACACTCAGCAATATTTATGGCCAGGTTAACCATAGTTTTGTTTTCCATTTTGCCTGAGACAAAGGGAGATCCCAGTTTGTTAATTCAGCTGAAGATTTCCTTGAATTGCTTTTTAAATTTCAAACATGAAGAGCTTTCTACCATAATTCAAGTTATTCTGTAAAATGTGATCCATTTGCCAGCTCTGTGAGACATAAGAAAGATTCATTGTTATGAAGTAAATGAAGAGTGTATACCTCACACACCTACTTTGGTGTAGGAGATTCCAACACTGTATTTGTAGTCTTTTTAAATATATTGATGTTGAAGTGTCATTAGTAGGTCCTGCTACTTCTAGATTTGGCAGTATATCCAACAGCAGTAAGGCTGTTCCATAGAAAAACCATATGAAGACCTACCCAAGTGTTCACATATTAGCAGCACTAGTAAATCATTTTGTAAAACTGTTTAGAGAATTTGTTTCTTTACATTTAGCAAAATGCCCAAAATTAAATGTATTATTCTGTACATTATTTTTATTCCTACTTTATACAAATTATTTCTTCTCAGAGTAAGATAAACTAGGTGATTGAGAGCTGATGATGCACCTATATTTTGTCCTAAGGTATCATCCAGTAAATAAAAAAGCTAGGTGATTAAAACTAAACCCTAAAAATTTTTTTTAAAAAAATAAAATTATAATATTTATGTAATGGAATAAAGTCTCCTTGCCATCAGACATTTTGGTAACTGGGACACACCTGATATTTAATGGACTTAAAGTGGTGTCAGACAGACTGTTAGTCACAGAATATGAAAAAAAATCCAATTATCTTTTAAATCTCTTTGTTCCTGTCTAGAGACTTATCTTTTAAATTCTTTTGGTACTATTTTCTATCTGGAATCCATCTTCTTTTAGGTATCAGATGCATTTCTCTTCTTTCTGGCTATTTCCTTTTTTGCAGCTGTGGCAGCTTAGCAGCTTAGAGAGTGTTCTTTCTGTGGCATCTGATCAGCAATACAATAATGAAGCTTATACTACAAAAAATTATAGAAATGGAAAAGAGAGGAAGGCCTTTAACTCCTTTCTCCTTCAGATCACTGCTAAGCTTTTTTCCTCTCAGAGTCTTGAGGAGTGCTCTTTTAAAACTACATTTGAGTCTTCCACTTGGGTTGCTTCTATTCTTGAGAACAAAAGCTTTGGGATAACTTTAGTACTCCCTTCACAAACTAAATTGCTTGCTAAATTGCTTTCTAGGCATCAAGTCAAAATTCTTTTAAATCTGAATTACGTGTTGAAAGAAGCTTCCCTGAAAGTCATATGAGTGATGCAAGAGAATTCTCACAAAAGAAGCAAATACAAGAGAGTGATGTATCCCTGAGGATTTAGCAGTCTCATTTCTCCCAGTCAGGAGCAAATCTTTCTACTTCTGCAATAATAGATCACCACATTTAGGAGTGTTCACTAGCTCAGCAACAAAAAATAGTTCTTATTGCTAGTCTAACAGAAATATTTCCTGTTTATGAATTTGCATATGATAACTCACATTTACCAAAATGCCTAAATCTAATTTACATAACAAATTAATAGGTTAATTGTACCTCTTTACCAAATACTTAATTAACTCTTAGCATCTCGTGGTTGCATAATGTAACAGTTCTCATCTAGCATTATAAAAACAACATTCATAGTTTATTTTGTGCATGAAAAATACTGGATCTATTTGCAGAACATTGACAGTTAAAGAAATTTATTATACATTGGATTCCTTGCAATGTGGATTCTCAAGTATCCAACTTTAAAGATAGATTTAAAAGTGTTAAATAGAACAATAGAAGAAATTTGGAAATAACTTTCAAATCAGGCAAATTGTCCTGGTTTGAGGCAGGACAAAGCCATTATTCTTTTCAGAAATTTTATTTTTCTATTAGATCTCTTCTAAGTAGCTGTAGGTGCTGACACTGGTGGTCAGCTACAATGTGCTACAATTTACAAAAAATAATTTTCTAATTCTAATACCAACAATAACTGTAAATCAATGACCTTATTCTAAGTTATAATTTAGGGGGGGACCACAACACCATTTTTCATAAGATAACTAAACAATAATATTGGGTTCGTTCAAATCTATTTGAGGTAATATTTTCCAATAATTAATCTCATGAGTTTCATTTTATTCAGAATCTCAAAGTATAGTATTCACTGAATTTCCCATCCTCAGATTCTAAAGAATGAGTGTCATGAAAGAATATAACTAAACCTTAGCATTTGTAGGGCTCTCCCTTCAACTCTACACGTCTAGTAATAAGCTGCTTTTTTTTTTTTTTTCCTATCTAGGGGAAGACTTGTAAAAAATTGAAATGCATGAAACCTGTTTAAGACCTCTTAAATATATTCTCTATGAATACACTTCATCTTTAAGTCACACGTTTCCAGAATTTTAATGGAAACTACAATCACACAGAATGATGGAAGGATAATCTTACAATCCCAAGTAAAATTCCATTGTGGTACTTCTGATCTCTTGACAGTTTTTTGGATTAGAGATGCATAGACTTCAGAACTTCTTTGGACCTATTGGTCAAGACTAAGTGCAAACACTTGTAAATATTATTTAAAGGGATAAGAAATTCGTGTCCATTTTTTTTTCCTAATATAAACCTATCTTTTTTTAAATCTAGTATTACAGTTGTAAGATATTAAAGAGTATGAAGAAGATCAAATTTCATTTTTACCTTGTAACTTTCAAATCCACAATTCTGTTCTTCCTATTCCTATATGGAGAGATCACTCATCAACTTCTACTGTAGCTTATTCACAGTAAGACAAAGAGGACAGTAATAGAGCATAGTCCATCATGGATGGGTAGAACTCTGGTCCCTGCTATAAAGCCATTAATACTTAGTTAACTGCTGGGTTATAGGACTTATCCAGAAATAATTAATAGTACAAAAGTGTTTTAGTCCTGAAGGTTTATGCATTCTATAACTTCAGGATGATGCAGAATAAGCACTTTTCTGGAAAAGTGGAAGCAAAGTAAGAAGCTATTTTTTGCACGATGTTTTGTCTTAAACATTGGTCCAGTCTTGCCCACAAACTACTCTGGAATCTCATTTATTTTATTTCACTCCAACTTAGAAGGTCTCTTGTAGCCTAGACCTTGAGCATGTGTACATCTATGTTATGTCTATACTTGCCATCTTCCAAGTTACTAAAATGTAGATAGTCCAAGGATAAGTTGTTGTCAGAGTGTTTTATATTCATTGAAGATGTCAGCTTTATCATTGTGAAGTTAGCAAACAAAGGGGAAAATATGAACAGTGCCTCTGAGGAACACTGCCACAAAACTGGAAATTAGGACTTTCTGATAAATCTACATTAGTTGAAATGCAGGAAACGTTAGAAAAATGAAATATTTCCTGGAATACAGGAAAAAACATCACCATTTAACAATGCCGACATTGTCACGTAATTCAGAAATCAGTCACATCAGCCATAGAGCCACCATCTTTGGAGCTTTTACATTGCTATAGAATTATCAGTGCATGTTGCACTATGCTGGGTTTTCATTTCCAGTTTCAAATTAAATTAGTGAACAGTTGTAAAGACAAAGTCTTTCTTAAAGTTACTTTCCTTCATAGTAAGCAACATCAAGCAACCCAAAGAGAAGTAGGTGGTCTGTATGATTTTCAGGAGGAGGAGGTGAGCCATGTTATGAAAACACATAAGATCTGCTAGAAAATACATGTTATGTTACAGTGACAAGGGATTTCTGATGTGATCAAAGAGAAGCAAATTGTAATCAATGCCATTGTAACACTGACAATTTACATTGATATGTCAAAACAAGTTCTCAAGAGAATAATGAGTCATATTCATGTCAATAACCTTTTCTTTCTTTCCTTGATTGTAATTCCTCAACTACACAAGGAAACTGCATTAAAAAAAAGATACTGCATAAAAAAAAAAAAAAGGTGAGCTTCAGCTCATCTTACACAATACAGAATAGAGGTAAATAAATTTATCACTAAACTGTTGAAGAATAAATTATGAACAGGGTGTATCTTTAAATCATGCATGTCTGATATATATGATCGTCATCCTTTTAACACAATTCAGTAGTCAGAATTTTTATTTGTCAAAATTAATAGGTGCTCTTGAGCTACATTACTGAACAACAATACTGAATACTGATGCATCTGAAATACAGTAGCCTATGGATCAAAGTGAAAAGAAATAGGTCGTGTCAAAGTCTTAATCTGGCAGACAAGTTTTAAGCGACTGATAAAAAATAACCAGATGAAATATAAGCCATGAGGGGTGCTTGGAAAAACAATGGGTGCTATGGAAAACTTTACGGTAGTTTTTAGCAGTTTCAGCTGTTGATAAGAAGTGAAAAAGAAATCAAATTTAATGATGTTACTATGCCATTTTGTAGCTTAGTTTTCTGCTCCAAACCAAGATACAGCAAATGTTACAATGTCTGGCTAGAAGCTTTATTTAGTATTGCAATAAACACCAGTGTGTCATATTTCTATACATGAAGAAATAAGAATTTTGGATACATGAAAACACAGAACTACAATTTAATTTTTTTGCATGTGTGCTTGAATCCCAATAGTGACTCCATCTGTGCACAAAAAAGAATATAATTTTTTAGACCCAGATTTTCATAGATGAAAAGGTCAAGAATATTTTATGCAGAAAAAAAATGTCAAGAAACATGAATTTCAAAATGGTCCTGTTCCATTTGTTCATCTCACTTATCAGAAGTATTTTTGAATTAATACTATTTTACATTTTTAAATGTACTATCTCAGTTTTTCTTATATCCAGCACTGTCAGAGTATTTTCACAATGTCACTCCTATTTAAAAATAAACACTGTGAAATTGAGTTTAAAATATATAAGAATGGGAGAGATTAAGATTTTTCATTGTTTTATCCCCTCCCTACCATGATACGTGTATCTTCCAGACACCTACAATGGAGACCACTCTGTTTCTGAGGATTGTCTTTCTGAAGCCTGTTTCGGAAGATGAAAGGTAAGGATACCAATTTGTATATGGGAAATTTCCAAGTTTGTCTCTGGAATGATAAGTATGGGTGGGATTTTTTTATTATAACAGTTCATGGATGGAAAAAATTAATAGGATGCTGGCAGTAGAAGAAAAAAGTAGGGAGTTCTAAATGAAAAAATAAGACGAGAAGGACTGTGATCATCTGCAGGTATTCTCAATGGAAAGGGGCCCTCTGAAGGTGTCCAGGAAATTTCTCAACCTTATTTTATGAGAAAATGAAAGCATCTTTTCATCATATTTCCTTCACATGTTCTTGTAAATGGCCAGATTGGCTTGGGCCAGAGAGAAGTTTTGCACTTTGTACAGTGTGAGGATGTATTGTAAAAGGTTGATGTGAGAACATTCCTTAAATCTCTGGAACATGTCTGCTTGTGATCAAACAAAACCACATAGTGACCTTGCTGGTGACCTTGCATAAGGCTGTTGTAAGTAAAGTTAGGAGCCTCAGCAAGGCTTTACCCTACTTTTCCTTAGGAACGGCTTCTAAGTAAAGACTATAACCCTCACCCCTTGCCTGATCTCCAATTTAGCGGTGCTGCAGTCATGTCTGTGTCTACCCACACATTTCATTGATTTGCACAATGACACATGGTCGTGACTTCTCACCAAAAATGTGCTCCATGCCCTGGCCTGGGAGCTGCTCCCAGATTCCTCCTTGTGACTGCCCTGTGCCCTTGCTGGGAGCACCTGACCTGCTGGCCTAAGACACCCAGTGCAGTGCCCAGCCCTCAAGGAGCAGCCAGACTGCACTACACCCTGACAGCACTCATACATTTGATCATGGTATTGACATCATTATATGTTTGCATATTCTTGTGAACTTATAAAAAATGCACTTTACCTACATGCTGATTTTTCTATTCTAACAGAGAAACTGATGTAACAGCCACTTTAAGAGAAAAATCACCTTTGGTACTGGAGTGCTTTGTAGTTTTTGGAGGTAGCTGTTCCAGATCAGCTGCATTTCTCCACACATTTTCCAAACAGTCAGAAGTCCATCAGGGCTGAAATACCTACAGATACATTTTGTGGGTTCTTGGTACATACCTTGAGGCAGTCCATTTAAGCTGAGACAAAACACCAACATTGTCCTGAGGAAGTCAAGTGAGCAGCTGGTGTGTTAGAATGGAAAAATATTATGTAGCACAACAAGGCAATCCCACAGAGCACCTGAGTATGAGAAGGTCTTGTTTTTCATGATACGTTTTACGACTACTAGAACAGAACTTTGTAGGAAACAGGTGCCAGCAATCCACCAATTGCCAGGCAGTGAGCACGGGCTATTTCTATTTCTGTTAGTGCTCTAATATATTCTTTCTTTCTCAGATGTGGCCAAAGGCTAGGCAAAATATGCCTGTATTTATGACAGTAAAGAAAGGTAAGGTACCTTCATGCTATTAGATTGATTTGTGATTTAGACAGAGCTATCTCTTAATGACTACCTATGTGAGAATGCCCTCAGTATCACAGAATCATGGAATCACAGAATGGGACTTCTGGGGATCATCTACACCAACCCAAAGAGCAAGAGGCCTTAGAGATGGTTTGAGAGGAATACATCCAGGCTGGTCTTGAATGTATCCAGGCATGGTCTCTGCCTTGAGTATGGACAATTACATAGAAAATACTAAAGGTGAGATTTGAGTGAAGCCGAAAGAATAGAACACTAAATAAAATGAAAGCAGAAAACTGTTTATAATTAGGTACTGGAACAGTTTTTGATACCAAGTTATACTAGAAGTTTATTAGCAGAATAGTTCTTGGCAACAGTAAATGAGGTATAAAATCATCCCCCAAATAATAACACTGTTTAGCAGGTAACAATAGGGTTTTTTTGATATATTTTTCTTACACTGAAACTAATTAAATAAACTAGTGGTCACAAAAAATACTAATTGAGAGACAAATAAACATGCTGACTAGTTTATGAATCAGACTAGAGTGCATCGTGCTCTGAAATTCCCATTGGCTAATTTGCACAAATGAACTGGGATTGTGATGGTCTTGTAGCACTCTCCAGTACCCAGATTCCAGAAACTAGATAAAAACTGTTGTTGGAAAGATCAAGTGGCCAGTCAGCAACATCTTAGGAAAGACTTGTAGCTGCACTGATGGCATTCATCATCCCTGCAGTGTGGAAGTCTGTGTACATGTCCATTTAAAGTCAAAGGAATGAAACAGAAAATTTAAGGATGCAAGCCACCAGAGTTATTTCAGGTATTTACCTTAGGCTGAGTTGATTCATGACCTCGAGGTGCCTATCTCTCCACATCAATATAAGCACAGACAGCTTAAAGATCAGGCTCAATAGTCCTATTTCACATCTGTTTAGCAGCACTTTCCTAAATTCCGTGATAAATACTAATTTTTAAATTCTGCTGGCATTCTCCAGCCATGGCCTCTTTTGGTAATCAATTTGGAGGCAGTATTTAAGAAATTGCTGGACCTTCACAATTGGACACATCATCAAGAAGATAAGCTTAATTACCCAAGAAGTATATAAAAATTCAGAAGCGCAGGATTTTTCTTTCAGAAGAACTCAGTATAACTAAGGATTTTCTCACTGAAAGCAGGGTGAAGGGGCAAATGCCAGCAAACTGTGAGAGCTAGCACTGGGATTTATGAATACAAGTTCTTCATTGGGACTGCAGCCAGCCATTAGAGGTTTGCAGCTAGATGCTAGTTTTGAGGTAATTCTGAGCTGGCACAGAAATCTGGATTCAGCTCATGCTCCTCTGATAGCCTTTGGCAGTCAGAAGGCTGCCACCTAAAATTAATTTTTTATAGTTGAATGGTAATTGTCAGGGAGAACTTCAGAGCAGATCTTTCACAATCTCACATGGGACTCTGTAAAAAGGTTTTTAGGTGTTAGCTACCTATTTATGGCTAGCACCTTGTTCTGCCTTTGCAGCTACCAGAGGGAAAGTGGCAGATTATATTCTCTAAACACTCCTTCTCAATTATGTCTCTGTGCTTGGCCAGGATATGGCTTTTGATAAATTCACTCTTCCAACTGTCAGGCAAAACACCTACATAAGCCCAAATATTTCTGTTTTTCCTTGGAACCCCAGTTGTAGGAACTTTAATTTTTATTTTGTGTGACTAGTAGTATATAACAGACTGATATTTTGGAAATAAGTATAAAACCCTAATAGGAATATGAATCCTTTATAGTATATGGATCAGATATAACAGCAGAGAAGACTAATGATTATTTGTCAAATATTTTTTTTTGAATCTACGTTATTCAGACTTTGCAAAGAACAAATCTCTGACAAGAGAATTAATAAATCTTGGGAGATAAAAGACAAAACTATTGACTGTCAAAGAACTATAGGGCATGGAAAGGAAACACCTGTCAAATTAATTGGTTGTAACTCTAATAACTAACATTTGTCTGCAGCTATTTGATCCATATGCAGTCCTGTTTCCTGATATCTGCCAGAAGAATTGAAGATTTTTGGCTTTTTTCAGAGTCACTGAGATGGAAATGACAAGGACTTTCCAGTGTATGAAAAGTGATATACTTAAATAAAATATTTTAATTATTTACTTATTTACTTAATTACTTACTTACTTACTTATTATTTACTTAAATAAAATATACTTAAATAAAATAATTAAAAGTAATTTTAAATTAAACATTTTTAATATAGCCATTTTAAATAAAGCAGTGCTTCCCTGTTCACTCCTACTACCTCAGGAGCCCCCTGTATCACATTTGTAAGATTTCAGCTGTTCTGTAGTGTATCTAGCGTCTGTCCAAGCAAGAGGCTGAGAGCTCTGTTAGCATCCAGTCCATCTCACCTTGGTGAGTAATCCCACAGCTTTTCACAGGGAAGCCTGATATTATCCCACTCTCCCTTCAAATCTAGTTTAGAGCTAGCCTCCCGAGCTCCTGAGCAAAGACTGTCTTCTCCATTTAATGAAGTTGAACCCCACCCTAACTCTAGAAAGCCTGGTGCTGTGTAAGCCATCCCATTATTGAAAAACACAAAATTGTGGCCTTGGGCCATGTATTAATAGACTGGCTCCATCCATTTCTTCCAATGTCATTGCCAGCAAAAGGAAGGAGCAAAGGAAAGATAACCTGTGCCTCAACTTCCCTCACCAACTGTCCCAAGGCTCTGAAGTTTCTTTTGATCATACTTAGACTATGAATAAGTGCTTCATCACCACTGACATAGAAGATCATTATTGGGTGATAGTCTGACAGCTGTAGCATGCTAGAAAGTTTCTTAGTGATGTTCCTAGGGAAGCATCAGACTTCCCTAAGAGGAGCGTCTGTTCAGCATATTGGACCCTCTGTACCCTACAGAAGGGAGTTGCCTACAATTGTTATCCTGCTTTTCTTCCCAGTGTCATGACACAGTGGGGAGGCCTTTCTGACCTTGGAGACACCTGGTGTAGATGGACTGTCATCAACATCATCCATTGACTGGCCTTCCACATCCAGAGCCTTATACCTGCTGTACAGAGGCACCTGGGAAGGTGAGGTGGGAAAGGAAGGGGTTCACCTGCAGCCCTGAAAATGGACTTTCCACCACTCACACAGGTAACAAAGAGGTATCATAGCGTGCTTAAAATCACATATGGTTTCCCATTCAATTGTGTCTCTTTTTTTCCTCCTTCCTCTTCTTCTGCTTGTTCTGCTTCTACTTCTCCTTGATAAATCTTACTTTTTTTTGGAAGGGATGGTGGACTTAATATTTGTAAACTAACTGGTATGTTTGACAAGCAGAAGCTTCTGAAAACAGATATAGATTATAATAAACAAAGACAGACAAAATACTTCATAATTAAAAAACTGATATTACGATGATTCTATTTTTTGTGACTGAATGTGTATACATACATGTGTATCAGGGAAACAGAGAGCACTGTGTTGGGAATTGTTATAAAAAAGGCAAATCATGACAGTTTTAAAATTCAAACCAAAATCTACTAAATTCCCTAATTAATAACATCCTTTGTGCTAATAGTTAATTCTCATGTATCATTAGTCATCGTTAATACATATAAAATGGTACATGTCTTACAATCACATTCTAAACAAGCCATGTGGATACAATCCCATGGAGCTGACTCCAGTACCTGGTGGCTTTTAGTCACAAAGTCCATGATGCACAGGCTTGACAGTTCTTTGACAAAAGAAATGAGAATCGAAGTTAGAATTTTATTATTTTTTTTATTTTTTTTTTTTAATATTATTCTACTGCCTCCTATCCCAGAAAAGACAGTTCTCATCTGCTCCTGAATGAGTGATCCTTCCTGTATAGCTGACTGGACATTCTGCCTGTATGCAGACTCTTTTGCTTATCTGTCTGGTAGCTTTTTGTTACTTCAGTGTGTAGTACATGTAACTCCAAATTGTTTTCTTTTTTTTCCTCGTGTTTTGTGGTCACATTGGTTACATAATCCCATAAAAGTCTTATACATTATGTTTGGTTCTGCCACCACAGTGTTATGAAGCATACAAATACTGTTGTTAGATATATTATTTTAGTATGCATCTGTTTGGTTTCAAGGAAAACTAATACTTATTTTCTCCTGATTTATACATTTACAGTTGACAGGTGCTGCAAGTCTTAGCTTTGTCTTCATCACTGCCCACCATCACCAGATCTGCCCACCAGATGAAGTTGCAATAGGAAAGGTCCACCTGAGGAGGGAGCATCAGCAAGTTACTGTTTCCGTTCAAGTCTGATGAAGGTTTCAAGTGAGTTCTTTATTTAACATGGACCATCGCCCCTCTCACCTTTTCCCTGGTGACTGGTGGAAAAGAATGGAACAACTCCTCTGTGCTGGATCAGCAGCTGAAGTGTCCTGAAGAGAAAATGTTTGTGCTTGGAACTCCACAGCAACCATTTGGCTCACGGCAAGAAGCTGAGCAGAAAGCATGGAATAACAAGCAGATATGGGATGAGCCAAACGTTCAGCTTCCCGGGAGTCTGTTTGAAACATCCCATTTCAGTATACAAAAGCACACACTAAGGAGATTTCAGTTTTCCCATGTAAAGTATATCCATTGCTTATGTTGTTAGGAGTTCTATCTCAGCATGCCAAATTCAGTGAAAAGTTCAACAATTTAATGTTAAATTTCAATTAAATGGGAATTCAGTATTGTATTTGGAGAAATATGGAGAAATTCCAGTTTCTTTGTAATTAACATCAGAACATTAACATCTCTAAAATTTGGCTTTGTAGAGTTAGGTTTGGTTTTAGTTTGTTTGCTTGCGGGTTTTTGTTGTTTTTTTTTTTTTTGTTGTTGTTCCCTTTTTTAAAAATCCCAGACACTATACAATTAAATAGAGTTCTAATGGGATTTTCCATGGAAAAATGTATTATTATTAATTAATTATTCACAAAGTATTAATATTTATTTTCAGCAAATATATTAGCAATGATTTGTATGAGTATAAGACTCTGGAGACTTTTGAGACCAACACATTTCTACAACCCTTTGCATCTTCTCTTCAGCCTAAAAGAATGGAATAATGACAAAATAAAGGCAATAAATTAAGTTTTAAAGCTTACAATTTAGGTGCTTGTAATTGAACCAAATTTAGGTTAAATCTTCTGGACACTTGGGTACCTAAATATTTTCAGCTTCTATCTTCATCTAACATAACTAAAATAACATCTAACATACTAAAATAACATGTATTATTAGAATAAATTAATTTCTAGGATCATGATTTTTATCAGATGATTGATGTTTACAGAATTCCAATATTTGTGTCTTCAAAAAAGCAAAGAGGCACCTCCAAATATATGTTGTTGGAGTCTCTCAGGACAGGCAACACTGTAATCAGTCAAAAACTTTGAACAACTTGGGATCAGACCTGTACTTGCCTGCCTTAATTAAGCTCTCCTAATTGCAAAAGATTCTATCAGCATTCTGAGCCTCAGAATCATGAAGTTGTTTTAGCAATGACCATCCAGTCAGGCACATGTAGTCTGGACTAAACTTCAAAGTCAGGGGAAATAGCTGTGTGGACATCTAAACAAATGATCTGTGATTACAGATCTAATACCTTAATAATTTTTTATTTATAATTTGAAGAAGAACCCAAATCAGCATTTTGACACTAAAGGCAGAATATCAGAATTATTTATGCAACTAGTTTACTTTGTAAAGTCAAAATCCAAGGGTAAAATGTCAGACACCTGAAGTAATAATAAAACTTATTCTCACTATCTCTTTTGCCTAAAGAGCAACTAAAACTCAGTGAACATATGATACAAGGATTTAGTCAGGAGTACAAACAACAGGGGAAATATGTATTTATCCATGAAAATGGTTCAGTTTATCTTACTGAACATGAATACTCTTTCAGAATAGCCACCTAAATTAAGTATCTCAACTTGATTTTAATATTCTTTACCTAGGATAATCTCATAAGGGTCCAACTGCTATCTGCAAATATATGTTATTTCCAATTAACTGCAGAGGGTACAGTGTAACCATCAACTTTTCAAATTGTCAGGATGAATCCAAGTCATAGAAGCGAGAAACTGTAGTTAAAAAACCACATATGTTTCTCAGAGACACCTAGATTTTGTTCCATGAACAGCCCTGTTTATGATTAAGAAACTCTGCTTTCTTAATAGTGAGTAGCTATTTCTGGAGAGTCCCTTGATACCAGCTGCATGCCTGTGCTAAAATTATTCCTCAGGCAGAGGATGAGCTTGTCTTTTTCCACATGAACTGAAACACCAGATGTATCCAATGGCATTTTCTGGATGTGTTCCTATATATCTGGTACAGTCAAGAAATATTTTTCTTCTGGAGAACACTATAGCTCTCTTTAAGAGGACATAAAAAATAGCAAAATAAGATGCTGAACAAGCCTTACAGATGTGGAGCTTGAGCTATAGGTACAGTGAAATCTGTAGAGATACAGAAATCATATTCTGTGCTGTATTAATTATGGGCATAGAAAATAAGTAAATCTCTGTTAAGTGTCTTATTCACAGAATCACTCAGAATAGTCACAGTTGGGAAAGACTTCTAAGATCACTGTGTCCAATTGTCAATATCTTCCTCCCTGCCCCCAAAATAAAATAGATGTATATATATATACATATGTATGTATCACCTTCTAGAGCATGGTGACACACCCTTAAGTGTCTCATCCACAATGTTTTAAAATACTTCCAGGGATGGTAGTTCCACCACATAATCACAGAATCATTATAGTTGGAAAAGAACTCTAAGTTCATCGCATCCAACCATATCACCCACTAGAGCATCTCCTGAAGTGCGTCATCTACACGCTTTTGGGGGTTTTTTTGTTGTTTTTTGTTTGGTTGTGGGGTTTTTTTGTTTTTTGTTTGTTTGTTTGTTTTGGTTTGGTTTGGTTTTGTCACAGTGACAAGCCTGCAGCCATCTGCAGCCTCCCCTGTTAACCAAGACTCTTGGTAGATGATGGTGAGAGGCTTGGTGAGCTCCTCTGCCTCAGTACTCTGGGGTGGATCCCATCCAGACCCATAGACTTGTTGATGTCCAGGTCATTAACTGCTTCCTCATAGATTATGAGGGGGGTTGTGCTGTTCTTCATCCTCATCTTCCAGCTCAGGGGGCCGAATACCCTGGTAGTGGCTGGTTTGACTAATGAAGACAGAGGCAAAGAAGGCATTAAAGTATTTCAGTCTTCTCTTCATCCTTGGTTGAAATGTTTCCCCCTCCATCCAATAAAGGATGGAGAGTCTCCCTGTCCCTCTTTTTCTTAATGATGTCATAAAGGACATTGTGTCATAAAGGACAACAAAAAAAGTTTATGACAGTAGCCAGAATGAATTCCACCTGGGCTTTTGCCCTCCTGATTTTTTTTCTACGTGACCCAGCTAGATCCCTGTACTCATGCTGAGATGAGTACATCCCCTTTTCCAGAGGTGGTAAACTCTCTTTTTTACCCTGTACCAGCAAAAGCTCCCTGTTCAGCCAGGTCAGTTTTCTTCCCTGTCATTTTGTCTTATGACACGAGGACAGCCCACTCCTGCACTTTTAAGATTTTCTTTTTGAACAATGTCCATCCTTCCTGGACCCCTTTGTGCTTTAGGACTGCCTCCCAAGGCACTCTTTCAACCAATGTCCTGAACAGGCCAAAGTCTGCCCTCCAGAAATCTCAGGTGGAGATCTTGCTAACCCCCCTTCTTACTTTACCTAAGATTCAGAACTTGACCATTTCATGGTCACTAAGCCCAACAGGGCCCCTGACCACTACATCGCTGCCAGTCCTTCCGTTTGTGAACAGGGCACCTCCTGTGAGGCACCTCCTCTGGTAGGCTCTCTTACCAGCTGTTTCAAGAAATTATCTTCCACACACACAGGGAACCTCCTAATCTGTCTTCTTTCTGCTACATTATACGTTATACTTCCAGAAGGCATGTGGGACGTTGAAGTCCCTGCTAAGTAACTGAATGTCTGGACCTGCTCTTTGCTGTTTGTAGATTTAATTCCTGCATTACAGAAACAGATTTTTTTCTCTGTATTACTTTTCTGTCATGACATGTTTTGAGTTTTTTTCTGAATTTCTCATATCTACAAGGATGAGGAATGTCATAATCCCAGAAAAATTAACAAACTGAAGATGATGAGATTATGTCATGGCAACTTGGACTCTTACAGATCTCTCATTCTATAAGTAAATATTCAGTCCATGAAGCTATTTCAAAAAACAAGCAGGAGTCACCAGCAGCTGTTATAAAAGTAGGAGTCTATGATTAGTCATAATCCTTACTTAGTATGTGTGCATAATGGGAGATCAACTAGATGTTGAATCACTGAAACTCAGCACAATTTGAGAGAGAAAAAGGATTTGAAATATTTAAAACATGGAATTTCTGCACAGGTACAGAAGCATAGGTCTGGATTCTGGAGGATTTAGGAGTCAAAAAAGTGCTTCTTGTTTTCACAGACATTTTCTGGAACTTAATTGTCTAAGTGTCTGACTTCTACTTAATATATTGGAATTATGCCAGAAGAAATGCAAATAAAGACAAAAAACCTAGAACTTTGAACAAGAAAAACAGCTTTCTTTGCAATGGAGAATACTTTTCTTCTTTTCTAATAGTATAAAGACTCCATAAGGATTTTGTCCTGCTTATAATTTATAGAACTAGTCATAATAGCCACAAAGTGATTCATCCTTCTTTAATTTAACTTTTTTTTTATATAGATAAAGCATTTTTGTATGCCTGAGAAGTTTTTTTTGTGGTTTTTTTTTTTTTTGGTTGGTTGGTTGTTTTTGGTTTTGCTTTTTTTTGTTGTGGGTTTTTTTTTTTAAATATTGTTTAAATTCTACATGAGGTGCAAGGAGCTGCAAATAGTTGAATAAAAGTTGAATAAAGTTAATAAATAATTGACTTTTGACTTTAAATATTGCATAATTTCACTGACATATTTTCAAATGGTTAGCATGAGACCATTATATTTTTTTTCCTTGTAGACAAACTTAGATTTCAATGGATGGTTTATAGGTTCATCAACACTCTTCTATGAGTTGAAGATGAGTTTACAAGTATTGTAAAATATTTTAAATTCTTCTTGGCAAGCAGTCCCATTACTTTAAATTAGCTTACAAATACCAGCTGAAACAGTTTTTACTATTAGTATTATAGTGTGATACCAAAGAAACCAAAAAACTGAAAAGTAGTGGACATCTAGGCAAAGTTCTTGGGGCATAAGATACTTATAGCCCTGAAATTCAACATCACAATTACCTAACGTTTTTCATTCAAAGAATCACAGAAAGTCAGGGTTTGGAAGAGACCTTGAAAGATCATCTAGTCCAACCCCCCTCAGCATTTCACACAGGTATGTGCCAAGATGGATTTTAAATGTCTTCAGAGGAGAGTCCATGACCTTCCTGGACAGCCTTTTCCAGTGCTTTGTCACCCTTACAGTGAAAAAGTTCTTTCCTCATATTTATGTGGAACCTCCTATACTCATTGATAATAAAAAAAGGGTATTAGAAGTGGTTTTCTTAATCTGAATATTGGACAGTAGAAAGGAAATTTCTGTAATCAGTAAAGGATAAAAAAAGGCATTTATTTTCAATTAATTTATGTTTTATTTCTTAATATATAATTGAGTCATACTGGCATTTGTTGCATTCTTCTCTATGTATGATTAGTGATAAAACAAATGTGAAACACATGGTCTGCTGCTCAATGATCTTCAGAATTTTACGTTCTTTTTTATGTTGTTAGGTTTACTGATGGACTGGGAAAACTAAAAAGGTAGTAGCTCAAATGTAATTCCTAAATGGTGATTAAAACTCATCACTTTTTGATGTTGAAACACCACATGATGAAGAAAATAAATAGCATATAAAACTAACCAACCTTGTAGCTAAATTTCTCTTCTACTACCATCTAGGCTGCACTTTGGTAATTATGCAAAGATTGTGAAGCGTGAGCTTCTTATGAGTACACATTAACATTTTTAGCACAAAACAACACATATTGCATGAAAATCCATTCTTGTAATCCAAGACTAAATATTGGTTCAAATAATAAACATAATTTCATTAACAGGAAAAAATGCACAGTGTACTTCAGGCATGGTAGAACCCAGGCATGTGATTCAAGCTGAGAGTACATTAATTTCTTTCCTGAACAAGAATTTTTTCATGACTAAAAATTGTCAATAAGTATTATGGTTATAACCTGCCATCGTAACATTTTAGAAAGAAATTCCTGTGTCTAGAAGATGTTGTGTGTTTCAGCTAACATATCAGGGATAGATTGCTTCTGTTTATGCTAGCTGTTAAAAATTTTTTATTGAAAAATAAGATGATACTGACATGGTCTGTGTGGCTAAAACCCTGACCTCATCCTAAATAATGTAGACTAAGAAGTAAGCAAATATATTTTTAGGGATCTGTAGAGGCAACCAGGTAAACACAATCAGGTGTTAACAGGAGCTCATGCCTTCCTCCTGGCAACACCTGATTGTGTTTACCTGATTGCCTCTACAGGGATCTTTCAGTTTTCTGTTGAAATTGATGTATTACATGAGCACTAAGCGCCAGTAATTTAAAAACAAAATAAATCTGGGTACTGGGTTTCATGTGAGTGATGAAAAGTAAGCCTACTGCAGACAAATCATAAATTGATGATTTCTTCTGAAAACTATTACATATCTTTGGAGGACTGTGAATTGCTTGATTTAAAAAAATGTTGCTTTTACTGTGAAATATTTCTAACAAAGTAAGTTAGAGAAGCAGTGAGAGACTTAACCAAAATAACCCACATGCGCAGATGACAGGTTTATAAAGAAAATACTGTTACAAGAAAATACTGAAGGAGGCATTAAATTCTAAGATGGCCTCCTCTATGCCACAGCATTATGAAATCAGCCACGCGTTTTTCCTCTTTTAGATATATAAGGCATTTTTTGAATTTCTCTTTTTAACTTTTTTCCTTCCCCACTTGTGACATCAGCTTGATATGTCTGCCCCTGTGAGATTTAAAATCTGATGCATTCAGTAGATCTTTTAATGCTATTATTACTATTACTGTACTTTGCAAAGAAAACACTGGTGTACTCCCTTTTTTTTTTTTTTTTTAAAGAAAACCCTCTGATTTTCAGACCTCAATAGCAAACTTTCCGAATTCTAAATCTTCTCAATGTATTACTTCTGCTTCTCCCTTTATTCAGTAGCAGAACTTGGTTTTGCTCACCAAAGATATTTAATTTAGCATCTCTTATGCATACATATAAATATACACATACGTATTTTCACTGCCACACATTAAAAGATTCCTATATGTTGTCTCTGTGTTTAGCTGATTCTGAAATCAATAGCGAGACTTTGGATAGCATTAGCAGCTGGATGCAACCCCTCTGATTTTCAGAAAGCAGGAACTGAATAATATTAAATAGTTTAAAGTTTATTCATTACTGCAAGAGGCTGACAGAGTGCCAGCTTCTGGTTTGTGTGGGGGTCAAAATTCTGCCTGTTTTTGGGTGGGGGTTTTTTGTGCATGTGTTTTGTGGTTTTGGAGGTTTTTTATTTTTATTTTGTTTTATTTTGTTTTATTTTGTTTTTCCAGAGAGTACTTTATCTGTGTGTCCTGGCTGCAAAGAAGATAAGCTGTATACTGGGCAGCATTAAGAGACACATTAATAGTCAGAGTCTGAAGGAGATAATCCTTGCCCTCTGCTCAGGTCTGCTGAGACTACATCTGAGGTACTGTGTCCAGTTCTGCACTTGCCAGTATGAGAGACATGGACATACTGGTGAGAGTTCAGCAGAAGGCACCAAGTTGGTCAGGGGCCTGAAGCACATAACACAGGAGAAGCAGCTGAGAGAACTGGAGCTGCCCAGCCTGGGAATGAAAGAAGTTATGAGGAGAATTCAGTGCTGTCTGCCCTCATCTAATGGGACTGTGTAAAAAAAGATGGAAGTCAGAGCCTTCTTGGAGGTGCAGAATCAACGACAAGAGATGAGACACAAGTCATAAAGTACATACAGTTTTCAAATAAAATAAATAAATAAAATATATATTACACGAGGGCTATATTACACGAGGGCAATCTAACACTCACACTTAAACACGGTTTCTCAGAAAGATTTTGGAACTGGCATCCTTGGACATATCTATACTTATTGGACGCATAATTGACCAGCCAAATCTGAGTTGGCCCTGCTCTGAGAAGAAGATTGGACAAGATGACCCTTGGATGTTCCTTCCAACATATATTATACTGTGATTCTGTGATTCCATTTGTTTGCCTTTCTGACCAGACAAAAATGTTCTTTGCAGAGTTCAGGGAACTGCAGGTAGTCTTTTGTTTGAACATCACAGTATGATGATCTAGATCTTCCGTCTGGTTCAAATCTAGATCCATACCTAGTATCTAACTTACCTCATTTGACAGCCATCAGCCTTTAAATTTATTGAGTATTGAAAATTTCTTCTTTGTCACTATTCTAATGTTTAACAATTCTTCTGGTGACATCTGGCTAATTTCAAGATTATGGAGCTGTCTGGATATGAATATGACTATGCCTCATTCATACATTGTATTTATTTTTGTTTGGAAAACTTGCACAGTACTTGGAGTACTTCATGTTTTGTTTCTTTTTTAATTTACTGTAGACCTAACAAACAAACTAGGCAATAAAAGATGTTTTAAGACATGAAAAAGATTTTATGAACAAAGAAAGGACAGAAGGAAAATTGGAAAATGTAAATAACTGTCAAATAACTGAATGTAACCTTTATGACATCCATAATGTTCTTCATGAGGAAAAAGTATATTAAATTTGGCCTGCTATTACAGGGAAATTTCACAATGTGCATTAGTACGCTGTGTAAATTACTGACTATTAAACTGCCATCCAGCTGAAATAACTCTGAGTCGCACTAAATCAACTATTTTTTTAAAATACATTTGAAATTGATTACGCAATTGAAAACAAACTTGTACAAACTTTGCAAATTTTTTACTTGTACAAAATTTACAAATGCTTCATTAATTTCAAATGAATGTCATTCAAATTAGAACACTGAGAAGAAAAACACACTTTTTCATTGTGCATTCTCTTTGCTTTTAAACTTTCAGTTATTCGTCTTAATATTTTACCCATTAACTATCCATTCCTTATGATCCAACCATCCTGTTCAAGAAGGGCTACATACAGCCAGATTTCCTGGGCCACATACAGATGGCTTTTTAATATCATCAAAGATGGAAATTCCACATCCTGTCTGGGCAGCCTGTGACAGTTTTCAGTTCACAAAACAGACACTGCTGAATTTAACATTAGTAAGGTACAAAGAAAATGAAAACAAAAATTTTCTGGAATTTTTCATAGCTTAGTAAAAGATATCTGTATCCACTGCTATATGGAACAAATTGTGTGACTGTGGATTTCAATAGAGATCACAAAGACAATTTAGTTCTAGGATCTTGGATCTCTTATGGAAACAGTCAGTAGGGATGACTTCTGCATGGACAGTTTTGGTGTTCCTAACTCATACTTGCTAGCAGCATAGCTACAAAATTGTCTGACCTGGAGTATCAAGTTCGTATGGTCATGAAAAAAAAGCACTAAGTAGACAAAGCATATTGAGGTCTTTCCTATTCTACCGTGGTACTTGAAAAGCAGGCAGTTCAGTATTTTAGGAAATAGTAATTGCTATTAGGATAACAAGAGGGATACCTGTCCTTAATGTAAGATGTGACAAACAATGCAAGGATATTTGTCTGGAGAAGAATAGTTCCTTTGGCATTCTTCTTCAAGCAAAGTAGCATAAATAAAAATTTAAAAAGATATATTAAAAAAAAAAAAAAAAAAAGCAGGCATGCATATGTGGTTAGTAGTGCATAAAAAAGAGGAAAGAGCATTTTGAAGACAGATTTATTTAGTTTTGAGAAGGCTATAGATTACTGTACTCAGTCAACCTGAACAATTTGTCTGAAAATTGATATTTGGTGGATAATAAAGCACTTGTTTATACAAGATAGTATATAATGATTCAACTACCTCTCTACATGTGCAAATGCTATTGACAGATTATTCATCTTATGCTTCTTCAGTATGTTAGAGAAATGTAGTCAAGGTAATGGACTACAACTGGAAAGATACGATAATTAAGTCTCCAAAAGCTGTCTTCCAGTTTTGGAGGAATTTTTCTGTTTAGAATTAGGATTTGATCTAGGAAAGGTACAGGTTTAAATGAAGCTTCACCAAGAGGAAGGATGCAATTAGAGATTCAGGTTTATATTTGGTGAGGGAATAATATATTGAGCATTAGAACAGGGAGATATACACCAGATCAAGGGGTAATGGGGAGTTGTGGAATGGATTACTGGTTCAAATTAAGTTGGGATGTTTTTCTTGGAGTCCTCTACATTAAAAAAAAAAACCAAACAACAGGTTCCCATGGTGTTTCAGAGCAGCAGTCCAATTTGGTATGATCTTGGACAGCTCTTACGGGAGAGTTGTTGAAATTTCAAATATATTGTCTACAGAGTTTGTTCATACAGAGTTAGTTCAGTCTAGAGTGGTATGACTTGGTATTCAATATGGATGTGACACTCACTGTGGAGACTGAGGGTGCTGGCAAGTTGAATGGTTATTAATTTCATATATGTTGTATATACACAGGTAGTAAACATAAGCCTTAGATCCTCTCAGTGATGTTTAATCAAATACCCTCAGAAAACTTAAGCCAAGATATTACCACCTTTACTTTTGCTGGATTCTCTCACTCACCACAAGGTACCTGATACAGTCCATGCAACAGGTAATGAGGCAAAGTTCAGATGTTACAGAAGCTCAGAAGTGTGTATTTATGTAATATAAGCAAAGTGAGAAGAAAAAAAATCCTTAGGCACTCACTTTTAACTTTCACAGAATAAATCAATATTTATTTTGTGGGTTTTTTTGTGCATCCACTCTGTTCTTTTGTTCAATGTTGCTTAATTCTTATGCAGCCGTTGCCATACAAAATTGAATAAATCTTATCAAATGTAATAGTACTGCTTTTACATTTATAGTAACATAAAGTGTTACAGCTACTCAGTGTTGATATGTCTTCAGACACCCCTGAAGACTTTTATATGTTAGAAAGGTTTCATGTCTAGTAAAACTAAGACTTAGTGAATATAAAAATGCCATCCAGTCCTAAAAAACAAGTTTGCCATTTGTAGTATATTTTGCCGATACTTCTCATAATATTACTTACAAAAACCTTCTTGGTGTTGTATGGGTTTGTCAGGATCTAAGGAAGGAAAAAAAAAACAACCAAACACATTCCTTCTAGATTTCAAACTCTACTTGCTAAAGAAATGAGCAACTCACAAGCCTCCAAATCTCTTTATAAATTATGCAAAATTTTTATTTTTTCTGCTGAACTTACTGAATGACACATACATTACTACAAGTATCTCATTTCTTATGCTTGCAGGTAAGTGAGCATAATGCTGAGTCTGATCAAATTTGGTTCTTGTTTCTTATGTAATTCAAATTACAATTTATAAACCTTTCACTATAAACTTCACAAAGACCAGACTAACAAGAAGATTCACATCTCAGTCCATTATGCAGATATAGAATTCCTTAGAATAAAAATATATGATTTCTTGGCATGAGTAGGTGAGGCTCTAGTGTACTACTGTGTCACAGAGCTCTTATTTTTTCAGTGGGTAAAGAACAGAGCTAAAGAAGAACCTTTGAATGTGCACACACACCTAGTGTAGTATAAGGTGTAATTTTTTGAGATTCCTACAGAACTAGAGAAGTTCCATGGGTTTTGTATATTTTCTGCCCTCTTCAGTATGACTGGGAAGGAGATTACATTAAAAATAGAAGAGAATGGATATGTTTAGCTCAGAAAAATACAGAGCATTTGTGGGATTTTCATGACTTAAATGGTCTACATTTCTATTAAAAATGGCTTTAATCAAACTCAGATTCTATGTTTTATATTTGTAACCCAATCTTCCAAAAATACTAAGCGATAAAGCAAGGGAAATGAGTTTAGTTTAAACTTCAGTGAAAATTTAAATTATTGGTTTGACATTTAATAGCATTTAATTTCATACTCTGCAGGGTAAAAAATCAGACCAAGTGACAAAGTAAAAAGTATCCATCTCATTACATCTTCAAAGGAAACACTATGAAAAGAAATATACTAAGGCAGAAGAGAAAACAGTGATTTCTTTAATTAGCATACTAACAATTAGATTTGGACCCTATTATAAATAATACATTTTAAGCAATATATAATAATGACAAATTTTGTTGCTTGTTTTTTTTTTTTTCTAAATATGTCACTCACGTCAAATTGAAGATCTGCCAAAGAAAGATTAGAATTATTTCATGAATGTGTTTCAATGCTACATAGATATGATAGGAATCAGTGAGAAAATCATCAGCCTGGGTTCTACAAAGAGTATGTTATGCTAGAACAATATTTAGAGCAGCAGTACTGAGAGACAATGTGTTTACATGACATGTGTGTTGAATACTGTGAGTTTTACCTGCTATCAGCTGTGGCTTAGCTTGGGTTCTTCTAGCACTACAAAAACAAGGTGAGGAGATATAAACTTAAATGAGAGACAATAGCACTGAAGGAAAAAACACTCACCCAAACAGAAATTTTAGAAAGATTGTTTTAAAATAAAATTATTTAAAATTGTGTGTGGAGAGGAAAAAACAGAACATGAAAAGCTATTCAAAGTGGGAAACCAAGAAATAAATTAGGACTGCTATTCAAATTTGTGGCTTCTTATAGCAGAAGAAATAGAGCAAGAAATGGAAAGATGTGTAGTCAAAAGTGAAGTGTAGGAGAGCTAGAATGATGGAGATGTGGGCATGTGGGAAAACGAAACCTTAATTTGCTGCTGAAAAGGGAAAAAGATTAAGGGTGTAAAGTAGCTGATTGAGATAAAAGGGAGAGAGGAGGAGGAAATTTGGCTATGAAGTTTAGACAGATTGGAAAAGTGGGAAATAAGGTGTGAAGAGTAGAGAGAGGTGGCATTTGCATTCGCACCTACAGTTGCAGATGTTGAGTGATAACTTCCCATAGTAGTAACAGCAAACGCTAAATAATTAAAGCATAAAGGATTATTAGGATCATGGGAGAGAGAGGGATATGATTCAATTGCTTTGAAGACAAAGTCTTTTTAGACAAAGAAATAATAACATGATTATACAATTAATTCTTGCTCTTGTATCATGTAACATGCTGCTTCAGAAATTCTTTTGTCATTTAATGGCATTCAAGACAATAACCTTTAAAAGTCTTACATAAATACAGATAAATCTAGAAATCATTATTCACAGTAGGCCAAGAAAAAAACGGGCTTGGATATTGGAAGAACCTTAGCAATTAAAACAACAGAGATATATAAAAGACTGTAGACTAGAATTAGGCACCAAAGTTTTTACAAACTAAGAACTACATAAAAAATCTAGTCAGAAGTCATACAATGGAATTTCTGAGTTTACATCTTCCTTAAGAATGTGATGCTAGGCCATCTTAGACACTACTAAGTCATTAATTCTCTTGGAAGGATTTTAATGCAAGCAGTGAAATTCCAGAAGATTTTTGCCACATGAGTAGCAACTCTGACAATGCCCCAGCTAATAGTCAGAAGCTTGGCTTGCCCATGACAGGACAGTGTTTACACTCTTATGGCCTAAAGTACTTGATTTTGTTCTATCATAGGAACAATTTGACTGATATTCATTTGTGATACTTCAGAAGATGTGAAATTGTGAAATTTTATTAATCAGAATGGATACGAGCAGACTGAAGAACTATAAACAATATAGTCTACAAACTAAAGATGAAGAGAAGTGGAGTCTACCCTTGCCCTTCATGCAGAAGGTAGGATAAAAATGCTCTGCCAGAATAGGAAAACAAAGAGAGAAAAGGACACAATGATGGCAGCAGTTTTGCCTCTGCTTTGGTTTTAGTTGCTTTGACAGCTTTTTTATTCCAGTGAGTCTCACTGTGATTTCCAAGAGTTTCTCCCATAGCTTATGTAAATTCTCCTGGATAGACTGCTGCAGGGTTGAATTTTCCCTTTTTCCAAACACAAGTACGGTATTTTCCTAGCTTTTTTATTTTTATTGATGGTTTTGTTATTTTTAATTATTATTTATTTGTGAGAAAGCTATGTTAAACAGATAGGCTTTGCATTTTGGCCACATAGGCTTAAATCTAAAGAACTATAGTCAAAACTATTTAGTACTTTGCATGTACCATAGTCTTATATCATACCTTGTGTCTAGATTAAAATGCACAGTAATAAGTAGCACCACATTTTGGATAGATACATGGTTTTGGAATAAAAACTGTACCTGAAATCTGAGGCACTATTTACAAAAACTTTAGTATTGTTCTTTTCACTCCCTTTATGTTCTTTTCTTAGGTTCCATCTAGCTAAATACCAATAGTATAGATGGGGATGGAGAAGAGAGGTATATATCACTGGGTTGGTGTCTATATAATTTAAGTAGTCTTAAATTTCACATTAAAATATATTAGCCAACAATGTCAGACTAGCAACAGAGTCTAAGCCCTAAAGTCTTATGGTTAGACGTAAACAATCCAGTTACCATTAGGTAATTAGACTTGCCCAATACTGATCTCCTAAATTTTGTCCCAAGAACTGATGTATGTTGGGTATTAATCAGATCACAGCTGGTTCATGGAATCTCTTCTATTGGTCTGTGGAAACCTGCCTGGTTCAGTGGTGAGGATTTCTTCATTGCACACAGATGCAATGTATACTTTTTACACAGTATACATTAATATTTTAGCTGGCAGAGCACAGATTAATTGGCAAGAATGTGTTATAATTCTTATTTTACCTTCCAGTAAATATTAACTGGACTCTCATTTTAATTAATAAAAATCAACTGCTTTGGAAAAGGAGGCACTGGTATAGTGATTTTTTTTTCCATTCTGATTTTTAAGTATTTTATATATTAAAAAAATGTCTTCAAGAGTAGGGACAGTGAGTCTACTGTAGCACTCTTTACTGATTTAAAGTGGTTTAAAACACTCTAATGGAAATTGCCCAATCTGGTGTTTTTAAATTCCATAAATTTTGTTCCTTGGTTTCTATTGTTGCCAGGTTATTTTAGATTGGTTTTAGATCTTACCGCCTAATACTAATTTGGTGTGTATTCAGCATCCATTCAATTAATGGATTAAAAAAAACTTCAAGTAACAGTCCAAGCACAGACACATCTGTGAGCTTCAGGAACAATGCTTTTCATATAGAGCTTTCGCATAAGGAAAGTTAAATCTGGATTGTCAGTGTGAAACCAACTGGGTCTACCTCATCTGTGTCAGAAACAGCAAGCATAAAACGAACGTTCAGCTGTACATGTTTGTCTGAGTTTTAGAAAAATAAGTGTATTACCTTCCCAGAAGACCAGATGGCCTGTTTTAAAGCACCTAAAATATGTTTTCTTATTGTATCACTCTATTATTATTACTATTAGTACTAGTAGTAGTACTGGCCACAGTAGTCATAGTGGTAGTAATAGCAGCAGCAGTAGTAGTAGCGGTAGTAGTGGCATGTAGATTTCCACCAGCAGTCTAGATGATCTTGCTATGAGGTTTTGGACAGTTTTCCTGAACAGTTCTTTTTCTTAATTGAAGGCCATAGCATTTTTGGCGTCGTACATACAATGTATAAGGCCACTCATTGGATTAAAATTCTTTATGTTCATGCTTTACAAGGAGCCCTCATACCAGGTGAGAATTGTGATAAAAATTCTAAGTATACTGCTTCAGATCTTGCATATTAATGATATCATTTTAATACATTTTTATTTTTAAAATATTTTAATTTACAAGATAGGAAACAATGAATACAAAAGCAATAATATAAAGAATATTTCTCTACAACAACATTTATTTTGAATTGGAAGAGTGTTTAGAAATAGCTTCTTTCATTTTCCCATAAATGCTATGCAGCAAGATAATCAAGGTCAACTCAGTCTCTTTATATTAATGACACTGGGTTTCAATATCAAGGATGATAACGCATATACAGAAAGCTAATGTATAAAATACTCTAGTTACTGGCTGAAAGAAAAGAAGTTTAGCAATACAGAAGCCAAAAGATAGTTTAGCTTAGGTTATAAAAAACATCATTAATATTGCTTGACAGCACACAAGGGCATCATTAATATAAAAATGATATGAACGAATTACTGAAACATTTCTGCAGGTGAAGATAGTTTTTGTGGAAGCGTTTGTTCCTGCTCTTGGCATTTAAACTTGAAAGCAGTAATTAAAGATATTTCTTTTTTCTTTTTTTACTGAAATTGTCCAATAAAACTTCACTTAGCTTCTTCTAAAGCAGGTCATTCAAACAATGTGGTTAAGTAGCTGTTATGTTGACTTTGTATACCTTGGACTCACTGTCAGATTATATAAAGCAGCCAATACAGTCAAAGCTTACTTACATCAGCACCTTTATTAAGAAATAATTTAGTGGTTTGTGTTTTCATGGAAAATAATCACTAATCTTTAGCTGAGACATTTATGAAAGCATTTATATTTGATTTAAAATATAGATTTTGATGCTAGCTATTTTTCAGATTGTGCACTGATTAGTATTTCCAAAAACTCTTAGCTGCTTGAAAAGACCTGTGAAGACTTTTTTCACCAGTATTTGGAAAACCTTAATTTGCATTATATATGAATTTTGTGCTGTTTCCTAAACGAATATCTATTTAGATAGCAGTGATTTTGTATGCTATGCAACTCCAGTGACAAACAAGTACAAAAAATATTTACATAAAATATTATTCTTTTAGTTCTTTTGGCAAATAATTGCTACTTTTTTATGAAAAAAAAAACAAAACCAAACAAACAAACCTCAAACTAAGTTTGTGTCAGTCCTTTACTTAGTAATACTTAATCAAATTCTTCCAAAATACTTTCAATCAGGATTTCAAAATGGCTTTTAGCTAAATAATAAGCCCTATAAAACTATTATTAGTACTTCTGTAACTCCATAGCACCCAATCAGATCTCCATGGCCAACAATTCTAAGTACGTCCAAGAGTGTAAAAGTGCAGCAATTGCCACTGTCCTCACAAGAACAAGAAAGGCAAGCAATAGTATCCCAGGATGTTCATCGGTTTCTGAGGGAAAAAAAAATAAATGCAGTACATTTAAGCCTAAAGCATGATTCAGTTTGAGAGATGACAATTCGGGAACAACCCAAACATGACAGGCATGAAAAATGATACACAGACCTCTGCAGCATCTTCCTAGAAATACAAACATTCTTACAGGAAATAAATGTCAAATAAAAGCCTCTCCAAAACACACAAAAGCCCCTTTACAGAGCTCACTAAAGTATTTTGCAAAAATGTGCGTACCCTGGCTTCGGCTTCTATTCTGGTGCTGAGATGCTGCAACCTCAGTGCCACAACCCACAAGGTGGGTGCAGCACTGTCACATCTCACAGAGTGAGCGTGGCCCCCCCAGATGCAGGGGCCAAACCAAATATCACCTCCCACAGAGTGGGCACGTCTCTACATCCCACAGAGTGGACACAGGCAGGGTTCCCCAGAGTGTGGGTTGACCCAGGGAGATTCAGACTGGCCCCCCGTGCTTTTTAAACTCCTTCAGAGAGGAGCCTGGGTGTGCCTGAGCCCAATCCTTATCCTCTAATTAATCTCTTTTAAAAATCCATTTGGCAGAATTAAGTTTGGGAATTCTCTGTGTGGTACTCTAGGAGTACAAACTATGTTACCCTTATGTGCCAAGATTAGAAACAGAGACATAAATAGAGAGATATAAAAGTAAGAGACATGAAAGATATCACCACCCTTGGATCCAGCAATGATCTTGGTAGGAAGTTGTGGTCCTTGGATGGCAGGCATGCATCTGGCATTTCGAGTGTGCCTCTTTTATGCCACCTGACCCCACATTTTCAGGGGGGCTTTGGCATATCTTGCAAAGCCAGGTGTTCACTTGGACCCCTCCAGATGGGATGACACAGCAATAACCCTTATTTCTGCCCATGCCCCCTCTCCAGTGGCTTTACCCAGGGCACACACAAGATGTCACTCTGCCTCCGCAGGGTGCAGTTTGCCTGCCCCTGTCCCTTATTGAATAAGGACAGTGTCCTGCCTGTCAGGATGGCCATCAGACAGAGCTCCCCTTGCAAGGAGAATGTTCAGATTATTGGGATAGCCACTAAAGGAGGGGCTGCTCTTGTGAGAATAGGGCCCTATTTATCAGGGTGATTCCCCAAATGAGAGTCCCTCCTTGAAAGAACAGAGTCCGGGGGCTATCGAGTGAGGCCTCCACCCGAGCACAGTGTCCACTTTGTCAGGGCAGCTGTTTTGAGACAAATATTCTTTTTGGGAATACACTCAGGAAATTCACTAAGGTCAAGTGCAATGCTGGGGACATCCCAAGCACCAATACAGGTTGGGTGGAGAATGGTTTGACAGCAACCCTCAGCAGAGGGACTTGGGTGTGTTGGTTGATGAGCAGCTCAACATGAGCTGGCAATGTGTGCTTGTAGCCCAGAAAGCCAACCATATCCTAGATTGCATAAAAAGAATTGTGGACAGCTGGTTGAGGAAGATGATTCTGCCCCTCTGCTCCACTATTGTGGGACCTCACCTGGAATACTATGTTCTGGAGCCCTCAGCACAGGAAGGACATGAAACTGTTGGAGTGAGTCCAGAGGAGGGCCATAATTAGAGGGCTGGAGCACTTCTCCTATGAGGAATGGCTGAGAGAGTCAGGGTTGTTCATCCTGGAGAAGACAAGGCTCCCAGGGGACCTTATAACAGCCTTCTAGTATCTGAAGGAAGTCTATGAGAAAGCCTGGGAAGGACTTTTCACAAGGGCATGTATATACAGGACAAGGGGCTATGGTTTTAAACTGACAGGGTAGATTTAGATTAGACATTAAGAAGAATGTTTTTACTCTGAGTGTGATGAGAAGCTGGAACAAGCTTCTCCGAAGTGGTGGATTCCCTGTCCCTGAAAGTGTTCAAGGACAGGTTGTATGCTGCTTTGAGCAATATGATCTAGTGGGAGGTGTCCTTGCCCATGGCAGGGGGGTTGGGACTAGATGATCTTTAAGGTCTCTTCCAATCAAAACCATTCTAGGAATCTGAACTTTCCATTTGAGTTCTGTAAAAGTAGAAAATCATCATTAACCCAGACTTTCACCTGAGGCAAAAGAATAAGGCTAAGATCCATAAGGGATAATCCATGGCAAATTTGGTAACAGCCTGAAAGGACTGTAGCCTGTGGAGTAACAGTGCTCGAGAAATCATGATGAATAAGAAGGATTAGCAGCAGAAAAGAGTAAGAAAGAAGGAGTGGCAGAAATAAACTGCTATGGCCTGCTCCTCACCCCCTCTGATGCCTGTGCCTCACCAAAGGGACTGAGAGTAACCTGAGATAATAACAAGGTGAGTGGAGAGCAGGAAGCTGGGGGGTAACCTGTCTGAAGTTGAACCTGGAAAAGAGAGAGGAAAGGTGTTTTCCTATGGCTTTTAAACATTTTTGTTTGATTGTCTGACAGCAACTAAATTAAGTTAAATTCCACAAGTTGAGTCCGTTTTGCCTATGATAGAAATTGGTAAGTGATTTCCCTGTTTTTCTTTTGACTCATGAGTTTTCTCACTCATATTCTCCCTCATCCTTTTCCGGCGGGGTTGAAAGGAGTGAGCAAGCAGCTTGCTGCATGTTTGGCTGTTGGCGGGGGTCAGACCACCGTTCCCCTGAATATTAGTAGGTTAGCAAGAGACATGCAGACTAACTCAAAACTCAAAGTCATAGTTTTTACTTCTACACCAATGAATAAACATGGCCTGTAATGAGTGCTATAGTTATTCTCACATCCCCTGCACCTTGCACTGGGAGAGATTATCAAAATGAATGGCTAGTGCAAATCAACATTCTGCACCACTAATACCAGAAGGAAAGTAGGTCATAGGATAAAGGTTTTTTCTCATAAATGTCTATAGCCTTTCTGATTTTGAGGAGCATGTGGAGAACTTGAGTATTAACTTGAGACTGTGTCTTTCAGAGAAAGAAAAATTGTAGCAATTACATAACAACTCCATGTACTTTTGTGAAGGCAGCTTTTGAGAACTGAGTAACATTTGATAGGAAGTCTATGCCAAAGTTAGAAGTCACAAACCATTTTCCCAGGAATCAGCCTGGAGCATTAGTCACAGACCTTTGCCTTATTGTTCTAGGTGTGTTTGTATGACTGTAATTCACATTTCATAGAAATCTGATGCCTTTTGAGAAAGCTATTTTGAAATGTTAAAAAGGCATTGGTGTGCTCACATCATTTTTTCCTGAGAGGAATATAAAAGGATGAAATCCCAAAACTGGTAAAGTAATACTAAGATTTTGCCATTGAGTTCAGAGAGCTTATGTTTTCAACCACAGAATTCTCAATAATGGTTTTTACTGTGTAGACCTTTTTGTCTAATTTACTTTAGTACAAACTAAATGTCAGTTTGACCTGGAAGTTGGACACTTTTTATGACTGGAACCCAAAAAATGCAGTTTATAAAACATTGACAAAAAAATATTAAATGTTTCATTTATTCTTTTTCCTTCAGGAAGGAATATAACTATATTTAATCTGGCACTAATCTAAGTAGCCTTATATAATGTATTGTAATTTGGAAAACATTATTTAATCTTATAAATGTCTACTTAAAGGATTATCTCCTGCTATTTATCTCTTTTTCATATGCATGGCTCTGCAGTCCAACACCTTTGAGACAAAGGATTCTTTTGTTCCTATTTTTTTTTCATTTATTTATAAAGATTAAAGGCTGTAATCAGAGAACAAAAATAATTTTATGTGAAAGGTGACCATTTAAATAGTGTCAACAGCAAACCATTAACATTAAACACATAAAGTGACTAGTCACAGACCAGATATTTTTCTCACAAATGAGCTCTTGTAGAATGGCAAATAGATCTCAAAATCAAAGAACAATTTCATGCCCTTAAATATTAGCATTTCTAACCCAAGTTCAATCTTTTTTATCTCAAGATTATATTTCAACATTATACTTCATATCTGTAGACTATATACCAAAGGAAAAAAATACTTAATTACATATTTCTATTTAATTGAATATTTAATATTATTAACTTTCCTAAGTTCTTTTTTTAACTTCTTTTTGTTAAACTGTAATTTCTGGTAACTTAAAATATGAATGATTTCAAGATCTGAATTGTTGGTGCCATTGTAACTAGGACTAAATAAAAAAATCCTTTTCTTTAAATACATATTTTATTTATTTATTTATTTATTTATTTATTAGGATAGCAAGTGAAATGCCATCTGCCTGCTACAGCCTGCTACTTAGTGACAAAATGTCCTGCTGATTAATATACTGAAGCTGGTAAAAGGCATTTCTTTCTTAAAGGTCTGAGTTCATTACAAGAGCATGTTTCAAGCAAATTTTTTCTTTTCAGTCCTCAGCCTAAGGATCAAAAACCAAAACTTTTTTCTTTTTTTTTTTCACTCTGAAGGAATTTTTACTTTTGCCTTGTTTTGACTAGAAACTCCCCTTTAGAACTGGAAAAGTCTGTTGAAACTTGTTTGAGCACCAGGAAAGGTGATGCCCCAAGCCCTGCCCAGGCTGAAGAGCACAGCTTCCCTATGGGACACCAGGAGTATCCCGCAGCTAGCAGTGGATCAACACACAGGAACCCCAAGGTGACCCCTTCTGGGGCACCCCCTTAATGGTGGGTTTACTTTCACAGGACCAGAAGTAGCAGGAGTCATAAAAAGCTGAAGCAGACATGTTTCCTGCAAGAGGAAACCACCATGGCTGGGGAAGGGGTTAGTGTGCCTGTATGTCTGAACTATTTAGATTCATGTTACTCTCAATATCCTCTTGACAGATAAAGATAAAACACTCTTTACACATAAAGGCAAGGACTTATTATTAATAAAATTAAAATTTATAACAGACTAATCAAGAAAACATTACTATTCCACACCAAATTATTACCAGGGTGTTGGGGAGATGGGAGGATGGAGGGAGAAGGAGGAGGAAAAAAAAAAAAAAAAAAAAAGTAATGTTAATTATACTAACACACTCAGAATTGTTTTACAAACACACAACCTTTGTCCAGTTTGTTGCGGTCATCTTTCAATCTGGGGTCATTCAGTTTGGAGAAGAGAAGGCTCGGGGGAGACATTATAGTGGCTTTCACAGTACCTGAACAGGACCTGTAGGAAAGCTGGAGAGGGACATTTTACAGGGCAGGTAGTGACAGGGGAGATGGCTTTAAACTGAAGGAGGGCAGATTTTAGTTAGAGATTGTGAAGACATTTTTTAGTGTGAGGGTGGTGAGACACTGGCATGGGTTGCTTAGGGAAATTATGGATGTCCCCTCACTGGAAGTATTCAAGGCCAGGTTGGATGGGGCTTTAAGCAGCCTGGTTTAGTGGGAGGTGTCCCTGCCCATGACAGGGTTTGGAATTGAATGATCTTTAAGGTTCCTTACAACCTCAACTATTCTATACTTGATTTTTTGAGTCCTAAGCTCAGGAACTTCAGAGCATTGGTTTTGGGGGGGGTATGTTAGAGCGAGTCAACAGAGCCTGCAGTCCTTTTTGGCAGGAAAAAACTGGATGCTAATATTAATAGTTTCTTTTTCCACCGCCTAGGATCTGTTTGGGGCCATTTTTATGTGTCTGCTGATGTTTTACACATCTTAGACTTGCCACGTTTATACAGTACACTGCAAAGCAAAAGAGGTGCAGTTATGAAGCTCGCCATTTTAGTCCTGATTTTGCATAAATTACATGAACTAAGATGTTTTACCCTGCAACAAAAGAGTTTCAGCAAGAAGCCTATACCCCAACATGACACATAGTTGATGTGACTTTTGGGTTCTTTCATTTTAAGTGACCTACTGTCATTTACTTTCACTTCTAAGTATTTCCAACTCTTGTCACACACCTCAGTTTATCTTTCAGAACAGACTAATTTACTCCTGAACATTTTGCAGCTATTAAGTTATTTCTGCCTGAAAAAAAAAAAAAAAAAATCAGCACTCTGGAGAAGTCTTCAACATATAACAGAAGTTCACAATGTAATATCAAAATGCAATGTTCATAATATAATGTTATAATGTTCATAGTAAATGTATGCCTGTAACAGGGAATATTTGGAAATAATATTTTATGCATGATGGTAATAAGAGAGAAGCATTTATTGGCACATATGTCAATTAATGAATCTTGCTATAAGAAATTTCTCAGTAGTTCCCAGATTGTTTAGTTAATAAGGGAGGCACCATGTAGTGTGTTATGGATAATGGCATCAGTTTCTCAAGCTAACATCTAAAAAGTGATATTTAATGACAGCCTTTATTTTATGTTTTTGAAACAGGAGTATATTCCTATGTATTTATTAATGTATCTTCTTTAAGTCAATGAGAAGGAAATGTGATTCTGTCCTTATTTAATACAACTTTAAAACTAAACAAATGTTCAGACCATGTACTCACTTCATGTAAATGGAGACATTACTAGAGACTGATAAATTAACACTATATTTAGTAATCACATGTGTCCTTAGATTATTTTCATTGTTATATATGAAGAGTTGAAATCCAGTGCTTTATTCAAAGCCCAATAGATACCTATGAACTGCTAATTCCATTTGTTTTAGTGTTACATAAGAATGCAGGGAATCTGTCCTGTAGTTTCAAAAAGTCTTAACCAGCCTATGTAGACTAAGCTATTTACTTTCATTGAGTATCCAACTGTTTGATCTTTGAACATCAATCATCAGCTTTAAGCTGTATCCTTTATCTTATATAAACCTACTGAGATAAAATGTAATTATAGAAGAATTATCCTACAGGTCATAGGTAAATCTATGCTTTGGAGCTGTATATGACTTTCTGAAGTGGAATTTAGTTTTGGATAATCTAAGATAGGGTATCTATGTTTGGCTAATCAAAGATAAACCCACATTCAGAGAACACACAGCCACACAGTGTAAAGGCCATGTAAAACATGAAGTAGCTCTACCTGCATTTGTAATGATTCAGTACTACATGTGGCAAGACTCGAGCAAGAAAACATATACACAGAGGTCTTTAAGTCTGATTTATTGAACTTATGCAAATAATAAGAGATATTACATTGCATATGATGCTTAGATGTAGGACCAAAATGTGATGAACAGTGAAATTTAACAACCATGGGTTGTTTTTCTACACAAGGAGCCTTTGTGGCAAGCATCCTGTGGTTGCACTTCTAGGAGTTCCTACCACATTATCCACTGACAAAAAACTCCTGGCCAGCTTTCAAAGGAAAAAAAAACAACAAACAAACCTTATTTAAATTTTTTGTACTAAATCACTTTTAAGATATTTCTCTAGGTATATGCAGAAAGAACTGCACTTTGAATCAAAATAACCTTCATAAATTAACTTCAGCACCATCTAAAGTTGCTTCAGAAACTGTTATGTTACCACAATAGTTTACATACAAATGACAGTTTCAGCTAGCCATGGAGGAAAAGAATTAATTTATCTACAAGTACTTTTGACCCAACATGAAGTTGGTGAGATTTCTCTTAAACTCTGAGTTATCCTTGTAGGCCAATATAATGTTTAATTTATTTGATGTTGTGTCCTGCTCTGTATTGAATATCTCAGGCAATTTTATTTTATGCACAGATAACATATATGGTTACCTTATATTTTAAAAGAAATCTGCAGAAATCCACTTTTTAAAGAAGTTAAAACTTCTGAACTTAGTATAAGGATATTATTGAACAAGTGCAGAAAATAAGTGATAAAATTTATCTTACAGGTAGATTTTAAGCGGGTTACGTCTATATAGAAAAATATAACTAATGTATGCCTCTAAAGAAAAAAAAAAGTATTACTTTCCCTGCCAGAAAGATCAATGGTAAAGGAGCATCTGGCTTTAAGATTAAATGAAAAAGCTAAGAAGGTTTGATCTTCTGTACTATTCTTATTTTATGGGGGTATATTATGTAAGATGCCCTCACATATGCATATTTTAAATGTGTAATTGTATATAGATAGTTTATAGGCAAAGCCTACTGAGTTGATAAATTAATCATCTTTGAAGAAAAAAAACAAAACAAAAAAACAAAGAGACCCAAAAAACACATCCTACATCAGTTTAAAGAAAAAAACTCTCTCTTCAAACGCAACAACAAACAAAGAATAAATTGAGCAACACAGTTCAGTCTGGAATGAGAAAGCAGTAATTGATTGCTCTGTACTCCACAGTACAACAGACATGGACATGATGGAGAAAGTCCAGTGAAGGGCCACAAAGTCCTGGAGGGACTGAAGCATCTCACATGTGTTGAGAGGCTGAGGGACTGTTCAGCCTAGAAAAAAGAAAGCTTAGGGTGATCTCATCAATGTATAATAATACCTGAAGGGTGCAAAGAAGACATAGCTAGGCTCTTGTCAATAGTATCCTGGTACCCGACAAGAGGCAATGGGCAAAAACTGAAACACATCAGGTTCCCTCTAAACATCAATAAACACTTTTTTCACATTGAAGGTCATCAAGCACTGCCTCAGCTTGCCCAGGGAGGCTCTGAGGTCTTCCACCTTTGAGACACTCAGAAGTTGTCTAGACATGGTCCTGGGCAGCATACTTTAGATTCCAATGACTAACTAGATTCCACCATCTTCAAATTCTAAATGAAATTGCAGTATGATAATATGTGGTAGCATGCCTCTGTTGTGGAAACATCTCTGTAGATTACAAATCACATTTCAATTTTGAATTTATCTTTTTGTCTTGATGTAATTCTTTCAAAGCATCACTGGATGGGAGGGAGCTTTAGAGTTGTGCTTTGTTTCCCATTTAGTGAGAAACCCAAGACTGGAGTCTCTAGTGGATTTATACCATTATTAATTTTTGTACATTGTACATCATTTTTATCATCCTTTTCAGTAAGCAGTTTCAGGAAAACACTGGTGAATGCACACGCATGTGCACACATGCACACACAGAATTTTCTAACAGCATCTTAATAATTCAGCTCATAATTTGATCTGATCTTACAAATGGCACATAACCATGTACAAGGAAGCAGACAGTTGTCCCTACCCACTTTTGTCATTAACTCATTTGTATATAAACTACACCAGCTGCGAATCTGAGTAACTAAGAGGCGATGCTGGTAATGCTTCCAGAGCAAAAAATCTATGTACTGTGAAGTCAACAAGCTTGTACTCACTCTTAAATCAACCTTTATTCTAATCAAAAGTGTATCTGCATAGCCCAGATTGTCAATTCTAATTCTATATTCATTAGTCCCAATATCCACAGGGGAAAAGTCCTATTGTAAGCAATTTGTAGCTACTGACATGACTTTCCTTCACTCATACATAATAATTATCTGCTATATCTTTGGATTCCTCCCATCCCCCAAAGAAAAAGGACAAAGAGTGTTTTGTTTAAAAACTTACTACGGTCATAAGGACACATAACATACACATGGAGAGAAATATTTATTAACTTAATTAAAAATCTCAGCAGTTTAACCAAAATACAATGATTACCAAAAATCCAGCTACAAAAATACTAGCGTAGTTCAAATTAGTACAGAAAAGTCTCATTAATAATACCTTAAATTTGTTACAAAAGAAAAGTTACTAACTCCAACCACCCTTCTCTGGTGTTATGCACCCCTGCTCGAGTCTCTGGGTTCTCCCAGCCCATGGAAATTGTCTGCCCCATACCGAGGTTGGTGAGTGTTGCAGCGAGGGGCAGTGCCCTCAGTGGTGCCAGGGTGCTCCTACCCTGCCCTGTGACACAAATGGCTATTGCTTGTCACACAGGGAGGGAAGGGGACAATAGCAGTGATCTGCACCCAGCTTATGATCCATAACAGTTGCTGGTAACTAGACCAGATGAGTAACTCCTTCCGAGTGCTTGACAAGCTTGTTTGGTAGAGGTAATGTGGAACTGCTCTATTTTTGATAATAGTTAAAGGCTAAGCTTAAAGTACAAGATCATTTAACGATCTCTTGGTTTCTTAATTTTCTTTATGTTACAGAATTAAAAAAAATACTTTTCCTTCTTTTCACATTTTTAAAATTTGAAATAATGATTTATAAATTTTTATTGTCTGACAATAATATTTTAATTTGAAAATTATTTTAGTATCCTTTTTTATGCCTCAATTAAGATTTCAGGGTAGTGTTAGATGAACAGACACTTTGCTTTTCTATAAGTAGTCCTAAGTTACGGTACAGACTTAGTTTGCAAATATAAATTTCTGTCTCATTTTTTGGCACCAAACACCTTTGCCTTTACAAATAGTATAATGGGCATAGAGAATAATGACTGGCAAATCTCCAGTTTTGTTTATACGAAACTTTCTTCTGTGTGCTGACTCAAAAGCTATGGATGCCTAAAACTGATAGCACATTGCATTTTCTTTGAGTATTGAAGTATTGTAGTTGTGTTGATACAACACATGCAATTTCAGTTGCTAGCCATGTTTGTCACATATACTTATTTGAGGAACACAAGATAATTAGAAAGATAATGATAATGAAAAAAAAATCTGTCTGCTAATGAAAAAGATACTTGAAGTATATTTCCATTGCACTTCATAAGTTATACTATGTCATATGCATTATAAATAGATACTGATTTATAGAAAACCCTCTATGATTTATGTTTTAGCTTCCAGATGCCTCTTTCTATAATCCTTTTTTTTTCTCTTGCTGTAATTGAGATCATCAAGGATAATGAACCAGTAAATCCTATCCTAAAGAAGAAGGGCTGCCTCTAAACATAGTGTTTAACTCTGAATATGTTTATAAAGCATCCACACAAATGTTAATAGTACTAAATAAATGTTATCAAAGTAAAGACTACAAACTCTGTGATAATAGGTAGACCTAATTAGAATTTAAACATAAGAGAAATACACTTCATGGTAATCCAACTGTGCCATTAAAGTTACTTTTCACAAAAGCATTTCTTAGCACACAAAAATTATAAATAATTGTATTAATCACCTTTTGATATTTCTAATGTTAACTAAAAAAAAAAAAAAAAAAAAAAAAAAAAAAAAAAAAAAAAAAAAAAAAAGAGAAAAAAACCCAAAACAAAAAACCCAAACCATGAAAACATTCAAAAGAAGAGATTTAGAAAAACAATTAATTTTAATTATCAAACCCATTGAGACAGGAAATCGGCATATTTCAGTATAAATGAATCGTAAAGGAGTTATTCCAATGGCTATACTTATCCCTCAGAAAAAAATGCCTTTAAATGCTTCTCTTACTAGGGACAGCACAGACCCTCACCAGATGCAGAAAACAGAAGACCTGGTTACCTGAGATTTGGAGGAGGCTGAGAGAATCACCTTTTTTGACTCAGTCTCCAGTACCATGTGCTTGGGCCACACAGCCCAAGTCAAAGATGACAAAAGCAGGGAGAGGGAGAATGACCTCCTCGCTGTCTGAGAAGAGCAGGTTTGAAATCATCTAAGGAACATGAAGTTGCCCAAGTCCATGGTACCCAATGAGGTGTATCCAAGGGTCCTGAGATAACTAGCAGATGAATTTGCAAAGCCACTGTCCATCATATTTGAGAAGTTACAGTAGTCTGGTGAAGTGCCCACTAACTGGAAAAGGGGAACCCCCATTTTTATAAAAAGGTAAAAGGAAGACACAGACAGCTACAGTCTCATCTCTCTGCCCACGAAGATCACAGAATGGATTCTCTGGGAAATTATGCTACAGTACATAGAAAATAAGAAGATCATTGGTTATAGCCAACATGGCTTCACTTAGGGCACATCAGTTCTGATAAATTTGGTGGCCTTCTATGATGAGGCTACAACATTTGTTTATATGGGAAAAATAACTGATGTCATCTACCTGGATTTGTTTGTCTCCAAATTTTAGAGATGTAAACTTGAGGGGTGGACAACTTGATGGTTAAGGAATTGGCTGGATGTCTGCACTCAAAGAGTTGTGGTCAATAGCTTGATGTCTAACTGGAGATCAGTGACAAATGGCTTTCCTCAGGACTCACTATTGTTTAATGTCTTTGTTGACAGCATGGACAGTGGGATTAAATGCACCCTCAGCAAGTTTGATGACATCAAGTTGTGTGGTGTGGCTGACATGCTGGAGGGAAGGGATGCCATCCTGAAAGAGCTTGACAGGAAGTGCAGCAAGGCCAAGTGCAAGAGTTTAAAGTCCTGTACCTGGGACAGGCTAATCTTAAGTATAAATATGAGCTGGGCAGAGAATGGATTGAGGATAGCTCAGAGGAAAAGGACTTGGGGTTGGTGGCTGATGAGAAATTCAACACAAGCCAGCAATGTGCACCTGCAGCCTAGAAAGCCACCAACATCCTGGGCAGCATCAAAAGAAGCATGTTCAGAAGGTCAAGGGAGGTGATTCTCCCCTTCTTTATATGCTTTTTGTTAAATGATTTTGCCCACTTTTTATATAACAAAAAAGAACATAGAATTTTTTTTTTTAAACAACCAGCCTACTGTCCTTTATGAGGCAAGATAGCAGATGAAATTTGTATGTATAAAACAGGATTTTCTGTACATAAGGATCTTAAAGGTATACTAACAAGTTATAAATCAGATAATACATGTTAGAATATTAGAGTAGCAAAGCAAGTTGTTAAAATAAAAAAAAACAAGAAGGTATCTTGTCAAAAAACTATGCAGATAGTAAATCATCTGAATAACTATTACATGAGGTTAACTGAGTACTCTCAAATTACTTATCAGTAGGTCTTATAATAATTCTAGAACAATGATTAAAAGAATACCTATATGCAATATGATAATGACTGCAGTCTTTGAAAGGATCCTAAAATCTTAAAGCTAAGAATTCATCTATAGGGATATGATACTTCTTACCCTTTTATGCCTATGGCCAGGTGTCCCATTGCTCTCAGTGTCTTGAGGAATAACCACTTGAGCAGGTGTCCCTGCTGGGGGGGAGAAGGTCCAACACACCTTCTGGGGAAAGTGTACAGGATTAACTCTGTAAGTGATCGGCTGCTATTGTTTAACTATTTAACCATACCACCAAAACCTTTTCCCTTGTTATAAATATTCTTATATTTATCTGTCTGTTGTTGTTTGGTCTTCTGTTTGGCCTAGCTGCAGACAAACTGGAGTCCATGTTTTTCGACACAGGAGAGCTGCTGGTGCCACAGATACCAACTTCGACTTCTGTTTGTCCTTTCAATATCTTTCTGAGTTTAGTTTGCTCTGCCTTTTGTTTTCTGTGGAAACTCTCCAACTCCAGGATAAGGGCAGTGCAGCTGAGACAAAGCATATGAAGCTGAGAGGCAAAGACCAATTGAATCATAAAAGGAAACTGAGGTAGGCCCACTGCTACACCTACTTATATTGAAATAGCTACAAAGCCATCAGAAGAACAATAAATTTCTTATAAAACAATTAGAGGATCAGTCTAATGATCCTCTCTAATGATCCTAAAATGGTGTCTGTAATATGTATCATCAGCTATGAAAAGCCTAAAGGCTGATTCTGTCCCTGTACTCTGGGTGAGACCTCACCTGGACTACTCTGTCCATCTCTAGAGCCCTCAACACAAGGACATGGACCTGTTGGAAAGGGTCCAGAGGAGGGCCACAAAAAATATTAGATGGCTAGAGACCCTCCCTGTGAAAACAGGCTGAGATTTTTCAGCCTGGAGAGGAGAAGGCTTCAGGGAGACCTTATAGCTTCCCTACAGTACCTGAAGAGGCCCTGTAAGAAAGATGAAGGACTGTTTACAAGGTTGTGAAATGATAGGATGAGGGGCAACGATATTCAATTAGAGCAGGGCAGTTTTAGATTGGACATTAGGAAAAAATTCTTTAGTGTGAGGGTAATGAAATACTGGAACAGGTTGTCCAGAGAGGTGGTGGAGGCCCCATCTCCAGAAACATTCAAGGTCAGGCTTGATGGGATTCTGAGCAACCTGATCTACTCAAAGGTGTCCCTGATCACTGCTGGGGGTTTGGATTAGATGACGTTTAAAGGTCCCAACACATTCCAACACAAAAAATTGTTATATGATTATGTAAGACCTCTTTCTATGAAACCATGCTTATAACACATGTATTTTTATGGTGCAGTGTGGGAAGTGGTGAAGATCATGTGAGTGATAAGAGAGGAATGTGTAAATGAAGTTATTTTGCTCAAAAAAGAGAATGGAAAATCATTGGAAAACAGGGGAAAAACAGTGGAAAAACAGCAAGACCTTGGGGGAGGATCCTTGGGGAGGGTCTCTGAGGGAGGGCCTCTGGGAGAGGGCCCTGTGAAAGAGCTAGAATATAAATAAAACACTCAGTTCAATAAGCTTTGTCTCAGTTTGGAAAAGCTACTGAGTCCATGCCTCCATATGCCACAGTGCAACACAAATCAAATTTATTTGAAATTCTCATGTGTAGTTCTCCTCAGCTGTACTGAGGTCAACAGATATGCATCAAGAGAAAATACAGCTTAGTTCATGAAGTGTAAGTGTAATATAATGCTGTGGATGTTGGGGAAGGTGGAATATTCCTTCGGAAACATATTGTTGTAATTTTATAGCGGTAAATTTCCATAGAAAGAATAGAAAATTAATTTCTGTGTGAAAATACAATCCATTACAAATACAATGAGAGTCTATATTTGCCTGTATACATAATCAATGAATGTTTAATGAATGTACTCCATTTGTAACTTTAATTTCAACTGTAAATTATAACTATTTCTAGGGTATAAGGAACATTTTTAATATGTTCCAGTAATCTTCTTTGCAACAAAATTTAAAGAAAGTTGTGGGGGTTTTGGTTTTGTTTTTTTAAATTTTACATAAATTTATAGCACTGTGTGGAATCTTTAATGTACGAATTAATTTCACTATTATTCATTTCAATGTCTTTGGTCACAGTCCATTTTTCCTGTTTACAGGGATACAATCACTACACATTTCTAAGGAATTATATAAATACTGTTGCGCAACCTTTCCTTGGAAACCTTATCTACACTTTTTGCTCAGGTAACCAGAAACAAAATATCTACAATTAAGGAAAATAATTAAATAATTTTCTTATTGAAGAAAAAAATCAGAGCAATAAAACATGAAAAAAATGTCAGTGATAATTTGGAAAGTAATTTTATCAGTCTGTGTATATTTTGTGCTATAAAGAGGTTTGTTGCATGGTTTTTGTTTGTTGGGGTTTATTTCTGTTATTGAAGCCTGTCGGGTGATTCTGTGCACTTATGTTCATCTTCCAAGAGCAAGGCAGATCAGGTAGAAGTGATCCTCTTCTTCTTAAGCATACAAATAAGTTATGTTTCTAATGTAAACAAGATGTGTAAGTTCATACATACTAAAAATATGTATATATCCAGGAGGCAATTATTTCTCTCACTTATATGACTGTCTTGGATAGAATCAATCAACATTTGAAGGTAAATCTCCCTTAATTACTGAGAGATTTACAGGAGAACTGACATATAGTGGCATTCATTTTGCATAACTTCAGATGTTTTATTTAAGAAATCAGTCATGCAGTCTAAGGTAGCTATCAAAACTCTCTATATATTTAATGAAAATTTATTGCTTCTTCCAGTTAATTAATCCTTTTCCTCTTCAGTTTGTTTTGGTTTGGTTTGGTTTTTTTGTTTTTTTTTTTTTTAGATCGAACTGAATATTTCTCAGCTAGTACATATTTCTTGCTTGTGATTATAGAGGGAGTGTAGAAGATTTAGAATAGACAAAAAATGGAATTAGGGAAGATTAATTCTTGCCTTAGTCATTTGTTTTTCTGGAAATTTCCATTTTGCTTCACAATCTAAAAAAAGTTGCAAAGCTCTACCACAGATCTGAACTATCAATAAAAGCCTAGACACTTCTTTGGAGCTATGCAGAAGAAAAGAGCCATCCATGAGATTTATTCAGTAATGCAGTATTTTCTTTCATTCCCCTCTACCTCTTTGGTTTTTTATATGAAATATAGGATGTACCCTGTTTTTTGGCATTGAAGCTAGTATATCAGTATATCCCCTGGACAGTTTTGCACGTATTTGAATCAGGGATCTTGTCCTAGAAGCTTTAAGGAGACATTTAGAATCAGAAGATACAAGACTTTTGCAAAGACTTAGAAATGATGTGAATTGCTCTGTGATGCTGTTTGACATGGAAATACAGCTATATAGATGAAAAGAAAGTTCAAACCAGCTAACACTTAGTCATCTAGGTTGAATCTCCAATGTTACTTGCTGGTTCACACACAAAGATGTATGCCTCATGTCCTCATTGCTCAGGGCTAAACTTCAAAAGCTTATGACTGCCTCTCTGAAATACAACCACAGGATTTTTGCAGTACACCAGCATAATATTTCATAAGATAAAAGCAAGAATATGTGTTGCATTACAGGGATATGACATGAGGGTATCTAAGGTTGTTCAGAAATCCCTGACGTGATTCTCAGGGAGCCAAATCAAGAGTGGATTTTGGTATACCATCTTACCAAAAATAATGCTATTTCAAGTGGCCCAGCTTCTGTTTTGGAGAGAACTAGTTATTAATTAGCATTTTGAGTTTAATATGTTGGGAATGATTTAATTTTGGGAGTGATTTAATTTTGTAAGATTTTTCAGTCATTAACTTGGCACCTCCAGGCTTGATAGCTGTAAGGGATAAAGTCTAATGGATATAAGGTAGCTACCACAGTCAAGTGGAATCGAATTGAATTCAGTATAGATATTAATAGATACTTTCATTCAAAAATCTAAAGGGCATCTGATTTCTCATAGTACTCTAGAGCATCCCTCCATAGAGAAGAAAGGGGCAGGAGGAAATGGGGGAGAGAGAGCCTGATGAACTAAGTGCAGTACTAGAGGAAGCACTTGCATGTGTAGAAGGTCCACATCCATTCTCTTGAAGCTGCGACTCCATGTAGTCAGTAGGAGTGAATGCTGTAAGAAGGTCGGTAGAGATTCCTCCCATAACATTAGCTTATACAGTACTGTAGATGGAAAATTTTTTGCTCAGAGGTCCCCAAAAATTTTAGGAAAGAGACATTGTAGCCTCTCAGGCGTTCACAGGTGACCTGTTAAAATTAAATAGTCATTGAATAATCATCATCACGGCTTGGCTTCGTGAATGAAGATTTCTGAAGGGCTCTCCCCACGCTTGCTGCAAGCGTGCTGATGGCTGATAAGGCCAATGGGGGACAGGCAGTGGGGCTGCAAAAGGCACAGCAGAAAGTCTCCTGTGAGGGGACAGCCAAGGCATGGTTCTTCCTGCACTGTCTTTTCTCCTTGAGGTTGATTCTACGTGCAGTCTCAAAGGAGGCAGCAGCGTTATGGATGCTGCTTAAAAAAGATTTTAAAATACCCAAGCAACTCAAAAGCAAAACGTACAACTTTTGGGGTTTTTTTGTGAATTAGGCCTCACCTAATTGGTGCCTGAGTCCAAACAGGAAGTGATTTTTTCTGTAAGTAAATGGAAAAAATATGAGACGTAAACTTGATGAACACCATGAGCTGTAACAGAAAGAGCAAAACCAATGAAACTAGTTTCAGGAGCAAAATAATTGGTGATATGGAAAGACATGAAAAATCACAAAGAACAAACAATTGAAGACAAGTTTCCGACATTTCCTCAGGAACTAAATAACCCTCAGGGATTTATATAAACTTTTGTAAGTTTAAATGACGTTTACTTCACTGCTGATACTTGTTTTCACCCTAATTTATCTTTCCCCTGAACAAGAGTTTGCCTTTAAGCTATAACTTATGGTTGCACACTCTTTGCAGGATAAATGGAAGGAACAGATTTCTGAACACTTTCCAGTCACTGCTCTTGAATTTGAAGGCTGAGAGAATAATGAGGAAACACTGTCTTAAACAATTAAGTAGGCAGAATGACATATTTGAGAACAACCACAGCTATTACCAGAGTATAAACACTAAGAAGAAAATAGGGCAGTTTAGAGCAGCCTTAATGAGATGCTTGCATATAAACTGCATGTTAGAAGGGGGGAAAATGGGTCATCTAGAGGTCTGTTGTACTAACAAGGAAAACATATATGGAAAGATCTCTCTAACCTGTTGAACCTACAAACTGCATTCACACGAAATTAAGTCATAGCTGCATCAGCAATTCATAATCAAATCAAAATCTGTCTTAAGTTCAATCAGAGATATTTATGAAAATAAAAAAACAAACAAAAAGAACAAGAAACTACTTACTACTTACAATTTCTCTTATTGTTTACCTTTTCAGCCTTCTATAGGAAAGAAAACAAAATGAAACAAGAACCCCAAAACAGTTCATTCTTGATGTTCAGTATGCTGAGTTAAAAAGTTTGTGTGCAATTTTTGTTATGTGATGGGCTTTATATTTCCTTGATTGACTAAAGGGGTAATTTCTTTCATCATTTTGAACTTTATATACTTTAACACTGGAATAAAATTTTCCAGATGAAGACTCTGCAGTATTTCACAGACTGAGATAAGCATTCTACCAAATGAGCTACAAATAGACACTATTTTCTAAAATTTCATTCATCATTTTTAGCTATGGTGGTTTATATTTATAAAGTAATCATTTAACATGTTATTCTTCGCAATCATAGTTAATTCAAGAGTCTTTTGTTTGGAGCTCAGTTTTTTTCACTCAACTGTACATAAACAACTTTGCCATAGATCCCTCAGGTTTTACAGAGTTTCTTCTTATTTCTGGTTATCAAGATCTTTGTGGATTTGAATATCCCTTTGTGTCAAGACTGTATCTTAATGCTGTAAATTAGAAAACTGACTTCATATATTACTACTTCTTGTACTAGGATCACAAGCTAGCATATACATCAAGTCAGTCTCAACACAGAAGTTTGGAAACCTTCAAGTGACCTCCTCTCCTCTAGGCAAACATTTTTTCATCTTAGCTAACAGTGTCAACACTTTACAGTTCATTTGACACTGTATCATAAACTATTTTAGTTTTGATAAATCAATTTTCTACTTTTACATTTCTGATTTTTCTCAAAGGCATGCATTAAAGAATCAACAAAAGATCTTATAGGACACCTTACATAATGTTTAGATATACCTGTAGCAAAACTGAAAACACTGAAGATTACTTTAGCTTAAAATAAGAGCAAATTGTACAATTGTGCCAACAAGTGGATCTATCATACTATGTAAAAGTTTGTAAAAACATTATTTGGAAACTTTGCATATCCTAAACTGCATCAAAAGAAGCATGACCAGCAGGCCAAGGGAAGTAACTCTCTCTCTATACTCCTCTCCCATAAGACCCCACCTGGAGTATTCTGCTCAGTTCTGGGGCCCCCAGGGTAAGGAGGATATGGAACTGCTGAAGTGACTCCAGAGGAGGGCCACGAAGATGATTAGAGGGCTGAAACACCTCTCCGATGAAGACAGGCTGAGGAATTTGGGGTTGTTAAGCCTGGAGAAGAGAATGCTCTGGGGAGACTTTATGACAACTTTCCAGTACCCAAAGGGGGCCCACAGGAAAGGGCATGTAGCAATAAGACAAGCTTTAATGTATTTAAACTGAAAGAGGGTAGACTTAGTTTAGAGATTAGGAAGAAATTATTTTCTGTGAGGGTGGTGAGACATTGGAAAAGGTTTCCCAGGGAAGCTGTAGATGCCCCATCCCTGGAAGTGTTGAAGGATAGGTTGGATGGGGCTTTGAGCCCTGGTCTAGTGGGAGGTGTCCCTTCCCATGGCAGGGAGGGTTGGAACTAGATGGTTCTGGTAGTGGGCAGGGGATCCAGATTGGCTTCTGTGAAAAGAAACCAGGAGCTGCCCTCATATTTGACAGAGGCAATTTCAGCTGTCTCCAAAATGGCCTCACTACTGGTCAAAGCTAAACCCATCAGCAATGCTCATGACAACTCTGTGATAATATATTTAAGAAAAGGTGAAAAAAACACTGTGCAGTACTTGTGTGAGAGAGGGATGAGAAATACATGGAAGAAACAGCTCGGCAGAAGCCAAATTGAGAGAAGGAGGGGGAAGAGGAAGAGCAGAGATTCCCCTGCAGCCCTTGGAGAAGACCATGGTGAAGCAGATCAAATGCTGCCCATAGTGGACCATGGTGGAGAAGATATCCACCCTGCAGACCATGGAGGACTGCACACTGGAGGAGGTAATTATGCCCCAGAGAGGAAAAAAAAAAAAAAAAAAAAAAAAAAAAAAAAAAAAAAAAAAAATTTGTTCTATATTGTAACCCTTACTTAGTAATTAGGAGGTAGTGATTTTCTTCAGGCCTGTTATAATTTGAATATGTATATAAATTTTACTAGTTACTGGAAAAACTATTCTGTTTTCTTAAAAATGCTTTTCAATATATGGCATATTCAATGTACTTGCCTTCAGGATTAAGGTTTTGAGTGGTGTGAGTTCTGGTCACCTAAGAGAACCTCTATTCCTACAACTGTTGCAGCAACAGAGGAGGTGTTAGAGCTAGCAGTTCCTCTGAATTTAGATAAAAAAAGGTGAATTAAGATGAATTGGGAAGCCTTCTCACTGTGGTTTTATAGCACAGATACACTCACCTGCAAAGAAACAATTGAAGATACTTGTTTCATTAGGTAGGTGCCATGTAATGATTCTGAGTGTTAAAATAATGCACATCTATAATGATCCAATGTTGGAATTTAAAAATCAAAACGTGTTATTTGGTTAAGAGAATATGGTGGATGCTCTTCGCATACACCTACAGAGACATCTGTGATAGTCAAATATAACATGTTTCTCAGTATGTAGCAGTGTATTACATTGTCAAAGTTAGTGAGATATCAAATGAAAAACAGACAGACCTGGTTTGAAAAATTGAATCTATTTGGATCTCAGTTTTTCATTAAAAGAAGTGTGCAAGACTGTTCAGTTTGCTCTTTTCTCTATTTTGTGTTCCTGCAAGACACAAAAATCTTTTTCTAAGCAAAACATAACAAACATTGCTGGTGCCAGTTACATTCACATTTCAAAAGTATTCTGATTATGACAATACCAAATATCTGTTTGGTTTAACTCTTTAGCCAAATTGCCTTCACATTTACCAGAATAGTACAGAAAAGTCACAGCACATTTTTACACGTTTTATCAGACTGTAATGGATAACCCTGAGAGTAAGAACCTGAGAGTTATTTCTTCCTATGAACAATTTTAGGTTGCGTTTTAAAATTTGGGGTTTTTTGTGTTTGTTTTGTAATATTGGTTTGGGTTTCTGACAATATTATTGCATTTTAAAACCTGTTTATTTACAAATATTATTTTATTACTTTTATGAAGTCTGAAAACTTAATGGCATCTCATTAAATTCAGTTTTATGGGGAAAAGTATATAAGAATTTGAATAAGTAGATAAATGTGAACATTGAAGTGAATTGAGCAGGCATGCTGACTTATAGCTGAATTATTATTTTCTACAAGTAATTTGTTATAATATGGATGAAAATAAAGTAATTTCAAAAAGAAGAGATGAAAACTGATAGCAAATACAAAAGCTGAAAATATAATACAATGCCCTTTTGGGAGATGAATTTCAGTGAAATTTACTTGTTATGTATTTGAGAGCCAAGGGTAATGCCAGGGAAAAAACATAACAATTATAGATTGTCGGAATTAGACAGTTACTGTAAATCTAATTGAATAAAAAATACATGGAAAAAAAAAAAACTTTATGTAAATACAGAAGCATCAACATTTCCATAAATGAGAGGAAGAAAAACAGCTGTTGTAGAAGAGGGGGTGGAAAAGCATAATGCAAGGTTAGTTTTATATCCAATTTATGCAAGAATAATGATGTTCTTAATATTCTGCAAGAGGAATGTCATCACATCTTCACTTAGAGCCACTGATAATCTCTAAATAATTTAAACAATAACCTCAGCAACCAGGCTGAGATTGAGTGCAAATAATTTTAGAAGAAGAATGCATCTTTTCCATCTTGTCTCCTTAGAGCAGAGTCCCTTCTATGAGTCAATGTTTTTCTTTATTGTTATCTCTTTTCCCAAGTCTTTTTTCTTCCCTCTGTCATGAACTCAGATGCAGACCTCTCCTGTGGAACAAAGTGCAACACATCTGTTTGTGACCATTACCCAATCAAAACCAATCTTTTTCCCCAACACAGAAAAATAGTGTACTCCCACCTCAGAGTATCACAGAGCTAAATTCCTTGCCTCTGGCTTCAAAAGCTTAAAACATAGTGTCATCATTTCAACTCAATGTCTAAACTCTCATTATGGTTAAAGGGCAGAACTGGGAACTTCTAGACTGATTTTGCTTTCAAATTTATGTAAACAACTAAAATAGGTCTGGTGAATCATTCCTGACAAATACAATTTTTTTGCTTTTTTTTGAGTTTAAGTGTCATTTAAATGACAAGTCCAGATATAGATAGCTACAACATAGATTGTGAAAGACAGATGAAGTCAAAAGCAGTCATTATGACCATGATGCCAATGATGTGTAAAACAGCAGCAAAAAGGAAAGTCACAGAAAAAAGAAATCAATGAATAAATTTTGAAAGTTCTGTACAAAATTTGTATTTTACCCTAATATTTTCTTTTGTTTTTCTTCATGGGTGAAATACCTCTCTCTTTAAATTATAGGGCTTTTTTTCTTAGAATACTGATTCCTAAACAGATGATGAAGTGCTGACTTCAGATGCAATAACAAATGTTAGCTTAGAAGACTGTCAAAAAACATTAAACAATGGTTTAATGGTTAAAACAATACCTTTTTTTGCCTTCCATTTCAAATTTGTGATTTCGCTATACAAAAAGTTTTATTTATTGCAGAAAATTCTAGAAGAGCAAAAATATTTTACTTAACATTGAACATGAGAGTGCACTTTTTACTGTTTCACCATCATGTCTGTAACTATGCAGATATTTTAGCAGTTTTTTGCATCTCACACGCACACACACACACACACAAAGTTGGTGTATACATACAAAATGAACAGAAATTTGCCAAATATATGCAAATTTTATATTACTTGTATCAATAAGTAGCTTATTTCTAATTTCTTTTTTATTACTCATTGCTCTTTTAGATTGTATTAGTTTCACAAAAATTACTTGGTTTTGCACTTTCCCCCAGCCTTTGGGGAGAAATTTTTAATAATTCATCCCAGTCATAGAAAGGAATGGTTTTTGTGATGTCAGCAAAGCATGTCTGTTGCTTTGGGCAACAGAAATAAAACTCTAAATGGTATTGTATTGCACTTCATTCTTAATAAACGATGAGCAACAATGCCACACTATGGAATGCCACACCATGGTTTAACTTAGTCTCTGAGAGAATCAATGCAGTTGCCATAGTTAGACACCCTGTCGTTTCTGATATATGGTATCCAAGCTTTCTGTACAGGGCTATTCATCACACCTTAGAACATATCAGAGATCCTTATCTCCTTGTCTCAGTACCTAGAATTCCTGTGACGTGCCTTAGAGACGACTTGAAGGAATAGTACATGTGTGTATTTAGGCAAGTGAGGATATCCCAGATGAACACAGTCAGAATGGTCTAGAAAGATATTTATTTAACAAGTTGTAGATGTTTAGTGGAGTTCAAGAACTTCATAAATTCCATTTACTGAATACAATGAATGGACTGAATTGTAACTATGTTTGTAGGTATGTATATTTAGGTACCTGACTAGAGGCATCTACAATTTCAAAGCAAATCTCATCCTTGAGTCCCTTGTAGAGAAGTGTCATTGAAGAAAATTCTGATTATGAGATACACAGGAAGATCTTGGGCATTTTTGAAGTGCCAGAGTAAAAACAACTTTCTTTTTACAGATATCTCTGCGACAATTCTTCTGTGTGGTGTGAAATTCCAGTAGAAGTGAATGAAAGGCTAACATTAAAGAGACACCTCAATCTACCTGAACATCTTAGGTGGGCAAGTGGTCTTCCAACTTGTAAGACCAGTTTGCCTGTACTGACAGTAAGTAAGTAAGTAATCAACAGACTAAGGTTATCAAAAAGGTCACCTAATAACCAGAACCATATTGGAAAGAATTTTTTTTATACTCTCAAAGACCAGAGTTCTCAGCTCATCTTGTCTGAAGGGCCATTGAAGGAACCTCTCAGCTGTAGCCTGGAAACTTTCCTCCAGAATTTTGTGGCTTCTGCCATTGCTGAAGTTAATTAACACTTTTGTTAGTTCTCAGAAGAGGCCAGGGCTTAAATATCCATAGAAAATATATGATCTTATTTTATTTGCAGTCAGTGCTGTGACACATTGGCAGTGCAGTGCAGAGGCTTAGCACTACGGTCTTCAATCCTGTTCAAAGATTGGCAGTTATTGACCTCAGTATCTAAAGCCTTTGGTTCCTCACTTTTCACAAGTAATAAAGCTATATGGGGCTATATAAATAAAAAGTAATAAAAGCTATAAAAGGTACAGAGTAAGAAAGCTCTACCTATTTTTGGAGGTAGCAAACCAGTTTGCTGGAAGAGGAATATTTCTTTTTATTATGAAATGCCAAAATGGTGTCGCTATGCATTGCTTTGCATATAAATAACTCTGAAGATAAATATGATGCAGACAGTGTCCTGAGAACCAGCCAGCCTGTAACACAGAAGCACACTGAAACAAAGAACAAGCATAGGTAGGAGAACAAATGCTAAATTAGAAAGAAAAAGCACTTGCCAACCAGACACAGCTCTTCATGGATATATAAGCATTCACTTTTACGGGTATTGTGTCCTATTGTTTTGCCTTGTTAAACAGATGATCTATTTGATGCCTCAGCTTTAAAAGTCAACATGCTGGCTTGAAAAAAGGGCACAGCTAATGATTTTCTTCCTTGACCATTATAGGATTTCATGGCACAGGAGAGGAGATGGAAGTCAATATTAAAAAAATAATTGGTTAAGAAGTTTCCACAAAGAAACAGGACAGCATACACAGCAGTGCAGGAGTTGTATTTTCTTTTATTCTTAAGTGCTCTAATTTAAATTTAAACTAATTGTGCCTTCTGGTTTAGATAAACCAACTTTAACTTTTAAAGTTGCTTTATGTAGTAAAATCTCTGTGACTTAGGACTCATTTTAATAAACTATTCCAATATAACATAAAGGTGATGCTTGTCTCAACTTTAAAGTATGAAGGTAGAGTGCCAAAAAAGCAGTTTAATATTTTCTTTAATTGAATTTGCTGTATGGTTTTCAATTTTTTTTGTTGGGGGGGGGGGCAGGGGTGTTTTGGTAGGTGTTTTTTTTTTGGTGGTGCTTGCTTTTTTTGTTGTTTTTTGATATCCCATTGTCATTTTCGATACCTGTTTTAAAACGTTTGCTTTTCCCTAATAGACCATTTATGCAGCTCATTTTTTAATAAACAACATCAGGGTTTTTATTATTGATCTACATTAAAAAAGGAGATAAAATGAAGACTTTTTTTAATAATCAATTAAATAATTCAGACATACAGAGCCATGTGACTGAAAAATCTTGTGTCTAAACATATAATGTGAACTAATAGACATCTATTAACAATGTTGATGCAATACTTTGAGCCACTCATCTATTATTGCTAAGTGTACAGACAGTTTTACATGGCCTTTTCTTACACCACACACGTGAGGTGTACAAGTACTACAGATATCTTTGGAGTTCAAAATGCCTGTTAGTTCCCTGTTCTTTTGGACTTCATACGATACCTACAAACTTAGTTCTTCCACACTGCACTCCAGAAACTTCCTGAACCTTTCAATGTTTGAGTAAGATGCAAGTTTGATTGGTCCCTGCAACCAACTTTTCAAAATTAATTTATGTCACGGTTTAACACTGCCCCAGCAATTAAACCGAATAACAGATGCTCTTTATTAATCCCCCTCTCCTCCCTGATAAGGAAAGGAGAGAGAATAAGGGAGAGAGGCTTATGGGTTGGAAACTAAACTACACAACTTTAATGAAACAGTAATGATAAATAGGAAAAATTAATAAATATATACAAATATACAGGAAAAATTGATACCACATTTCTCTCCCCTTTCCCCCAGTAACTCTCAGGTCACCACCGAGGCTGCAGGGCAGCCCTGGGAAAGTCCAGGCTGGATTCCTGGGGTCAGGAGCAGTCGGGAGCTGGAGGCAGGAACACACAGATTCAGGCTGCTACGGATCAGGACCACAGGCAGATGAATGGACAGAATCCTCCCAGGATGCTGAAGCAAAACAGGGAACAGGTGAAGAAGGGGAAGCAGGAAGGGCAGGAAGGGCAGGAAGGGGCTTGACCGTTGTGATCCCTCAAATTTATACTGAGTATGACATGTATGGGATGGAATACTCTGTTTGGTCAATTCTGGCATCTATGTTGTCCGGTCCTCCCCAAAGGAGGGGTTCAGGTGGGACTTCTTTACTCCTTCTGGAGGGCAAAATGTTTTCCTCAGAACTGGGCAGTGTCCTTGGCTCTGCACACCAGTCTCTGGCAGTAACTATAAACATCCAGTGTTATCAGTCCCAGAAGCAGACACTGTCTGAGAAACTTGCTGTTAATTTCAGCAAGTGCAACTACTTACAAGAGACTTAGCTGAAAGCAAAAGTACAAACCAGAAAATCATCTTTATCCTGGCCCAAACCAGGACAATTAAAAAACTTTTTTTTTTTTTTTTCTAAATATGTAACTTTGATAAATAGCTGACTGCATCATGGATGAGTTTAACTGGTGGATATTTTCTCCTCTGTCTACTCAACCAGAGGAAGAGAAACTGGAATAAGGAAGAGAGACTTTAATGTTGGAAATTAAAACTGGATCAGGTTTACTAGAACAGGAAAAAGGCAGTAACACATGGAATGAAGAACAAATATCTAAAAATATATATTAAAAAACAGTGATTGCATAGGTAGGTGTCTGAGGGTCCCTCTCATGAGGGCTGACTTGGGAGAGGGGCCCATGGCTCTTCTTAGCACCTGATGGATATGGATTCTGCAGAGCATGTAGTGAGTGAATGGAAAAGCAGGAGCCTCTCTCCAAGACTTCCAAGCACAGCAAAGCAGCAAGGAGAAGGGAGAAGGACTGGAGAAGACAGTGACAGGTTTCACAGGCAAGACTTAGAAGGAGAGGCTGAGATCACTTGGTTTGTTCAGCCTGAAAAAGAGAAAGCTGAAGAGTGATCTGATGGCAGTATACAATTTCCTCAAGCGGGGCTGGAGACATTTTTTTGTCTCCAAAAATCTCTTCTCTTGTGTCCAGCAGTAGGACATGAGGAAACAGAATAAGGCTGGGTTGTTTCAAGTTCAGATTGGACATTAGGAAAAGGTTCTTCATTGGGAAGGTGATTCACTGGAATAGCATCCCCAGTGAAGTGGTCAAGTCACAAAGCCTGTCAGAGTCCAAGGAGTGTCTGGACAATGCTCTTAGTCATATGGTTTAACTTTAAAAGTCCTCAAGGAGCAGGTAGTAGGACTCCATGATCCTTATTGGTTCCTTCCAATTTCAGATATTCTAATATTCTATGAAAGCTCATTTAAAAATTTAAGACTCTTCACTGTTTTATAATTTTGTTGGCACGTGTGGATCCATGACTGGATTGGGTGAGTAACTGAACTGATGGTGACTTCTTGTAACACATGCTGGCCCCTGATCCTATGTGAACACTCCCACACACACATCACCCATTCTTCCAGCAGTACACCATTCTTCCAGACTCTACACCAACTGTGTAAAAATTTCACATCCCTGGACTACCCAGCTTCTTGTCAAAGGGAGTTAAACATATTTAAGCTTGTAAATAGTGTCTATTGATTTGTGTACAAAGAGCCTGGAGATACTCTAGGGATTTCAAAATTCTTGGACCGGACACCTGGCATCATTTAACTAGTTGCTGTGCTGTGATGTGTACTAGAAATTCAGCCAACTACTTCATTCCAAATCCTCACCTATGGACTGAGACAGTTACTTTGCTTCAAATCAGTCCAGTGTCTAATCTAGGTAGAGCTTGATGATTCACCTAAGCTGGAATGGAAGACTAAGCACTCTAAATATGCACAGAAACAATGCCTGGCTATGTCAGTATTTCTCATCAAATCCATTATTTTTTTCAGAGAAGTACTTTTAATTCTATTTTTTCTTGTTTCCAAAGTACCAATCTAATTTTAACATAACTAGTAGTACTGTACTTGCAGACTGAAGCATGTTCTGAAGGTTGCCTTTACACTTCAGCTACAGACAAACCTTTGAGTGAGATTCAGCTGCTAATTCAGATTCATTAACTCAGGTGAACAGGAGTGGGCAAACACTTGTATAGTGAGGATTCATTGTAGTCTAAGAAAATATGATTAATGGAGATCAGGGAATTTTTCATGTTGCCTAAATTGAACAAGTCCAGCTGGTCAGCTGAACAGGCCTCTGGACTCCTCTGACTGACTGGTTCTTCCAGGGATCTAATTTCAAGTAAATTGTTAAACATGCAGAGTCGGTCGTAAAACATGCATTGGAAATTGAATCATCTTGACTTAAAGAACTATGCTATAAATAAAAAACAATCAGGTTCTTTCTTTGTTCATAAAGTCAGGTACTAGACCACTGTTTATAGCTCTGTGATTGAACTCACCCCTGAGAAGCAGGATGAATTATTTGTGCTATTTGTCAAAGTTATTGCTGGCGGTAGCTCTTCAACCATTACCAAACACTGTCTAGAAAAGTCCTAGCTAACCAGAAGGACCAGGCACTAAAGAAAACCATGTCCCTGTGCCTGAATAGAGTCCTTGGTCAGTTTGCTAGTGTGGAGCCCTTTAGATTAGCGTACTAGCTGGAGCATTGAATGCTTTGTTGCAAATCGTCTCAGCAGAGAATTTGCATTGATTATTCTGAGACCTCAGCTGCAACACTTAGCACACTAGTATTTAATTCTTAAGACCATGAACAGAAGACAAGCAAATAACATACTTCTGGAGGATCTGTTTCCATTCTGTTACACAGGTGTTATTTACATATTTCATGTTGAATACTAAGTCAATATACTTGAAATTTGCTATTAGTCTTCAGAATGAATGAACTTTAGTAAAGGAATAAATAAATATTAAACAAAACTACACTGATTAAACAAAAGCTGAGATTTTTCCAAAGGTCTGATAAAGATGTCTAGAATTCCAAAAAGAATATTTGTCTCAAAGCAGCTGCCCTGACAAAGTGGACACTGTGCTCAGGTGGAGGCCTCATTCTCTCAAGCAGGGACCCTCATTTGGGGAAACACCCTGATAAATGGGGCCCTATTCTCACAAGAGCAGCCCCTCCTTTAGTGGCTATCCCAATAAGCTAAAGACTGTCCTTGCAAGGGGAGCTCTGCCTGATGGCCACCCTGACAGGCAGGACACTGTCCTTATTCGATAAGGGACAGGGGCAGGCAAGCTGCACCCTGCGGAGGCAGAGTGACATCTTGTGTGTGCCCTGGGTAAAGCCACTGGAGAGGGGGCATGGGCAGAAATAAGGGTTATTGCTGTGTCATCCCATCTGGAGGGGTCCAAGTGAACACCTGGCTTCACAAGATATGCCAAAGTGCTGCCCAAAAGCTGGGGTTGGGCTGATTCCAACGGGATGAGGTTCAACAAGACCAAGTGCCGGGTCCTGCACTTGTAGACCTTGCTACAACTGCCTCTGTCAGACATGGGGCAGCTTCTAGCCTCTTCTCACAAAGGCCATGCCTTCAGCCCCCTTGCTTCCAAAACCTTGCTATGTAAGCCAAATACACCTAGTATTCTCTGTATCACATCAAAGTTCACAAAAAAACAATCTCGCCCCTTCAAACCAAGCCATGCTCAGATGTTTGGACAATTCTTTCTGATGTTTTCAGAGTATATTTATAAGCATTCTGCACTTACTGAAGCCACTTTACAGCATCACATTTTTGAGAAGCAAGTTTGTGAAGAATGAAAGCAAGTGCAATGAGATTAATTCCATCTCCCCAGTTTGAAATTTATCTATTTTTATTTTATTTATCAGATAGTTTGTCTTGTCAGCAGGTTTCATAAATGTTTACTGGACTGACATGTTTAGTTAATTTTTAAAGTTCATGATGTCTATCTTTATACTTGGACTTCTCACCTTGTATTTACTATTAGAAGAGAAAGAGAATAGGAATATACTGTCTACTGTATACATCGCTTCTTAATTCTCATGTGAAATATTGTTTCAATTAGGTCTGAGATTCAGCAAATAATTACAAATACATGTTCCTTATACACCTATTAGCAACAGTTGTTTACACCATTCCAGCTATAAACATACACATACAAGTAACTTACAGACATTACCTTATCATCATGACTCACAAAGCAAAGCTCTCTTAACATCATTTTCCATGGAAACAATAACAATCCTACCCTGGAAGTCATTCTCCCACTTTTAAGCCTGGGACCGACTGGAACGTCCAGGATATGGGGCAGGAATCAAGCAAACCCTTCCCTGTCTGTTAACCCCTGATGTGTGTCCACATGACCACTGTGGGATTTCAAACCTGATTTTAAGCTCCCAACTTCACATACAACATCTGTCATCTACAGATCAAAATCACCCACTCCATCAAAAATAGCTATATTTTTTGCCATTTATTTAGGACACAAAATATCCCTCTAGAAACAAATTATGAAACACACAAGACTCCAATACCTTGTTCATTTGTCAATGAAAAGGCCATGGTGTAACAATATATAAAGTACGTAATACATTAAAACACATGAATTACCCACGGAACCTTAAACATAAGAAATGTGTATGAATGTGTTGTTTATATTACACAAAACAGATGGTGTCTAGAGAGCTGCAAATTCAGTCACCAACTATTTTCCTGTCAGAGAAAAGAGAAATGTGTAAGGCCCAATTAAAGAAAGCTGTGGTGGGTGATAGTTGTTCCAGAAACTGGATCAGTGGAGAAATTTAAAGTATGAATCTGCTATTATCCATGTGCTTGGGAACAGCACAAAGGCACAGTCTTGCCCAAAGATGTGGTTATTGCTGCTGATGTACAATAAAAATCTGAGGGAAACTCCTGAAGAGTTTGCTTTCTCCCCGTCTATCTATAGATATTACTGTCTTAATTGTTATTGATATTGAAAAACCTAGAAGTCAGAAAAATTGGGCTCACTCTGGATCAAACTTTTATTCTGCTCTGCAGAGTTGTTCTAAGAAACCATGTTCAGGTTAGTCCCAGTCAAGATCACTAAATTCTATTTAAGGTCACTGGGGTCAGAATATATCCCCTTTGTTCTTAAAGGTGACTATTTTTCTTTGCTGCCGTCAAGGCAACTGTTGTAAGCTATGTGTTTGAGTAATTTATCATGCCGTTCCATTAAATCAAGTTTTCTCTGTCTGCAAATGCTATGCTATTTCAAACTTTCCTAACAGTTTTTTTTTGTTTGCTTGTGTTTTTTTTTTTTCTAGTTTTTTTGTTTGTTTGTTTGTTTATTTTGTATTGTTTTCTTTCCTTTTACCAATGTAGTGTGTATATTATTTCATATGTATATTTGTGCAATTCTGCATTATTATGAGCGCAGCTATGAAAATAGTGTTTGGTATGGCAGCTCTACAGTACTGCCAATATGAATTTTGCAAAGATTATTTCTTTAACGTATGCTTTGCATTTTTGGGATTTTGATTAATGTACAATGACAGCAATTCTCTATTTACAGGTACTCCATAACTTAAGCAAATGAAAACAACATGTAATGAACTAATTACAGTATACCTAGCAAACAAGACTTTTAAAGGTACTATATTACAATAAATGTAAAACCAATAAATTCATTAATTTGCTATCTTCAGACAAGTGTATCAATAAGAGTCAGAAATTTCTGTCTTTAATTAGAATATTCCAACTGTTACAATTCACACTGTTGAGCTGTTTGTTTATTTAGATCCCTCTAAGTTACAAAGTACATGGTTGTTCACATGCATGACTTCCAGTCTTCTATGCAAACAAACACAGAGATTGTGACAATTTCATATAATTATGAAATAAATTGTATGCTGCTTAATATTCTGAGGTTAGTGCCTTCTGTATCCAGCATTAGCTGGAGTATTTTACGCCTGTTTCCATGAGAGCAACACAATATTGAATTAAAAAATATTCTGGAAACAGTCTGGTGTAGGAAGTTAATCTTCTCCTCTTTACATAGACAAAATTAAACTACCAGGATTGAACATATTGCCTTAAATAAGTTGCTGATGTTTTAGTCATGTAATTAATCATGATTATTAGAGAATTCCTAGGCTAAACAGTATTATAAAAGCATGGCATTTCCCAGAAAAGGACTTGGAATGCTGGTGTGAAAATACTATTGGAAGTGGTTTAGATAGCCATGTTCATCCAGCAAATCATTCTCTAAGAAAAGAAAACAAAGTAGCAGCAGCTTGTAGAACTGTCAAGTAGAAATCTGTGATATTTTTAAATTACAATTTTTCATTCATTCATTCAAATATTTAATACTTGGAATTGTGATAAGTACAAACACCCCTGTCTAAGACATAACCATGAATTATAGCTTTTCTTACAGATGAGGACTTCTGACTGGGTTTTCTTTCTTCAAGCAGCATATCTAACACATTGAGTTTAGATACTGGCCTTCAAAAAGGTTGTAAAAGGAACTGTGTAACTTATTGATTCATTGGCCTTGTATTCTACAGCTCCACTAATTTTATCTCTGCTAGCAATACATATCCCAAAGAAGATGACATTTGTTTTAATTGTGAGAATCTCAAACAAGGTAAGAGCTGATGCTTCATCTTGTTGTTATGACTCAGCCCATTCTTGACTGTTTAGAAATACTTAGCATATTTTTATTATGTATGGTTTTCATGTATCTATTTCTTATTTTAATTCTCAAGCCACTTCCTGTCTAATATTTGTCTGCACAGCTGGAGAAGCACCTATTTTCTACAAACATATTCAATGGAGATGATTTAGAAGATACACACATGGGCATCTAGAATAATACTGTTACTCTTTTTGAAACCACTACTTCTGTTTTTTTCTTCTTATCCTTAGAATGTCCTCTTTTGATACAGTGCATAAAGTATTACGTCTCTTCTTCAACAGTACATCTTGTTTCTGGCTTCGGTAAAGTTTGTTTTGCTCTCAGCAACCAAAGGTTCTTGGTTATATGTTAAATTTAAGTAGATTGATACTGTGATTCAGACCTTAATGAAAGCTATGATTTATTCATTAAAATTAAATCTTCTGTTGTAGGTATTTGGAATGGAAGGCAGGGAGGAAGTGTGGAAAAGGAAGAGTTTGCTAAACAGATATTTTTCAGTGTACAGAATAAATAAATAGGCTAATTTTAGGCCTTTTAATTTATTCGAGCTTCAAGAACTCTTTCTGAATGAGAACATCTGTTCCAGCACTGCTTCTACCCCTTCTAGCTCAAAGCATTTCATTACTATGCCTAACAAAATAAGTATTTGCCTCTGCTTCTTCTCATCAAACTTTTTTTTTTTTTTAAGTCACCCAATTCATATATGGATTCTCCCATCTCCCAGGCAAAATCTAATTTTGTGTGAAGCTTGCTTATGGGAACAAACATACATAAAAAAACCCTCACAAATTGTTCAAATCAGGTTTTTAATATTCTATTTTGATTAGAAGATTTTATTTAATACTTTTAATACTTGAAATCTAAAGCAGAGTTCTGCTAGCCATCCAGGATCTTAAATCAGTTGCTAACTATTTCTGACTTTCATTAGCTTAACGGGCCAAAGAAATGTCAAACGGTAATGCTTGTGCTTCAGACTATTTTGTTCTTTGGTGAAGTCACATCTCTATGTCAGAAAATTATTTCCTAGGAAGACTAAACACAAGACACTCTTCTTTGAGACAGTTCTTTTCCTCTCATGGAATTAGACCCTAAATAGGCCTTATGCATTATGTTTACTCAAGGCATATGCATTTTCCAGGAAGAGTTGGTTGAGAACCATCTTAAAGCAGTGCTTTTTGATTATTTAATTGTTTTTTCCCTGGAAAAACAAAGTTAAATGGTTATTTTATCTGGTTTTGTTCCACTACTGGTAATCTTTGGATTATCTTTTTTTTCTCATTCTAGAGAACTGTCAGTGCTCTCTGAGAAAGTTACCATCTCAGGAGTATCACAGAAGTTAGTAGCTGCTAGAGAAGATACAAGCTATTGAGCATGAACAAGTTTTTTTAATAGTTTTATCCTTGTAATCCAAGTACACTGCAGTGTACACAATACTGCTAAAACAGTCTTGAGTAAAGACAATACAAGTATGTGAAAATATTAACATGGTACTCTTAAAAGAACCCAAAACAAACGACAAAAAAAAACAGTCAACAGACACTTTAACATAAGAAACTCTTAGTGCCATTGCTTATAAAATTACTCATGTACTTTGCATAATGTAATTGTAAAAAAAGGTTCTCCAAACATTTTGCAACTAGCATTTTCAGGGCTAAATTGGACTTAGAAATCTTGTCATTAAACAACATCAAGAACCCCTGATGGCCTTTCTAATAGGAACTGGAAATGGTACCTTTAATTAGTATCTGCCTTTGTCCTACCTACCCATTTTTCTCTTTACATGATTTCATTAAAAAAAAAATAAAATCTTACACTAACATATCTTTTCTGTTTTATAATTTGAAAAAAAAAACCCAAAACTTTATGCAAATTACACCTGGAGCTGGTTCCCCTATCCTGGATTCCAATGACTGTCACTGTCACTGCATGGCAGGAGCTGCTGCCGGCCTGGGGGGCACCACTGGCCAGCCAGAGGCAATGTCCTGATTGGATTGACATGGGATGGGAGCAGCATCAGCCCTTTTTTTGTCATGACATGGGGGAACACCTTCCACTTCCCTCATGGGACCCCTGGAGGGCACCTGGAGGAAGGCACAGAAAGGTTGTGGGCAAGATTTTGACACAGAAAGATTTTGAGGACAGAGGGAGAAGGGCCATGGCTCTGAAGATCAGACTGCTCTCCAATGACATCTCAGTTCAGCCTTCCAATGGAAGGATGTGGGTTCTGCATGGAGATGTGGGTGTAACCAGTTATAGCACCCATATAGATCCTCCTAACATCAGAAAAGGGCTGTAAATAACTGTTGGAGGGAGGGGGGGTCGTATAACTAATTTAACTGTGTTATTCATGAGGCATTGCTGTATTACTCTAGAACTTTTTGTACTGTTACATTGGACTATAAACCTGTTATATTTCAATTGCATTTTAAAGTTTTCAAGTAGTCTAACAATTGGTCCTATTTCCACATATGTTTGTTGGTTTTTGGTTTTTTTTTTCTGTCCATGACAAAATTTTGAATGTTATTGTCTGCAGTTTCCAAGATCCTGTATCTCTTTTTGCTTTAAGACAGAAGAGGCATTACCTTTTTCAGTCATCAGATACCTGTCCTCTGTCTGCCACCATAACCTTTCTAGGACAACCAAAGACAGCAGACTCACTGTGGCTTTGGTTATCTCCTCTACGTTCTCAGATATATCCTCTTCCATATGATAAACTCCTACATACCCACTTTGCATAAATCATACCTACCTTGGTCCTTTTCCAGAACTTGTGATCCTTCTCTCTCCTCAGCCCCAATCACCAGATATATGTCAAAGATGGTTAAAGAGCAGACCTTGTCAAAGATTCAAAAAAAATAAAATAATCTGAGCTGCAAATGTACATGTGTGTGCAAATGTGCATGCATACAGACATGATTTTTTCATCTCTCAACTGTCCTTAGTGCTTGGTCTCCACCCGGGATTACATACATATAAATAGATAGATTCAAGATCACTAATTGCTAATTTTAAGCAACACTTTACTTGGCTGAGAACCATTTATAATGCATATTTTCAGTGATTAGCTCTCATTTATCAGTTGTTGCTACCTGTTGAAAGCAATTAGTCCTTAACATACATATCATCTGAGAATACTGTGTATTGCAGTCCTTGGTCATTCTTAGCTAGTCAGATTGGTTTGATCAGGCTGGAGACCTCTTCCATGATGCAAGCAGGAAGTGAAGGAGGCTTGTCTTCTTTTCCATCAAACCCTCCCTCCACCTCCACTCCAGGTGATTTAATCTCTCAACAGTTCCTAGGAGATGGACCTCCACCCTGTACTATATAATGCAGAATGCTTTCAGGATGGAGGGTCACTTTCCCTGGATAGGGCAGACAATTTGCTCTATTGCTTGATGATGTTTTTTCTTTATTGGCTTTTTTTCTTTATTGGCTTCTGCTGCTTGCACTAACTGTAAACATGAAGCATCATCAGAAGCATTATCATCATCCTAGAAGTAGACACTGACTAAAAAACTGTTTCACTGAAGCTTGGCATTTTCATCAAGTATATTTCATACAAATATCATGTGATATCATGTGATAAGGCAATGTGCTTAGAGGGGAAAACTACTGAGGAAAAAAAAATGAGAAGTGCCAGGGGAGGTTTAGATTTAGGGTAAAAAAATTTATACTGGAAGGGCTGTAAGGCACTGGGACAGGCTTTTCAGGGAAGTGGCCAAGTCACCATCCCTTGGAGGTAGTATGGACAAAAGAATCCTGAGCTACATTAGAAAAAGCATTTCCAACAAGTGAGGGGACATGATCCTCCTCCTCTGCTCAACGCTAGTGCACTCTCTAGGACATCTTTTGTGGGAGTGGGTTCGTCTGATGAGCTGCCTACTTCCATGGCTGTCTGGGCTTGTTCTTGGCTCCAGAAAGCTCAGAAAAAAGCACACACACACACACACACACCCTTTTTTTTTTTTCCAATTCTCTACCCCAATTCAGACCTGCCTGTACTGGAGCTCTTAGCCTCTACTAGTTGACTCATTTCTGTTCATCACCCACCATATTTCCTGAGCATTTCCTCCATTCAGTTATTCCCATTTTCCCATTACAGAATCTCAAAATGTTAGGGTCTGGAAGGATCCTCTGGAGATCATCTAGTCCAACCCCCTTGCTTGCTCACTTCTCCTCGTGTGGGATGTGGAGAGAGGATTGGAAGGGTAAAACTGAGGCAGCTCATGGGTTGAGATAAAGACAGTTGAACAGGTAAAGGTAAACTGTGCTTGCAAGCAAAGAAAAAAAAAAAAAAAAAAAAAAAAAAAAAAAAAAAAAAAAAGAATTAATTTGCTACTTCCCATCGGCAGGCAGGTATTCATCCATCCTCAGGAAAGCAGTGCTCCATCATGCCTAACAATTACTTGGGAAGACAAAGGCCACCCCTCCAAATGTCTCCCCTTCCTCCTTCTTCCCCCACCTCTTCTTTCTGAGCATGATGTCATAAAACATGGAATATCCTTCTAGTCAGTTGGAGTCAGGTGTTCCAGACATGTTCCCTCCCAGGTTTTTGTGCACCCTCAGTCTACTCACCAGCGGGGCAGTGTGAGAAGCAGAAAAGGCCTTGACTCTATATAAGCACTGCACAGCAATAGATGAAACATGCTCATGTTATCAACCCAATTTTGGTCACAAATCCAGAGCATAGCACCATATAAACGACTATGAAGAAAACCAACTCTGTCCCAGATGAAACAACTACACTACAATCTCATCTGTTAATCTTCAAGCTATATGCAGAAGCCAAAGTAAAATTCTTTAATTTCCCTTTCTTCTGATTTTTTCATTTAAGACTTGTATCCTAAAAGGGTAAGCTGCACTTTAAAAGCTTACAGATTTTATATTCTCTGGCAATATAACAAGTTCAAAGCCCTGTCTCCACAGTCGTGAGCAAGACAAATAACTCCTTGGCCTACATAAGACTGGAATCCACCTTTATATGGATTTGAATGCATCTGAAATATGTTACCATAGTCTAACCTGATCTTGTTTTTCAGCTTTTCCAGGCACTTCTTTTTGGCTCTTATGATTAGGATCCTTGTATTTGGTGCACTTCTAGTGATGGAAGCATTCTGAAGGGGGAATTGTTGGCTCTGAAATGGTATGGTTTATATTTCTGCTGCTTAGACAAATATGAAAAAGTCAATGAAGGAAAAACACATGAAGTGCTAAGTCAGGCAAAATGCAGTGAAACTTCATGGTTCATCCTGTTAATTAGGAAAGACTTGGAATTCTGTAATTTTTACTGCTACATATTTTTTGAGCATAGAGATTTCTTTATTCTATGAGAATAACTATTTTTTTTTTCTTTCAGGTTTTTTCTTTATTTTATTATTTTTCTTCTTTTTTTTTATTTCTATTTTAAGCTTTGAACCTCTTAATTTGTTGGACTTTCTCCAATGTGGACCATATGAACAGTCCCATACAAAAGCTCATTTTCTGTATATTGCATTGATGCTGTCAAATCTTCTGAAACATGGAAGACCAAAGAAAAATTTATGAATTATAATGAATTGTAAAATACCAAAGTATGTTGCTAAGTTATGTCTACAATGCTAAATAAAAGCTATCCTAGGACCAGACTCTGACCTTGAGTCCTTGTCCCTGTTTAGCTTGCATCCATTCTGCTATGAAGTACCTCTAAAGAAGATTCATTCTTGAGAGCTAGTTGGAGATTTCCTGAAGACAACCAAGGACTGAGATGACCACAGAATTTTGGATTAGATGAAACGTTACTAGTTTTCTTCTTTAGTTTTGGGGTTTTTTTTTTTAGAAAGGATCCCTGCAGTCCATTTTTGTTACTTTTTTCTTGAACACAGCTGTCAGTTCTGCATAACTCTCTTAATACCCTTTCAAGCAAACACACCATGAGAAACTATTTCAGCACGGGGGCTGTAGGTGCTGAGTACCCCTGCGTATTTCTCAGAAAGGAATTAAAAATATTATCTGGAATTACAAAATGTTTCTACTTCCTTAAAAAACCTTAAAAAATAAGTATTATGCTTATAAATCTGCAATTATTTAGAACAGATGAGTGCAATATATAACTGTAGATTTACACCACAGATCCTGCCCACAGTATGAGCGGTAATGGAATATGAATGTAAAACTTACTGACATTTTTACATTTTTACTGTACTTCAGTAGTTCATGAAGAGACAAGAAGTAGCCACCAAAAGCAAGCCATTAAATAAATAAACAAATAATCCCTGCATGTCTCTGCTTTCATATACTATCAGTTTACTAAGTAAAAAAGAACTCTAAATTTTTATTAAAAGATTACTTTAAGCTATGAATCAAACACTTTTTGTAATCTTAGCATTATAGTATATGACACCTCTTTGTGCAGTTAATTCTATATATGGGATTAAATGTCAGAGAGATGGTATTTTTCAGCACTGTAAGTCAGAGTAACATCAAGTTTACACCTTTTCCTTTGGTTTCAAATAGAGGAAGCATCTAGTTCCTGCATTTCCTTTCTGTATTTCAGGTTTTAGTAAGCCAATATCCAGCCTACTGCTCAAAGCAGTTCAGGTATGAGATCAGACTAGGTTTCTCAGAACTTACTGTGTCTTTAAAATGTCCAAGGTTGATTTATATTATTTGTCAAGTTACCTTTCAGTAGTCTTTCAATTGTCTTTCTTTTTTAAAAAATTCTTGTCATGTACTCATGTATGTTTGAGGTGACTATAATTCACTTTCTAGCCCTATGTATGGCTCTGGCCTCCTTTCAGTTCAATCTTTTCACCAGGTTATCAGCAATACAAGGAAATTGAATTGGTATTTATAGCAATATGGACACAAGATTCCTAAATCTTATTAAAACCTACAAAAAATAATATCATCTCTTCTCTGAACTTCAAAGCCTATCAAATTGACCTCCTTCTAATCCTAGTGTGTGATAAATGCCATTGAACCAGTAGCTGCATTGTGGCTGTGGGGAGTATCATAAAATACCTGTTGTGATGGACTGATGCATCCAGAATGTATTCAGACTGCCTAGGGAAAAGGTTCCAGATACATTTAATTTTCATGTAAATAGTTTGGAATCTGAAATATTAAAGAAGGCAGTGTGGATTTTATTTCCATTTGAATTAACTGATATTTAATGGAGGTGTGAGTCTATAGGTCAATAATTCAGCAAAAACCTTAAGCAAGCCTATTCTAATTTTTAAGTGTGAAAATGTTTAAATATCCATGCTAGTTACTTTTGTGGCCCCTAAGATTGCAGTACCTGAAAATGACTCAGTCTAAAGCACATTGATCTTTCTGTATCATATTTCATATGGAAAGACTATTTTCTGAACAGTTTATTTCATGTCAGTTCAACTATCTCCAAGTTGGTCAGAGGACTGTTAAAATGTACATTATCAGTAAGGTTCTGTTTACACTGGAAAAAAACTGCAGTTTAATAAGAGTCGACTGGCAGAGTATAAGCCTTTCAAATTATTTTATCTGACATGAGATTGATTCAAATAAAAGAATTACTGGAGCCTATTCAGTTTAGTCCTTGTTGATTTCCAACTGAAAAAAGCAGTTTGCAGGCTTCAAAATCAGTGCAAATCAAAGCACTGTAGAACAGTAAATGAGAAAATGTGGGAGATTATCTTCAGAAACTATGTTCTGATCAAAAGTAAAACTGATTGAAAACTGTAAATATCTATATATATAATCGTCCCTGTTGGGGGAAGGAAAGTAGTTTCCATAATGTTCTCAATCCTTGTACAAGATGCTTGGAAATGACCAATAGGATCCAATAGGATTCACTTCTGTATTTTAATACTGTAAATGTAAGACTATATGTTTCTTGGAAGCTGGAGAAGAGCATTCATGGAAATGCTAATGATACCCTACATGTTGTGCATATCTAAGAAAACAGTCTGAATTTGGCCACTGTTTCTTTTATATAACTCTTGTGTGATTTAGTCTACTACTAACATATTACTTGGTTAGCACAAACTGCTTAGCACCAGTAGCTACATTTGTTGAAGCTTTAGTCTGCAAGTGGTGAATTTTCACCTAGATACGTTGAACTTTTACCTAGCCAAGTAACAGAAGGTCAAAGAGCTGGTTGAAGCAGCAACATAGGGAATATACAATCAGCAGCAGCAGCTGTAGCCTTGGGGATTAGAAAAGAAATGTCCCAGCTAGAGACATTGAAATGATCCAGTGAACAACAGGAAGACCTCAGACCTTAGTATTACTTATTAATCCAAAGCGTTGCTTGAGGAGTGAGTAACTTAGATTTTTAGAGTATAATTACTTAGGGCTTCGTTTTTTCATGATCCCTCTTCAGAGGCATCCAGCTTGAGCTGTAGTCCTATAAAAAAATAAAAAAGGGCTTTTATAAATGAATCTATTTTGTGGCTAATTGATTCAGTGGAAATCTAGAGTCAAACCCTGGTATGGTGTCTGGCATGCATAATTTCCATAACTTAATGTTGGTCTAATGTAACACAAAAATACTGCAGTGACACAGCTCATAGCCTTGCTTCTTCTACCCCATAATAGCTCAGTTTGTTATTCTCCTGATTTCTTGCTTTTTCTTTTCCTTCTCAACATCATCCCCCCCCCAGCTATATGTATGCATCCCTCACCCAAGAAGCAACTGAAAATTATTCTGAAACACCTGGGTTCTGATAATGTGTGTATCAATTAAATGAAACCATGTGGGCAGACATAAATCGAGAAATTATTTTGTAAGATTTTGTTGTATTGTTTGGGGAATCTGGTGTGCAGAGTTTGGTAGAATAGGTGTTTAAAAGTTGTGTGAACATAACACACTAAAAAGTGCTGTATTTTTCTAGAACTAAGTATGGAAATTGGAATAAAATAATTTCAAGAATATGAAATTTTACGATAGGACTTCGAACTTCATCAAACAGAGGAACTCCATAATTCCAAGTACTTAATGTACTAAGCTCTGTATCCTGAGACAACTGACAAAAAGTCAACGATAGTGAACAAGTTATGCATAAAAATTTCATTCTTGTAAGTAAAGACCACAGGATCAAATTCCTGAAAAAAAACCTAATAAAATAAAAGGTAATTTTCTACTAATGAATGTGTGACTGCCCAAGTAATAAGTACTTGCCTTACAAAGTTTATGCAGCTATTTTTCATATATTTACATAATCCATCTGTTCTGAATTGGACAGTTCTTTGAATTAAAGTTACTACAGTTTCAGCCTTTAATTTCTAGACTCAGTAGTCTTAAGTTTACTTTGAAAAGCACAATCAGAACATATGAGTGAGCCTCCATATACCCCTCAAGTTCACAATTTTAAATTACAAACCTGCCTACATGAAAAATTTGCATAAAGTTACATCAGTAGTTCTTTCAGATGCATTTTCAAGAATGCTGAATACATTCTATATTCTCTACAAATCTCACAAATTAAGGAAAGCTTTGCATAATTAGCATAGAGTAGTATACCCTATAATAACAAGACAGCTCTTCAGCAAAGTTAGTGACAGTCAGGTAGATTTTCTTTCCCTATGTTTTACAACATCAATTTTTATAATGCTTTAATATCACGTCTCATATTTTGGTGATATATTGATATTTTTATTTGCTAACCACCGGAATGATTAGCAGAATATTTAGGAAAATCATATGTATCAGGCTTGCAAAATCCTATAGCGCACACTGATTGAAGTTACTTTTTAATACTTTTCATAATAAAGTTTCAACCATCTGTGTTTATAAGTTTATATTATAATAGTTCTCAGAAATTTATTGACTTTTTGTTTCCCAATATATAAAGTACCAGTCCATCAACTGAAAAATAGGAATATATATTGCAAACTACATCCTGGTGTGTATCGAACACCTCATAATCAGCAAGTCAAAAGAGGTAATTATCCTGCTCTATTTAGTTTGGTGAGGCCTCACCTTCAGCGTGCAGCTCAGTGCCCCTCAGTTTAAGAAGGATTTGAAGGTCCTTGAATTCACCCAGAGGAGGGCAACAAAGCTGATGAAAAGGCTGGAAGGCTTATCCTGTGAGGAGTGGAAAAGGACTTTGGGCTTGCCTTATCTTGGAGGCTGCGGGTGTGACTTCATTGCTCTCTACAGCTTCCCGAGGAGGGGAAGTGGAGAGGGAGGTGTTGAGCAATTCTTCCCGGTATCCAGTGATAAGATGTATGGGAACAGTTCAAAGCTGCATCAGGGGAGGTTCAGACTAGACATTAGGAAATATTTCTTTAATGAGAGACTGGACAAACACTGGAGCAGGACTCCTAGAGGAGCGATTAAAGCCCTGTTGCATTAAAGAAATAAAGTAATTTAGCAGAAAATAAATCCTTTCACATGCCATATGACCCTCAGGTATTAGAAGAGTTGTCTGAGCTTAGATTGCAAGTGATAGCCAATTTGGCATTAACAGCCCAGTCGCACCCAGTACTGGACTACTACAATTCTGGATGCACTATTAACATTACACTGTCTATCCAGTTGTGCTTAACATGAACTATTTTAACCAGACTTAGAGATTTTGGTCACGTTCAATGAGAACTCTCATGACTAGATTAATGAATAGCGTAATTTACTGAGGCAACAGTGCACAAGCTCTTTGGATTGCCAGTGATAAATTCACTGTCTGCAAAGCATGTGCAAATACCTACGTTATGAGCAGTACAGCCTTGCTACAAATGCATTAAGAAAGTTACTCCATAGAGATTTATAAGATTCCCAGGGAGACAGTCTGTACAGTTAAGTATTCTAATTTTACCCCAAAGCATCCTGATGGGAGGGAAGAGAGACTTAGCTCATCACTGATCCCAGAGGTTATGAATATGGGGTAATTCCTATGAAGGTATCTTCCCTCACATCCTCCCTCACTCAAGCCATTTTTTTACTATTTAATTTCCCCTCCCCTTCCTTCCTCTTTCTTTCTCCTTTTTAGATTTCATCTTACTGATTTTGGACAATTTCTCCATATTACTAAGATAATTTTAAGGTTTCACCTATACTCCAGAGTGCTTGCATTCCCTACTTTTTTGTGTCCTTTGGAAATTTTGAAATGCACTATAATTCTATCCAAACTACTGCTGAAAATACTTAACAGAAAAGTTCCAGTCTAGGTTTCAGTGAATCCCCACTCAAAATGCAGTCTGATAGTAGAATAACACTTCAAGTACAGTTGTCCATTTGATCATACACCCACACTTTGCTTATTTCTTCCACTTCATCAGGGTGCTTTATGAAAATGTTATTTGGAACTGTCAAATGGACACCCACTATAAAATAGTTAAATGACTTCAAGGCAGCAAAACCACAAAATGGGTGCCAGCTCTTTGGCACGTGGAGGACTTCTAGTGTAAAGAAGACAAAAAAGAGCAAGGAGAGCAGCCATGTTAGCTGACAGCTCCAGGGGCTCAAGGGAGAAACAAATAACAAATGTTCCTAAATTGGCTGTCAGCCCAGAGAGGAAGGGCACTGATTGATATAAGTCATGCCACAGTCTCTGCTGCAGCCAAACAGAATGAAGAAACAGTGACTGAATTAAAAAAGTAGGCCATTTAGGTAGCCCCTTGGAGGAGTTTTCACCAGAAGGTGAATGAGTTCTCGAAGTTTCTTGTTGGTGTCTCTGTATCTCAGTGTTTCTGCTCCTGTGAATCAGTTCCCATCTGCAGGGTCCCTGTGCCTGTGCCCTTCAACACGGACCCGGTGCCAGTCCTGTGCTGTGCTGTCTCCTGTAGCCCAGTGCCAGGTTGAGTGTGATCCCTTACTTTATTACCCTAAAAACAGTCCCAGGTCCTGCCCTCACACCCACATTCCACGGCATGACCCCACAGGGGAAAAAGCAGCATTGGTCTTAACCCGTACTTACCCTAATCCTATTCTTTCCTTCCCCTTCCTTCTTGGGTAAACAGATACTATAAATTGGGGTATATGTTTAGCATTATAGTAATAATTAACTGGTTCCTTGCATACATATATATATTGGGCATCCGTTACCTCTCCTGAACCTTCATCCCCTAACTGTCCACCTATCCCTAAATCAAATTTTTAGTTCGAGTTTAACTTAATAAGCTGTCAGTCACAGCTTGAGGGAGTTCTCAGGAAGTGGCTAACTCTTCTCACCATAAATAACAACATAAGCTTGGACCCCAACAGGAACTAAAGTTCCACTACAGTGGAAGTTAATCAGTTTTATTACATCTTGCATGAGCTCTGACAGTTTTCTTTGAAAGGACTAAATTAAATTAGTTTGACGTAGTCAGTTCCTGACAAATCCCTACTTGATGACTCCTGACAACTTTATTTTTATCCTCTCTGCGTATTTTTCTTAAGTTTAGGTATTTAAGTGAATTGTCACAGATTTTTCTTATTTTCTGCAATGCTGAAGCTAAAGTAACTTATTATTTAATTACACAGTCATGTTTTCTCACTTCTTTGTGTAGGTCTCCTAAATCTTTAACATCAACAAGAGCTGAACAAACATAATTGGTGGTTCAAAGATTATTTTAAGTTAGGTTTTTACATACTGGAATTTCACCAAGGCATCTTACAATCTAATTGAAATAGCTATTCTCTAATGTCATTCTCCCTTATTTAGGTTTATTTTACTATCCTACTATTCAGTCACAATCCAACTATAATGTTCTAGAGGTCAGAACATAATAGTCAATTCAACGACCTTTTCTGCATCATCTTTAATTTTTTATGCTCCCTGGTTAATTAAGATACCTGTAGTTTCTTTTATCTTCTTATTCTTTTCTGTTCATTTTATATTCCTGACAAATTGCATCCAAGAGTAGTTCATCTTTGAACTTCTAAACTTTATTCCCACATGCCTGATTGCTATTTTATTTATTTATTAGAACCTTATTTATATTTTTCTATGAGTAATTTTTTTTGTTCAGGCGACGAAAGGAGTTCGTGGTATATAAAAAGTTTTTACCACACTTCTTTCCACTCTAAATTTATTTAACAGTGAGAAAAATCTTCTGTGTTCCTGTTTAAGTAACTTAGCTTTCCTTTCATTTGAATGTCAGCAGAAGAACAAGTTACAGATGTGTAAGTTTGCAAGAAAAATAACAGTTGCTAAATAGCCACTGTGCATCTCTATGGCCATGGTTGTCCTTGATAAATATGAAACAAAGCAACAAACTGTTTGGAGAACAAAAGACTGAGAGATTTACTGTAATGGATTATGATAACAAGTAATTTAAAAAACCACGAAGGAGCTGTCATGTCACAAAAGAATAAAAAAGAAAAATTCTTAATGTTATGGGTTTTATTTTTCTCTCTCTTCAGAATTTCTCAGATTAGCTTTTTAAAATACTGCAGTGAGATTTTCAGGTAATTCAGCTATTTCCTGAGCCACTTGTGAAACAGCATGCCAAAGAGATACTTTATATATATAGCAGTTTTATTTATGTTCTCTGCCATAGACTTACATAGCTATACTAATTTACTAACATTTCTACAAGGCAGAGCTACAAGGCATAGCAAGTTCTAAAACAACTGTTAAAGTCATGTCATGTTGTGTAGAAGGTGTATTGGTTTTGAATAGTTTTCCTAAGTTAGAAAATGGTGTTGGGGATATACAGTAATGTTTGCTATTGTCCTGAAGGGCATGGATGTATTAGGATTCATGTTGTTCATCACATCTTTGCCTTTTATTTATTTTTGGTTTTTAAATTGAGGAGATTATAAAAATCTCTTTGCAACATGGCATTCAACTTCCAATAGCTGGGGTGTAGAACAGTCTTCAAAACATTCCATTTTAGTCTAAAATTGACACCTACATAACTAAATCCATCTCCAGACTCCACACACTGTGCTGATTATAGCACCACTGACGATGAAAGGGAACTTCAGCATCACGTCTGAATTGTAGAAACTTACATTTGTGTATGTGAATCTGGAGGTAAATCAGTGACTTCTTTCTTGGTGCCTTAGAAAGTATGCATATTATTTATTACATGATTATAATAGCATTTTCTGGTACTCTAGTGCCATGAATGAATAAGATTATGAAGTTGGCACAGCAATGTTTCCATCTCTTACCTAAATAAATGAAACATAATAGTTTAGAGATGTTCTAATTGTGGTTGGTTTTGAAACTATCAGTTCAGAATAGATTCCTCTGTTCTCCGGTTTTTCACGTGTGAGCAATTTCTAGACAAAATAATTAGACATCTATCTTTCACTGTTTTTTTTTCTTCTTCCTCTCCTCATAAATGTTCCTTATCCTTTATAGTTAATAAAATAATATTTACAATGACTTGGTAGAATGCCCAGATTTTCTGCAGGTCCCATATGTTTGCTTGTGTATGTGTATTTATGTACATATCATAAATTGCCTGTTAATAACTGATCTAATTTTCTAACAATTCTCCTGTGCTTGTCTAATTAGTCTTTAAGGCTTTACTGAGGCTGAAGGTTTAATCTCTTGTTTCTTTCTTTCTTCAGCATAAAGAGAAGAACTACAATACAGTGGGAACCGAACTTAGTGTATTCTCTTTCCAGTGTCTGTTTTACAGTCCTTATCTGTAACAGGTAAGTGAAGTGTATCCTATTTATTAACTTACACCTCTTACACCACTGACAAGGAACTACAGAACATGAAAATCTTACAAAGTAAACCTTTTCTCCAAAGATCAAACTGTCTCCGGTTCCTTAAGTTTGTAGGTACGTTTATGCATGTTATATTTTACTTTAAAAGACAAAAAGTAAAAAGAAACAAATCACCAAATCTCACAAACCCACATTTTTCTCCACACAAAATTCTCTCTGGTGTAGGCTCTAAATGAGACTGTACAGTGTTAACAGGGAATGGTTAAGAAGCAGATGATGTGAATGAAAAAACAAGTTTGTGAATCTCCATCATGTTCTATTTAAGAACATTTTTTAAAGTTTTTCACTTGAAGGTTTTAGCATAAAACCTTCTCCGAAATTACAAACTCAACCTTACCCTCACACCACAACTACTACAAACTATGATCCTTGAACATATGATTCAGTTAGAGAACATTCAGGCTTCAGTAGAGATAGAAAGAGAAGAAGACAAGGAAACCAAAATCTTTTAAAAGTCCTTTTTGTTTTCTTGCAGGATCTCTCTCTATATTAAATCTATATGGACCTATATGTATTAAAAATCTGTAGGCTATTTTATATAGGTTTTTTTCCCTTCTGGTTAGAGACTAAAAGGATTCAAAAAACTTCAGGTCAAAAAATTCTGAATTAAGCTAAAATTAAAAGCAAAATTATTGTGCAAGTTGTTCTGGCAACAGAAAGACAGCACTTACTGTAAATACTAATAAGCTGCTTCACAGAGAGAAAGCTATTACAGCAAATGGAAAGTGTCTTAGACTTTTTAGCAAGAGAATCTTTAAGTGCTCTTCATCAATAATAGTTCCAAAAAGGAAAATAAGAAATTGATTTATTTTTGAGGAAGAAGAAGCATAAGATTAAATCCAGAAAAATTGCTTTTCAGAAAGCAAAAAAATGTAAAATAGAAAAATCTTAATAGTTGTTTTAAATATGGCATAAATATAGCTCAAGCTACATTATAAAAACTAATTCCCAAATAGAATAGTCACATAAATTTCATAAGGACCAAACTGTATTTGTGCTCTTAAATGAACAGGAATTCTTTCAAATAACTGCATTAAACAAAATCTTTTGCAGGAGGCATGCCTTCTTGTACTAATAGGTGTAAGGAAAGAAGTAAATAAGAGGTGGGAAAATGGAGTAGCAAGCAGATTGCATTAGTTTTTCTTTGATTTTTTTTTCTGTCAAAGTAATCTTGTTTAATTTCTTTCTCTTGTACATGAAATAATTAGCAATATTCTATTAATATAATGAAAAGTCTTCTACTTTACTGTTATTGTTTTATTTGTTCTCTTAGTATTACTAAAATTTTGCTTTTTGCAATAAAACTAAATATCATCACATGGATTTTTTTTTTTAATTATGATAATTGAAAGCTGAACTGAGCGTTTTAGTAGATATTTAAATGTTAACTATTTTCTATATTTTGTTAGGAAACATTTTTTCAGAAAAATATCTTCTAGATACATTACAAATTTCATACATGATTGAAGTCTGTTTTAATTCAATATTACATTTTAAGCAGAATATCTTCTTGAACTATTAGTTTTAAATGTGATTTTGCTGGGGTTTTAATTTATTGTTATTCTAAGAATGAAGCTGCTAATAAATAATAAAAGGTCAATCACAAAATATGAAATTAATTCAAGACAAATTTGTGTATTGGCAATACAAAAAAGTTCTTTATTTGCCATGCAATAGAGCTAAGATACTATGTTTTTTTGCAGATATGTCCAAACTAGGAGTGTGGTTGGTTTGGTTCTTTTTAAAATATTTTCAAAATGATAAACATCTGGTTCAGCTGGCCTAAAGATACTCATGGAGAGGGCCATAAGGATCATGTGGAGCTCAGCCTACTGCCCTGTGCCACTGAAGTTAGACCCACAAGGACGGAACCAGAAGGCAAGTTCCTTGACCTCAGTCTGTGAAAAGACTTAGGTCAGGTAAATTCCTGACTCAAGTTAGGAACAGGTGCTATAGGCAGTGCTTGATGATCAAGTTCATCCATGCTGTAAAGAGTCTGACTATAGACCTTAAACCTATCTGTGCTGCAGTATTGATGGGAGCTGAATTGAAGGATAGTTTTCTGTGAAAGTGTCAACATCAGGTGAATGTGGGCTCAGTTACAAAATATAGCACATTCTTGCCTGAAAAAGACAAATGGGAAGAGAGACCTCAGAAGTTACTGAACATGGTTTTCCTTCCTTTTTTTTGTTTCTTTCTTTCTTTGTTTTTTTGTGGGTTTGTTTTTTTTTGTGTGTGTGTGTGGGGGGGTGGTTTTTGGTTTTTTGTTTGTTTGTTTGTTTATTTTAAACAACGTGAGTACCACAAAAAACTGTTCATTTGAAAATGGGCTAAGCCTAGACCATGATGATTTTCATGCTGCTTAACAGTCATCTTTTTTTAGAATGCTGTGTCCCTCCAGTAGCATTAGGAAGTAGCAGAGAACTTCTTAAGTAAAGTCACAGACAATTATTGTAAAATGTGAAAAATTACAATCTAGTAGTATTACTTATACTCCTTTAAGTTTTACTATATATATATAACTCCATCTGTGTAAAGCTGTCCTGTAATTAAAGCTTTCTTAGCAAAAGCAGTTTCCTCTGATATTAGTCTAAAGTATTTACACATTCCTTTTATTGCAGATTTATTCACAGCTAATGAAAGCAGATGCTGAAACAGTTCTCTAAGTTCAGTTATATTTGTGGAAAAAGAATGGTGAAATTACCACACATGAGGAAAAAGACAAAAAACACATTCTTACAAAGTTCTGCATAAAAATAAATTATATTTTATATAGTGTTTAAACCGGATTTATTATTGTTTAATTTTCTGTATATATTATTATTTGTAATAATATATAGCTCCAGTGCAGGTTCTCTCCCACAGGAGAAAGTGCTTCCCAAACCTCTCTGACATGAGTCCCTCCCACAGGTGCAGTCCCTCAGGAACTGCTCCAGCCTGGGCTGCACACAGAGTCAGGGATGCTGAGGGCACAGCCACCTCCTCTGGCTCAGGGTCCTCCCCTGCTTCTCCACCATGATCCTCTGTAGGCTGCTGCAGCCATGGGCATGAGGAGAACAGGCAGCTTGCCATCTCACTGTGGGCTGGAAGGGGATCTCTACTCCAGCACACCTCCTCCCTCTCCTTCCTCACCGACCTTGGTATCTGCATCAGCATTCTTCTCACGTCCTTCTCTTCCCTTCCCTCTGAGTCTTTTTGCAGTTTTCTCTTCCCCTTCTTAAATATGCTAACCACAGAGGCCTTATCACCATTGCTGATGCTTTGGAGCTGGAGGAGCTTCATTCAGCTTCTCACAGGAGCCACCCCTGTGGCCCTCCCCCGTTTCCAAAGCCCCAGCACAAGGACACAACACAGATGTGCACAGACTGCACTGAGGCTCTTGGGGAATGCATCTGAGCTGGTTATCTTTCTGTTTAAAGTAATCTGAGTTTTACAGTTAAGGGTTGTGTTTTTCAAATCTTCTGAGATGGTATTCATTTTCAGCTTCTGTTGCAGCAGCACTATGTGCGAAGTACATTTCTGCCAAAAAAAAAAAAAAAAAGCAGTGTTTACAGACACAAAGGCTCGTAAGATACAGTTTTGATCTTTTTTTAATTTCTCAGAAGTTCTCATTCAAAACCTTAGTTCCACTGATGATGAAAAGGACTTCGTACCTACATAAAATTGAATTTGTTCCTACAGTCACAGGTATTTTTAGAAAATGGTCCGTGCAACACAGGGAGCAATCAATTTATCAAAACTGAAATCTATTAAAATGGTTTCAATCAAATGTCTATTTAACTTTCTGGTTTAGTTCTTTTATTGCAGGCATATAGTTACATTTTTAACAGACATTCAGTATTTATTATTTTTATTAGTTGAATCCTTGTCTTAATGCCATTTGAAACTTCTGCCCTAACTCTCATTCTTTAGAAATAATTTGTATAAAAATTATAAAATTAATTTTTATTTATTTTTATTTACTTAATTATAAAAATAAGAATATAACTTTATAAAAATTTTTTGGGGTTTTTTTGTAATCTCAAACTGAATGGAATAGTATATCCACTTACAGATTTTTTTTCTGCTTTTTTTGTTTGTTTGTTTGTGTGTTTGAGGAAGTAGCTTTGTTATTTTATCTTAATGTAATATGTATAAATAAATAACAAGGCTCAGCCAATATCCAGAAATTTGCACTTAGAGAAACAGCTCTTTTTGACCACATCCCATTATTTTCTAATTGTAATGGGACTTACAGTGGTATTCACTGTAGTTTTCCCCACTGTTTTTATGTTACGTAGTTTTATTTGCAGGTCAGACTATGAGATCTTTAGACAGACATTTCTTATGCCCACTACTGCTAGCATTTGTACAGCTGCTTCATGAACTAGATCTACTTACATACATGGCATCCAAGAGCTGGCTTTTTGATTTGATTTTATTTTACTTCTTACTGAGTTAATTTTTTAAACAAATTCCCTAGCTGCAGAAGAAATGCTATAGCCAGAAAAATGAAGGTAAAAGAACAGAGGACTGAAGAGCAGTTTTGAGTTATGCCATATTAAGGAGAGCAGGGAACTGCAAAATGATTCTAAGCACACATATTCTTAGAGGGAAAATCTGGGTCTGTGTCTTAGAAGCTAGGGAGTAATTATATGTAATCCTTGCATGGATCAGTCCCACAGTTATGCTCTAGCAACTAGAACATTCAGTTAACATTAAGTTAAATGTAAACCTTAATTTATGCTTTAGCTATGTGAATTTTTTTCTGCAAGAATAGGATGCAACACGTCAAACTAATCACATGCAGAATGAATTACTAGAAAAAAATAGCAACTATTGATATAGACAATGGATTGAAAAAAAAAATGTTTCAACATGGACTGAAAAAAAAATGTTCAACAATGGGAACAAAGACAGCTTTAACCTTTTAGCTTTTGTTTTTTAAAATGATAGAAATGATTCATGATTTTCTTTCTTTTTGCCTTTTTCTATTACTCAGATAGACAATGCTCTACTCATGCATTCAGAGTTTTTTTGTACTGTGGATTTTTTCCCCAAACTCAATTTTTAAATTGAAGAAATGGTAGATAAACCAAACATTTTCAAAGAACAGTGAATTTCTTTTTCTAATATTACAGAAATCAAAAATGAAAAACAATAGTCAGAATTCCTCAAATGAATATGGGCTACAGCAGCTTTAAGCTCATTAGTAATTAAAACCCATAGTTCTGTGTGTACTCTTCTTCTGCAAACATTAATTCTCCTGGGCAAAAAATTAGATTGACTCACCAGTTCAATATGAATAGGATATTTGTCTAATATATCAAATTTTATCAGCCTTCAGTATCCATTAGCTTTTAAACACGGCCTTCCTTATTTTTCATAACCATTTTGATGCATTCCTTCTTTTTTTTGTCTTCAGCTCATAACTTGCACTTCCAAGTAATTGACTCAATAATTCATATTTCATCTTTGTCTATAGACTTCGTACATGTTCTTACACATCAGGATGCTTTCCTCCAAAGGAAGAAAAATTTGTATCTTTCTCATGGAGAAAAGCTTCAGCCTTTGAAGAAGGTTTTTTCATCAGTTGCAGTTTTTTTCATCAGAAGCTGTTTTCATCAGTTGCTGATCTCTCATTCAGAGGGGCTGCCTTGCTATCTCTGGCTGTCGACAAGAAACAGAGGGTAAAAAAATCTAAATATGTTTTAAAGCACTGGATATTTGCTAGATGTAAGAAAATCTTAAAAATGGGAAGTGTAAGTTTTATTGAAAGGCTGTGTAATTCCTCACATCTCACATCAGCTATATATCTATGCTGCAAATACTCTGATCTTATTAGCTGATGTAATAACTGTATATATATTTCCCATTGTATGGCTCTGATTTTTAGATAAATGTTGTGAATATATTTAGAAATATGTAGAACATAAATATCTATTACTACAGCAGTATGAGGTGGTTTTTTTTTTCCTCTAAAGAAATAGCACACAAATTTCTTTAGGCTTACAGCTATAATTTAAAATTTTGTTTCCTACTGTTTTCTGAATCATGGGGTTTTACTTTCCTTTTTTATTATTCAGTGTCACTCATATTTAAACTATTCATGAACTTGTTTTTTTGAAAATGTTTATGTAGCTGGCCATTCAAACCATTTGTATTGGTTTTGGGATTTTTCCTTACTTATCTGAAGTCATGTAGTGAAAGTCAAGTAAATAACCCCTTTATTTCAACAAAAAAATTCAGAAACTACAAGCTGACTTTTCATCACCCTGACAAAAATGTTACTGTCCAGGAATAAGAATCATGAATATCTTTTGTACATGGAAAATGAAAAGAGCATTAAAGTTGAAAAATCACAGACTAAATAATTAGGAATGCCTACATGAAACTTTCTCATGTAATTTAATATGTCTTCACTGTAAAATTATACATTAATTACAGTGCTGCTATGCTACACTTCTACTGCACTGTCATCACAATATTTTTAGGTGTTTTGTGTGTGCTTCCTACAGGAGAAAATTGATGCAGAATATTAAGAGAAATAAGTGTTTCTGAGCTCTAATTCCACCTTCACAGTGCCAGCTACCTAGACAGTAATCTCTTTTAAATGGGAAAGAATGGGTTATAATTATTGGTGACTCCCTTCTGAGGGGAACAGAGGGTCCAAATGCCATGTTGACCCTCCTCACAGGAACTCTGTAGTCTTCCTGGAGCCCAGCCTAAGGATATCATTGGGAAACTTCCCAGTTTGTTACGGTCCCTGGACTATTATCCATTACTGATCTTTCATGCAGGTGGGGGAGAAGCCAAGACATATTTGAAGAACAATCAAAAAGAATTTCAGGCCCTTAGGACACTTGGTGAAGGAATTGGGGGAAGAGATTGTTTTTTCCTCTTTCATTCCAGTTGCAAGCCATGATCTTGGATGGAACAGATGGATCCAGTCTATTAACTCATGGCTCCATGGCTGGTGTCACCACCTCAATTTTGGGCTTTTTGATAATGGGATGGCCTATACGGCACCAGGCTTGCTGACATCAAATGGAAGAAACCTTTCTAAAAGGGGAAAGGGGGTCTTTGCCTATGAGATCACAGGGCTGATCAACAAGGCTTTAAACTTCAATGTGAAGGGGGATGGGGATAGTAGTACACAAAATAAAACTGAGTTTACTAGAAATAGGTGTAGGATTTGGATTAAGGTTTGGCCATGATGATCTCAGAGGACCAACCTGGCTGATTCTGTGATTTTGTGATTCAATTAAGCAAGGAAGGCAAGAGACCAGCATGGCTGAGTGAAGGTCTGCTGGTCAAACTAAAAGGTAAGATGGATTTACACAGGCATTGGAAGAGGGGACAAATATCCTGGGAAAAGTATAGCGATGTTCACTGGTAGTGTAGGGATGAAGTCAGGAAGGCCAAGGCGCAGCTTCAACTGAACTTGGAAAGGGATGTAAAGAAAAGGAAGAAGGGCTTCTACAGGTGTGTAAAACAGAAAAGGAAAGGCAAAGAAAACATAACCCCCAGTGAGACAATGGTGAACTGGTAACAACAAAGAAGGAGAAGGCTGAGATTCTCAACAAATTTTTGGCCTCAGTCTTCACTGGCAACTCCTCTCCTCATGTCTATCCTGTTGACGGAATGCAAGATGGAGAGCAGAGAAGCAAACATGGCAAGGAAGGATGAGGAAAAGGTTGAGGTTGCCTCCGTCATTAGTAATACGATCAGCAATACTGAGGGAGTTCAGCCCCTAAACTTAGTAGACAGGGATCATCCCTTGCCAGTCAGCTGGCAGTTCAGCATCAAAACAGTTTCATCTTTGTCATATCTGCCATATCAGCAGAGATTTCTCAGATTTTCCAAGGCAGCTCAAAATGGCAATAGCTATTCAGGCAGCTAAATCCTTTTTCTAATAGCTATTAAGCTTATCAATGTGTAAACATTTTCTACTCTATGAATCCTTGGCCCAGCTTTAGAGTGGGCTTTAAAATTTTCGATCCTGGTTTATGAAGAACAGCTATGACAGAGATCCTCAAGATATTTTTTTTTTTTCTGTGTATTGACTGAACTATCTCATTTTAAGTAGTAGGCTGTTCATAGTGAATCCAAGAATCTCAGCAGTCTCAAATCATGCTTTTACTGTAAGGAGACTATTATGGGAATCTATATTACTTATGAATTCTGTTTCATAGAACGAGGTTCTTAAGCTAGGAAATTTGTGCCACTGTTTTAGATACCTATTGAAGCATTCCTGCTAAATTATCTGGGTTTATAGTTAATGGAATAGAGAGAAACGCTACTGTTTTGAGGGATGAGGATTGTGTTTAACTTGGATATGATGTATTTATATGGAATCTCCTACTTAGTTCATTAAGTATTACATATATATATACATATACGCATGTGAATATATATTCTCTGAATATGTAGAAATCCAGGTATTGCTTTTAGAAGGGATAATTCAAAAAGCAGTCAGAGTTCAGGATCATTGAGAACCTTCATTTTACTTGGATATTACTCTGTTACTGTCTGAGGTAACATTAAAATTTATTATAGTTTTGGATCTGTGAAACTAAGTCCAACTGTAGTAGGGTCGGGTGCAAGCAGATTTTATTGGACAACTGACACAGGCAAAATTATAGAGCCAGGCAAAAGAGGGAGCCAGGAAAAGAAGATATAAGAGAGAGAGATAGAAATTGGAGAAAAAGGCCAAGTAAGTGGGAAGAAAGAATGAGGGAGAGGGAGAGTCACCACCAGGTCCCAGCTGTCCAGCGAGTTCCTTCACAATGGCGCTGATCCTGGACAGGGCCCGATGCGAGATGGCGGTGGGTCAAGAGACGACCAAACAGCCACAGCATGGACAGCCATATATACCCCTGAGTTCCTTTTGTGCCAAAGGGGCAGCTGTCAGCCAGCTGCCACAGCAGCCAGGGTCATTGGCATCAGAGCCATTGCAGACAGGCTGCCTGGAGGGGGGGCTTCCAGCACACAGCTCTTATCTCTTTCCAGGCTCCACTCCCCGCTCAGTTCCAGCCCCCTCAGCCAGGTACATCAGCATCAGTACAATCAAGGTGGCTTCCTCTGAGGATTCCTCAATCTGGGAACTCTCTCCCTGCTCATAGCGCTTGACCGTTCCACTGCAGATCATGCTGGAGCTGGAGCTGATCACCTTGGTGACATATATACCTGGTTTCCTTCCTTTAGAAACCAAAAAGATCATATAGAGTTGTACTTTTTCATTACAATCTAAAATAAGGAGACAGTTGCTGTTAGAGCCCAAATCCAGGAAATACTACTGCTGTCT
>JAAWXA010000003.1:33932564-33999956 GCA_038090715.1 Florisuga fusca
CTGCAAATATTTTTTTTCTTTTTTTCACTGTAGCAAGACATCGAGAAACTACACTGAAAAAAAGAAAAAAAATATTTGCAGACGCTAAAGGTGGGTTATGCTGGAAACTCATGGCTTCTGGAAACATAAGAGAGGTTCCTTTTTTTGTCTCCAGAACTCCAGTTAACAACAAGTTATATCATGTATTGGCAACAGGCTATTCAAGACTCACCAGAGCCATCATCAGACCTACCTGAGCCCCAGTCAAGTATGACACACTAAGAGGCAGATGACAAAACCCACCTGCAGGGTACAGTCTTACCCATTTGCTGACCTGACTTGGTGTCTTGGGAAGTTTGCTACTTGCTGGAGACTTTGAGCCAAAGTAGTGTGGAGACACTGCCACAGTTTGAACAGCTTGAGAATGCTGCTCTTTAATTCTTATTCACACAGGCATTAAATGATAGTGCTGGGGGAGACCCTGAGCATGTTGCAAGTGACAGCAAAGCTCTTTCACTGAGAGTGAAGGACCTGAGAAATCAGATGTTGGTTTCTCAGTCCTTCCATTGAAGAGGAAAAGGTTCAGGTATGAGTGATGGCATCAACAAATCAGCACCTGCCTGTGTGAATGGAATTACAGGCCAGGAACTGACCTTTACAATTTCTCAGCCTTCTTTAAGAAACTACTGGGAAGGGATAGGGAGTATCTGATGAAGAGGAGCAAGAATGTCTTCTGACATAGGCATGGTAACCTATTAAAGATATTGCTAAGCTTTGTGCAACAGGGAAGGACTGCTGTGATCTGCAGAGAAGTGGAGGCAAGTGGGGGTATTGAAGAAGCATCCAGGGGACAACATGGTGTGGAGAAATTTTGCACTCCCCCAGCAATAAAACTAGGGGTCCAGCTCAGGTGCATGTAAACATACTTTCACAACATGATAATGGCTACAAAGCCAAAAAACAGTTAAAACTGAGTGCTTCAGGATGACCTCATTAACCAGATATTCAGGAAGACATTCACATGTGTGAGAGCTTACAGAAAAAAAACAGTGCAGCAGAAACTGTTACATTAGGGCAGATGTATATGTAATTAGGTAGCTCACAGGAATTCTATGTTCCCACTGTTGGTTCTTTCTGGCTTTGAGTCTTCCGTTGAGTATAAAGATAATGGAAAGCAGAACCCTGGAGTTACTGTACTTATTTTCTCAAAACAGCAAATACACATTAAATACACATTTTAATTCTTATATAATGTATTGGTTGTGCATTACAACTATTTCTCAAAAGAACAGTGTACCTTAAAAAAATTTTTTTTTTTTTTTTTTTTTGGGGGGGGGGAAGTGTGTGGAGAAATTGAGTAATGACACAAATACTGTTCAACAGTGGCTTACTTCTACTATCACTGGAAGCAGTGGGCATACTCCTGCACTAGTATGTCTTTATTAGAATGATCAGGAAAGAGTGTTTCCTTCAACTCTGTAAACATCTTGAAGAAAGACTGTAATGTTTCTAAAACATTGATACAAATAAGAACAAATCAATATCCCCTAGTAATGAGAATATGACCTTATTCCATTAGGCTTTGTAGTGTTGCAAAANAGTAGTAGGCTGTTCATAGTGAATCCAAGAATCTCAGCAGTCTCAAATCATGCTTTTACTGTAAGGAGACTATTATGGGAATCTATATTACTTATGAATTCTGTTTCATAGAACGAGGTTCTTAAGCTAGGAAATTTGTGCCACTGTTTTAGATACCTATTGAAGCATTCCTGCTAAATTATCTGGGTTTATAGTTAATGGAATAGAGAGAAACGCTACTGTTTTGAGGGATGAGGATTGTGTTTAACTTGGATATGATGTATTTATATGGAATCTCCTACTTAGTTCATTAAGTATTACATATATATATACATATACGCATGTGAATATATATTCTCTGAATATGTAGAAATCTAGGTATTGCTTTTAGAAGGGATAATTCAAAAAGCAGTCAGAGTTCAGGATCATTGAGAACCTTCATTTTACTTGGATATTACTCTGTTACTGTCTGAGGTAACATTAAAATTTATTATAGTTTTGGATCTGTGAAACTAAGTCCAACTGTAGTAGGGTCGGGTGCAAGCAGATTTTATTGGACAACTGACACAGGCAAAATTATAGAGCCAGGCAAAAGAGGGAGCCAGGAAAAGAAGACATAAGAGAGAGAGATAGAAATTGGAGAAAAAGGCCAAGAAAGTGGGAAGAAAGAATGAGGGAGAGGGAGAGTCACCACCAGGTCCCAGCTGTCCAGCGAGTTCCTTCACGATGGCGCTGATCCTGGACAGGGCCCGATGCGAGATGGCGGTGGGTCAAGAGACGACCAAACAGCCACAGCTTGGACAGCCATATATACCCCTGAGTTCCTTTTGTGCCAAAGGGGCAGCTGTCAGCCAGCTGCCACAGCAGCCAGGGTCATTGGCATCAGAGCCATTGCAGACAGGCTGCCTGGAGGGGGGGCTTCCAGCACACAGCTCTTATCTCTTTCCAGGCTCCACTCCCCGCTCAGTTCCAGCCCCCTCAGCCAGGTACATCAGCATCAGTACAATCAAGGTGACTTCCTCCACCCTGGCCAGAGCAATCGTGCCTGGAGGGATGTCCCAGCATTGCAGGCTGGCCCTCAGGAAAGGGGAGCAACCCCACCCAGCAGTTAGTTCTTAGTTCTTATCTCTTTCCTGGTGTCACCCCCTGCTAAGCTCTGGCCGGGCCAGGTCCTGCACCTTAGCCTGGGCTATTCACTTTTAAATCAGGTTTTTTCTACTTAATCCGCATCCTTCTTGTATTAATGTTAGAATATCTCCATGCCTAAATAAGTAGACTTGAGGAACTGAAGATTTTAAGTTTGAAGCATTCAGGCTAAAATGTTTAAACACATCTGGCACATACATTTTTAATATCTTAAGAACCAAATTACAGAAAAAATAAATTAAAAGCTCTAAACCAGGAAAACATGTTTTCCATAAAGCTGCACAAAGCATTAAACTTCTTCCCAAATCTAGTGCTTGATAATTTTAAAATATCAAATACCTTCATAACTTCATACCTTTTCATAACTAGCATGTAGAAAAATTATTATTTTACAGTCTATTTAGATGAAGCAGTTTTAGTGTGTAAGATATTTAGGTGTTGTTTTTGTTTTTTTTAATTAGCTTTTTATTTTCATAAAAATGTTTTATAAAATGTAACAGAAAAAAACCTACACATTTTCTTTACTTTTTTAATTAAAAGAGATTATATATCATTATATCTGCATGGAAAAAGTTTATTTTTCTTATTAAATTATGTAGGTTTAGAAGAATTATCAATTTTATTTATTATACTTATTCTATTTGTTTCTTCTATATTCAGTATTTTTCTGCTACCAGAAATATTATGAATAGGCATCATCTTTTTATAAAATTTGAACAAAACCAGACCAACTGAGCACTTCCTATTGCTAGCCTAACATGCAATAGAGAACAACATGTGGTTGATTAAAAAAGAAAAACATACTCAAAATATTAATTGAAGTAAAACTTAGGATAGGAGGATATACGACTAGCACTGTCACCTTCAGATATTAATGGAAATGGCCATTTTCATGAGCAGATGACTGTAAGAAAAATGATTCTGTCACTTCTAATTGTACAAATAAAACAACACTGGAAACAAGTTGTCTATCACTTTGAAATTAGATGTTTAGGCTTATGCTACAAACCCCAAGTTTTTTAGCAATCTACTTTTTTAGTGCTAATATTTTCATAAGAAATCCACCTCAGGCTCAGTTCTAAGCAGCCTATGTAACTACAGAATATGCTGGAATCCACAAATTACATAGCCATTATTTCATAGGCATGTAGTTGCCTACGTGCAAGTAAGTCCTTATGAAGACACTGAATATATCACAACAGTCATCTAAGGAATAATCATAATAAGGCGTGATAACCTTTATATAATTATCTTAAAATAACCATTTATATAATTAGAAATAATTATTTACTCCATGTTGTGCATGTAAATATGTATAATAAAAAAATCCTATATAATGTATGATATAGAAAAAAATTTATTCAATAAATTAAATAATTAAAGCATTCCTAAAAATTTCCATGGTAAGTTTCAGCAATCTCAAACTTATGTGCCACTCCTGCATCTCATGGTAAGTCCATGTGATGTGGCAACAAGGCCTCACTAACAGCACTGTTAGCACATGACCTTGACCTAACTCTATAAGATAAGGGAGTAACCTACTTATAAGACTTTGGTCTTGAACAACGTGTCACTCACTGTGAAGATGCAGGCTCCCAAGAACTTCTAGGTGGGGAGATTATGAATACAAGTCAGTGACAGACAGTTGTTAGGTTCTAGGTAGTACAGAAGAGGCCCATCAGGATCTTGGTATTCTCTGTCACATCCTTGATCTGATGGTGCCTAGTGTGACTCCAGAAAAGCTGTCAGAGGAAGGAGAGAAAGATCTAAGATGTTCCAGAAGCACCCAAGTGACACCACAGGGACCTGTGACCAAGCCCAAGGACTGTGAACCTCACAGTTAGAATCATCTCGCTGACCCCCTCAATTTTTTTGTGAACCGTGCCATCTCCCCAGTGGGACAAGGGAAATGTGCAATTTTAATTTAATTTTTTTTTTTTAATTGCATATATCTGTGATCAAAATGCTTTGGTGCCAAGGTCCTTTTAGTCTCCACACCGTAAATTTCATCTTAAACCCCAATGGTCTTTTATACCCTTGAGGCAATGATGCCCTTCATTTTGTATGGCCTCCCAGAGAATTTTTTTTTATTTGAGTCAAATTGACAGGTTTCACATCAAGGAAAATTATCTAAACCTTCTTTAATCATCTGAGGGAGTAGCTAATTCAGAGTGCTGTGTTTGCACTGATGCAGTTACTAGGGTTTTTCAGCTGTCACTGTTGCCTTGATCTTCCCTTGTCTTTGTGTTTATTCTGATTAATTAGATAAGTTAACAAAAACATTTCCCTCATAGGAAAAAAGGAATCTAGACAAGTAATCTTTGACTTTAAACAATTCTAAGTTTACAGTTAGTTACTAAAAGTACAGGGACCACTACTAACGATTCTGTCAGAATTATGTATGTTTTCTTTATCAGGTTTTTAAAAAAGTTATTCATAAAATTTCATCTCTACCTTTCACAAAAGCCAGGCCTTACGTGCTCAGATCTGTGGATCGCTCCTCTTCCCTCCCACACATGGTGAAATGTATTGCTCCCTGCTTTCTTTGCAGAAGGAAACTCAACCCAGTCCCACAGTTATGGCTTTTGATATCCACATTAATGGACAGTCATACATTCCAAGCAGGTTTTTCCTCATGTAGAGGTATAGTAGCTTCCAACATATAGTAGCTTCCTTCTTTCATGGAAACACATAGACTTTCTTGTAATTTGTTTTGATTCTCTGTACATGATTTCTGCTACAAGTCCTCCTCGGTAAGATTTATTGTTACTGAACATACTCATCTTGGTTCACTGTGCTAACTTCCAGTCTGAAAAGCATTTTATGAAGAACAATGTTTTCTTGTCAGCTGTGATTTCCACCTTGTGACTGAAGGCATGGCAACCACAGATCATTTTACAGAGAGGTGTCTCCAATGTCTCAGGGTGAGGTATTGCTGTGACATGAAGTAAATTCTGGTGTCTCTAAATTGTAAATGGGCTCCCTATATGGAATTCTAGGTTTTGTGACTAAAAGCTAATCCAGTGAAACAGGATCAGGTGATGAATGACAGACCATGGACCCTAGGAATTGAATCAGCTACTCCTAAAATCATCGAAGGACAATTGTTAGGCCATTATCCCTGGTGTGAAGCTCACCAAAGGGTCAAGGAAAGAAAGTATACCTGTTTGATAGAGCTCTATTATTGATTGACACAGTACGTCATATTATGAATCAAAATTAATTTTATTTCCTATATGATTAAGCTCCCCAGTCTGAGTGTCTAACATCTATTAAACTTTAGGTGAGATTATTCAGGGAGTAGGATATAAATTGCAATTACCAGCATCTGGAGAGAGAGACACCCCCCCTGATAAAGAGTACAGCTGCCCTACTGTAAACTGAGATAGGGGAAAATGGAGAAGACCACCATGTGGAGACCAGCTACAGGATAGGTAAGAACTTGTATGTATCACCACTAGAAAACTAAACATGGTGAGAGACAGTGACTGCATAAGGAGCCTATGGTCTAGATGTGCATATGTGACAGACTTCAAATTTGTCCTACTATCACAGGAATCTGTTGTTCCAAACTGAGAAAATGAAGGTGATCAAGCCTTTGTAGCCTAAAAGTAAGCCCAACATTGGCTGCCATTGTTCATGTTTATTTGGGTGCTACTTGTTTTTACATGGGTTCTAGTAAACAGGATGCACTCAAAGGTGCATCCTTTGAGATAGATGCACTTTGTCTATCACCAGCAGGCCTGGTGTTGACCAGTAGAGCAGCTCTTGATCAAAAAAGTGAAAATTCTGCTGGTGACACCAGGCTTGGAGCCAGATATTGATCTTCTGGAATTTCCTCTTCTTTCTCTCATGATTCCCTGCAGGTGAATGGACAGAGAGGAACACTACTTGTACTTCTGATCCTTTAACCAATCATTCCAAAGCTTTAAAGTCTGTCTTGATTTCCCTCAGACCTGTTGTGGCAATTTCATGGCTCCCTACCTGAAAAATCACTAATGGGTAATAATCTGAAGGCTGTACTGGGCCAAGAAGTTTCCTCACTTCTTTAACCCAGCTTCTCAGAGCTGCAGGAGACTTGCCAAAGCAGTGAGTCTAGTCTGGCCCCACACAGGTCTCCTCAGCTCCTGTTGTAGAGATATGGGCTCCTGGTAGGTCTTTGGCTTCCTCTGAGGATTCCTCAATCTGGGAACTCTCTCCCTGCTCGTAGCGCTTGACCGTTCCACTGCAGATCATGCTGGAGCTGGAGCTGATCACCTTGGTGACATATATACCTGGTTTCCTTCCTTTAGAAACCAAAAAGATCATATAGAGTTGTACTTTTTCATTACAATCTAAAATAAGAAGACAGTTGCTGTTAGAGCCCAAATCCAGGAAATACTACTGGGTCCAGTGGTAAAGCATGTTCCTTGATACCAGAGAGACCAGAACAATCACCTTTTTGTGGGATGATAAAATTACTGCCTGTGTGATCTTTTATTTTCATTGTAGGACTTTACACAACATAATGTATCTCAAAATGGACTTCTTTCCAGCAAGTTCAAGGTGTCAAATGGGTGTTTCACGCAGCTTTGCTCCTTAGCTTTGATGTAAGAATCTGGGAAGCACAGTGTTACGGGCAGTGAGAAGCAGCTGCAAAATCAAATTCTTATTTGTATGAAAGCTGTTTCTGTAGAGAAATATCCTCATATAATGGACCTCTTTTTTTTTTTTTTTTTTTTTTTTTTTTTTAAAGCATGATTGTTACAGTATTCTAGGACTTCTAGGTTTCATTTCTTATTCCACCTACAGTGAAAGCAGAAAAATGTTTATAAAGCAGAGCATTTTGGAAGGGACATTAGGATTCAGCAAAGAAACATGGATCACTGAGTGAATCACAAAATCCTTGAGAGATTTTTTTTGTTGTTGTTGAAGATGTTGGCATTTAAATTTTAACTTAACTTTTGCTGCCACCTTCTTGATTGATAGTAATTGAAAAGAGGCCAACCTTTTCCCTGAAAGAGCTGTATATGGAAAACTGCACATGGAAAAATACAATTATGTTTGAGTCACAAATTTAAATGAGTCATCTTAGAACTCTTAATGTACAAGTACAGCTCAATAGCCGACCCTACTCTGATGGGCAAGAATGTTTTAAGGTTAGAGAAATATTGGTCATGATAAAAAAGTGTGTGTTTACTTGATAAAAGGAATGAAAAAAAGTATTTTTTTACAAGTTTCAGAACCTTTCATAGTCACACTCAACTTACAGTTCAAATAAACCAAAGTAAGGGACCTGCAGTTTGCTTGGAAGTAATGGATGCTTTTGCCACCCCCTTCCCCCTGTCCCTGGTGGAGCAGCCCCAGAAGAGGCAGGACAGGACAGGTCACCCACAGAGGTCCAGGGCAGCCTTGGCTGGTTGGGGTTGTTTGGAATCGGAAGCATCCGATTGGAACTCTGATGCTGACATGGCTGTAACTCACTCAGGGAATGCAATCAGATGGCCAGGGACAATGAGCTGGGAGGTGATGGAAAGACCTTTGTATTAAGGGGGACAGGAGAAGTGCACATCTGGACCCCCAAGGGGAACCCAGGGAAGAGTGGGCCACGGCTGCCCAAGGCACCTTGTTCCTACTGGTGGGGACCACAAGGCACTAAGTTGTATCTTCCCCTTCCAACAAGCACATTCACCTGGGGAAAGTCTGAAACTCTCAACTTGTGCCTTTGGACGACTTTGGAAGTATGATCACGAGACCAGAGTAAAAGAGAAAGGTGATGAGAAGGTGGCATTGTACAACAATTTAAAATATGTTGTTAATGAGGCTTTTCTGTATTGGTTTGTAAATGACTGTATATACCCTTGTAACTGGGCTAGTAATATCTGTCAATTTTTTGGTTGGTTGGTTGGTTTGGGGTTTTTTTGGTTGGTTTTGTTTTGTTTTGTTGTTGGGTTTTTTTGTTTGGTTTTTTTTGTTTTTGTTTTTAACTGGAGTGTGAACACATTAATTGAACTAAATATAAATCCTTGTTCTACAAATATCACACATTCCCTTTTGCCCTTAACAAGATTTTGAACAAAAAAACTTGTTCTCGTCTTACTGACTGGTGATGTCCTTGATAAAGGATCCTGTTAGAGCTCTGGTAAGATGATAACATTGTCCAGGCCATGGACTGGAGGGAGGGCCAGTACCTGTGCCTAGGGCTAGGTCAAGGGTGGCCTCACCTGGAGGAGGTGAGCTGTAGTCCAATGAAGCACACAGTCAGGAGTAGGAGCATTGGGAGGATGTGGACGAGAAGCGTAGCCCCAAGGAAGGAGAAGTGACTAATGGGTTCTGCACAGAGATGCTACAGAGGCAAGACCTTGAACCATACAGTGCACTGTAGCAAGACATCGAGAAACTACACTGAAAAAAAGAAAAAAAATATTTGCAGACGCTAAAGGTGGGTTATGCTGGAAACTCATGGCTTCTGGAAACATAGGAGAGGTTCCTTTTTTTGTCTCCAGAACTCCAGTTAACAAGTTATATCATGTATTGGCAACAGGCTATTCAAGACTCACCAGAGCCATCATCAGACCTACCTGAGCCCCAGTCAAGTACGACACACTAAGAGGCAGATGACAAAACCCACCTGCAGGGTACAGTCTTACCCATTTGCTGACCTGACTTGGTGTCTTGGGAAGTTTGCTACTTGCTGGAGACTTTGAGCCAAAGTAGTGTGGAGACACTGCCACAGTTTGAACAGCTTGAGAATGCTGCTCTTTAATTCTTATTCACACAGGCATTAAATGATAGTGCTGGGGGAGACCCTGAGCATGTTGCAAGTGACAGCAAAGCTCTTTCACTGAGAGTGAAGGACCTGAGAAATCAGATGTTGGTTTCTCAGTCCTTCCATTGAAGAGGAAAAGGTTCAGGTATGAGTGATGGCATCAACAAATCAGCACCTGCCTGTGTGAATGGAATTACAGGCCAGGAATTGACCTTTACAATTTCTCAGCCTTCTTTAAGAAACTACTGGGAAGGGATAGGGAGTATCTGATGAAGAGGAGCAAGAATGTCTTCTGACATAGGCATGGTAACCTATTAAAGATATTGCTAAGCTTTGTGCAACAGGGAAGGACTGCTGTGATCTGCAGAGAAGTGGAGGCAAGTGGGGGTATTGAAGAAGCATCCAGGGGACAACATGGTGTGGAGAAATTTTGCACTCCCCCAGCAATAAAACTAGGGGTCCAGCTCAGGTGCATGTAAACATACTTTCACAACATGATAATGGCTACAAAGCCAAAAAACAGTTAAAACTGAGTGCTTCACGATGACCTCATTAACCAGATATTCAGGAAGACATTTACATGTGTGAGAGCTTACAGAAAAAAAACAGTGCAGCAGAAACTGTTACCTTAGGGCAGATGTATATGTAATTAGGTAGCTCACAGGAATTCTATGTTCCCACTGTTGGTTCTTTTCGGCTTTGAGTCTTCCGTTGAGTATAAAGATAATGGAAAGCAGAACCCTGGAGTTACTGTACTTATTTTCTCAAAACAGCAAATACACATTAAATACACATTTTAATTCTTATATAATGTATTGGTTGTGCATTACAACTATTTCTCAAAAGAACAGTGTACCTTAAAAAAATTTTTTTTTTTTTTTTTTTTTGGGGGGGGGGAAGTGTGTGGAGAAATTGAGTAATGACACAAATACTGTTCAACAGTGGCTTACTTCTACTATCACTGGAAGCAGTGGGCATACTCCTGCACTAGTATGTCTTTATTAGAATGATCAGGAAAGAGTGTTTCCTTCAACTCTGTAAACATCTTGAAGAAAGACTGTAATGTTTCTAAAACATTGATACAAATAAGAACAAATCAATATCCCCTAGTAATGAGAATATGACCTTATTCCATTAGGCTTTGTAGTGTTGCAAAAGTGATGGAAAAGCTTTTATTCAACTCAGAGTGCACTTGGATAAATGGGAGGTCAGCCAGGATCTGTTCCCTACCTGTCTGTGGTTTTTAATAGAATAATGTAACATCTCCAACTTAGTTGCTTGCTAATGTATCTCTAAACTTTTAAAATGTAACCTTCAGAAAATTTATCAACTTATGCTATATAATATGAAATAAATGGCTGTACTTTTTTATTATTTTTTGCCTTGTTCTTTTAATGCATGATTTTTTTCTGTCAACTAAAAAGATGAAATCTGTTTTATGTGCTGGATTGGTTTAACGATGTGTGAGATGCCCTGCTCAGTTTTATTCAGTCTTATGCGTTTGTTTTCATCCTAAGACGAGAAGGGATTTTACAGTTGAAAACTTCTCAGCATTTTTAAGTCTTCAAAAATAAGAATAGTGAATAAAATTATTTTTGGCAGAATAAAATTTAAAATAGTTTACATCCTAAATCTGCTATCCTTATTCTCATTGAATTAAATCATGTCTCAATTTGTCCTGCAGTCTGTTAAGCTGGCTGGGATCAGTTTAATTTAACTGTAAGTACAGAAGTAATATATTTGAGCTCAGTGTGTGGTTGCCACAAGCTTCCTATAGAGTAAATGAAAAGGGGTAATTATTATGTGTCTGAATTAACCCCTACCACTGCCCATATCCCAGCATAAATTATATTCACAGTACAAGCACATTATTCATCAGCCTAAACTTAAGTGGAAGGAATCCAGATCAAAACAGTTCATTAATTTCTATGATTATTGTAACAAAATCTTATTGTAGTGTTGATAAGAAAGTAAAAAAGGAACAGCTCAGGAAGCTTTTAGTAAGTAAAATTCATCAATAATGTGAATTTCAACATAGATCATGGTTTGATAACACCAATATATTTTCGATGTTTTATCTCTAAAAGAAAGCCAAAACCATATGCTTTAATTTTACACATAAACTTCCAACAGTAAATATGATAGGGGAAGTAGACAAGTAAAAATGAAATATTAGTTATTTTTGTGTATATTTTGTAGTTTTAGTGATCCAGAGTCAGACATTGTGTTGATTTTTAATGAATGTCTGACTTACTAGATTACTGTTTTCATAAGTTTCAGCACATGTAAGTTAACAGTTTTTTTTTTATGTGGGTAGGTGTGGAAAAATGGAAAAAAATATTTTTTTTTAGTACAAAAGACATAGTTAAAGCATAAGCTATGTGAATTCTTTATGTCTGCAGTAAGCAAAAAAAGGAATAATAAAGGAACACGTTACATGGGAAAGTTGCTATGTATTTTCATTTGAGAGCATTTACTTGCAGTTTTTCAATGACAGTGTTGTAGATATCCGTGTTGTCACAAAAGGAGCACTGTGAAGTAGTAGTGCGAACAAACACAGCATATGCCTCTTTCTGTAAATTTCTGCAACTATGGATTGCAGTAATATGTGTTTGGGTTCTTTTTCATTTTGTTTGTTTTTTTCTAAGACCAAAGAGCTGCAACTGAATTAGATCCTCATTCATCTAATTCCTAATACCTAGAATACCATTTTCTTACTATTTTTATATGCTTGGGTATTTTCTTTTGTATTCTTACTCATAATTTTGAAATCACATAAGTTCTTCATGTATATAATCAATTGACATTATTCTGTATTGTCTTCATAATAAATATTTTAAGGAATAATCTAATAGTTGGCTATTTTTAGAACTATTGGATTTTTCAAAAGTTACTGCAGTATGAGATCATAATGTACCTAAAAACTGTAGGTCAGGCTTATACTGAGTTCTATAATGAAATGAGATCACACAGAACTTACACTGAAGAAAATGTCCATGGCTCCTATGTTTTCATGAAAATGTTAGTAAATGTCACCAATTCAGCTTGTGCTTTTAATTATGGTAAAATACTCTGATACAAATCAGAAGTACGAAGCCTAAAAAGAGAATAAAAGCTTAATTTGTGAAATTAATAGGACTAGTCTAATTAGTGATCCTAAAAAGAGAATAAAAGCTTAATTTTGTGAAATTAATAGGACTAGCCTAATTAGTGATCCTAAACTAACTTCTTAAGGCAATGACTTGAGTGAGTTCAAAAAGAAAGCTAGTTTGCAGAAGTTAATTCTAAGTGTTTACCTATTAGAAATGTTTTTTCCATAATAAAACAATGCTTTTGTACTCCTTGGCAATTTCCCTCAGTAGCAGCAAAAAGAAAGTAATATTATTTGGAATGACTAAAATGTTATATTATTTGATACCTGCCATACAGGGAGAAATATGCCATTCAATAAAGGCAGATTTCTCAGTAAAAGGTTTTATTCTTCTCATATTCTACTTCTGTAAGAGAGCTGAACGCACAATTGTCCTTACAATTATATTCAGAGAGTGGCAGTTGATGTGGTTCAAATCCCTTTAAAGTTATGGGAACTAAATGCAAGGATGGTAAAGGTAATTATCCATCAATATCTTGAAACTGAAACTGAAAATTCTCAAGAATACACTCTCAATACAATGGCTCAAGAAAAGACTGGAGAAAAGGAGAGAAAATAAAATTAAACCAGAAACAATTTGTGTGTCATCTGGTAAATATAATTAAGGAATCTTATTTAGTGTATAATTTACAAAAGATACATTCTCAGAACCAAAGGACTATCCTATCAACTGAAATTATACTTTTTGAATTGACTGATAAATCAGTCTCCACTTGAAAAAAAAGATAAATGATCCATAGGTTAAGGCCGTAATGAAAGGAAATTCTTAGTGCTCTCATGTTGCACAAATCCGATGGTTAAAACAGCCAAAGAAGAATTAGCATATGTAAATTCTGGACAGTTTTTTTCCAAAATGTATTGAACCTGTGCCTCCTACAGCTAAGGAAATTTCTCTAAGTACTAGGCAAAGGATCTGAAGCTACCTGAGGATCCAGGTAACTGTGTTCTCTATTCCTCATACTGGCACATGGCTAATGTAGATCCAGGAAGATGAGTCCATTCAGGAATGCAACAAAAAGATAAATAAACTTTACCTTAGAGAGCATTTGTTTGCTAAATTATTTCTGTTCCTCTGATTTCAAGACAGGATTTTTTTAATCTGCCAGGGGTTTTTAGGATTTTTTCCATTTGGGAATGAAACACAGCTTGCTGACATCAAATTTCTAATAGCTCTTTAAAGGCAAGGATGAAATGGTATCTTCCTGTTAGATTCTATCATGATCAAAAGGGAACACCTCATAAGCATGTATAGCTAACATTTATTGTTAGACCAAATGATGCTGTAACAATCTAGTAGTCCAAGTTAACTTTTTGTACAAAGAAGCTTGATTAGAAAGGCAGTGAAATATTTTTTTTAAAAAAATCAAACAAACAAAACAAAACAAAAATGCAAACCAAATCAAACACACAAAAAACCAAACAACAAAAAAACAAAGAATACTTATAGTTTATTCTCTTTATTGACATTGTGTTCTTCCTTCTCATTGTTGTCCTGCTGTGCCAACAGCTCTAAGGGGAAGCAGAATGTAATAAGTGTAAACATGGATGCAGCCTTCTCATCCCAGAGCCCTGTTCAAGGATTTGGGGTAGCATTTCTCCTTCCCTGTCCTTTTTTAGCTCTTCTGGAGGCCATCTAGAGTAGAAGGCAGGTGGCCCCTGCTCTCTGACACAAAGGGCTGCTGTCCCCCACACCAGGTCTGTCAGACCATTGCCCCCATCCAGTCAAGGGCATTCCTCAGGCCAGCAGCATCTCCCAGGGGTCATCAACAGTTGTGTGAACACAGGAGAGGGAGAATCAGCTCCAGTTGGCTCAAACAAGCTTTAACCAGCTCCATCTAGCTCCAATTGTTCACCCTCCACCTCCCCCTCCCTGCCTTCTGAGAAGACCTTCCCTGCCCTGGCTGAGGCTGCAGCAGTCCCACAGTGCAGTTCATCCTTCACTGTATTTTCTTTCACTTAATGTATTAAATGTATTGTGTGTCTTCTCAAAATATGAACATGTTCATGAACAATTGAATACCTTAAGAACTACCATGATTCATGCTGTTTTTTACCCATATTGCTGTTCTTCCATCCTCACTGTAAAGTCCTGACTAGTGTGGAGGAATACGAAGCTGCTCAAGTCAGCAGCTGTCACTCTGTGCTCTCCCCTTCTCCACAGACATAGTAATTTTGCCACAGGACACAATTAGATCACCAAGGTCTATTTTACCCTTTGCCTTTGGACTGCTCCCAAAATCTCTTCCCTATACCCAGAAAAGTGAAGGGAGATGACACAAAGATTTTCTCAGGGACTGAATTCAGCATAACAGCAGTGCCCCAATGACTATGGAGGAAAGCCAGTGAGATGAGAAAGACAGGCTCTTCACTTACTTGGTGGAAAGTGGAGAGGTCCTGACTGGAAATGAGACACAAGAAGGCAATCAAGATTGTATAGGCTCCAGCCTTACAGATTTAAAAGATCCAGCTGGACAAATCCCTAGGCATCCTGGGCTGACCTCAGAGCTTACCCTGCTCTGAGAAGGAGGTTGGATTGGAGACCTCATGAAATCCCTCCCAAGATGAATATTCTTGTGGTCACATGATCCTAATTGCCATTCTCAAATATAGTGCATTTTAATTCTCTCTTTTGGGAAAAAATACATTATAAACAAGCAGAAATGAGGACAGCCACATCAAAGGCCTTTCAGACATCTTGCTGGAAATGCCTTTTGCTTTCCATTCACAAGAGAAAGATACTTGTTCTTCCTGTAGTAACCTAAAATCCAACTGTATGGGGATCTTTAAACTTGATTTAGCAAAAGCAGTTTGCTTATTTATTTTTTTCTTTGTATGGACTTAATACAAATGTTAAATATTCATAGAAAACCAAAGTACTTGCTAATAGTAATACAGTATTTTATGTTTGAAGTACTTCTTGCTTTAATGTAACAGACACTATGATAATTTATTGACAATATATTCGTTAATATTCACATTTGTAGCTCGAATTGGTCAGATCTGCTCTAGCTAACACTCAGAAACCATTCAAGTGAAAAAAGTGGCATAGATTACAGGCCTACAAGATGTCACATAATTCCAAGACATTCAGATAATCAAGAGATGGTTTTTTGCATTTTCTTTCCTTCTTGTCCTTGCTTGAGAAGAATGACAATTATTTCTTCATTTAGACCAGTGGCAAACTTTAAGCTCCAATAATCTGTCCATACTTCACTGCTTTCTATTCCACAGACTCATGGGTATACATTAACCAGTAGTTCTTGTGTATCTGAAACAAATAAACATAAAGCACCTCCAGCATAGCCTGCAACTTCAATTTTTAATGGGTTGCTACTTTAGTGAGACAACTAGTGGAACAAGTTGCAGCTCAGTATTAAGTGGCAGTGAAAATATGGACAGTGCAAAACATATTGGAACTAAGCATATTGCATTTCAGTTAAAAACCGGAGAGAAATATTTATGTTGGATTTTTCTTTTCTAAGATATATTTTGCTGTTTCTATGAGGTTTTTCTAACCTCATTCAGAGTGTTAGAAATGCCTACTCAAGATAAAAATGAGAAATGTGGGGAAAAGAAAAACAACAGTAAGTAGACATCTATTTGAAGACAATTGTTTTAGTAAAGAATCCAATTTTCCTGTCCCTGAAACTAGAAAACTTATTTTACTCTATTTGTAGCTCTAAGAAAAATAGTCTTACAACATGGCATAGAAACAGAAAAAACAACTGACTGAAGATCTATATTCTAAATTAAAAATTCTGTCCTCAATTATCATTGCAGTCATGTAGCTTTTGACTAGGAAATGTCGCTTTTGTTGGGACACCGGAGGTACAGCTTCCTCAATTTAAAAGGAAAGAGTAATATGAAAGAATTTCTGCTGCCGGTTCTCAAGTGTGGCATTTTCATGACCTGAAGCAGCTTTAGAGACTGACCCTTAGAAAATTATCTAATATCCACTCCATTTCACAGGCTTTTGAGGAAATGAAACTCTAAAGACTGTAGATGTTACTTAGATGCGTGGTAAAACAAAATATGTGGTTCAGTGTTCATGCTCTTTACTGATTAAGACATCCAAGACCACAATACTGATGATCACTTAATATTGGTTCATAACTTCTATTACTGAACAGAAGCTCAGGATATAAATGTGAGGATAAATGGTCTTATTTCATAAATTACTTTGTTCCAATGCAAACAAATAAAAATAAGCCAAATAAGGTAGCAGTGATAAAAATGCTAGTATACATGAAAAAGAGAGGATAAGACATATTTGAGCTTAAGGATTTCATATTGGATTATAACTTTGGTATCATCAACTCAAACCCCCACATACAGGAGGAAAATATGTTATATGGTACCTATCAAAAGCTTAGGAAAAAACTGAGCTAGCTGCAAGGAAGACAGAAGGAATTAAGTTTCTGCTGGTTTAGAGAAGACTGAGTTTGTCAGCAGACATGACAAGTTCAATGGGAAGATGCCACAAAGAAGTCAATAATAGTGTTTTCCTTATCAAGGAATATCCTTATCAATAAATAAGAAAACAATTAATGCCACCAAGATTTTTTTTTTTCTAGAGAGTAAAAAACGAAATTAAGTCTAGCAAATAACAGACCCTTATTGAAAGCTGGTACAGCTTTAATAATTTGAGATTTTTTTTTAAAAACAGGTTAAAAATTGTCATGATTGTTACTGTTCTTACCATAGTGTCTGAAATCTGAATGACTAGAAATCTAATTTGCAGGAGAAATATATCTAAGTTTTTCTCTTATTGGTTCCTCTTCAAACTTTGCAAACTATGATCTCTTAAAGTCTCCCAGTGAGTCAGAATATCCATTCTTGTGACTATTCTAATAAGCTTCTTGTTTACTCACTGCTGTTTTAAGGAGGTGTTTCAAACACAGTTTAATGGAAAATGTGTTCTCACCAAAGATTTGTACAATCACAATGATAATTCCAATTCCTGCAGCAGATCCTGAATCTGATTGATGCTAACAACATGTTTGGCTGATACTCCTGTCTTACTACAAAGGGACTCATGTTCACTGAGTGCTCCATTCAGGGAACATACTGTCGTGTCTGGAATGGATGTAGGCACCTTTCTTGTGTTCAAGTTGAAGAAAATAATAGATTTTTAAGCAAGAATTCAGTCCCTTCTCATCGCATGGCAAAAGTAGGTCATTCTTTACCCCTTTTATTTTCTCCTGATGAACTTCTAACACATACAAGAAGTTTTGATAGTCCCTGATACCATCTACATTTTTGCCTGTCTTTTGCTATTTAAAAGTTAGGGGGTCTATTTGTTACTTCTGTATTCAATTAAAAAAAAATGTGATAACCTAACTCCACGATAAGTGTTTAGTGTAGCTGAGATAATCTTATCTCAATGAATACAGAGGAAACCAAAACACCTTATTTATACATTTTTCAACATCTTTATATACTACAGATAACTTATAGGAAGTCTGCAGAGCCTTCTCTTTATAATGTGCTTTGAGTAAAGTAAGTATAAAAAGTGTGTGTGATTGGAATGCTCAGAATTGCCTATTCTAAAAAGTCTGTTTACCAAGAATTAGTAATACTGTGAGGAAGATAAAGTCAGTTTTAAACAGGCACCAGCTGAATTAAAGAGTAATGAAGGGATAAAAGAAGGCTACAAGAAAGTTGGATAAGGACTTCTTACAAGGGCAAGTAGTGATAGAATGAGGGGTAAGAGTTTCAAACTGAAAGGAGGTAAATTTACATTAGATAATAGGAGGAAATTCTTCTAGGGTGATGAGACACACAAACAGATTGCCCAGGGAAGTTGTGGATGCCCTCTTCCTGGAAGCACTCAGGGGGCAACCTAGTTTTGTGAAAGCTGTCCCCGACCATGGCAGGAGAGTTGGAACTCGATGGTCTTAAAGGACCCTTGCAATCCAAACCATCCTCTAATTCTATGATTTCCTGGAGACTTTTTGAATAAGAACATTATCACATCGCACAGAAACTTACGCTGATCAACAGCCCCCTTTTTGAGGGGGTCTGTCCTCCACATCAGGGTCTCTGGGGCACCTCAAATGCTGCCCAGGTTGACTAGCACAGCCAGAACCCAGCAACAGGCTGGCAGTGTGGTGGCATTGCACAGGGACCCCACCTTTGGTCATGGGAACACATTGCTGGTGAGAGCATCAACAGAATGTTTGGAGAAGCAGGAGGGCATATGTAATTGGGTCTGCATATCTCCACAGGAGGAAGATACATTTAGCTTCCTATAAGTTAGGATCTAAATTGAGGTGATCATCCAGTCAGTAGAGGCAAATATATTCATAAAGCAATAAATTAAAACTGCTTTAGGAATTCATTTAGACTCATATGACTTTTTGAAAGTACCTTTTCCTGCTTACTAAATATTAAAGAAGCCTATGAATTATACAAATAGTTATTTAGAATATATATAGTTCAGGAAATTATCTTGAACACTGGACACCTTTCATCCACACTACTGAAGACATAAATCACTCTCTGGGTCTGTTTTTGGTTTCTTCAATTATTTTTCTCTGAAAAAATCAGATGTAAGCAACTTAGTACTGCTTCACTTCAAGACAAGGAATCTTTAAGTGGTGTTGAGACAACCTATATGACTTACCCAAAATGAAGGAAGATAAATTAAAGAGTCTCACTTCTCGTGACTACTGGAGAAAGAATTTGGTGTTTTCTCTAGTCTCTAATTTTTCTCTCATTCACAGTGGCAATCCGTCTCCAGCTGTGTCAGGGAAATCAAACTTTTTCACAAAAATGTTATTTATGGAAATGGCATATTTTTCTGCACTGGTAATCAAATAGCATAAGCAAGATGAAACTCTGTTTCTAACATACTCTCTCTATATCTTGTATATAACCAGGTATTTGTTTCAATTAACCCCATCTAATAATCTTGGACAAGGCATTAAAAGTATCCATGTAAGCCTCAAAGATTATGGTAAGTTAATGCCTTTCTGTAGAAAAGCAACAGGAGTACAAGAAGTATCTTCTAGGGTATGACAAATGCCATTAAACACCAATATTTAGGTAATTAAGTAGATCTGTAAAAAGAATTCATCCTAGGTATCTTTTATTGTCACGATTTCAAAGAGTTCATGTGACTTTTTCAGAATCCTGTTTCACACGGTGATAAATCATTTCTAAAATATTTATTTCTATCCCCTGAAGGTACCTTAAATAACAACTCAGAGGCATATGGTAGGCATTTTAGTTTAGGTATACCTGGTGTATACAGACATATACTAATAAGACAAACTACTTTTCCAAATAGTAGAAAAAATAGAGGAAATGATTTTATGGAGCTACAGGATCTGTTCCTTTCTTTTTCTAAAAGCTATGTTAACCTGGCAATTAAATTAGAGTTTATTAGAGATGCAATTAACACTTAATTCAATGAATAGTCTAAATGTTAGGCTTTCAACATCATGGACTTGTTGCACATGGAAACATGGATTTAATTTATTATAATGATTTATTATACCATATAAGACATTGAAACTGCTGTGAAAGAATTTTTGTTCATGAAAATTGCTATTGAAGGGTAAATTTTGGGTCAAAATCATAAAGCTAGAGGTAGCTAATTAAGTTCAGTTTATGCAAGGTTTTATCACAATCACACTAATGAGAAATATGAGAAATATGGATTGGGATGAGAAATATGGATTAATGAATTATATTTAAGATAACACCGCTTCGGAAGCTGTTGGTCTTCTTGCATAAGCAAGAAAACATTAGTATTCTACTCTTTAGTAATTAATTAAAAGATACATGCTGAACAAATTACGTAGTTCCTAAGGAACTAAAACTTGGCAGGAACATCTGCTTATTTTCTAAAGTCGGGGGAAAAAAATGCATTGTTACATTGTCTTAATAAGTCCCAGGAAACAGGAGAAGACAGGGTTTCTGGTCTCAGAAAGTAATTTGTCCTGCAGTAATAGTTGTAGTTTTGGCCATTTGACCACATTACAAATGCTCAGGAATTTCTCAGTGTGTAAATATGCAGATGTCTATAAGAGATGATTTTCCATGGCTATTTGATATTTTTCTGGGTAATTAGGTGCATTTCCTCTTCCTAGATTTCTTTTGCAGTTTCAGTTACTTTAAGCACCCCTTATTTTTTATTCCTTAAGTCTGATGAGGTACTTTAAAGGTACAGGTCTGCAATGCCTCCCTTTCAATTTTTGTTGAAAAGATCTTGGCATACAGGGAGTTCAGCCAGAACTGTCCAGGATCTGAGTGGTGGTCACAAGCACATTTGAAGAAAGTCTGTGAATCCTGTGATGTCTTATCTGGCTCAGAAATTAGTACTGCAATGCTCTCTGTAATTTAAAAGAATTTTTTCTTATGCATCTCAGTCAACTGAATGTGAAACCATTATTTTCTTTCAATATGTAAAGGGGTCTTTTAAGAAAAGTGAAGAGAGATTATACCACAGCCTATAGTGATGGGACCAGTTGCAATAGTTTTAACCTGAAATAGGGTAGATATAGACAGGAGAGAAGGAAGAAATCTTTTTATAAGGGTGGCTGTTGGAAAGAACCTATAGATGCCTCATTCCTGTAAGTTTTTGTTGTTTGTATGGATGGGACTTGGAGCATCCTGATCTATTGAAAGATGTCCCTGCCCATTGCAGAGAGTTTGGACTACGTAGTCTTTAGCAGTCAAGAGGGTAAATGATTGCTGTATTTTATTAGAGTAAAATTAAATAGAAATGGTTTACATTTCAAGATGTGCATATTAGATACGCATATTTTATTTTTATGCATATATAATATTATGCATAACATGTTTTCCTGAGGACATTTCAGCTTCTCTTATTTTCATTCTTTCTTGCAGTGGGAATTTGATGGTAACCCTCTCAGTATTTGAATAAAAAATCGAGAAAGAAAGGAAAGAATACCAGTTGCCCTACTGTGGTTGCAGCTTCTGCATAAATTATACCTATTGTGATTAATTCAATCTTATGATTCCATTGAGAAAGCAATTAAAGAAATTCCAAATCAAATCAAACTGTTAATTAAGTTCCCACATGCGTAGCATTGCAAGCCAATGACTGCTTTTCAGATATATGTGTGAACTGTATCTTATGACACTTTTTAATTTTGTTCTCTGTGGTACTCAAACCAACATAATTGCACCTCTCTAGATAAACCTAAGGAAGAAAAAAATATGCAAGATATAATAGAAAGATATGATGCTGATGAAGACAACACTGTTACTGCAGCTGTGGTATTTAACTGCAGATTGCTCTCTTTCCATACTGAATTTTTAATTTTTATTATTTTTCCATTGTAATAAACTAATTTTTGGGTGGTTATATTCACAAACCAAAGCTATATCTTTACAAAACGCAGAACAGAAATTAAAATTTCATTGCAAGTGGTAATGAAGGTGAACTGTGATATAAAATTCTTGCAGTTTCTTGTCTTCTGAAAATCATAAATGAACAAAAGTATGATTGAATCATTACAGTTGAGCCTAGCTAAATAGTTTTGCAAGAATATTAACCACTATTGACACAGCCTATGAGTAGTATCATTAAAAATATTACTATGAAATATGGAAACCTGTTCTGTGCTACCTCTTCCAGAAGAAAGGCATGTTTAGTTTGTTTTTTTTTCAGTAACTGCAACTGAATTCATTAATGGAATGCCAAAATCCACTTTTCCATAACTGTTGAAGCTATTTTCTTCTTTTACAAGTGTTTCTAATCTGCAGTTCTTTATTTTTCCTTTATTCTGAGTAAATTAATTCTCAGGTTTTATCTGAGAATCCAAACAAACATCTCTCCTCTGCCCTCATAAACTGATAATTCTCTAGAGAGTTGTTTCTAAGAACTTTAGAAATCCTTGCAGAAATAGTGTCATGATAGCTCAAAACCACTGGGAAAAAGATTAATAAATTCAAATATTTGCCATCTTCTTCCTTAAGCTTTCTGTGTTGTTAGTCAGAGATAACAGAACATAAAATTCTAGATTCTTTTGTCCTTAAGGGAGATACACTAGATAAACTGATACTAAGAAATACCACCTCATAGATGTCAATATGAGTTCAGTGCATCTGATTTCTGTGGCTGGATTTTTTAATGTCAGATTTCTTCTTCAGGAATTATTTACTTTTACTGCCATTGAAGTAAGAACTCCTGATGTCTGCTTAACTCCTGATGGTGTAGATTCATTTTTTAAAATAGATTTGGAAAATATTTATTTTTAAAAGTTACAAAAAGCAAAGGGTTAAATCAAACCCTGTTTTTTCAATAAATAGTGATTTTGCACTTAATGCCTTCTTAATGTTCCATTTTATCTTCCAATAAAATATTTGATTATACACTGCACAATCCTTAATCTTAACACTATGGCACAGCTTGTAAACATGTATAAAGAAGGTGAAAGGAGATATCAATATGTCCTGAACATCTTTATTTAGGACATCAGTAGTAGTAGAAGTTCAGCCCTAGCTTCTTGTCTCACATTGATTTGAACATTCTGCACAGTACTAGCCAGTATTATGAGTCAATAATATGCCAATACCCTGAAACAGTAAAATTATGAGGAAAATACAAATATATAAATAAAACCAAATTTCACATGTAGACAATAATCAGATAGGCTAAGATCAACATAAACATTTATGCCTTGCTCTTAAGATAATTAAAAAGAAAATTCCTTGAGATCTTGAGGCTGAAAGCAAAAACACGTTGGGAAAATTAAATTTAAAAAATCCAGGTGCTAACAGATCAAAGCATGATTTTTAGATTTAATAGAAATATGAATCCTAGAAAGAGATATAGTTAACTTGACATGAATATGAGTTTTATGCAGATTGGTTAAAAGAACTGTGTAGATAAAAGATTAGACAGTAAAACTCAAAACATTTGAGGGCTTCTTAACTAATGAGTTTGAATCAAGCTATACCTGTATGCTGCATTTGCTGTTTGAGCTTGAAATTCTGAAAAAATGTAAAATTATTTAATTTTTATTGCATTCAATTTTTTACTCCTTTAGTGAAATTTGTGTAACTGAATGGCTACCTTTTTTACCATGTAATTTTACTTCAAGTTTATTGTTTACACAGTAGCCATTATAATCAAATTCAGTTTCTTTCCTTACAGACATATGAGATTGATTTAAATAACTTAAAGTATATTAAAATAAAAACTGCAGAAATTAGGCTTAGCAGTACACTTAATATTATTCCTTACCTGAAAGAATACAACTGTATTTCTTTCTTCTATCTCTGTAAAACCCCCTGTTTTTATTGGTATAGCTTCTAGTCTTAATGATCTAAAGGAATGCCATCAAGATGGCATTTCTGAAGTTACCAGTGTGAGGGAAGCAACAGAGAAGTAAAATTTTGCCTTTGTACACATCACCTATAGCACTGGTAAGTATAGTTTCAAATTACTAGATAATTTTATTTTATTTTTTCACAAGACAATTATAATAAATTATTAAAAAGTTATTTTCTTCTAAGACTGGATAAGGATATTTATGAGAAAAATGCATTAAGAGACCACAGGGTTTTTCTTACCTTGTGTCTTCGTTAAACACAGAGAATTCCTCCTTCACTTTTTTTTAATATTCTGCTAAAAGTACTTACTTCTTACTTTCCATTCCCCTCCCCTTTCTAGATTTATCTGTATATTCTTTTACAAGAACTACATTCACAAATTAATGTCTCAAGCTTGCATTATTTTTTCAAGGATATATAGCATCCTTAAATATGCAAGTGACCTTATAGTCTCTAGAAATGCATGTAAAAGTAAAAGCAAGGGGGTTTTAAGATGATATTATGTCAGTATACCAATCTTAGAACTTATGTCAAATTTCTATTTTATGCAGAGAAAAAAAAAGACAAGCATTTTTACTGGCAGTCAACAGGACATTTTACATTTAAGAAACCTATCCATTTGCAAAGAACAGTTTGCTTCTTTGCAATTGTCTTTGAAAGCTATATGCATATATATATATATTGAAGTTCACATAGTTCCAGGGTAATATTATGTAACACTGTTTACTGGCATGAGATAGTCCTCTTAACGTGGTTGGTTGCTTTTTAACATTTTTCTGTTTCTGTGAAAAAGATGGAGAATCATATAGATTATTCATCAGTCTCTAAAATCTGTTGCCTAAGTTAACTACTTTTATAACATGACAATTCAGAAGATTATAAAACAGTACAGTGTCTTTATGAAAAATTCAGCATACACTTCAAAATGTTTAGCATAACATCTAGATAAATCCTAGAGAGTCACAACAGCAGGAGTTTCAAAATTCAGTGTTTTTAGAGACTAAAGACTTATTTTTCAGTTCTTATTTAGGCTTATTTAGGGAAAAGCCTTACTCGTAAGGCCAAATCTTCGTTTCAGAGAACTTTCTTGTGCTACTACTTTTTACATTCAGCACATGGATAATACTCTGCATTATGAATACTCTGAATACTGAATTGTGTTTTAATGAATGCTGAAAGACAATTCAGTAACAATGATGCAGTTTTATACAAATATGTATGTCCACAATCTTTAGGTTTACAGGAAAAGTATAGAATCACAATAATTGAAAACAAATCTTAGAAATAAAGCAAGCTCTCCTGTTTTGAGGATATATTTAATTTTCTCCCATCTCCACAATAGGCAAGAAATATCTGAGTAATTCAGGGTGTGCAAAAGGAAATTCCATCATAAAAAACAAGAGAAAAATAGATTGTAAGCTGGGAAATTTCTAAGAATTTTTAAATTCTCTTCCTGCATCAGACTGTAGATAGATACAAATTCACGCTACCTTTATGTTTGTGTTCAATTATTTGTATGCACATTTGAACGTTTGTAGTTACACTTGTATGTATGTATATTGGGCTTCCTCAAAAAAATGAAATCTTGGTCTTTGCTCTGGGACAGGTGTTGGTCATGGGTATCTAGTCCCATGATGGCTGTAGCATGGTTGTTTATAAGGATAACACAACACAGCTACTTGCTGATAACTCTCCTGCTCCCTGAAATGTGTAACAAGTAAGGTACTTGAAAAGCCAACAGATCTACTCTCTTATGGTATGGGATCAAAAAGGAAGAGAAAAGGATCCTGTTCTGTAAAATAGAGTTCAGTCCCTTAATAAGGTTGTATAGTCTGAGTCTTGTATACAGTGTATGAGGATTTTCAGGGATCGTGTTGTTTTATATGACGTTATATTCCACCTCAAGCAATTGCTACAAACACATTTTTGGAGCTTATTTTATTTGCTTCTATTCAGACTAATTCCAAACAGAGTAGGTTGCAGTCTGTATTCTCTAATATTGCTTTGTGACAGTAGTTTTATTTAGAGATTGAGAAAGAAAATATATATTTTCTGCATTTTTTGTTTCATTCTAACATACCTCCTTTATATGACCAAAACAAATCTCTCTAGAAAGCAACCCAAAATGAAGGTTTTTCTGGGAATGAAATCTCATTTGAAAATGCTGTGTTTCTAATGTCTCTGTAGCTTTGTTGCTTTGTTCCTCTATTCTGAAAGCTTCTTTGTTCCACTTTATTGAAAGGTGAAAATGTACTCCTAGAGCTCTGTGACTTAAGAGTTTTGTCTTATCAACAGACAACAGAAGGAATATTTGGAACCTGCTAGTTCCATCCTTTAGAAATTTGCTGTGTCCCTCCTTGTAATGGTTGTTCTTTTGGTGTTCTTTTTTTTTTATTCCATGGCTATGCAATAAATTTTATAATGCTTTTATTTTCAGTTCCTTTTGAAAATGTGACATAATAAATCAATATGTAGTTTGCAGAAAAAGGAATCTAATCTTATTTACTCATCTGTATTTTCTAGGTCAAAACCCCATGTCTAATTAACCTTTTTTAAAGGAAGATAAAATCCTGACTCAAATTTTTCTGTGCTTTTACAGTAAATTTACTTAAATGTATGCAGTGATACATAAAATATAAAGATCTTCGGGTTTATTTGAGAATACAATTGCCTTTGCTCTGAGCTATGTCTTCCTGGTATACTTGATGTTTTAATTATATTGGCAATTAAGGGTGCAGATAAACAATTTTCCATACAGTAGAATTCCCATTGAAATTGACTATCATGGTTAAGCAAAGTGTCAGTGTGATCTTAATATTAATATGGACTCCTGGAATTTTGGAAGCCTTATTGAAGGGGAATGTGAAATTTAATTTTTATCTGACTTTAATTAAGTCAGATTTCCTAGAAGATAGTTTTTGATTAATAGGAACATATAGGTAATTAGATGTGGTATATTGTCACAATTTTTCTACAGAAGGGCTATAATGTGCGGTATAATTTATTTATTTTTTATAATTTATAAGTAAATTTACTTTGATAAGCATTCTGTTTTGACAACAGATTTTATGTAACTGAGTTTCCAGTTACTTATGAGTACAAGTTATGAAAAGCATATGTATCTAAGTTGAAGAGAACTTAGCCATATCAGGTTAAGAGAGGAAAGACTGAAGGAAAGATGCACAGGCATTACCTAGAAGGAGTCAAGTCAAAAGGGGAATTCTAACACAGGATGACTTCCATGTGCAGGGGAATGTAAAAAAGTCATAAAAGAAAAATAAAGCCACAGCAACAGGCATAAAGGTTAGGAAGACAAATGTAGAAACTAAATAAGTTGAAGTAACTAGGATAGTCTCAAGAGCTGAGCAACATTTCTAAAATTATGTAATCAGAGAACATCAAAAGGGAAGCAAGAAAGGAATCTAGAAGACAACAAAATAAGAGAGAGAGGAGAACAAAAAAAGTTGTTTGGGTTTTTTGTTTTTAGTTTTGTTTTGGTTTTTTTTTTTTTTTGCTTTAGGGAAAGTGTACTGGCGACAGGCTATGGAAAACTAAGTACACATAATCTTAAGACCTCGAGTCTTTAGCGTCTGAGTAACAGATATTGTCTTTAAGGCAGCACCGAGATGTTATCTGCATTTTCCATAATTTCCTCCCTATTTTGATGTCCTTTTGCAACTAAAACATCAATGATAAAGTGTATGCTCCAACATAGGATTAGTGCAAGGTATCTAGGGCACTAGGCACTCACTGTAAAAAAAATTATATGCAGTACCAGGCGAAAGAGTCAGAACCAATGATGCCCTTGATCCTCCAAGTAACTTTCAGTGTATTCAGGGTTGCTCATTTTTACTTTTGTTCTAGCACCATAATTTTTATTGTTTCCTTTTCTGCACCATGTCCAGTTGAAATAAAATGTCTGGAATGTGATCCTGTCTTAGATGATTTTCTTGTAAAACTTCAGGAAGGAAAGTTCTTTAAAGTGAAATGGGTCAAAATGTGATCCCAGAAGCAATCCTTTAAAATACCCTCATCGGCTAATAAGTCCCCTAGGTACCTCACTTATAGAATTCTTTGCATTTAAATTAGTGCTATCATAGTGATTTAGACTTTATTCATTCTAACAAAATACTTCAAATAGCAGTAAATCAAATGTTTGTGCAAAATAACACATTTATATACATAAACTCTGCTTTACACCATATTGTCCATTTCATGTGCTTAATTTAGGAGACCATTGACACTAAGATAATGTATTCACATCTAAAAATCGTTCACATGCTTAGTATTATCCCAAGCACAAACATTTGGAAATATAGTTTACACATTCAAACTAACAACAAATTTAAGTGAATTAAAATCTATTGTTCAATACAAGTGTATTTTTTGCTCTTTCAACAGAACAATCTCATCCTATTTTTAAGATTCCTGATATTTCACTTTTAGTTGTTTTTCTTGTGAACTAACAACTAGTAAATATTTAAGATACAGTCTTGAACAAAGATTACATTTTTGCACTGCTCTGCTGGTTGTATTGCAAATATACTTTTCATGAGTATTCACATTTTCAAATGACCTCACAATGCAGAGATCCTATCAGAATTGGTTTATCTTCATATCCTGAGTTTACAAGAAGGACAAATTTTTCCTATATGCTTATTTTTCTAAAATAATCCAGTCTTTTGAAACAGTGTGATTTGATTGATACAAACTACTAAAAGAAAACCTGTCTTTCTAAGAAGGGCTAACAGGGATTTCAGGTTCTGCTTATTAGAAGGAATGTAAATTTTACATTAATCCACTTTTACAAGATTAGTAGACAGAAGCGTCCTTATGAGATAGACTTTGAATCCAAAACATGGTATGTGTGGATGTATGGAATAATTTCTGGAAACACATATACCTGATCTGAACGAAAAAGGTGTAAAGATTCATACTCTATCTAGAGCTAATCCAGAATGAACTCTACAAGTGGTTATAGCTTTTTTTTACAGATTCAGCAAGAACTAAAAGAAAGCTTCTCCACATTTATTAGCCATGTAGAGGGATTAGAACTTCAGTACTTTTTTCATCAAAGTTTTTTTTCCATTTTATAGGAATAAATAGTATTCAGCTTTAGGCACTGGGAAACATAAACAAACAAATGACTCTTAATAGTATGCTGAGACTAATTTGTTTGTTGAAGTTAATAATATCTTTGTTCTTCTGTACTTACAACGAGTTAAGTATATATCTGAATGCTTATATATTATAGCTACTTCCACAATAGGCATTGCCATAATTTTTAAAGCTCTGGGAGGTTTTTTATTTGTTTGCTTGTGTTTTATTTTTGCATTGGAATATTGAACAAACTCCAGGTGGATGATAAAATTTTTCATTACACATCTATTAAAAATTTAAATTAACATAGTTATCTTAAAGTCAGTCACCAAATATAGCAGTAAGACAGATGACCAAAATAATACACATATATTCACTACCAGCCATAAATCTTTTAAATCTCCTTTAATTATGTACCATAAATACTTTCCTTAGACGCCACAGGGGTTAACATTTTCTTGTTTATCAAGGCTTTTTCTCTTTGCATGGTCAAAATTTTTTCAGCAGTGTTGAAATCACTATAGAGTTTTTTTACCATGAGATTTATCTTCTAGAGGTTTATTACAATATTTACTGAAGAATAGCAGGAGGTTGACATAACTTTTAGGTATTTTAAATTAAAACAACAAAAACCAACCAACCAAAAACCAAACAACGAAAAAGTAAGAGAAAAGCTTTGTTTTCTCACCAAATGCAAATAGGCAATAGTAAACAGTTATACATACACCCACCAGGTGTTAACTGTGCAAAATCATAACTTCTCAAGATCTCTTTAGGAAGTTATTTATGAATAATCCTGAGGGAAATGGTTTCAATTCTTAGTGGTTTGGGGGTGTTGTGTGTTTTGGGGGGTTTTTTTGTTGGTTTTGGGGTTTTTAAACTTTTCTTTGGTTTCTTTGGTGTTGTTTTTGTTTTGTTTGTGTTTTTTTTTTAATTTAATCATCATCTTTATTAGTTATAAAGTACAAGTTATGATTTATTCTGCATTTAAATTAATTTCTTCTTTCCTCTCTCATTGCAGAAGCATATTACAGCTATGTTTGCAAAGTGCAGCAGAAGCACAGCAAATTAAAGATTATATTTATTATCTATGTAAACTGTAGGGGAGGTATTTAATTTTTAATTTAAATACTTAATATAATATGTGTACTCACGTTGATTCATTTGATCACTTAGCACCATGTAAGTAAAAAGAAGGGAGAGCTGCAGGCAAAGGATCTTTCATGGTTGTAAATTAAACTTTCATTTTAAACTTTAATAAGATGAACCTAAATCAAATAGTATCAAACAGTGGTATTTATCTCATATATATGTATATCTTCTTTTTCATACTTTTATTCATACTATTTGTAAATATATATTCCTTTTCTTTAAAGATATGAAATATCAAGTTAATAAAATCTAACTCATCTTCAAATTTCCATCTGAGGTGTGGATAAATGAAACAAAGCAATTAAAAATAAATTAGGGATATATTTTAGAAGTGAAAACTTGCCTTCATAGGTGATTTGGTAAGGAATTCAGACTGAATCCAAATGTTTTCAGCACCATCCTAAAAGGTCAATTTACTTTCTTACTATAGAATATCATATTGAATATAAATATATCATAAGAATGTTTTCTCTTTTTTTTTCTCTCAATGTGTCCTCTAAGCTACACATCTGTACAAAACTAGTTGTAGCCAGTTTCTGATTATTCCAATGAGCAAAATTTCAACCGGAGAGTTAACACATAAAATTATAAAACAGTACAATGCTTTAAAACTGAACTTTTTTTGCTTGTTCCAAAAGACTGATTCATGCAGTTCTAAAATTTAAGGAATATATATCAGGTATATGGACTTAATACATGTTTTGAGAACTGTTATAGAAGGCTACACATGGAAAAAAATCAGGATATATTATTAACAGAATCAATTACTGAGTAATTAACTCTAAATTCTTCCATCCATGTCTTAAAGCTCTCTACAGAGAAAATCAGGTACTGAGACAATATGGAACTTTGGTGTTTTACCAAGAAATAGTTTAATTTATAAACTCCTTCAAAGGCAAATATCGCATTAATAGTAAAAAATTAATTAATCCCCAGATTTCAAGGTTTGGTAGAAATTAGAAGGAAAAAAGACTTGAAACAATCTTTAGAATTGGCTTTAAGGCACTGGAATGGGCTGCCCAGGGAGGTGGTGAATTCTCCATCCATGGAGGTTTTTAGGAAGAGACTGATGTGGCACTCAGTGCCATGATCTGGTAACCACAGTGATAGTGGATCAAGGATTGGATTTGATGATCTCAGAGGTCCTTTGCAGCCCAGCTGATTCTGTGATTCTATGATTTGGGTTACTGAAGAGGACTCCAGAATAAGAAAATACACTTTTTAAAAGCAAATAGGTGCTTCTATAAGTAAACTCTTCAGTTTTTAAGTTAATAGTACAGACAAAATTTAATGCGGGAGATTTTACAACATACATTCTTAAAGGAGCAGTGTTGCAACCCTCAGAAGGTTGGTTGGAGAACAAAAAGATAAAAAGAAAAGACAGTAACCAAGCTTCTAAACAGAGTATATTTTGATTCATACTAATACTTTGAAGTTAATTATTATCATTATCAGACTGTTCATATTAAACCTGGAATTTAAAAGGATATACATTCATGACAGATAAATCTTGCATCATATTTAATATGAACAAAAAATTCTGTATTTAAAGACACTCAAGAGTGTCAAGAAAGTTCAATAAAAGGTGTTTTGTATGCCTGGACGTTGCTGCATATACCTATTCATGATGTCTTACACTTCTCTTTTCTATTGTAGGTTTTAATGCATGAACTATCTTTTATTAGAATGTTTGAAAGAAGCTCCAAAATTTCTGCATTATTAATAAAATAATTATTTTCTTATCTGTATTTAAAGTAACACTGCAGCTTGGTTAACTGCTAAGGAGAGGTACAATGCTCACAAAAGAAAGAATTCTTATACTACCTCTCTTGTGCAAAGTATCCAGCAGGAAGATGAAAATAATTCTTGCAGCCAGCATATTACATGACCAGAAAAGGATTGACAGTGATAAAGAAGAGTGCACAGTTTATTTTTAATTAAAAAAACAAAACAAACCCCCAAAACAACAAAAAGACAAAACCAAACCACATAAATCATGGTTAACTAAAACTCATTTAGAAAGGAATGTAATAAAATTATTCACTTGCTAGCAAAATCAACTGTAAGATGATGCATGTTCAAAATCTCCACAAGTGAAATCCTAGAGCAAATAAAGTAGTTTTCATTCACTATACCATTTAGGAAAATGCTAAAATGCTTCATAGCCTCAGTTTTCTGGTGGACAGTTTTGGGGTTTTTTCCTAGGTTTCAACCTAAGTTTAATTTTATTTTGTTTGCATTTGCTAGCTGAAATTGGCTGAATTGACTTCTTGTGTCTGGATATTTATTCTGCTGATATATTCACTGACACATCCAATTTCATTAAGACAGAAAAGTAATCATAGATATTCCTTTCTTCCTTCCATAGATATTAAAGGCTAAGTAATATCTGTTTTTAAATTCCTAATATTACTGATATTGCAGAGGACATTACTGAAACTATTTTTGATTTTTCAGCACACATCATAAAATCTGTGAAGGTTTCATTTATTCACATTATTCATAATGATGACATACTTGCATTTTTTGTTAAATATTTGCTTTAGTTTGATCATTTATGCTAGTGACTCTTGAGGTTTTTTTCAGTATTTCTAATTTTCTTTCGGTTTAGATTTTAATCAATAGATTTTACTGGCATTTAATCCCACTTCTTTTTTTCCGTTTCCTAAACATAACTACTTTTCTGTGGTTTGTATTACTATTCCTAAAGAAAAGTTTAATGTGCAAATAACATAAAACATAACAGAAACTATAACATTTTTTGTTTGGTTGGTTGGTTTTGTTTGCTTGTTTTTCATAAATGCTGAAAGTTTCTGTGACTGCAACAATTTTTCTGTATATCAGTATCATAGAAATTATTTTATTTGTGGTAGCTGGTTTTGCTGGATATGTATGAATCAAAAAAGTGAATGAATCTACTGCTAGCATAATTTGGTCATGGTTAATGATGTGCACTTGTATTCTTGTTTTAATTAATCGAATTAGTATAATGCTTTTTTTCACACTTCACTGCTGTGTCTTTTTATTAAATAAGTCGTTTTACCTGCTTTAATATGCAATACAGCTTTTATTTCACTGCAGTAAAAATATTAAAAATAAAAAGCATAAGTGAATTTGATTAAAAATATTTATTATTGTAAGTCACTCTTTCATGCTGTGTGGTTCTGGCCTCACTGGTAAATTGTCTCAAAGGATCAATTTTAAAATAGATAGCTCTGGCTAGTGTGGGGGAACTTGTCTGACCAGAATTTCGAGCAGGGGGTGACACTTCAGGATGTGATAAGGTCTTCTGGGTGGAGACACCTCCCCTGAGCAGCAGCCTGCAATGCCGGATGGTTCCTCCAGGCATGATTGAGCCACCTCGAGGGTACTTGAGAAGTACTTGACCAAGGGTGGCACCAGGAAGAAGGTAAGGCCTGATGACTGGGTGGAGGACTGCACCCTTCTGCTCCCCTCCAGACGGCCTGTCTTCCAATGAACCTGGCTGACTGACAGCTGCCCCTTTGGAACAAAAGGGATTCAGGGGTTTAAATTTGGCTGTTCATGCTTGGGTTTTGTTGTCATCTCTTGACCCACCGTCATTTCTGCATCGGGCCCTGTCCAGGATCAGCGCCATCTTGAAGGAACTCGCTGGACAGCTGGGCCCCTGGTGGTGACTCTCTTTCTCTCTCGCTCTCATTCTTCCCATTTTCTTACCCTTTCCTACACTTTTCTCTCTCATTCTTTCTTACCACTTCCTTACCATTTTCCTTTCTCTTTCTTATACCTTCTTTCCTCTTTCTCCCTCTTTTACCTGGCTCTGTGTTAATTGTTAAATAAAATCTGCTTGCACTCGACCTTTCTATGGCTGGACTTCGTTTCGCGTATCCAAAACAAAAATAAATTTTAATGTTACCTTGGACTGTAACACATCCTTTAAAAGTAAGAGTCATATCAGGTTGGTTCAAATATTTTTTTTACTATATTCAGTAACACACAACTTAGAAAAGTCAGGAAATACATGTTTTGAGGCAAAAAATTGACTTGAGCAATATATAGTTTTTCATGCTATAAGAAATGCTATGCAAAGTAGAAAGCTTAAATCACAGCCCAAATGAACAGCTGAAGTAATGGCAAAAGTCTCTGGAGTACATTTACCCATAAGCACTAGTAAAGTGGTACATGGATTTATATTTTGGCAGAACTGATATTTTAATTGGATACCGTCTAGATTTAAAGTCAATTATTGCTCTTAAAAAAAAAAAAAATCACTTAAATCACTTTTAGTGAACTCTGGAAGTTACATAGTGAATGTTGCTCTAAGAAAAAATAATTTTAATGATGGTTTTATACACATAGATTTTTTTTATTATACCTTTTAAAACTCATAATAGTCTATGATCTAACGTATAAAAATAGTGTGAATTACGTTAAACGTAGAAGCTTTCAGTCAGAGGATCATTGCTGTTGGCAATGGATTCTGGAGGACAGCAAGGAGCACAGGCAGCAGTGAGAAGCAAAGATGGGACACAGGATGGGAACATCAGGGAATGCAGAGGTTTATCTGATGAGGGAACCTTCCCTGAGCCAGTTACCCAGGACTCAATGATTGGACAAAACAGCAAGAGGTGGGTCATGCACCTGGCAGTGCAAGGGATTTAACCATGTGAAAACGATCAGACCAGCTGATTGCAATGAACAAGCATATATATTTCTCAATGGGCAGGCACAGAGCAGCATAGAGTCATAGAACTGTTTTGGTTGGAAAAGACATTTACAATCATCCAGTCCAACTGTCAACATAGTATGCTGCAAAATCCACCACTGAACTAGGTCCCTAAGCACCATGTCTTCTAAAAAACTCCTTGGGTGGTAACACAACCATATCTCTGGGTTGCCTGACAACCTTTTCAGTAAGGAATTTTTCTCTATTCTCCAGTCTCAACCTCCCCTTGCACGAATTGAAACCATTTCTTTTTACTCTATCACTTGTAACTGGGGAGAAGAGAACAGCTCCCAGTTCTCTTCAACTCTTTCAGGTAGCTGTAGAGAGTGACGATGTCCCCCCGAGCCTCCCTTTCTCTAAACAAAACAACCCCAGTTCCTTCAACCACTCTTCATGTTGAACCACTGTCAAAAATCTGTAGCCCTTGCCTGAAGGTGGAAAGGGTCTACAGCGGGATGCAGACAGTCTGGATCAGTGGGCCAAGGTCAATTGTATGAGATTCAACAACACCAAATGTTGGGTCCTGCACTTGGGTCACAACCCCATGGCAATGCTAAAGGCTTGGGGAAGAGTGGCTGGAAAGATGTCCAGAGGAAAAGGGCCTGGGGTTGTTAGTCGACACCCAGCTGAACATGAGGCAGCAATGTGTCCAAGAGCATCCTGGTCTGTATCAGGAATAGTGTGGCCAGCAGGAGCAGCGGAATGTCCCCATGTACCTGGCACTGGTGTGGCTGAACCCTTACTATAAGAAGGACATCAACATGATGGAGAGAATGCAGAGGTCAACAGAGATGGTGAAATGTTTAGAGTAAAAGTCTTGGGGGACCATCTGAGGCAACTGGGGTTGTGCTACATAACCCTTTAAAGAGATGAAATTGAGGCTGTTTTTTAACTTCTGTCTTCTGCTGCTTTGATGTTATTAAATTAAAAGGCATTTGGACCTGGTCCTTAGGGACATGGTTTAGTAGTTGACTGTGTTGTCAGTCAAAGGTTGGACTGGATGATCTTGTAGGTCTCTTCTAACCTAAATGTTCTGGAATTCTGTGAAATCTCAGCGATGTGGAGTTGAAATATTGTTCAGGTGACAGTTTGAGAGTTATGATGTCTCCATTTTTAACCTTGTTATGAAATCTTATTCATTTAAGGGAGGAAATTTTTACTGCTTCTTTATAGTTTGCAATGCTATGTTGACCCCTCTTTGAACTGGGAAATAAAACTAGAATTGCTTTCAGTAAGCTCTTTCTGGATGTTGTTACAGATTTACACTTATGATACGCCTTCAGACTTAGCTGTTTACCTTTCGTCTGAGAGAGCACTTCCAAGGTCAAAAAAAAGCAGCTGCCCATTTATTTATTTATTATTTTCCAACTGTCATTTATTTTTCCAACAGGTCTTTCAATGAACAGTTCTTTAATTCCTGTGTGCAGCAAGCATGACCAGATCACCTCCTGCAAGTAGAAGGAGGAGAATGCATTTTAAGTGCTATGGACAGAAACATACACAAAAAAGAGTGGAACAACTATACCTACTAGTATAGCTTAGTAAGGGCTTGGGTTTATTTATTCCAGAATTTTTACTCTTGTGCCAACATGTTATGGCAATTACTGCCTAATAAGAATCTAGATACCTATTAATAATTTCAGTATTTCCCACAGCACAGGATACTTAAAAACCTTTTAAACTAAGAATCAGATGTGTTTCTACTGTGCAAAATAATCTTGTCAGATATTGTATTTTATTTGTCTTATTACTTTATCATTTTCTTATCATAGAACCATAGAATCATACAATCACATAATCATAGAATCACAGAATAATTTGGCTTGGAAGGACCTCTAAAGGTCTTCTCCACAGTTTTTACCTCATGGCATATTATATATTCATAATGCTCCAAATTAGACTTTGAACAACACTATTTAGAATATAAAGCCATTACATAATTTTGTGTGATGAATATGATGATTAATACTACAAATGTGTAAAATACTATTCCATGTTATCTTTCGCATTTTCTGGCATCTGAACTTTGTTTCTCTTCAAAACTTTTAAGAAAGGGTCTGAATATGTGTATTTGATAATTAGAATTTGTCCAATTTGTCCAGAAGTAAAATCTTACTTTCTGTAAGTAAATCTTCTCTTTCAGGATACAAGGGGTAAGTTGAGTTTCATTTCTTTATCTGGAGCCCTAAATGTGTCTTCTGGATTACATGTAAAAGAACTGATTAAAATAAAATATTCTTCTTTTTGAACTCTTGTCTTTCTAACTGCAACCTAATAATGTTCAGAATATCAAGAAAAATACTGAAGTAATATTATAAAAAATATTAAAAACTCAAAGCTACATGATTTCTGACTTCATAGAACTTTTATGTTTCAATTTGTTCGTAATAATATTCTTTTAACAATTCTTTAAATTTGGAAAGAACTTGAATTATCTTGACACCATTCTAAAATACTGAAGTTCACTGTGATACTCACTGAGTTCAAAATTGGGGATCAGCTGTAGTTAATAAACTAAAACACTGGAGTTATAAGACCTCACTGATAATGCATATCCAAATTATTAACTCATTATGGTTTAGAGTACTTAAGTTTTGTTCAATTAACTACAGAAAAATTATTTATTTTCCCCTTCTCTCTCAATTCCATTTTTTTAAAAACCTGAAAGAAAGGTTTTAACAGTTGAACCCTGCTATATTGTCTCACAATATGATACTTAAAGGCTAGTTATACAACTAAAAAAACCCAAAACTCACAAACACGGTGATATAACTCCTTGACAACTCAAAAAAAAAGAATATGAAATAATAAGTGGAATATAAATCAGCTGAAGATGACAGAAATGTAAAAGCCATGGAGAAGTAGGCCTTTGTTGCTTACATTAATTAATTCATATTACAATACAACACTATCTTTTCACAAAAAAAATATACATTTTTAGTTAACAGAGCTTTAGAAGTCTAGTACAGTTCCTTTTCTTTCCCACTTGTTGTCCATCCCCTCAAGTACAAGTCAGAATAGTTAAATGGTGAGGAGAGGCCAGAGTTGCAAAGGCAAGGCGTGAGTTTGTAAAGGAATATATGATCAGTCATGATAAAAACAGCAGAGTTCAAGTGTGGAGCAAAGGCCCTGAGACTTGACATGGAGAGGTCATTGTAGGCCTTGATGTTAGCATATCTTTGGTGCACAATAAAAATCAAACTGGAGAGAATCTATGTTGGATTGAGAGGAAAGGAACTTGAGGCAGTTGCTAGAAGCTATGAGTTCAAGGAGTTCATGGATGAAGGGAAGAAGTGATACAGAAAAGAAAGGGGGGAGTTGACTTTCAGAAGCTGTTGGATATTACAGTATGCCTATATTGTTAGTAAAAGGAAGAGGAGAAAGGACAGCAGGGCTCAGGAAGTCTTGATGTTGAAGTGGGAAGAACTGGAGTCACAGGCAGGAGCAAGGGCCAAAGATGGCAGGAGAATATAAGTGAAGAGGTCACTTTGGATCTTGTAGATCATAACTAGAAACTACTGAGATAATATAGATAAAAGAGAGAACAAATTCTTTTATATACCATAATAATAACTGTCCCACCTTCTCGTTTGGGCTTCATGCTAGCAAAGATGAAACATCAAAAAGAATGATATTTTGATTCACAGCCAGTAAATAGCCAAAGTCTATGTAAATTCTATAACCTGACAACAAAATAAGCTAAAGCTGGTAGAGAAAACCATTTTTTTTTTTTTTAAGGGCTTCCCTTTGGTTTATATGTTGGGAGAGGAGAGGGGAGAAAAAAAAGGAAAAAAAATGCAGAAAAAAGGAAAAACAAGGTAAAAAAAGACCATAAAATCTCTTTCCCAAGAGAAGAAAATATTTCATGGTGCTCTAGCTTTCAACTGTCAAAAGTAGATGACTTCCTAAACATTCCTACATTATATATATGCACTGCTCTCCCGGGTAACTTCTAGTAAATAATGTATTCCACTGATTCCATTCAGAAGGTAATACCAGGAGGAAGCCTAACGGTTATAGCCAAATCATAAAGTAAATTAAATATGGCATAAATATTTATTCTGAAGAGTGTTAGCTGTGTGAATAGTCCCAAAGAATTCTGTTAAAGTACTGGTTCTTTTTCATTCAAAGTAGTACAGCTCTTCTAATGCTAAATAGTGTGATCAACCTGATTTTTAAAATATAGGAGTTCATTACTTCAGCTTTACAAATTCAAAAGCAGTTTCAAACATAAACAAAATTTAAATTGATGAAACTTACATAAACTTTGAAAATAAAACTCTTAAAATACCCTGTAACTGAGCTTTCTTAGGTGTCCTGCTTTGTGCCAGAATTAAAGTTTGAGTAGAATTCATTTTCTGTCCTGTAATTTTACTTTCAGATGAGTCTCTTCTAAGTAGCTGCACTTGCTGAAATTAACAGCAAGTTTCTCAGTCAGTGTCTGCTTCTAGGACTGATAATGCTCGATGTTTACAGTTACAGATAGAGAATGGGATACAGAACCAAGGGCACTGCTCAGTTCTGAGGAACATCTTATGCTCTGGAAAGAGAAAGGGAGCAAAGAGGTCACACCTGCAACCCTCCTTTAAGGAGGAGCAGACAAGACAGGTGGCCAAAGTTGACCATCCCATATGCTTCATACTCAGTATAAATTTGAGGGATCACAAGGGTCAAGCCCTTCATCTTTTCCTGCCTTCACTGGCATCCTGGGAGGATTCCATCCATTTGTCTGTCTGTGGTCCTGATTGATGCCATCCTGAATCTGTGTGTTCTTCCCTCCAGCTCCTGACTGCTGCTGACTCCATGAGTCCAGCCTGGGACTCTTCCATGGATGGCTGCCCTGCAGCCTTGGTGTTGATGTGAGCGTTGTTGGGGTAATAGGGTGAGGAATGTGTTATTCTTTTGCTTTGTTTGTATATATTTAATATTTTTTCCTTTTTTATCATAACTGCTTCATTAAAGCTGTATAGTTTAGTTTCCAACCTGTAGATTTCTCTCCCTACAGCACTCCACATGGAGTCTCACAAAAGCTGAATAGAGGGGAATAACCAACTCCCTTGACCTGCTGGCAAAACTTCTTTTGATTCAGCCCAGGATACCCACACTACTACTACTACTTCCACTACTACTGCTGTGAAAAGGGATATAGCAAAAGGAGAGAGAAATAAAAACCCAAGGAAGACAAGTGATAGACAATGCAATTGCTCATGACCTGCTGACTGATACCCAGTTAGTTCCCAAGAAGTGATTCCAGAAATGTGACCCCAGTTCGTACACTGAGCATGATATGCTATGATATAGAATATTCATTTGGCCAAGTTGGGTGATCTGCCTTGCCTATATCTCCTGTCAGCTTCTTGTAGAGAAGAAGCTTGGAGGATAGGGGCAGAATTAGAAATTGAAAAAGTCCTGAATTTAATGTAAACATTGCTTGACAGCAACTAAGTATTTGGCGAGTTTCAACATTATTCTCAGCACAGATTCAAAACCTAGCCTCATGCTAGCCACTATGGTGAAAAATAACTTTATCCCAGCTAAAACCAGCACAGTAGGCTTCATGTTGCCTCATGCTTTAGCTTTTCTGAGACATTTGAGAATAGATCCTATCCTTCCTCAAACATGAGGCCTAAATGGGGCTGAATAGAGTAAACGTCTCATTCTTCTTCAAATTACAAGTCTGCTTCCTGTTCCAGTGTGAAACTTCACAAGTTTCAGAAACAAGTTGCATCTCGTTTCTCATCTAAGGAAGCCATTGAAATTCCAGTGAATAAAGGAACTGATTGCTGCATCTTTAATGAAGATTAAGAATATCAGCAGTGTCTCTCTCCTTCCACTTAACTACAGATTATGAAGTAGGAAATATTATAATATAGTGATGGAAAGGAAAGCAATAACCTGTCTAGAGGCATAATCTTGGCATCCGTACAGATATTAATATAATCGGAAAACTGTGTTGTGCAAATGATAGGCTCAAATCTGCTTTCATTACTGTGTCACAAAGGATGAACATTACTGCCAGTGTTCAAACAGTTCAGCTGGTACATTTCACTGGAGCACAACTGTTCTTAAATTACCTTTTTCTTGACTGTCATATTAAGCAAAATACACTAAAATTAATTCTCCTATAAATAATTTCCTATGTGTTGGATATCAGATTGTATTCTTTGGTTTTAAACCCAATTAGCAGAAAAATATCAGTTTCTGGTAAAGATTATTGTTGGCCTCCTTACAAAATAAATTATTTACAATAGCAAAATCATGTAGTTATAGTCTCCCCACATCTGGATAAGACACACAGAGAGTAGTGGCAGCAAAGTAGTGACAGGGTGTGCTGGTTGACACCTGGCTGAACATGAGCCAGCAGCATGCCCAGGAGCCAAAAAGTCCAACAGCATCTGGTTTGTATCAGGAATAGTTGTGGCCAGCAGGAGAAGGGAAGTGATCGTGAGGCTGCACCTCAGATATTGTGCTCATTTCTGGGACTCTCATTACGAGAAAGACATTGAGCTGCTTGAGCAAGTTCAGAGGAGGGTAACCACGCTGGTGAGGGGTCTGGATAACAATTCCTATTAGGAGAGGCTGAGGGAATTGGGAATGTTTAGTTTGGAGAAGAGGAGGCTGAGAGGAGACCTTATTGCACTCCACAGCTACCTGAAAGGAAGTTTTAATGGTACTGCTTATGTGTGCTGAAGCAAAGAGATGCAAGATCTACATGCGTGACAATAGGGTTAAGATAATATTTATTTTATTGCAGACTCCTAAATACAGACATGTTGCTCTGGAAAGCACTGGTGGAAGGAAGTTTTGCAGTCTGAATTACTTCTCTCTGGTACTAATTTTTCATAAGGTGACTACTTTTCTTCCTACTTTAGTTAACCAAAACTTATTCTTGGTTATTCTTTTCTTATTCTGAAATCAAAACTATGTTGGATTTAAGCCTTGTATCTGAACACATATCACCTTTGATTATTTGGAGATATTGATCACTATCTCAAGCTGAATTATTGACATACTTTCCCTCAAAGAAAAGATTTCCAAAAAGCAAACAAAAAAGAAAACCAAACCAACCAACCAAAAAAAATGCTTACTTTTTTAAAGAATAAGCCCTGAATTTATTTGTATTTTTGTGGATTATATTTGTGATGTAAATAAACTAAATAATTTGAAAGAGAAATAAAATAACTAAGAATTTTAGAGTCTTACCTCACTGAATAATTTAGCTTCTTATACAAAAGCACTTCAGTAATTGAAATATGAAGTTTTTCTATTTTTTTTTCTTGACAAAAGTCTTGGATTCTTAATCAATGATGGAACTGATTTATAAGTATTAAACATGATAACAGACTTTGTAAGGCTGAGCACACAATGACAGCTCTCAGTATTTCATATTGTGTTAATTCCAAAATAATGAGAAAAAGTCCTTCAGGAATACAAAACACATTAATGGAAAAAACAAACTAACAAACAAAAAAACCCCACAACAACCCAACCCAACCAAACCAACCAACCAAACAAAAAAACCAAAAAACAAACAAGAATTTAATCATAAAGTTATTCCAAAATGGATTCTTGTTCTTTCCTATTCTGTACCAGATAAATTAGTCTTGTTAATTTTTGTTTGGCAAATAGAAATATACAGAGGATATTTTAAGAAACAAAGACCCTGAAAAAATTTGCTTAATTCATAAATACCCTGCCACACTGAAACATGAAGGTCTCTATTCATTAAAATAAATAACTATAACTAAAATAATTTGTAAACCCACTGAAACCTAACCACCAAAACCCAAATGTTTTTGTCAACTTTTATGCACAGACACATACGTCCCTATCTTTTGTTTTGTTTTCTTTTGTTTTTAAAGAGATTTTAAATAAAACACATGAAGAATACCATGTATCTCATGAATACTTCTCAAATAATACAAAGCTAACAGTTTCTGTGATTGGTGTGCACTCGAGTTGTGCATCTGGTTATCTCTGGTGGTTCAGATCACAGATAGTAATTCTTTAAGCTGCCGTAAAATTTTCTCGATTGTTTATTTTTCTGTTCTCCTCCTCCAACGGGTCTTATCGTAATCTAAAATGTTTATATTATGCACTATGTTAGTGAAGTTCAGTATTTCTTAAAACCCCCAGGAGTATAACAGGTAGAATAACAAAAGTAACTGAAGATACCAGAATGAGGGTAAATAAGGTACATGTGATCATTTGTAGTATAAAATGAGTAGTGATTATGTGAACTTAAAATGCTTAACATTAGAAATAACTTTTAATACTGAACAGTAATATGCTATCATAATCCCCCAGTTAATCATGTGAATAAGGAACCAAATCATTAAATATTATTATAGCAATTTTTAATTTTTCTTTGTAAGTATGGATGGAATAAATATATTCTAGAGTCTATGGAGTTCATAGATTAAGAATTTTCGTGCACACTTTCCAGTTTCTATACATACTCTTCCAGGTTCTACTACTTGAAAATAAGCAGTTGCCTACAAAGATGAGAACTGCTGACAAAGATATTATGCATTCAGAACATTCTTTTATTTATAGCGGACTTTACCTAGTAATTTTCTGGACATTCCTGGGCTATTCAATAGTATCAGGGTATTAAACTCTTATCAGTTATGTTCATGAGACAGTTTACAGCCATCCACAGACTGATTACTTCAGTCTTCTCTTGTTCTGTTCATCAAAACTATCTTCTTTTAGTTGCAAATTTGAAGATTCATAAATCAATAACACACATTTCAACATTCTTCAGTACTTCAGTACTAGTGCAGGGCTTTGAAAAACTTATTCCCATTGCCCCTCATCTTGTCCATGTGACTCCTGGTAAATAGGGAGTCTCCATCTTTTTGTAGCTGTCCTTTAAGTATTGGAACATTGTAATAACATCCTCCCTAAACTTTCTCTTCTCCAGGCTGAGCAAACCCAGTTTTCTCAGCCTCTAATATGGCAAGTGCTCTAGTCCTCTGATCGTCCTCATTGCTCTTCTTTGGACCCTCTCCAACCAGCCTTCTGTTGACTTTCTTTGCTGCTACAACATACTGTTTACTCATGTTGAGCATGTTGTCCACCAAGACCCCCAGGTCCCTTTCCACAAGGTTGCTCTCTAGCCAAGTAGATCCCAGTCTGAACTGCACTCCTGGGTTAGATGTTCCCAGGGGCAAGACCTTGCACTTCTCCACACTGAAATTCATAAAATTCATGTTAGTCCACTTCTGAAGTCTGTCTAAGACATTCTGGAGGGTGGCTCTCCCTTCTGGGATGTCAACCTCTCCACTCTGCTCAGGTGGTGGTCTTGATCCCATCATCCAGGTCACTTATGAAGATGTTAAATATCATCAGGCCTAATATTGATCCCCGGGGGACTCCACTTGTGACTCATTGCCAGTTGGAGGAGGAACTATTTACTATTACCCTCTGGGATGCTCTGTCAGTCAGTTCCCCACCCACTGCACAGACCACTTGTCCAGGCCATAATAAGTCAGTTTCTCAAGAAGGAGGCGGTGGGCTATTGTGTCAAAGACCTTGGAAAAGTCCAGATAGACAATGTCCACTGCTTGCCCTGTATCAACCAAGCAGGTTACTTTGTCATAGAAGGTAATCAGGTTTGTTTGTTTGGTATGATTTGCCCCTGATATATCCATGTTGGCTATTCCCAGTCACATGTTTTAATTGACCTGTGATAGTCCCCAGGAAGATTTGTACCATGACTTTCCCAGGGACTGAAGTGAAACTAATGGGTCTATAATTGCCTGGGTCCTCCTTGGAACCTTTCTTAAAGATGGGGTGACATTAGCTTTTGTTCAGTATTCAGGGATATCTCCTGATCTCCAAGACATCTCAAAGATTATGAAGAGCAACTTTGCAATGGCATTGACCATGTGTCTGCTTAAACTTCAATTTTTGCTCCTATGTCCTAGGACATGACAGCACTGGTAAAGAAGGAGGTGAAGAAGGTGCTGAGAATCTGCCTTTTCCACATTGCCGGTGACTTATCTTAGTTGCTAAAAGTCCACATGCTACTTTTTGTTATTCATTATGATTTTTTTTATCTTTAACATTTCTTAATGCAAAGTATACTTGTATATTCTTGTGCCTGCTACTGATTTTCAAGTATGATAAATTTGCATCCACACCATACTTCTTCCCACACATAATGTTTATTCACATGGAAGATGAATTTTCTATTTTTCACATAATTTTTAAAATGCAGTTGATGCATAGTGATATTCTAAGCCCAATCAGTTACTGTTATGTCCACCATGCAGTAGAATATTAATCTATTCGACTCTTTCAGCTCATTTATGTCTCTGTGATTTTTACAGTTTGCAGTACTTTCATTTTGTAATTATCTGTTTAATCTCCTAGGACCTGATACATTATTTGAATCCTTAATATTGTAGTACTTCTGTTTTATTTTTAACTTTTTTCCTGACACTTGTAATTACTTGTATTTATGCCTCATTCTTGTTCTGGAACAGTAATAATTATGTTGGCTCCTTGTAGCCATTAAAGAAATTATGCCCTGCTGTATGCTTTTGTAGTATGCACTAACACTTGTACTTCAATGCTCTTTTGGTGAGTTACTAAGTCTCACTTAGGCAGTTATACCCCTTTGAAGAACTCCTTCATTTAAAAACTGATTGTTGAATTGCTGGAGTAGTGTTCAGCTGTTCAGTGAGAGAAAATTACAACATATCTCCAAGTCACTAAGATTAAGTTTTAGAAAACTTAAAATAAGTCTGCGAATGCAAACATGCAAGTCAGATGGAGAGGCTGTGGAAAAATAAAACTTTCTCTTTTACATACATGTCACTCCTATTATTGACTTTTACATATACACAATATGACAGTATTTTATTCTCCTTCCCCCATAACACCCTTTGGCAGTTTGACATTGCTTACCTGGGTAGTAAAACTTTTGAGAAGAATAAGATCACCAGTTTCACAACAAAGTTTCAGATGAGCAGCATATTGTTGTGTGAGGCAGAACACTTTTTATGTGCTTGAGTGTAGGTACTTAATGCCTTCTATGCCTCAGTCTTTAACAGTAAGACTAGTTGTTCCCTGAGTACACATCCCTTTGAGCTAGAAGACAGAAATGGGGAACAGAATCAGACCTTCATAATCCAAGAGGAAATGGTTAGTGACCTACCTGCTACATCACTTATATGCACCTAAGTGTGTGGGGCTAAATGGGTTACAGTCTAGAGTGCTGAGGGAGCTGGCAGATCACCAATCCACTCTCCATCATTTATCAGCAGTCCTGGCTAACTAGGGAGGTCCCAGTGGACTGGAAGTAATGGAACAGATCACCTTGACTGCCATCACATGGCACATGCAGGACAACCAGAAAACCAGGCCTCATCAGCATGGGTTCATAAAAGGTAGGCCTAGCTTGATGAACCTAATCTCCTCCCATGACAAGGAAAACCACTTAGTGGATAAAGGAAAGGATGTGAATGTAGTCTACCTGGACTTCAATGAAGACTTGGACATTATTCTTCACAATACCCTCATGAAAAAAATGGCTGCCCAAGGCTTGGGTGGCCGTATGCTCTGCTGGGTCAGACACTGGCCGGATGGAGACAAACAGTGGTGGCAAACAGAATTCAGTCCTGTTGGAGTGAGCCCAAAGGATAGCCACAAAGATAATCAGAGGAGGATCAGCCTATGAAGACAGGCTGTGAGAGTTGGGGTAGTTCAGCCTGGGGAAGAGAAGGCTTGAGGGAGACCTTACTGTGGCCTTTCAGTACTTAAAAAGCATTTATAGGAAAGGTGGAAAATAACTTTTCACCAAGGCCAGCATTTACAGGACAGAGGGCAATAGTTTGAACTGAAAAAAAAGTAGGTTTAGACTGGACACAAGGAAGGAATTTTTCAATAGAGGATGGTGAGACACTGGAATTCCTCATATGTCATATACAGAATGAAATGTAATATCTTATTGTAATAATTAAAAAATGTTTAAATTAATACATTTGAGAAAAAGCATAAATTTATTTGGAAATAGAAACCAGAAATGCACGTGTTGAATAAAACATATATTTCTACATTCTCAAATGTCCTTGTACTGACTTATAAGCCAGTAAGGCAAATTTGCAAATACAGGATAACGAGTTTAAAGATACTAATTAGGACTTTCAGAACTTCATTTTTCTCCCTAAGTGAACTATTCATCATCTGGTTGTTTTTGTTCAATTCATATTTCTCCTCTGTAAACTCTGTAAAAGGTTTCAAAGTCTCAGCATTTCTTACATGGTTCTCCAGCCTGAATAAAGTCAATTAAAAGATAGAATATCATAGAAATCAGAGACTATATTGGCATTATCTGGTTGTCAGACAGCAAATCATTATACAGTTCTTAAATTCATAAATGTTTTGTCTTTCCATAGATATGTCTTGTCTAAGGAAAATGAGAGCAGGTTTTCACTGCACTCCAGAAGCTTTACAAACCTTCTATGATATAGGTGGTTGAAAATGTAAAATAAAAAAGAAATTGAAAAACATTGGATTGTCTCTTTTTGATGGACTGTATTAGCAAGGGAAGGTATACATGGAAATTTGGAGTAATCCAGGAGGGAAACAATCTTTAGTATGCAATGAACAATATTTAGCGACTCATATCATCTAGCTATTTCCTGATTAAAAAAGACAGCTTGGTTATTGGCACTCTTAATTAACCTGTCTGATAGAATATTTCCCCTAGGGAATAAAAAACAATTTAATCTTTCTAGATTAAAATTTATCTGAGACAAGGGAGACTACTTACTATCGCATTTGAGAATGAACAGGAAGACTCTCAACACTTTTCCTCTTATTGATGGAAACTGTTACAAAAGAATGAGTCATAGATGATGTATGCCTAGTATTAAGAGAGCTTTAGTCTTTATTCTCATTATGGGAGAAACATCTTACCCCAACAGATGAGAGATAAATCTTCACTAGAACTATTCAACATATTCCTGCCAAATTTTCTGCAATAAAGATACAGTGCAAGTATTAACCCTGTTGTTCCACTAGCCATCTACATCTTTCTAAACTGCCTACAGAACAGCAGTCCCTCACCTAAAAATAGTTCCTGTACAAAACCAGACAACTCCTCTCTCTGTTTAAAATGGAAAATTCCATTGCTAACTTGTGAATATTCTTACCTATTGATTAATTTAAAGATATATTGTAAATGAGGAAGGGAAAAGAAATCTGAACAAAGCAATCTATTTAAAACTAATATGAAATATTTACATTTCCAGCTTACTTTATTTAATCTTTCAATCTGCAATTAAATTTTTCTATCACTCCCTTTTTTTTTTTTTACCCTTACATCTCACATGTATACTTGTTCATCATAAATGGCCATGTTTATATTTACAGGGTGATGGTGCCATCAACTTCACTGATTCTGATTTCAGTCCAGTGAGAACAAAAAACTTTCATAGAACATGTACAGTTTCATCCTTGGAATGTGAGTTTCTAATATCTGGGAAATAGTTAATTCTCTTTGAACTTTTTCTTTTTTTTCGGGACTCCACGTTACTCAACTTCACCTTGAAGACTTCAGTAGCATCATAATTGATTTGTTTTGAGAAGTCTTGATATGAAAGATTTTCAATAGAAGTATTGATCTGTTGGGTTGAGCAGTAGGTTTAGGGTTAAAACTGTTGGGATGAGCAGTAGGTTTAGGGTCAAAAAATTAATCAAGGTTTAGGGTCAAAATAAATTAAAAAGTGTGCTGTGCATTGTTTAGGACTATAATGAGTTTTTGTAGAGTTGGTAACAGTTTAAACATAAGGAGAGAGCCTGTCTAAGGAACAAAGACAAGAACAAGAGTTATGGGAGTTATTGTAGACCAAGCAGAAAAACCCAAGCTGGACTTCAACCAAGAGCAAGGGGTGAAAAGGACACAGCGAGGAAGACGTCTTACTTCATCAGATGAAGACTACTTACTTCAGCCCAATGACCACCAGAGCGACCACCAGAGGGAGGCGCGCAAGCGCAGAAAGGACTGGTGTCGTAATTACTGATGAAGTAATCTACCTATGCATATGCATTAGAAACTATGGTCACCTGTTGAATATACAATTAGGTTGCAAAATTTTCAGGGATAAATTGCGGTCGCGCTGTAACAGATTTCGGAATCAGATTTGGGTGCATACCCCTGGTTCCCTGGCGCTCATAATAAAGCACCACATATAACCCTCCTGAGTGGTTATGTGTTTGTCTCCATGCTAACAGTTCTAAGAAAATACACAGGACATTTTCAGATAGTTTTAAGGTATCTGTAAAGGTCCAGATTAGCCTACAGTTATTCTTTTTGACAAAAAACAAGTATAAAATATGTGGTTGAGGATACTGAGGTCTTCCATATCAATTATGTGACTGAACAAGCACAAGTACAATATTAGAAGTACAGGTTCAGTACTACTATAAAAAGTAAATACTGTGTTTGTTACATGTCTATACCACAGAAGACCCATAATTTTCCAAGAGAAGGTTGTTTCAGGAAGTAAAAATTTCTTTATAAGAACTTAGATAATCACTGAATAAGATTCAGAGAAGTTCATTACTTACTAAATTATAGATGTATATTTCACCTGCCCATTTTTGATTTAAATATCAATTTCATTGCAGTAACAGAGAAAAAATTCAGTAGATATGCAAGTCCATGTCCTGTAAAAGAAATGCTTAATCATCAGTTATTTTCTAAATAAATTATTTTGTTTATCATTGAACTCATTTCAGCACAGTTTTATCCTAGTGAAATGTTCCAGAGTGAAATTTGTAGAACCCATTGTCAGTAACTAAAGACAAAGATGTAGAAATTTTGAACACTTGAATTTTTGGATGAAAATCCTGAAATATGCAACCTCACCTCCCAGAAATCTGGTACGATGAAAAAGAAGTACCTGGCCTCAAAACCTTTTGTAATTCCCTCTCTGCTGATGATAATGCTAATGTTCTCATCAGCTCCTAGGTTTCTTATCAGCTCCAGGCATCATCAAGTTGTCTCAACAATTCCTTGACTGACTTTCCATTTTTCATAGAATTTCTTTCTCAGAGCTTTCTGATCTAAGTTGAAGCACTTTTTCAACTCCCTTAATTTCTTACTTACTGAATTGCTATGTTTAACAGGTCTTTGAAGTATTACGGGCACTAGTGTATAAGATGCTGCATTCCTACTAGTTATGTTTTCCTGGTGTTTACTTATTATTTAGTTTTGGTTTGTGGTCTGAAAGAAAAACCAAAACAACACACCACTCTTTCTCCAGTTACAAAAAACTTCTTGTACCACATATTTGCTCAACCAAATGGTTTCCACTGCAAAAATATAGAAAACAATATGCAAAAATAAAGTTTATCTTACATAAAGAGGGAAAGACCTTGTATTATTTTCATGGAAATACTCCATTATATTGATTTATCATAAAAAGTATTTTTTCTAGACTTGTTGCTGAAATTTATGAAAATATATAAACATGTATACAGAACAGAATTATAGAATGTCTTGGGTTGGAAGGACCTTAAAGATCATCTACTTCCAATCACCCTTCCATGTGCAGGGACATCTACCACTAGATCAGATTGCTCAAAGGCCCATTCAACCTGGCTTTGAACGCTTCCAGGGATGACATCCACCTCTTCCCTGGGCAACCTGTTCCAGTGTCTCACCACCCTCACACTAAAGAATTTTTTCCTAATATAAATTCTAAATCTACGCTCTTCCAGTTTAAAACCATGACCACTCATCACTGTCTATCCTTGCAAAAAAGTCCATCTTGAGCTTTCTCATAGACCCCCTTCAATTTCTGGAAAGCCTCTATAAGGTTTCCCTGGAGCCAACTCTTCTTCAGGCTGAAAAACCCTCTCAGTCTGTCCTGGAGAGGTGCTCCAGCTCTCTGATCATCTTCAGGACCTTCCTATGGATTCACCCTCATAGCTCTCATAGCTCCAGCACATAGCACAGAAATGTGCTGGGGACTTCAGAACTGACACAGTACTCTAGATGGGGTCTCACAAGAGCAGAATAGAAAGGAAGAATTACCTTCCGTAACTTGCTGTCCCCAATTAAAAAAAAAATATATATATCCAGGATGTGGTTGGCTTTCTGGGTGACAAGAGCACATTGCTGGTTCATATTGATCCTTTTATCAACACACCAAATACTTCTCCTGAGGGCTGCTCTCAATCCATTCTCTGCCCAGCCTGTATTTGTGTTTGGGATTGTTCCAGCCCAGGTACAGAACCTTGCACTTGGCCTTGCTGAACCCCGTGCAATTTGCAGAGTCACAACTCTCAAGCTCATCAAGGTCCCCCTGGATGGCATCCTTTCACTCCAGCGTGTTGCCTGCACCACACAGCTTGGTGTAGTTACCCAACTAGCTGAGGGTTCACTCAATTCCACTGTCTGTGTCACAAAGATATTAAAACACACAGAGTTCCATTAATGAATGAAGAAAAGATTGTATTTGTAAATTAGCTAAAGCTGTTGCATCAGTGCAGATGATGACTTCTCCCACCTCTTCAAATAACTGTTTTTCTAGTGTTTTTTTCTGTCCATATCAAATTTTGAATTATTCAGGTATAATAAGGCCAGGGTCATGTTTTGTCTGATATATCTCGGTATGAAACTACTTACTATTTTTGTTAAAAAAAATGTTTCATAGTTTCAGTACTATCAGAGACAAAACAGTTCTGAACAATTTTTAAAGATATTCCAGTGGATGGAATGCTATATATAACGGAAAGCTACTTTGAGGATTTAGGACTTTTTCCACTGTAATAAATGCAGATGTAGAACTGGATTCACAAAATGCCGAGTAGTTTTCTTCCTTCTCTCAAACAAATCTACTTTTCCTAAAATGATCCTTATAATTTCTTTCACAAACACAATTTTCTCTCATCTTTGAAACAGTGTCATCAGTTTTTATATTGTTACAGTTGCTAAGAAGACAAAAAGACCCATAGTTGAGTGAATTCCCTGAGCTACAATGGTATTTTGCTTTTTCTAATAAAAACAATATGATCAAAGAATGCTCATCAAACCTGGAAAAAACAGCAGAGAATGGCTATGGGTATGTTTTTGGAAAGAGAGGATGCCTCCCCACAAACTGCTGTATATCCAGACTGAAACCACACTTCAATTGTGATTGACTACATTGACTACTGGCTGTAGATTACTTAACAAACCACAAGCAATAAAAATAGTTTTGCATTTTATGGTAATAAATTCATACTTACATATATAGGATATTAAAATGACAAATTTCAGTTCTTCATGTCCAGTCCTCAAGCAGGACACCTGCACAACTATTCATTTCTGCTTCACTCTTCATACAGCCTAAAGCCAGCTCTTCTTATGCTATCAATTACAGGAAGCTTCTCCAGATTGTTGTGCCATTCTGTACATCACTGAGTTAATGTATTCCCTCTAAAAGCCTGGAAAATATTACAACAGAAGGTTCCTAATTTTCAAGACATATAGTTTCCTCCAGCAGATTTCTGTTTTTCTTTGGGATGTAACTTTACGATAGTATAATTAGTGGCACTATTAACTCAATTAAGCCATTTATACTTCTTTGTTATATGGTCATTACTTTTGTTATGCCCTAAAACAAATTCCTTTCAAGGGCTGCTCTCCTTTAGTGATCAATAATTGGCCATCTGTGTTTATAGCCCTAGGACCTCTGCTATCATTTCAGTGCTTGTATTCTTAAGGCTCCCCACTGAAACATTCATTTTACATAAATTCTTATTCTAAGGTCATTGTTAGTTCATTCTATTCAGTAACTGTTTCTTAGATGATTATATATGAATATGCATGTAACACTCTCACATATGCATTATAAATAGCTAATTATTACAACAGTAATTGTCATTACTGTATTTGTATGCTTAAATTCCTTTGATTCTCCTCAGTGTACAGCTTTATGTTAGAGAATATTAGAGAAAATAATTCTTCCTTGGTGGTGGGAAAGGTAATCTTGGAAACCTGACAAATACCACCCTCCTCAAGTCAACGCACTGACCAAAGCAGCTTCGTAAAAAAGAGTTTGTCTAATAAATAAAAGTTAACTACTCCACATGCCAACCATTGAAAATATAACAGACCAGAAACAAGTAGAAGACCCCAAAATACCTTGTTGGTTTGCTGGGCACATACTTCTTGAATCATTTTTTCTTTTCCAGGAAAGGCAGAAAAGGAATACACCTGTCAAGGGTAATCCTCTATCTTCTTGCATTAAAGAAAGATCACTTTAATATTATACACCTGTGTACCAGGTTTGCATAGCAAGATTTTGGTAGAAGAGGGACTACGGGGCTGGCTTCTGTGAGAAATTGCCAGAAGCTTCCCCCATGTATGATAAAGCCAATGTCAACTGTCTCCAAGACAAACCTGTCACTGGGCAAAGCCAAGCCCATCAGCACTTGGTTGTGCTTCAGAAGTAATATATTTAAGATAGTGTGTGTATGTGGGGGGATGGGAAGAGGATGGGGGAAGGATGTGGGGGTGGAAACTTCTGCACAACAGCATGCAGGAGAGAAGAGTGAGAATATATGGGAGAAACAACTCTGCAGACAACAAGGTCAGTGAAGAAGGGGGAGGAGGTACCAGAGCAGATATTTTCATGCAGCTTGTAGTGAAGAACAGCCTTGATGCAGGTTGTCTCCCTGCAGCCCATGGAGATTAATGTTGAAGAAGATATCCACCTGCATCCCATGGAGGACCTTTCATGGAATAGGCTCATGACAAAACCTGTGATGCCTTTGAAAGAAGAATGTGTTCTGAAGCAGGACTTGTGACCCTGTGGGGGACCCATGCTGGAGCAGCTGGTTCCTGAAGGAATGAATTCCATGGAAATGGCATATGTTGGACCAGCTTATGAAAAACTGCAGCCTGTGAGAACAACTGATGTTGTAGAAGTTGATGGAGGACTGTGTTCCATGGGAGACTACCCACAGTGCAGCAAGGGAAGAGTCTAAGGAGGAAAAAATGACAGAAATAAATGTGATAAAGTGATCACAATCCCCATTCCCCATTTTCCTGTGCAGCTTTGGGAGGGGAGAGGCAGAAAAATCAGGAATGAAGTCAAGCCTGAGAAGGGACGGGTAGGTGAAAGGAGTTTAAAGATTTGTTTTTATTTCTCACACTCCCAACTCTGATTTGGCTGATAATAATTTAAAGTAATTTCCCCAAGTGAACTGTTTTGTCTGTGACTGTAATTGCTGACTGATGTCCCTTTCTTCTGAACCTTTGAACATATTTTTCTGCCCCTGTCCAGTTGAGTGCACACCTGTAATCCAGCCAAGATCAACCCACCACAGCTTAGCTGTTGGACAACATGAAGCTTGAAGGAAGGAAGGAAATTAGTAATATAATTTAAAGCAAGTAATTTTGTGTGTTTTGATGGAAGTAGGGTGCTGTATGAACCCAGGAAAAATTTCAGAAAACATTTATAACCTGATAACAAGCTAATCTGGGATTTCAGTTTGGTCAACACATAAAATGAAGTAGGAAATTCTCCCAAAGGCTTGTATGTTCTGCTGGAACATTTTATAATTGAGTATACACTCCAGCAGAGATTCACAACTATGCCTACTTACATGCAGAAAACAGAAAATCTTATCCTGTCTTCTTTGAAAGCTCCCATCTGTACCTGCTTTTACAGAGAAATGTAAATAGAATATATATTTTAAAAAAACAGACATTTTTGTATTTTTTGAAATATCATTGTGCTTCCTTTCAAGCAATGGTTATATGACCTCTTGGGCAGAGGTGGGAAATAATCAAAAGTTGATAATTTCTAGATCATTACTCACATTGCAGCTGCTCTAAAGTGATGTAGTATTGTGACATCAGTGGCAATGTTTGTTTATTTCACTGCATCAGTAGTGTATGTAGTTCTGTGAACAGTGTAGAAAAGTTTTGTTAACACTGCCCAGCCTACACACAATATACTTTTTAATCTTACCCTCTAACAAAATGATAAAATGAATGACGTATAGCTATGCATGGAATACTTGAAACTGTTAAGTTTTTTTGAGTTCCTTGTTTAGGTGATATGCATCACAGTCCTAGTAACAAGATATTGCTTCAACAAACTTAAGCAAAATAATACCACTTCTTTTGATACTTTATTGCAGATACTGACTTGGAGTTTTTTTCTTTGTTTTCCCCCACATTCAAACAGGTGCACTTTGTGTGAATTTGCATAAGCTGGAAATCTGACAAAAACATTAGCAAATAAAATGTATCACGGTTACTCTGTGATGTCTAAAGATGTTTTAACAATTATGGAAAATGTTTATGTCATTCTGTTGAAAAAAGTGGTCTTAATGAAAGCTGAAAGTAAAATCTTGCAAAAAAAATTTATGGTTTGCCTAGTTCCTTCTGATGGCACTGGGAGGTTCAAACTTCACTAACTGTGCTCAGCAAACATTTTAATATTGCTAAACATCATACAGTTCATTAACTCACTGAAGTTAAAGTAGGTATGAATAAATACAGAGTTTGGTTCCTGGGCCAATTTTTGAGACAGAGATCTATATTAAAAAACTAAACAGTTCAGCCTCCTTCACTCTCTTTCTCCCTGTATAAGAATATGGTAATTTTAAGTAAATTCAGTGAAGTTATAAATGTTATATTAAAAACTCTGTTTAAAGTGAACATTATACATCTCCTGCCCATGGCACAATAATTTCACAGTGCATCCAGCTCTTTATGAAAAGGGTTGTTTATTCACTAAAGGCAAACATGGACCCAGATAGAGGAGGGAGAGCAGGTTACCTGCCCACATTCTTCACTTCATTAGCAATATTTAACATAGCAACATATGCTTCAGGCCACAAGAAATGTACATCTCTCCTATGAAGACCGTGTCAATTCATTCCAGAAATGGTAATTTCTCTAAAAACTACCTTTAATTATTATGGGGTTGTCTTCCCCAAACCCCCACCCCAGTGTCCATGCTTTGGCAAATTTCTATCTGGACTAATTTCAGTCAGTATAGTTTTGCCATACAATAGAATATCAAAGAAGACATAATTTTTTTTCAGCTGATTACAACTTGTGCCATTTATACTAGCTGCTTGCCATAGTTTGATAAATTGAATTAGAACTGCCAACTCTGCAAAATGGAGTCAGAAAACACATTGCAGGGAGTAACTTGTTTATGCTCAGACACCATTAGCTATGTACAAGAGGCAGATGGATTTACCCTTCTTAAGCAAAAAAATCTACGCAGAAGAAAATCTGGTTTGCTATCTATCTGCTTTATTTATGCAAGCAGTTCTTAGAAAGAGCACAGCTGCAAAATAGCACTGTAATCAGGAAGACAAGAAGTACTAACACAGAGAGTTTTGTAAAACCCCAGGGGTAAAGAAGCATGCTTTGTAAAACTCTGTAAAATATAAATTAAGTTTAAACAAGTGTTGGATCCCAATTCATATTTACAGAATTTGATTGAAAAAAAACAAAACAAAACACCAACAAACCAAACAAACCATAAATATTTTGGAGTGGCCCTGATATATTCAGAGATCACATGTTTTGAGACTATAAAATATTAGATGATTAAAATCTGAAGTTCCAGTAATAATTAAAAGAGTAAATGGAAGCAAATATAGTTTGGCATCTACTGCTACCATTTTATCCAGCACTAGAAGAAATAAAGAACTCCCTAAAGAATCTACAAGTTAAGTGAATGCTAAAATGCTGGTGCTGCAGCAGTCTGAAAATAGAAGAAAGTACTCAGAGTTTTTTGAGCTCATCTTTTGGAATGTGCTTTTGTATGCAGGATTCATATGCAGTACAGAATTAATTTTCTTTTCTTTTTTAATACAAAAGTATTCCTGGAATATGCCTTATACATATTTAAAAAATGATATTTGCACTGATGTCAAGACTACTTTAATTAGGCTTAATTTATTTTTTTTAAAGCAAAAGACTGAAGTTCTTTAAGGCAAATAAATTTTATCCCCCTCAAGAGCCTTGCAATTTTAACGATGATGCATGCAAGACTGTGAAATAGTTAAATCTCGTTATTGAGCTCTCAACTGAGCAGTAGTCTCATTGAAGTTAATTGGGTTATTTAAGTTATTAAATAGTCAGCAACAGGAATAAAGTTGCACAATATATCTGTTAATTCTGGATCAGTGGTGTCTGCAGCCCCTTGGAGTATTTGCATGGCTTTGATCTCCTTTCCTGAAAGCTGATATTAAATATATACATGCACACTATGCTTTTTTTCCTCTTCCTTTTTTTTTATTTTCTGAAACACTGAACTCAGAGGGTGCAGCTTGCAGCTTGAGAGAAGTTCTGCATTGAACTGTGGGAAATACACAAGATCAGAGAAAAGTACTGATACAACAAGTGTTACTAGGACTGCAGTAAGTCACTTCTTTTCTCCACTCACAGTTACTTCAAAGCAGGAACACAGTACTGTTGATCTGCTGCTAGTAAATAAATAAATGAAGTAAAATTAAACCTAATTTAAGCTGTTACAAAATGAGAACTAGAGATCAGAACCTAAGATGTTAACAGAATAAGAAGTTCCTATTTAATGACAGCCCTATCTAAGAAAGCAAAACTACATGGTTCCCACAGAAAGATCATTGAGCATCCCTTGCTTCCTGAGTGGGTGCTCTAATGATAATAATTTTAGACTAGAGTGGATAAATGAGAACCCAGGAGCTATCTTTGTGTGTCTGAACACTGTTTTCAAGTGCTATCTGGTATGGCTTGAGAGATGACAAATGCAAGCTTGGGCCTGTGGGAGACCTGAGCTCTTTCAGACTGACTGTGGGAAGCCAGACCACACACCTTGGGGAAGACCAGGAAGCACTTGGCAACTGTGCTTAGGCAACTAAGGTGCAAAGGAATGCAAAATATGTAGAAAAGAACACAAAATATGATTGCTGGCCAAGGGTGAGGAGTCAGGTATCTGGCTTTCTATTAGGTCTACATTTTCCTTCTGAGTGCCCCTGCAGTGCTTCTTCAAGACAACGAGGAATCCAGGAGCACTGGACAAAAAATGTTGTCTGAAACTCATAGCAGCCACCTCTATTTCTTTCATTAAAACATCATCCAGATCATCCAGTCTAGACTCTGGCCAACACCATAAGCTAACTACTAAACCATGTCCTCAAGGACCAGGTCCAAACACATTTTAAATGCCTCCAAGGATGGTGACTCCACCACTGTCCTGAGCAGGCCATTCCAATGCCTGACAACCCTCTCAGTGAAAAAATGTTTCCTAACATCCAGCCTAAACCTCCCCAGGTGCAGCTTCCATCCATTCCCTCTGGTCCTTTCACAGTTCACTAAGGAGAAGAGGCTGTTTCTCTCCTCGCTCCAGCCTCCCTTGAGGCAGTTGAAGAGATCCATAAGGTCTCCTCTCAGCCTCCTCTTCTCCAGACTGAACACCCCCAGCCCCCTCAGCCACTCCTCACAGGACTTGTGCTCCAGGCCCTTCAGAAGTGTTACACTTCTCTGGACAGGCTCCAGCACCCAACGTTTCCTCCCCAGTCGAGAAGAGGAATCAGGAAAAGATAAGATGTGTCAAGTTTAAATAGAAACAGTTTTAATATAATAATAAGCCTAATTCCAATAGTAATATGAAGTATAGAAAGTTATGCTTATCAAACACTGCGAGTCCCACAGCTCCAGTGGGAGCATGATGGTCAGAGTAATGGGAGCAGAAGATGGGTGGGTGAGTATGGCTCCAACTATGGCAGCCATGGAAGAAAGTTTGTCCCAGCAAACTTTCCAGTTTACAGTGAGTGTGATGTTTATGGCACAGAATATTTGTTTTGGCCAGCTTAGGTCAGCTGCCCTGCCTTTGACTCCTCCTAACTTTAGCACCTGGCTAACTCAAAACCAAAGACCTTGATCACTAAAGAAACCTGCATGCCATTGCTGGACATGGAATAAAGCGAAGTGCCTTATCAACTTTGTTCTCACACGATAGAGTGCTATAGTCATCTCAAAAATGTAACTTACCTGAAAAAAAAAAAAAAAAATTCTGTATCTCTACCCCAGTGAAACCAGGGCATGCTGCCATTCCCTGTGAAAGGTCACAGGCTACGCATTAAGCTCATAACATAGATGTTGGGACATTTCACTTAGTCTAAACTCATCTTGGCTAATCTGGAAAATTGTTTTAGCTAGTAACAGCAATTTATCTACTGACCTGGCAACTGTTAGCTTTGCGAGAGCTCACTCAGTTTTCCTTTGGCACATGGTCTTGATAAAAAAATTTCTTGGTGTAGGACAGTGAATGAAAATCTTTTGTTTCTGTGTGTCAAATAGACAAAACTTTTAAGGGGTTAGGAAGGACACTTGCCCAAAATGGAATATGTGAAAGAGGTAGATGGCTGTCAGCAAGATTAAACAGTAACAAGGGAATTACAAAGAAGGAGTAAGCCTGCAAAGAAATACAGAGGAAGAATGGACATGTGTGACATAGGACAAGACAGTGGAAAGGCAGCAGCAGCTATCACAGGAGGTCTGTCACTGGCCTGGGATGAGATTGAAGCAACAGGAAAATACCTTAAAATTTCCGTATATGTAATTTTAATAGTATATATTTTGTAATATGTGTTTGCATATTGTAACTAGATTAATAATAATTCTCTGGTAGACTAATCTTTAGTTAAACTAAAGAAATAAAAATTCTTAGCTTTGGATATACATTGTACATCCTTTTGCCTGTGACAGGTTTTGAGCAAAAACAAAACGGTAGGAATCCAATCAACCTGTTCTGATACTTCAGTAACATCTTGGTAACAGCTTGAAGGCTATGCAGCAATTGAAAAGAGAAAAGACTGCAACTGTGATTCAGTTTTCAAATTAAGTGTTTATTTCTCTTCTAAATTCAGTTTTCACTGTCTATATCCATTTTTTTGTCCTTGACTATTTTTTTTTTTGCATTGAAAGTCTGTTTTAACTATAGGAAATCAAGTTCTACTCGTTTCTAGAAGGTTACAGATATTCTCTCTTTTCCCTTAGTTCATCCTGAAAATAGAGGACGACAACTAAAACTTTTTAAGCAAAATTCAGGTTAATCAAATCTTTATTTTTCTTTTGTTTTGGATGCTGTTGCTCCTGTGAATTGATGATTAATGAATGTTAAGAGCCATAGTTCAAAACAAAGGACATAGACAAAAATGAACATATTTTTAAGCTGATTTTACAATCAGCTAAAACCCCTTGGTTACACATATATTACTAAAATAAATTGGCCCTCCACAGCTCTCTGGCACTGGCAGCTCAGATCCATCCAATATATCTCTTATTCTGTGAAACACTGTGATGGCATCTGTTTGTCATCAGACCATGCTAACTTGAAAACTCTGGGAACCCTCTGGAGGAATTCTAACTGGGTAAAGAAAAATATGTCAAGAAACATCCCAATCATTTAACAGCAGAGATTACTGAGTTCCCATACCTGGAAATATTTCCTGTTTTTTTTTACTAGTGCATACATATGTTTAAATACTTTAGACAATAAATGTAAGGGTACTTCTGTTACCTGTAAATAGGAACCTCACATGAGAAGCTTGTATTGAGGTATGTGTTAGAATTCACAGTTAGCCACAGAAGTGGAATAGTATATTGCATTATAAATATTTATTTTTAAAAATACATATTAAACCAATATAGGAGTTTCTGTGGATGCTAGGATAGTTTGATGTATTGAAAAACAATCTTTAACAGGTATTTGAATGAAAACTGAAAATTTAATGGATACATATAAATAATAGTATTATGATATTAAATATTTGCCCTTTAATATTTTCTGCTAATTATACAGTAAGGCTGTACAACACAGAACCACAGCTGCTGTGGAATCAGCTTTCTTGAGGTTTCAGCTGAAATCCCAACAGATTTTTACAAACCTATTCATAAGTTTATAAAAACTTCACTGATCTAAGCTATAATTCTACAATATAACACATACTTCAGTGCATGCCTGTGTTCTTTAAAGCATGCATTTTATTAGGAAATGAAATAAAATTTACTACATTTTCAAGAATTGACAGATAATAACAAATCTTTTTTGAATTCATGAAAAAGGCACTGAATGTCTTCCACTGGAAAAAGAAAAAAAATAGCAGCTACATAAGCACTAAAAGTTTGTTTTAGAATTTTATTGTAAGTGCCCAGATTGGGAAAAAATCCAAAGCCAAAATATCCCAAAGCAAAAAAACTCACAAAACTGTACTATCAAGTGTAGAAGACATATAAAAATAGTATAGATAAGCCATTTTCTTTTTCCTTCTCTTTGCAGGTCTTCATTTGCCTACTTTTCATAGGATTATCAGCTTCACTTCATGCAAATAAAGCTAAATGTAGTGCAATACATATTCTTAGCTCATAAACTGGATATATATTAGTTTAGACAAATATCTCATGAAGCACTGGACACATTTTTATCAATTTAACAGTATTTCTTGGAGACATAATATTTGGTAATCAGAAAAATAATTCTTACAAGAAGTTAACCTACACTGCACAAATTAATTGCGTGTTAGTTTTTTATCATTCTGGTTGAAAAGACCTTTAAGATCATGACATTGAACCATTAACCTAACTCTGCCAAGTCCAGTGCTAAGCCATATTCCTAAGCACGACATCTACTCACATTTTAAACACAGCCATGTCTGTATGGTGATTCAACCACTTCCCTAAGCTGCCTGTTCCAGTAAAGAAGTTTCTTCTACTACCCAATCAAAACCTCCCCTGCCTCAACCAGAGACTGCTTCACTTGTCTTGTTGCTTGTTACTTGGAAGAAGAGGCCAACTCCCACCTTGCTTTTCAGGTGATCATAGTGAGTTATAAGGTCTCCCTTCAGTGTCCTTTTCTCAAGGTTAAATAATCCTAATTATTTCAGGTGCTTCTCATAAGACTTACTATCCAGACCCTTCACCAGCTTCATCATCCTACTCTGGACACACTTCAGCACCCCAATATCTTTCTTGTAGTTGAAGGCCCAAAACTGAACACAGATTTCAAGGTGTGTTCTCACCAGTGATGAGTACAGGGGGGAAATAACTTCCCTAGGCCTACTTGCCACACTATTTCTGGTATAGGTCATGATGCTCTTGGCCTTCTTGGCTACCTGGGCACATTGCTGGCTCATATTCAGCCTGGTGTCAATCACCACCCCCAGGTCCTTTTTCTCTGTGTAACTTTCCAGCCACTCTTCTCTAAGCCTGTAATATTCCCTGGGGTTGTCCTGACCAAAGTTCAGGACCCAACACTTGACCTAGTTTAACCTTATACTGTTGCCCTTGGCCCATCAACCCAGCCTTTCCAGGTCCTGCTGTAGAGACTTCCTACCCTCAAGCAGATCAACACTGCTGCACAATTCAGTGTCATCTACAAACTCTCTGAGGAAGCACACAGTCCCCTCCAGATCATTTATAGAGTTATGAAACACGAGTGTCCCCAGAAACAGAACTGAGCCCTAGAAAACACTGCTTGAGACCAGCCACCAGCTAGACTTAGCTCCATTCACCATACCTCTTTGGACTGGGCCATCTTGCTGCTTTTTTACCCAGTGAAGCATACACTAGTCTAGGTCACATGTAGCCAGTTTCTCCAGGAGGATTCTGTGAGAAATAGTGTCAAAGGCTTTATTAAGGTCCAGGTAAGTAACATCCGCAGCTTTTTCCTCATCCACTAAGTGTGTCACTTTGTCAGGACAAGACCGAGGAGATCAGGATCATCAAGCAAGACCTGCCTTTCCTGATCCCATGATGACTGGGCCTCATCACCTGGTTGTCCTACACGTGCTGCATAGTGGCACTCATGATGATCTACTCCATAAAGTTCCACAGCCCCAAAACTGGACTAACAAGCCTGTAGTTCCCAGGATCTTTCTTCTGCCCCCTCTTGTAGATGGGGGTCACATTTGCCAGTCTCTAGCCCACTGGGACCTACCAAGTTAGACAGGGCTGCTGGCATAAGATGGAAAGTGCCTTGTTGAGTAGTTCCATAAAGTCCCATCTGGCCCCAGAGACTTGTGTAAGTCTAAGTAGTGCAGCAGGTGGATAACCATTTCCCCTTGGATTACAGGAGCTTTGGTCTACTTCCTATCCCTGTCTTCAAACTCAGGGGGCTGGTTACTTGAATAAAAACTGGTCTTTCTACTGGAAACTGAGGCAAAGGTGGCATTAAGTACCTCAGCTTTTTCGTCAACTTTGATCACTACGTTTCCCTTGCATCCTATAAAGGACAGAGATTCTCATTAACTCTCCTTGTGTTGCTCAGATACTTGTAGAAACATTTCTTGTTGTCTTTGACAGCTGCAGACAGATTGATTTGAAGTTGGGCTTTGGCCCTTCTAATTTTTTCCATGCACAGCATTACAACATCTTTGTAGTCCTCCTGAGTAGCCTACCCTTATTTTCTAAAGTCCATAAATTCTCTTTTTTCACCTGAGTTTCAACCAGATCTCTTTATTGAGACAAGCAGGTTGTCTTCCCTGCTTGCCATCTTTTGGCAAATGAGGACAACCTGATCCTGCATCTTTAAGATTTCCTTTTTGAAAGATCTCCAGTCTTTCAGCCTTCCTGGACTCCTTTGGCCTTCAGGACTGCCTCCCAAGGGACTCTGTCAACCTATCTCCAAAACAGGTCAAAGTCTGGCTGCTTTCATGAGATTATACTTGAATTTGACATACTATTTCATATGTTTCAGTTCAGATTAAATTAAGCCACCTTAGAATTCACTTTCAAAAATTCTTTGTTTCACTACTACTATTAGATGCCCATGTCCCAACTTTTAAGGTGATTTGCCTTTGTATTTCTTCCACTTCTATTACATGCACCACAGAGACAAAGAAGGTGAATGGATGTCAGATCTTCTCACTTGAATAATAAACACAGAATTTCCATGGCTACCAGTGTTTGCAAGGTAATTTATTTATATTAGTACCTTTTCTTTTTTTTTTTCTTGGAGCATATTTTTTAAAAAATAACATTAGGAGAACAGCTAATTAAATTCTGTTGAGTTTAGTGCCAGTGCTAGGTTTAACACTTGTACAATGTGTATTTAGTTAACACAGAAAAACAAAACCTAAATGTCATTAAAAGATTTCAGAGCTATGCTAAAATAATAGTTGTACTTATGCAACAAACACTAATTATGTTACTAATTAGGTTACTGCTTCTTTTAGGGCCAAGGTTAGATAATTTACTTTCCCTATTTCCACTATGAGTGTGTGCTGTTGCCAGACATAGGACAAGATTAACAGTTTAAGGAGCATATATATACCTATTTGGGGACTGAACACAATATTATCAGTCATAAACAAGAAAATCTGGAAGACAAAGAAGACTGGACACTGGTCTCCTTTAGTATCAGCTTGTGTGATGTATGATCTCTCAGACTTGATCACCTCTGCTTTGAGAAGAAACCACCAAAGACTGCAGCCATCAGTACTGATGCTATAACATGAGCTCCATGGCACTGTGTGTGCACAGCTAACATAAGAAAAGATGGTTGAAGAGTTGTGTATGCACAGTATATAAATTGATCCCTAGCACAACATGTGTTGCTAATGAATCCATGAATGCGGTAATGTTTGTCTTCAAAACTTGAAATTAATTCATTATTTTCAATCTTGTAAACACTCTTATCCCCACAAACTTTTATTCCATTAGAAAGGTAGAGATATATTCACCTTCAACAATTTCCATAGTGTCATATACTCTGAACTAAAGAAAACCTTTCTTTACTGACAAAATAATCATACTATTGTTCCAAAGGTATGACATAACACGCAAAGGATCCCGCAAGTTGGTATAGGAGCTTTTGAGGGGGCCAGCCAAAATCAATCTTAACACAAGCCATAGTACACTATCTAGCTAGAGGCTAATAAGCATCCTGGAACACATCAATTTCTCTGTGTAAATGGAATTGCAGTAGCCACTTTCCAAAATACTAAATATGCAGAAGATCAAAGCAAGCGCTAAGTTAGGTAAATTTTTATAGAACAGATGTTACAGTTTATAAAGAACAGGTCATTAAATTCAAATGTGTTGAGGTATTGTTTTGATTGCAGCTATAAATCCTTGGGGGAAAAAAGAAAGGCAGTCAATAGGGAATCACTTGTAGCACACACTGGGTGGGGGCAGGAAGAAGATGAGAAATATATTTTTTATTTTTTTAAAACTCTTTGTAGAAAAGGTAAATCTAGAAATTACTTACAAGGAAATTGGTTGAATTTGCTTACACAGCGATCAGGAAAACATTGTTGCTAGTATCACACTTTACAGTATTGGACAATCAAATACTTTCTTACATAGTTGTTTACTTCTAACAAAAGTACCCTAGTAAGGCCCCACATATTTTGATAAGTACTGTGGGTTGAAGGTAACTATGAACATTCATTAAACTACCACAAATATATACTGAGGTTTGATATATATTGCAGTTTTGGGGTAGATGATTATGGAGACATGATTAAAAGGAGATTTTCCTAGTCCTATTTTTCATGCAGTAAATCCAATGGTAGTAGAATAGTATAAGCTTTATACATAACAGGCTAAAGTATGGGGTTACACTGGAGTTAAAAACACAAAAGCAATCATATTAGGGCAAAACAAATGCTTCATGCAGAGTGGCATGCTGTTATTAAGAGTGATCTTAAGATTCTTACAAAAAAAAATGCAAGAAAGAAACACAAATAAGTTTCATTGTTTCATTTTGGGATGTCCTCCAAGCTTCTAGTCATTAAAATCTTGCTGGACAATTGTGTTAGATAGCATAAAGGTATCCCTTCTGAATTCACATACTTTATTTAACCCCTTCATACTTCTACTGTTACTTGCCAGTATATTTCACCAACTGATCAAGCTTTATATATATATGTATACATACACATGTATATGTATATGTATATATATATATATAATTTGATTTTAAATCTTCTACTTTATTATTTAATAAGAATATTTTATGGGGATTTTTTTAACGTCATGAGAAATAGCAAATTCTTTACCCATCCCTGAGGTTAGACCACTAGTATATCCCCTTCTAGCTACTATTTTCCAAGATGATGAGTCCTAGTCTATTACTTTTCTTCTTATGAAAGTTATTCTGTACCTCTGATCACCCTTGATTTTCTTTGTTCTATTACATAGTCCACTATTTGCTGTGGAAAGAATTTCAAGCACTCTCCAAGGGTTATGTACTTCATACAGCTCTATGGTAACGTAATTATGTTTTCTTTTTCTTTTTTTTACTTTTCTAAAATATCTTCACATTATTTGCCAAGCAGACAAATAATGACCATTTAACAGATGCTTTCAGATTATTATCCACAAAGACTCCAGTATTTGTTCACATTCTGCTAATAGTGGCTATACAGGCAATAATATACAGTGTTTTTCTCTTCACTGTGCATCCCTCATGAGACTTTTTTGAAGCATGGAATATTGAATGCAGTTCTGGTAGTCAAGAACATCTTTTCTCTTATCAGGCTTTTTCACTGTCAGCATACAATGGTATTTTAAAAACTGAGAATAGTTTGTGATTTCTCTCTGAAGATCACAGGATCACAGAATTATTGAAGCTGGAAAAGACTGCTGAGATCATCCAGTCCAGCCTATGACCTAACACTACCACATCAGGTAGATTATTGCACTGGCACATCTAGCCTTTCCTTAAACACCTCCAGGGATGGTGACTCCACCACTTCCCTGGGCAGTCCATTCTCTCTCCATGAGATACCCAGCCTAAACTTCCCCTGGCTCTGCTTCAGGCCATACCCTCTCATCCTATCTCTAGTTGCCTGAGAGAAGAGCTGAACCCCACCTGACTACAAATCCCTTCAGGGAGTTGTAGAGAATGATAAAGTCCCCCCTTAGTTTTTTCTCCAGGCTAAACAACCCCAGCTTCCTCAGCCTCTCCTTATCAGACTTTCCCCCTAGTCTCTTCATTATCCAAATTACATTGAAACTAGGGATTCCACTAATGATCAAGGAACATTTCCTCCTAAATAAGAAGGTTAGTGTTAGATAACAAGGAAGTACTTAGAAATTGTCTTATTCAGCTTAGTAACTGAGATATATTTTCCTTCAGTGAAAAAACGTCAGAACTTCAGCTGTTCTCATATCAGAGAAAAAATATGAATTTAAGTTCCAAGTTAAAATAAATGGGAAAAAAATATTATTTTTACCAGTTAAATTTTCAATTATTTATATAGAAATTAACCCTTAGTTATTTAGAAGCTTTAAAAAGTAGTACCTACAGTAACTTGGAAGGACACCAAGCCACTATCTGTTTTCCTATCTGTATGGGCAAAGGTCCAACCAAGAACAGGTTTGACAAATAAGAAAATTAAGGCCAGGTGACAAAACAGCTTATAGTCACCTCTGCTATCTCACAAGAGTTCAGAGCAAATAGTAACCCTACACAAGTTGCAGTAGAAATGATACTCATGTCAGAATGTATTAAAAAAAAAAAAAAAAAAAAAAAAAAAAAAAAAAAAAAAAAAAAAAAA